>CM074281.1:23813525-24501025 GCA_037194245.1 Opsariichthys bidens | reverse complement strand
ATTTATTAAACTCCCTTTACTATAACTTAACTTGCATTATTTACTAACTTGACCAGCATTATTAGAGTTCAATAAAAGTATGTTTCAAGTACTTTTTTCCAACTGACACTGTGCTAACCACATGAGATGAAAACAGTCTCTTCAGTCTCATTGGCCTCTAGCAACAAACTACAGGACTCATCTTAATTTATTACTCATTTTGACTCATCTTAATTTATTCCACCTCATCCCTTTTAATTTAGCTAGAACGTCACAACTGTACTTTTACGGGTCTTTGGGGGAGCAGCGTTCTCATTCTAGAGCGCATCTGTAGTGCAGGATGAGGCATCAGTATTATTGATTTGTTTTTTAAAAAGAGTGTAAAACTTGCACTTCCTTTCAAAAGTGTGGAGTTGTTGTTTCTTTTAAGTGTCTTATTCTCAACAAAACAAAATTTCATCAATAATACCGTAAAAAACTATAATATTGTGAAATATTTTTACATATTATATAGATTTAAAAAAACAAAAAAAAGTAATTTATTCCTGTGATCAAAGTTGAATTGTCATCATCATTACTGCCGTCTTCAGTGTCTTCTGATCCTTCAGAAATCATTCTGATATACTGATTTGGTGTCGAAGAAACTATTATTATTATTATTATTACTCATTTTTTTATTATTATTATGTTGTTGTTAAACAGTTGTGCTGCACGATATTTTTGTGGAAACTGATGTTTTTTCCAGCATTCTTTGACTGTAAATTTAAAAAAGAAAAGCATTTATTTGAAATGGTTATGGTTTTTACATAATTATTGCAAGATATTTCTCTCACTTTTAATCAATTTAGTGTGTCCTTGCTGAATAAAATTAATTTCTTTCTCATTAAAAATCTTGCTGACCTCAAACTTTTGAAATAAAAGTGAATATCGTGAAAAGCTAGTCTCACCTCTCCTCGGTTTGTCCTTGTTTCTCTCCCTCTCTCTTGCGGTGCAGATCACACGTCCGTGGGTGGATTGGGTGATAGTTTCTATGAATACCTGTTGAAGGCCTGGCTAATGTCTGACAAAACCGACACAGAGGCACGCAAGACCTACGACGATGCCATTGAGGTGAGGGCTGCTGGTTGCCATGACAACTAGTTTCGTTCCGCACCGGTGTCTATCCGTTAATTCTCTCTTTCTCCATCTTTCTGCAGGCTATTGAGCGTCACCTCATTCGTAAGTCCAACGGCGGTCTTACTTTCATCGGGGAGTGGAAAAATGGCCACTTGGAGCGTAAGATGGGTCATCTGACTTGCTTTGCTGGGGGCATGTTTGCCCTGGGGGCTGATGGGTCGCCGGATGATAAAGCTGGACACTATCTGCAGCTCGGAGCAGAGATTGCTCACACTTGCCACGAAAGCTACGATCGCACTGGTTAGTGAATAAGAGAGGGCAGTGTGCATAGAAAAAAAAACAACGCATTAGATCTTTGGACTTCAAGTCTCATTTGTAGCATGGTGTGTTGCCATGGTAACACTACAGGTTATTTTGAGAGTGTGCTGTTCCTATTTCACACAACTTGACTAGGAGACTTTGATGGATTGCAGCTCTCAGACAGATAGTTTTCACATTTATAGCACAACGAGGGCCGAAGGTTCAACTAATAGTACTGAATGCGTAAACCTGTTAATGTTTGCAGTACTGAAGCTCGGTCCCGAGGCCTTTAAGTTCGACAGCGGGCTGGAGGCCGTGGCTGTGAGACAGAACGAGAAGTACTACATCCTGAGGCCTGAGGTCATCGAGACTTACTGGTACATGTGGAGATTTACCCACGACCCCAAATACAGGCAGTGGGGCTGGGAAGCAGCACAGGTCAGCACCTCCCTCTACCTTTACTGATGCATCCATCTGTATGACAGTGACATAGACTACTGATTCACAATACATCAGGACTCTATTGGTAATTGACAGATATTAGTTCGTTTTTTTTTTTTTTTTTTTTTAAATGTATTGCTATTGCTATTATGCTCACCAAGGCTGCACTGAATTGATTAAAAATACAAAAAAGTAATATTATGAAACATTATTACAATTTAATATATTTGGATATATTTTGAAATGCAATATATTCCTGTGATGCATAGCTGAATTTTCAGCGTCATTACTCCAGTCTTCAGTGTCACATGATCCTTCAGAAATCATTCTGATATGATGATTTCTCGCTCAAGAAACATTTATTATTGTTATCACAGTAGTGTACTTTTTTTTTGAGGATTCTTTGAATAGAAAGTTCAAAAGAGCAGCATTTATTTTATATGGAAAGCTTTTGTAACATTACATACTACCATTCAAAAGTTTGTGGTCAATATGACTTATTTATTTATTTTATTATTTATTTTCATTTTAAGAAATTGAAGAAATTAATATTTGCAGCAAGGATGCATTAAGTTGATCAAAAGTGAGAGTAAAGACATTTATAATGTTACAAAAGATTCTATTTGAAATAAACGCTGTTCTTTTGAACTTTCTTTTCATCAAAGAATCCTGACAAAAAAAATTACACAGCACCAAATCAGCATATCAGAATGATTTTTTTGCATATTAGAATGAAACTTTTTTTTTACTGCATTATAACATTGAATCATTGATTGAAATGAAGATTGCAGTTAGTATGAAATTCTGTTTTTACTGGATATTTACATTTGTCTAGTGTCCTCAGAAAGGAATGCCTATAGCCAGATATTGTATATTTTACTGTGGAAATTTGCTTTATGAGATTCTAGATGACTTTTCAAATATTTATTTAACCCCAAAAGCATTTTTTACTCTGCTATGCTATAATAAAGGTCCATTAATTTCCATTTTATGGCCACTGTCTAATGACAAAATAAGTATCCATATTTCATACTCTGCATTATGACAGTGATTCAACGTTGACAAAAACTATTGAGTTTCAGTGGTGGTTACCGTCTAAAAACTGAACATTATCAACTTATTTTGTCCGTTAGAATTTAATATCAGTGTATCCCAATAAGAGAGCAAAACTTTAATAATGGCTGTGCAGATTCTGCACAAACAGAAGCTCAGCTCTCTTCTCATCGGGCTGGTATCATCAGCCATCACAGTTCAGCCAGATATCAGAGACAGAATAAGGTCAGACTGTGTGTCTGGCACAAGATGTTCTTCAGTATCTAAACCCATATCTCATCGCTTTGCGATCCGTCTGTGGTCCCAGTGGCTTTATCTGTGGCATCTTTTTGCTGCTCGTATTAGTCCCGTACCTCTCCATCTGTATTTTTTTTTTTTTTTTTTAGAGTTATGCCTCCCTTTCTTTTGATGTCATTATTATTCCAGCAAGACCTGAGCTGTGTTTTTAGAACAGTTTCAAAGTGCTCTTGAGAATGAAGCGTCATTGTTTTCTCTCTGATTGGGTGTCATTGTTCTGCCGTTACAGTACTGTTTCTCTCCATTTCTGATGTTGAGCCACTGGGTGCCTCCTCTCTCTCATTTTCACTATCCTCATTTCTGTCAAAGGAAAAAGAGAGCAGAATAAAGCTCACTTGTTCCCTGTCACCAGAGTTCCTTCATTGCTATCGGCTCTCTTTCTCTTCTAATTTGATCATTTTCTGTCTCCTGCTCTTTCTGTGCACCTCTTTCTTTCCAGGGTCTCACCGTCTCTTCTCCTTTATCCTGTTCTTTGTGTAGATAATGGTGTTGTGTTGGTCTATTTTGGCGTCCGCTCGTCTCTAGGATCGGTTTTGGATTTTTCCCAATTCCCACAAATGTCTTCGGTTTAATTTCTTCAGCTGACAATTTGGTTGTTTCAGAGATGTTGTTTTATGGGGGAAATAATGTAATTCTGTCTTGGAATGATATTGAAAAAAGTAATATAATAAGAGCCTGCGACTGGGTTAATGTGAGACTGGATCAGGCTTCTGTTGCGTTTTAACGGCGTGAGGTGAGTCCTCAGTGTAGCAGCTGTTTCAGGCAGATCTGCTCCAGGTAGGTGAGCACATCATGCCGTGTTTTCCTGGCACAGATGGCTTGCATCACTCCTGCCTGCAGAGGCTTAGAGCAACGCTAATGGAGCATTATTGGTTCTTGGAGAAAAAGAGCGGCTTCTTATGTTCTATTTCTGGCTTGTCATTACTGCGAGTACACAGTCATGCACTGATTTGATTTGCAGTCATAAAGTGGCGATTAGGACAAGGTTTCACTTGATATTGCACATACTGTTTAGACAATCTTTCTGAGCTAATGCACAGGAAAAAGTACATCTGGAGTTGGCCTAGCCTAGTTCCTCACCAATTGCCTGGTAACTTTATTAGAAATGGCTAGATATTACATAGTTTAATTGAATTTGAGAACAATGGTCTGACGCTCACAGATGTAAGAAATCAAAGACATGACTCGAGCGTGTTCATCTACATTTTCTTCTTCTCTCCAGGACATCCCATACTGTATGTGAAAATATTTAAGCCACCAAAATGAACATACTGTATTAAGTACAAAAATAGGATGTTATATCAAATAGGCCTTTACTATTTGTCACAAATATGCGAGAAAAAAATATGACACAACTAAATGTCATGGGGTTTAATATAAAAATATATATACAATTCTGTTCAAAAGTTTGGGGTTGGTTAGGTTCTACTTTTTTGCTCACCGAGACTGCTTTTAGTTGATCATAAATACAATATTATTGTGAAGTATTATTAGTTTAAGTAACTATTTTAATGCCTCTTAAAATGTCATTTATTCCTGTGATGCCAAGCTGAATTTTCAGCATCATTTCTCTAGTCTTCAGTGTCACATGATCCTTGAGAAATAAATCATCCTAATTTGCTGATCTGGTGCTCATAAAACATTTCCCAGTGTTATCAATGTTATTTGATGGCACATTTTAATAGAATATGAATAGAAAGTTCAAAATTATTCATTAAAAAACTGACCCCCCACACACTTTTGGACAGTTGTGTGTAATACATTGTGTGTATTTATTTGTTTCTGAATACAACTTTTCTCCATCTTTTCTGCAGGCTATAGATAAATATTGTCGAGTAAGCGGAGGTTTCTCTGGTGTTAAAGACGTCTACTCCTCCAACCCCACCTACGATGACGTCCAGCAAAGCTTCTTCCTGGCTGAAACTCTCAAGTAAAAGTCATTTCATTCACTGATAGACTGTGCTGAATCTGTGTCGCACTAATAGTGCGATGAATTGTTTCAGTTCATTATGCGAATACACATTATTATTGTGCATTAAACAATGTAATAATAATATAGTTACTACTATAATGGTGAAAATAAAAATGCAACACATGGATAGCACTGTGACTATCAGCTAAACAAAGTGGGAATTGCAGGGTAAACTTGAGCGCAAACACAGCCAGTCATTACTGCCACCTGCTGGTGCCATTGAGACTCTGCAGTTTTTCACAAATGTGTTTTGAATGGGATACATCAGATCTTTGACCTAGATTGGAACCAGTATCAGGTTAATTCTTTGATCCTTGCGTGTGTGTTTTTGTAGGTATCTGTATCTGCTTTTCTCCAGTGATGAGCTGCTGCCTCTTGAGAACTGGGTGTTCAACACGGAGGCCCACCCTCTGCCTGTCCTGCACCTGGGGAACATCACCCTGCCTGGCAGCGAGACCCAGCGGTAGAGTGGACTCACCGGGGGGCGCTCTCCCCCTCGCTCACCCCTTTTCTTGTGAAAGACAGCATCTGCTAGTGCAAAGGAGAGGAGAGAACTGTACCCACCAACCAGTGTCTCCTCCTGGACTGTGAATCATGGGACTTCAGTAAACGCAGGGGACCGGAACGGACCGAACTCTCTTTATCTATGTCTCTCTTATATATTCTTTGAAGGACAGACTGCCGGATTGATCTCTCTTGCGGCCGCTCGCCTGACACGTCCATACACACTGTACACGCATTTGCGGACAAAAAGACCTTCTGAAATGGATGTACATTTCTCACCAGGGAAGGATTTTAACAAGTTCAGTCTTTCTGTTTTTTTTTTTCCAATTTGGCGGCATTTCATGTCATCAGCTCAGTAATAATCACTTCAAAATGGTGGATAAATGGTTCCCGGATCAGACCGCCTTCAGAGCCTTTCGCTTTCTGAGCTGGGCTCCTGGAGACAGCAGATGTTGGATTTGACCTCCTGTGAAATCTTTCTCCAGCTGAGGCTGAATTTAGGCCACAGGCACCCAGGGATGTTCTTTTCTCTTCAGTCTCTCCGATGTCTCTGTTGAGGTTAGCGGGTAAAAAAAAAAGACAGTGCTGCTATCAAACAGCTGCTGCCTGTGAAACAGTCACCACTGTCATTCCAGAAACCTGCGCTTTTCCGTGTCTCTCCATTCCTATGTTTCTTTTTATCCTTTCTGAATCCTCAATGTCATTCATGCTGCTTTCTGAAACATGGATGGGCTGGTGTTTGGTTTTGCCGTACATTGAATCAGTAACACTTGAAGCAGCAGTGGAGAGAGGTCACAGTGCTTTAGATGCTCATGGCCATCACCATTTGTTTTCATTTTTTTTCAACAGCCAAGTTTTACCACTAATCGTAGCCATATATATATATATATATATATATATATATATAAGGGTTTAGAGTTCAGAAAATGTCCTGTACAAGAAACCCAGAGTAAATTAAAACAAAAAACAGTGCAAAGAATTTCAAAACAGTTGCATAACAACAAAGCCCAAAATGTAGGATGTTTTAGACTTGGGAATATTACTAAACTGAGGACAAAGACTTTTTTTTTTTTTTTTTTCTTGTCATTCCAGTTTCTGGATGTTTTCTTTAAAGTCAAAGGCATATCTCTGAATATTTCATGTGAGTTTTAACATGACTTGTTCCCTGAATGTTCCGGCCATGGGCTGGGAACACTCTGGACGTCCCTGGACATATTTTCTGAGATCCGGTGGTGGCAGACAGAAACGGATTCCTGATATTAGATTATTCACTCGAGTTCGATCAAACACGACCTGCAGCCAAATGTATTGAAGTTTTTTTTTTTTATTTATTTAATTTTTTTGGTTTGTTTTATTTGACCTTTAATGAATATTGATTCAGTCTGTTTGGAAGACGTGCTCAGCCTTATGCTCTCTGACTCATGTTTGGTTGTTTGTTTGTTGTAATCTTCTATTGTGTAAAAATGGCACATCCACAGAATATTTCATGTAGTCGATCGGAGAAGTTAATTATTTTCTCATCTTGGGTCATGAAGAATCTGTTTGAGAATCAGTCTTTCAAAAAGACACCATTGACTCAATGCTGGGTGTCATTGATCACCCACTGAAAGGTCTTTCTCTTTATATCCTGTCGTTTCAGTTCTTCAGTTTGTAAGCCTCTCATCACAGCTTGAGGGAGACATGTCCTCTCCTCCCCTCTAGATGGCAGCACTGGTGTCCTGCAACTCCTGTGTGTGTCATTTTCTTTTCTCCCAGTGACATGACTTTGACTAATGGTGAGTGAAGCCCAGGCCAGCACTCTTCCCTGGTGTTGCTGGATGGGATTTGCAAATGCTGTGTTCTGTATTTGTATTTTTACTGAACAAAAAAAAAAAACAATAATTGTAAATATGTTTAAAATGCCACACAAATTAAATAAAGATGTTACAAAAAGTGGACGGAATAAAACAAAAGCTTTTATTGTCAAGTTATTTTTTTTACTGAATTTCCAGACCTAAACTTTAATGACGACAGAGAAAATCCATGGAGGTTTCTGTAGTGAATATAATTTTCAAATGTATGCTCCATTGAGCCACATTCAAACTTGTCCAATTTTAGACATTTGTACATTAAAATATAAACGCGGTCGATCAAAAGTTTCGGGTCAATAATTTTGTTTTGTTTTTTTCAAAAAATGAATTCTTTTATCTGGTGAGGATGCATTAAATTGATCAAAAGTGACATTTATGTTCCAGAAGATTTCAATGTCATATAAATGCTCTGAGATTTCTGTTCAAGAAATCTGACAAAAATACATCAGTTTTACAAAACATTAAGCAGCACAACTATTTAACATTGATAATAATAAATGTTTCTTGAACCGCAAAGCAGAATATTAGAATGATTGCTGAAAATTCTGCTTTGCCATCATAGGAATTAATTACATTTTAAAATATATTCAGTAACACTTTACAATAAGGTTCATTAGTTAACATGAACTAATAATGAACTGCATTTATTAATCTTTGTTAATTTCAACATTTACTAATACATTATTAAAATCTTGTAAACATTAGTTAATGCACTGTGAACTAACATGAACAAACAAATGAACAACTGTATTTTCATTAACTAACGTTCATGAAGATTAGTAAATACAGTAACAAATGTATTGCTCATGGTTAGTTCATGTTTGTTAATACATTAATGTTTAACTAATGAACCTTACTGTAAAGTGTTACTATACATGCAGATAGACAGCAGTCATTTTGAATTATATTTCAGAATATTACAGTTTTTATTGCATTTCTCATCAAATCAATCCAGCCTTGATGAACAGAAGAGACTTTTCAAAAACATTAAAAAAAAATCTTAGTGACCCCAAACATTTGAACAGTAGTGGGTTTGAATGGTAACGCTTTACAGTTTCTGTGTGATATTAGTTATTGCATTAGGTACCATGAACTAACAATATATATATTTATTTTACATTTAATAAAATAAATTTACTGTAATATTAATATATTAATAACTTATTTTATTTATACTGAATTATGTATATTGGTGCTTTACACATAATCTGCTCCTGTGATCTAAAATATATTTTTTAAATATTAATCATGATTGACTAAAAACATCATTCAATGATCTAAAACTGTGGGAACCTTGTGAATTTATAAATGCGGTAAATTGCATTTGTTCTTATACTCTACTCTTATAGATTGAAAGTAGGTAAAGTATGTACATTTCCATTATTTAAATAACATAACATTAATAATGTTATTGATAAAGGCACTATTTGTTTTAAGGCCTTCATGCTCCTTTGCTCTTGGCAGCACACATTGATATTATAGGTCGTGGTGAACTGGTCCTGGCACATTACCCCCGCTCTCAGTATACACGTCATCACCACTGCAAACACTTTTTCACACATTTGAGGTGGTTGTTGTTGTTGCTGCTCTCTTTGTTTAGCAGAAGCAGCAGATTTGAGGGCAAAATTGAGGGATTTAGTTTTTTTCAGGTGTCTTCTGTCATTGAGCTGTCTGGTCTGACCGCAGTGTGACAGGACAGGATGGATGGGTGGAAAAAGCAGGGGGCAAAGGTCATGATCTGGCTGTCATTTGCCCTCTTTCAACAACCCCAGTGACACCATGTGACCCCTTGGTATCATCTGCTGAACAGATGCTGAACGATGACTGATTTCTCTTTCCACACATATACAGTGCGGTCCAAGACTATAAGACCACTGGTGGAAATGCTTGTTTTTTTACTTTTTTCTAATTGAATGCAAAAATTTGAGTTGGCAGCTTGTGCCAAAGCAAAAACATGCTGAACGATTTTTCAAAGTTGAAAATAAAGATTATTGGAGTGCAATTTCTTTGTAACTCTGTGGAATTTACTAGCAATTTCTGAGTGAATATTGTTTCAAAGTAAATCGGTGTAATTTAGGGTCGTCTTAGGCCGTAGAGTCAACTGCTGCTCTGTGGAAAACAGTGAGTGATAAGCTGGAGAAACTGGCATGTCGCAAGTGTGTGCAGCTACAAAAGAGCACCAAGGTCACTGTGAACCAGGTAGGTCAGTTGGCAACTTCTATTAATGATAGCAACCTGAATACACAGAGAGAGAGGGGGGGGGGGGGTGCTGAGGGCTACAGTACCACTGCAGCAATGAGAGGTCTGACATGCAGAAGAACATATGGAAATTTAATATGCGGCACTATTAAAGGGATAGTTCACCCAAAAAACTGAAAATTCTATCATTTACTCCCCCCTCAAGTTGTTCCAAACCTGTATACATTTCTTTGTTCTGCTGTACACAAAGGAAGATATTTGGAAATGTTTGTAATCAAGCAGATCTCGTCCTCCGTCTTCTATTGTGAACAGCAGAACAAAGAAATTTATACAGGTTTGGAAAAACCTTAGGGGAAGTGAATGACAGGATTTTCATTTTTGGGGTGAACTATCCCTTTAAGTTTACGTTGTCCTTGCTGAAAAATCAGTTATCCTTTTTAAGGGAAATAACATAGCCGATCATAATAATTGCATTTTATTTACAGGAAATCATCCTGTTCAGAAGTGTATATAGTGTTTCTGCCTGCATGAGTGCTATCTGAGACTGTTAACAGTGAAAACGCAGGATCCCATTTCTTCAACTAAATACCGTGCTAGGCTGTCAAATTAAAAAGGGCATCATGTTGCATATCATAAAATGTCTTTACAAATATTTTCTCCCCTGTGTGTGTTGTTTCTGAGAAATGAAAAACATTCTTGCCTCATGATTTGTCTTGCTGAGGTTATTTCTAAATGGTGGGCTGTTTGTTTTCATGCCTGATCTGACCTCTTACGAGACACTGATGAGCCAAACATTATGACCAGTCACAGGTGAAGAAAATATCATTGACCGTCTCCTAACGAGGCCAAAAATTAAGGTCTGGGTAGATTAGATGGTCGGCCCGACTAACTTCCAGTGTTTTTGAAAAAATACTTACCCCACCTATAACAAGGGTTTCTTTTACAAGAAATTAATATTTCTTATCATTTATGATTTGCATTTTAATGAACTTTTGAATAAATGAATACGAAAAGAGAGTCATGTCATTGACCCATCCAACTGATTTAAAGTTATAGTTAAATGTTTATTCTGTCATCATTTTCTCAAGACTTTCTTTCTTCTGGGGAAAACAAAAATATATATATATATATATATATATACTAAGAAATATCTCTGTGTTAGTCATCAAACCTATTCAGTTAACACCATAAAAATATCTTCTTTCATGTTCCACAGAAGTAAGAATGAGTACATGGTGACAGAATTTGCCATTTTTTCTCTGTAACTAGCTTCTACCCGCTGACAGATGAGAGCCAGTGCTCCAGTCCCTCCGGTATCCTGAGGACACGAGACCCTCTGCATTGTGTTTTTGTATTTCAGGAGCTCTGAATTTTAATCAATAGATCCCGGAGGGTTGCTGATGTCACAGGAAGAAGAGGATTATGGATGTCACTGGGCTGATGAGAGAAAGAGGAAAAAAACAATTGCGTGGACGTCCGCACACGTAGTGGAGTGTTTAATGTGTTAATGGCCTGTATGTGCGTGTGCGCGCCTCCTTCAGTGTGTTTAATGTGTTAATGGCCGTCGGTTAACCATCCGTAGCGTGGACAGTGAGTCATTTCCACTTGGCGCTGGGCCCAGATGCAGCAGGTGGCATTGCCCCTCCTCACAAACTAAATGGCATTCACCTTTGAACAAAACACTGCTTAATTTCTACTCGATTCGGCGCTCACTGTGAAGTTTATTTATTCTATAAATCCATCTGGGAAGGAAAATGCTTGCTTAGCCTCATAAGACTCCCATGTATTGTTAAATGTTTCTCTAAGGCTTTAACTGTGACATTTGGTGCCATTTGTTTGATGGTGCTGAAATAAATCTCGGTTTTGATGGCTGCTGTGTATGTGTTCGAGTACTTTAGCAAATCCAAGAAAGCAATCAGATCTCAGAAATTCAGAAGCATATAGATTTAATGCATTCAACTTTTTATAAGTCAACGTTTATTTCTGAGATCCACGTGTGAGTGCTTTGAAGTTTGAATTGGAGCTTCCTGTGAGCTAAGTCATCTAGAATCTCTCTTTATCTGGTGGTTATGACTCATGTCCTTTATTTCAGGTGTCAAAAAGTTGTTAAAAATAAACTAAGAAAAGGTTCACTAACCAGTTTGGGCAGTAATAACCCAGGTGCTTTCATGTTCTGTTACGTAGCACATTGTTCATGCTTCATTTTAATGCGAATGCATCACCCTTTTCAGAAGCATAACTTTTAAACACCCTTCATTCACTCTTAAAAATAATTTTCTCAAAAGGGGGTTTTCATAGCAATACCATAGAAGAACCATTTTTGGTTCCTCAAAGAACAGTTCTTAAAAGACTGCTCTCAGTGTGAAGGACATTTTAAACATCTAAAGTGCCCTTTTTCACTATATAGAACCTTTCGTGCGATGGAAGAATTCCATGGAGCCACAAATGAATGAGAATCTTTATTTTTAAGAGTGTATGAAGCTAAAACTTTCATTTGTTTTCATTGCCGTCAACATTTAATTGACTGATTAAGGTATGGTACAATGAACAATCTTTTATTTTCATTGCTGTGTGTGTATGAATCATCTTGGGAATAACGCTTCCATCATAAATGTCAGTGGAGCAGGGAATATCATCTTGTGTGTGTGTTTTTTTTTTTTTTATCTTGTATAATTATGTGCAAGTCCTCACCATTGACGTCATGTTAGATTAACACAAAACTGTTAGGACAGTCCCTCAGATCCAGTTTCTCCGTTCCTCTCTCTTGCTCTCGTCATTCACAAAACTGATCGTGATTTAGAACAAGCACACAAAACTGGAGTTTCCTCACATGCGATTGAGGAGTCATTTCCTGTTTCGCTTTCTCATGTCATTTATACCCTTGTCATTGCTAAAAAAGAAAAAAAGAGTTAGAAGGAAGCAAACAGGCAGGAGTATCCCTCCCTCATATTTCCACTGGAGGCTGCACTAGGTCTGTTGATTTACTCAGAAGCATCAGCGACATGCTGTATGTGCTGATGTTGCAATGTTTTCCTCTAGGGTTTCTCCAATTGTGCTTATTCCACTTATCAAACTCACCATCCACAATTTCACTGACACTCACCAGAGCGGCTCATTCTGTGGGGACCACTCAGTCTGTAATGACAGCTTCTCTCAGATCCAGCTTTTCAAGGACAAATATTAGTGTGTTTTTCTCAGTTTTGAAAGAGAGTATGTGTGGGTGGCTTATTTATTTTTTTTAAGTCCTCACAAATATAGTGAATGCATGCTTTTGAAGTGGTCCTCAAAATTTTAAAGGCTCATAAATTGTTTGGCTTGCTGACACTCATTCTACCAATATCAGCAGTTTTGTGAGGGACAGGGTTAGGCCTAGGCTAACTAGTAGGCTATTTATAATCACTAGCTTTGTGTGTGCGAATATGTCTTAAAGCTTACCTGACAACATTCTTGAATATTTGAATGAAGCTTTAGAGCAAAATGTTTATCAAAAACGATCTCTTCCACCTTCTCCAGCTTCTGCGATCACTATGAAACATTAGCAATTATTTTATAATGTTCACTCTGACAAAAAGAAGTAGCTGAGCTTTAGATATTCTTGATAGCCCAGCTTATCTGTGGAAAAAAGAGAATAATTTCAACAAACCTCAGGTTATAATCAAATGTGAAGCAGCTTCAGCTAACTCTCAAATAAACCTGACGTCAAATTCAACATGTGCCTGTGGTCGCCTGGCAACACAAAAACCTCTTCAGCCAATCACAGGCTTCGGCTGGCGCATTGATACAAGCGAATAGACCTCCGTATGTTTTCGAATTCCACATCTAGCCTTAGTCCATAGAAGCGGGGCTTGACACGGGAGTATTGGTAAGTACAGTGCAGATTATTATTTATTTAGATACTTTATTTGACAAACAAAATAAATATGTGTATGTTTGAACCACGTGATGATAGCATAGCTTCAGAAAAATAGTGCGCAGTGGAGGTGCGGAGAATCAGGTTGTTTTGTAGGCAGTTATAAGAGCGCGCGCGTGTGCTTCTCAGAACTGAAGCATTGGCGTTTGACGACTGAACAGATGGATGGAGCTGCTGGCGTTAAACCTTATTTGACATCCACTACTTTGTGCCGACCACGTTGCTGAGCACTTCAGGTGGATTTCCTGAGAGCAGTAGGTGCGACGTTTTTCATATTTATACTTCCTATAAGCGCGTTGGTTCTGTGTGGTTGGATGCAATCGGAAGATTTACTTTACTCTCGGAATAAATGCAGCTAAATTAACGTTGTTTGGCGTGTCTGCGCGTTGTCCTCGCGCAGATTGTGGCTTTTTCGATCTCACGTGCGCTTCGTTTCAAATGATTTTTCACTTACGCATCACACTTACGCATCAGGTACTTTGTGTTTGGAGCGTTGCACGCGTTTTACTTTCTTAACGTTACATTGCCTGTGCTTGTGATAAAGTTTATGTTGTCGAGAGTTCGCGTGCTGAGAGCCAAGAATCAAAACTGTGTGTCTTAGTCTCTGATCATTTGGAACTAATTCAAGCGGGCATTTTCCTATATTATTCCAACTTGAAACTAAATGGAAAAATGTATATAAATTCAAACGTTTAGTTCTTAAGCCAAACAGAATAAAATCTAATTAAAAAAAAAAAAATCTTTAATGTCTGTTGGGTTTCAACATTAATACGATACAGTATAATTTTTTTTTCTAAAATAAAAAAAAACTAAAGATTTTTTTTTCTCATTTGATTTTTTTTTTTTTTTTTTTTTTTTTTTTTTTTTTTTTGAAACCCTTCAATGGGAATCCTGTACACGTTCTTTTGTTTGGTTCAACCCTTTCCGAATATCATTTCATGAATTTCGTCACGTTAATCATTAATGGGCATGATTTATCAATGCTCTTTTGAGATTTGTTTGTCTGTATATATTAAATTGTAATCCTGATGAATTGGTGGCTGAGCAGCAGAGTGTGACCCAGTGTATGTGCTTCAGTTCTGTTTTTGTTTGGTCTTCTGGAAAGCCTGAGAATCAGTGTTGGCTTTTCTGTTGTGAGAGGGTGGTGAACTTGTTAGACGGTGTGTATATATTGTATATGGTGTTTAACTTCAGTTCAGGCTCATTATTCAACTAAATATTAACTATCTAGATAGTTAAGCTTTTAATTGAAAATCAGTGAAATTGTTTTTGTATTTATATTTTGTCCTAGGAAACCGCATAAATGGCAAACATGGCCTCAGCCTCATCTAGCAGCAAAAGTGAGTCGCAAAGTGTGCTTACCTGGGAGCAAGTGAGCCGCTTGAACGACGTGCTGACAGAGGTCGTGCCAGTCCACGGACGTGGCAACTTTCCTACCCTGGAGGTCCGGCTAAAGGATATTGTACAGATGGTGAGGAACCATCTGGAGCTGAGGGGCATTACAGTCAAAGATGTGCGTCTGAATGGCTCCACTGCCAGCCACGTTCTGGTAAAAGACATTGGCTGGAGCTACAAAGACCTGGATGTCATCTTCAGGGTGGACCTTCCTCGGGAAGAGGAGTTCCAGCTCATCAAAGATGTGGTTCTGAGCACTTTGTTGGACTTTCTGCCGGAGGGGGTGAACAAAGAGAAGATCACTCCTATGACCCTGAAAGAGGCCTACGTCCAGAAACTGGTCAAAGTCTACACTGAGCAAGACCGCTGGTCCCTCATCTCGCTGTCCAATAACAATGGCCGCAATGTGGAACTTAAGTTTGTGGACTCCATCCGGAGACAGTTCGAGTTCAGCGTGGACTCCTTCCAGATCATTTTGGACTCCGTGCTGTCGTACTATGACTTCTCAGAAAACGGCATGTCTCGGCACTTCCACCCTACTGTAGTCGGGGAGAGCGTGTACGGTGACTTTGCCGTGGCTCTGGACCACCTCAGGAACAAGCTCATCGCCACCAAACGGCCGGAGGAGATCCGCGGAGGTGGTTTGCTCAAATACTGCAACCTCCTGGTGAGGGACTTCAGGCCCACTGACGAAGACGAATTTAAGGCCCTGGAGCGCTACATGTGCTCCCGTTTCTTCATTGACTTTCCCGACATTGGTGAGCAACAGCGCAAACTGGAGGCTTATCTGCAAAGCCACTTTGTCGGTGAGGAGAAGAACAAGTACAACTACCTCATGATCCTGCGGCGGGTCGTGAACGAGAGCACCGTGTGTCTCATGGGACACGAGAGACGGCAGACGCTCAACCTCATCTCGCTGACGGCGTTTCGGGTGCTCGCCGAGCAGAATGCCATACCTGATGCGTCCAACGTCACCTGCTACTACCAGCCGGCTCCATATGTCAGAGACCTGAACTTCAACAACTACTATGTGGCCTCTTGTAACCAGTCCATTCCAACTTGGTTGCCTTGTAACTAAGACACACAAGATGCTTGTTCAACAGCAAGATCCATGAATTGGCTAGAGAAGCCGGATATTTGGCCATAAGGGATGTTTCCCTCTGTAGGCATAAAGGATATTTAAAATGACAAATGTTTCCTTTCTTTTCTTTTCTTTTTTTTCCTTTTTAATTCCTTCGCTGCAGAGGTGCCAAGACATTTCTGATTCAAAGTGACATATTTTAGTGATTTTGAATTTAAATTTTTTTTTTTTTTTACACCTTAATATTCTAAAGTTTAAGATTTGTTTATTGCTCTCGTCGCTGTCCCTGCTCTGAGAGATTCTTTTTTTTTTTTTTTTCCATGTTGAAGAGAAACAATTCCCACAGTGCCTTAATTGTAACCCTAAAATTGAAGGAAATGCATATTGGGGCAAAGTTATATTTTTTTTCCTGTGATACAAAATATAAAGGCCAAAAAAAAAAAAATAATAATAATGTTCTTTGAAATTCAGAGGGAAAAAAAAAAAATAAAATGGAGAGAAAAAGACATGAAAAATGTGAGCACAGGTGAAATAAGTATTTTAGGTCTCAAGTTATCAGATTTTGATTGTTTTTTGGTACACTAGTGGGCAGCTAAAATTCTTTTTGTTCTCATGAATAGAAATGCGAACAGAATCATGTTGAAGTATTCATAGCAATGCGCTTCAGTTTGCTGTGTGAATGCATTCAGATGACTTTTGCGTTCCACTGTACATTTTGGAGAAATTGTGCAGTTTGTAAACTTGTTCAGTCTTGCTAGTTACATCTAGAGTGAGAAATTGAAATTGGTTGCAGCGTGTACAAAAAGATGATTTGTCCTTCCCATAAGAGCGGTAAAGTCATTTTAATGAACTAGATTAATAAGGAACCTTTTGATCTAGTGGTTTAATCTTCCTTCAGCTCTCATTAACATTGTGTACGTGTTTAAATGGGAAAGAGAGGTCATGGTTGTCCATACAAGGATCAACTGTTGGACGATCGGTCCTGAGCTTTTTGCGGCCATTAGCAGACTTAGCACTGCCGTATGTAACAAGACCTCCAGCTAACAGCCTAGCCAAATGGTGTCACGGCACTCTAAAATTATCCCTTCCTGCACCTCTCGGGATGTGCCTTGAATGGACACCGTGTGGGGTGGAATTTTTAGTGGGGCGACTGTCTTTCCTGGACTTCTGATTTGCGTCTCTAGATGAGAGCTGAACGCTGGTATGTCACGAGGCCTTTTCTGGTAATTGAGGTGTGAGGGTACACCGCTGTGGGGGGTGGGGGGAGAGGAGGAGGAGGAGGAGGAGGAGGAGGAGGAGGAGGAGGATATACCCATGCTTCGTCAAATGGATGTAAAAGCATGTTGGAATGGATTCCTTTCCAGGTTTGGGATCTAATCAATGTCGCTGCTCTTGATCTTTATTGGGCTTCAGTGTCTCTGTCTTGTCCGTGAACTTGTCGTAATGGCTTCAAGGAACATTTGCAATTGTCAGTGGGGTAAAATCAATTCCATGCTTTATTTTGTACATTAGACTGTATTAAACTGTGACTGCCTATTCTTGTCTACCCCCCCCTCCCCAGCCATCATGCCCATGTGTTCCCCCTTTCGACAGTCGTACATTCAGAGAAGTCTAGTACTCTGCTAGCTGCTCTTACGTAATGGCTGACAGCTGCCCCCTGCCCCTCAGTTTTCGTCCCCGCTCACGCGCCACAGCTCCTGCTGCTTCAGCTTGTACAAGCACATGCACAAGATAACCACGAGGGCCACGTTCCTTCTCTTATCTGCGGTCACAGACTTCTAGGGTAATGAGAAGGGGTCACATAGCCTCCCTTTCAATGGGTCACACCTCAAAGTGTATTGAGTTGTAATGGATTTGACTTTTTCTTTACTTTTTTTTTTTTTTTTCGGGCCCCCCTACACCTTTGTATATTTTTGGGAGACTTTGGACCAATGTTTGAACCAGCAGCACCGCTCATATGTGCCTTTTTTGTGGTCACCCATTTGGGTTTGGCTTATGACGGTATGTGAAATGCATGTAAAGACCTTGTAACTCAATCATCTGGTTTTAAAACAACTTGGTTCCATTAAATAAAGGTGAAGGAGGATGAATGACAGACGACTAAACCCCCCCCCCCCCCCCCCCCAAGTTATACCTTGTCAACTCATGTGACGCCCTGCTTTTCCTGAGTGTAGTTTTCTCATTTCAGTTCTATAATTTTCATCTGTTCTACATCATCCTCCTAACCAAAGCAAGTACTGTGCATTACACAGCGTTTTCAAAATCTGAGGCCAATATTGTTAAAATACAGTGTCAATAAATGCACTTTACTGGTCCTGTCATACTCCAAAGCCTTGTGAACGCACAAGCTATAAAGTGTCTTTTTTTTTTTTTTTTTTTTATCTTTTTTTTGTTCTGTTCGTCTCAGGGACATAAAGGGCTACAGTATGTCTTGATGGTAACAACTTCTGTTCAGCAAACGTCCTAAAAAGTAAACGTTTAACTGTTTGAAATGCTTTGTCTTACAACTGAGATATTAAGTAAAATGTCAGCGCACCAGGAACAAGTACTTCCGTTTCAGAACTGGCTTTCCTCTTTTCTTTTTCATATAAAGGGCACTTGTATGATCTGTAGTTGTTGGGCTGCAAAATCTCCCCTTAATCTTTTTCTTTTCTTTTTTTTGATTGTGTATTAGAATCTTAAGAGAGAAAATCAAAAGGAAACATGTCTTTTGTTTTGTGTACTTCTTACCTTGTCCAAATGCGCTTCACTTAGATAAGGTCTGATGTGATGAGGCTTGGCTTGTTTCATGTTTGACGTCTGTGTGTAGTGTTTCTTGGAAAGGGAGTGTTGAAAATGGGAAAACATGCTTTTGTGTGTATTGAATTCATATTTTGTTCTTTTTATTTTCTTTGTCCCCTCTGTCGGCTGTAATTCCATATTCCCCAGTGTTACCCTTTATTCTTTAGACAAAGGTGTTGGAGCTTTTGTAACCGCTCAATGCATCTGTAACTGTGTGTGCAGGGGAGGTTTATTGGATTTGGATATGCTTGTCTAAAGTGCAAGTCTTGACGATTGAGGCCTTTTGAAGCCCTTTTGCAATGTTGCAAGTAGAGTTGTGGATTTCAGCACATTATGTTTACTTTTTTTGTGATTATTTGTCTATTGTCTGTGAGGATGCTAATGATTGTGAGTTTAAAAAAAAAAAAGTGAAAAATGGAAGTCGCACTTATTTTGAAGTAATGTCGGCGTGGTGATTAATGATGTAAATTCATTATGCCATTTTGTTTCTAAGCACTTTTACCTCACTATAATTTTCCTTTGGATGGAATTGAGAATAAGGAAAATGTGTATCAAGGGGAAAATAATAAAGTATTTGAAGCCCATTCTTTCTCATGTTCTTTTTTTCTTTGAAAATGAGTTTTCTAAAATTCAAGTGTTCTTAAACTGTTAAATGTTGCCCATTACAGACTTGCTGTTTGAGATGGAGGGACATTTTATTACAATGGTTTCTCATAATGGTGGAGACTGATGGTTTTTGAATGATCCGTGTTCACTGAGGTGTTTTTTCCCAAGGGTTCTCTGGCCCATGTGGTGTTCCTCTGCTGCGTTGCTCCACTGCCCTTAAAAGCACAAGTATGAATCAGCAGTCTCTGCTCTCTGTGACTGATATACATAGTCCTGTCTATATCAGTCACGGTGGGCTAAAAATTAAAAGGTTTGGTTACACTATGCTTAAACATTTTTGATTTGCTTTTAATGTGTGCTGAATGAAACTTGTAGTTCTGTTTATTGCCTCCTATTCTTGAACATGTCTTCCTTGAGATTTGTACTGTGGGTAAGAAGCTCACCATAAAATGTAGCACACTGGTTTTGAACTTTTGTTAACTTATCTAGGTGTGTATTGAAATTCCTTAACCGGTTTCTTCTCTTAACGGATGCGGTTACATTTCAACAAGCACACCAATAAATGCATTCAGCTTCCCTATTAGTATTCATTAGGCCTTTTAAATTAAGTTCATTACAGTTTATTTTAAATATGCTTATTAAAAGGTACATATGCAGATATTCATTTTTTTTAAAAAAATTTTTTAAAAAAGGTTAAAATTAAAAGTGTGGGAAGATGAGAACATATAAATGATTTTATATCTAAATGTTACAGTAAGTTCTCAGCCATCAGCCATGTATTATAGGAAATAAATAGAAACTTGGTGGTTATAGCACAAAGTGTCAAATATTAAGAGATAAATTAGCCCCTACCTTTTCTTATAAGTATATAGTATGTTTTTTTTTAATGTTATTAATGTAAAATACTAAATCAACTTCTTTTTAAACTCATTTTGACAAATAAATGGAATAATTTAATAGCTGATGAAAGCAGATTCCTAGTAAGAGATTTCTAAAAGGTGAAATTATTCTGACTGGCGTACAGGCATATGAATATTTACATATCAAATTGCCCATATTTTGTTTGAAGCTATGTCGTAATAGAAACATCGTGAAATGGAATGATTTAACGCAATTAACCTAAAGGTTTTAATGAAAGCAAAGATGTCTGAAGGGGTCATCTTACACCAAGGGTCTAATTTTATTTTTATTTTGAAAACTTTTACTCTACAACACTGTCCACAAATCCCTCATTAACAGACACCATATACTGACCATATATATACAGGGAGTGCAGAATTATTAGGCAAATGAGTATTTTGACCACATCATCCTCATTATGCATGTTGTCTTACTCCAAGCTCTATAGGCTGGAAAGCCTACTACCAATTAAGCATATTAGGTGATGTGCATCTCTGTAATGAGAAGGGGTGTGGTCTAATGACATCAACACCCTATATCAGGTGTGCATAATTATTAGGCAACTTCCTTTCCTTTGGCAAAATGGGTCAAAAGAAGGACTTGACAGGCTCAGAAAAGTCAAAAGTAGTGAGATATATTGCAGAGGGATACAGAAGTCTTAAAATAGCCAAGCTTCTGAAGCGTGATCATCGAACAATCAAGCGTTTCATTCAAAATAGTCAACAGGGTCGCAAGAAGCGTGTGGAAAAACCAAGGCGCAAAATAACTGCCCGTGAACTGAGAAAAGTCAAGCGTGCAGCTGCCAAGATGCCACTTGCCACCAGTTTGGCCATATTTCAGAGCTGCAACATCACTGGAGTGCCCAAAAGCACAAGGTGTGCAATACTCAGAGACATGGCCAAGGTAAGAAAGGCAGAAAGTCGACCACCACTGAACAAGACACACAAGCTGAAACGTCAAGACTGGGCCAAGAAATATCTCAAGACTGATTTTTCTAAGGTTTTATGGACTGATGAAATGAGAGTGAGTCTTGATGGGCCAGATGGATGGGCCCGTGGCTGGATTGGTAAAGGGCAGAGAGCTCCAGTCCGACTCAGACGCCAGCAAGGTGGAGGTGGAGTACTGGTTTGGGCTGGTATCATCAAAGATTAGCTTGTGGGGCCTTTTCGGGTTGAGGATGGAGTCAAGCTCAACTCCCAGTCCTACTGCCAGTTTCTGGAAGACACCTTCTTCAAGCAGTGGTACAGGAAGAAGTCTACATCCTTCAAGAAAAACATGATTTTCATGCAGGACAATGCTCCATCACACGCGTCCAAGTACTCCACAGCGTGGCTGGCAAGAAAGGGTATAAAAGAAGAAAATCTAATGATATGGCCTCCTTGTTCACCTGATCTGAACCCCATTGAGAACCTGTGGTCCATCATCAAATGTGCGATTTCCAAGGAGGGAAAACAGTACACCTCTCTGAACAGTGTCTGGGAGGCTGTGGTTGCTGCTGCACGCAATGTTGATGGTGAACAGATCAAAACACTGACAGAATCCATGGATGGCAGGCTTTTGAGTGTCCTTGCAAAGAAAGGTGGCTATATTGGTCACTGATTTGTTTTTGTTTGGTTTTTGAATGTCAGAAATGTATATTTGTGAATGTTGAGATGTTATATTGGTTTCACTGGTAAAAATAAATAATTGAAATGGGTATAAATTTGTTTTTTGTTAAGGTGCCTAATAATTATGCACAGTAATAGTCACCTGCACACACAGATATCCCCCTAAAATAGCTAAAACTAAAACTTCCAAAAATATTCAGCTTTGATATTAATGAGTTTTTTGTGTTCATTGAGAACATGGTTGTTGTTCAATAATAAAATTAATCCTAAAAAATACAACTTGCCTAATAATTCTGCACTCCCTGTATATATGGAGATAGTGAGAGAGAGAGAGATAGTGAGAGAGATAGTGAGAGAGAGAGATGGTGAGAGAGATAGTGAGAGAGATAGTGAGAGAGATGGTGATAGTGATAGTTAAGTGTTCTAAAATGTAAAATTATGTTTTTCCTTCCAAGTTTTGCCTGTCATCACACCATTCTTGGTTGTAATGCCTGCTAGAAAAAACTGGATAGTGGAATTGTTTGTTACATTTCTATGTTTGCACTGAATTGTGTGCATTAACACAGTGTTGTGGGAGGAATTGTTTTTGCAGCTCACTTGGTAACATCTGGAACTCTCCCATATTCCATGCTCTCAAAGTGAAAGGTAAAAACATGCAGGTGTGTGTGGTTGATAATCAAGGGCTCAGGACAGTCGCAGTGCTCAGTCACTGGAGGCCGCTGGGAGAACAATAATGAGTGAAAATGGCTGGCCAACAATGACTGATTTCTGGAACAGTGCTGATAGAAACATGTAGAGGGAAACAATGAAAGCACAGCACACAGCACAATCTTTACAGCAGTACGGTACAATATCTAGAGAAGCCTCCCTCCTCTCCATTCTCTTCAGTGGAATCATTTATGAGACATATGGCCGAGAGAAGGTTCCTCGCTTTAAATAATCATTTTTTATGTCGTATAAAACGTCCCAGGTTTCTTTTATGCTGGGGAGAGGATGTGTTTCTCTGTAATTTCCATCTCTCTTGTCAGATCAGCTTTTGATTATAGTCCAAAATATTATTGCATCAAACTATTACAAGACTAAAAAAGATGATTACTGAGATTTTACTCCCACAAAGCTATTAATCAAACTGCTTTTGAAAGTTGTTTTCAGGACCGACTGCATTTTAGAGGCAGAAGGAAGATAACGGTTGTGTAATTTGTACGTGGAACAGAGAAAATGTTTCCCAGGCTATAAATTATAATGTATGTAATGGCCACTGCTACTGTGTGAGGAGCAGTTAAAAGAAAAGATAAACACATTATTGTGTGTTTGACATCCTCTCTGTGATATGTTGAGCTGTATCTGTAAAAAAAAAAAAAAAAATACTGCTGTAAGGTTGCAGATCTTCACGGGGGTTCAGCGTGATACTTTTGTTGCGAGCAGCAAACTTACCAATCCTCTGAGAAATCGAGCAGCTTAAGCAAACTGTCTTTCCTGGCCAGGAAATGGGCAGGTTGCTCAAACAAACTGCCTGCATCAACATCTTTCAAGTGCCATTTATAGGAGCTCAAGGTCCTGAGAAACAGGTGAGAGATGGAGGGAGGGATGCCAGATGTTCTTGTGGCTGAAACAGAGAGAAAGAGAGACGTGTGGGGCGGGGTAAGGGGGATTTAACTCTACTAAAGCTAGGTATATGACCTTGTCTGTAGCATTTCTCAGAAACAACCATGTAACACCTCCCTAAGTTCCTTTGCACCTCCCCCTGATGTGACGGTGTAAAGGAACCTCAAGCTCCCCACACATTCGTGTTCGTGAACACAATTTTTACAGTGTGAACGTACATTTGACAACTGTGTGACATTATTGACTAATAATAAACTTTTAATTACACTAATGCATATTTGAAATTCTGTTTACAAACTAAAAATGTAAAAATGCCATGTGTTTTTTTATTTATATAATATTTGTTGGTCTAAACAATGCTTTTTGTTACCTTTTATATTTTTGTTGCTTCGTCGCTAAAAAGCCATTTATAGGCTGTTTAATAGTTCAGTTAGTGTGATAACTTACTTTGCCATCCATTCGGTCAGTAACATTTATCTTTTTTCCTTTGGCAATAAGAGTGGAAATATTTAGTTGCTGTCAAGACTTCAAGATATGTGTCTAAACTGATGTTCAAAAATACACTTAAAATAAAAATAGCCTATTCACTGGAGTAAAAGTGGGACAACTGGCCCTACATGCAGTGTTTATGACGTTATATTAGTCGGAACATTTGCAATATTAATTTTTTTTTTTTTTTTTTTATAATTTGTCAAACCCCATGTTTATTCCAACGAGTAAAGCTGTTAAATAACAACAACATTTTTTCATTTGCTTCAACGTTTTAAACATTAAGCCTCCTATTGTTGTCTGCTAAATACACATGACTGGCAAAATGGAGCCAGTTCCTGCATATTACAGACTTCTGAACTCCTGACAACATTCAGTAAGATACGAGGATCTTGTTTTAAACTAAAAACCGAATAGTAAAATTTTCATTTTTCTGATTTAGCCTTTATGAGCTCATCAGGCATGGAAAGAAAACAAAACAATTTTCCAAACCTCTGGGTTTATTTCATTTTCTTCGCTTTGGTGCAGTTACAACCTTAGACCCCTTATAAATGTCAGTCAGTAAAAAAATGACTAACTGTTTTCTTATGTCATCATAACTTTCATAAAGTTAACTCATCTTGCTCCCGCTTTTCAAATAAACATCTTCGCACCGAAACGTTCCTTGCGTGAACAATGTCATTTCCCAGAAACATTTACAGTCTGAATTCTACAATAAATAGGTCCGTGTGGATAAACAATGTGATCTTCTATATTATGAGTCATCAAACCAGAAACGTAGTAAGTGTACTGCTGCCCCCCACTGAGCAGCAGAGACACCCGCAGCCGCTGACCCGCTCCTGCCCTCCCACTGTACAGCAGGACAATAAGCAGATGGTCTTCCCTAATCAATGCCATATTTTCAGTCCCAGACCAGAGCTGATTAAAGAGACCAGCATATATGCTCATTCACCCAAAGCCAATGAATCACTCTGATGCCTATCAGAGTAATCGATCAGCTTCATTTCATTCAGCAGCTGCTTAAACCGGATCGTTTCAGTATATGCAAATCTGTTGTTAATGCATCAATAAATCTGGATGTCAGCAAACATTGTGATAAAGTACCATGAGATCATAATTTACATTCAGGGATCTTTAAATGGATAGTTCACTCAAAAAAACAAACAAAACAACGCCTGTCTTCATTTACTTGCTCTCATGTCATTCCAAACCCGTGTGATTTATGACTTCATTCGGCAGGACATAGTTATTTTGAAGAATGTTGGAAACCGGACCAAAAATACAATGGAAGTCAATGGGAACCAAAACTATTTGGATACCGACATTCTTCAAAAACAGCTTTTTTAATGCTCCACCGAAGAAAGCAAGTCATGCAGGTTTGAAACGACACGAGGAGTTATTAAAGACTGTTCATTTTTGGACTTTCCCTTTATTATTTTGCATTAACAACTAATGATTGAAAAACACTGAACAGACATGTACAATGAATCTAAACTCAGCAAAAAAGAAACACTTTCAATTGCTTTTCCTATATTAGCCTATTTCCTAATGTGTAATTATTTGTAACTAACGGAGACATCAACCGCACAAATTTCACAGACATTTGGCACGGGCGGCTGCGTGGACTGCACCATGTATGCTCGTTCTTGCTGTGAGATGTTAACTCACTCTACCAACAAGGCACTTGAAAGTCTGACATATGGTTACCTGTGGTTTGCCACAGCAAAGACAATCAGCTGTCCTTCCTGTCTCCCCCTAGCATGTCTTTGGGCGTCTTACATTGCTCTCAGTGTCTGTAAACTGTTAGTGTCTTAGTTCCACGTGTGCATCATGTGTAATAATTGTTTATGATTCATAGGACAAGCATGAAAAACACTTTCCAATAAAGATCTGTTCTTGCTGAGTTTAGTTGAATGACGTGAATGTGTGACTCCAGACTGCTGTAAGGAGGGTTATTTAAGGACAGCTCTTGTGAGGCTGCAGACCAGCCAATGATGCTGATAGGCACAGTGTCATGTCTCCATTTCCCAGATACCCCTGCTGCTTCCTGATGTTGTTGTCATACTTGGTATGAGTCACAGTATAAAGCCAAAGCAATCTTGTCCAGGTGTTACAGTTCAGTGCAGCTCTGCTGACCCCTCAAACATGGCGAGAGCTCTGTTAAAGGCTGATTCATTTTCCTCACCACATGCGCCGCCCCAGAGAGACACTGGCACTCTGCTGGACCGCTGCCTTACCAGCGGTGCTTAAATGATTAAAAAACAAACAGCATGACGGAGGAATATAATGTGTTATTTCACCAATCCGACTGAGAACATATGGATGGACATGAAAAGGACCGTCCACTCAATGCGAGAGAAATTCAGTTTTGCAAAGATAGGGGAAAGAATTTATGTGGCCAGATATGCAAAGATGATAAGAGACATTTTCATGCAGACTCGAGTCTTCGAGTGTGAAAACCTTTATGTTGTTTTCAAGAAGTGATCAATCTCGACTCTCAGTGTTAAGACAGCATTAAAGAGTAGGCACATTTGTCCAATAAAATATTTTTAGTAAATATTCCAGATATATATATATATTTGCTTCACAGTCAGCCATGTTAAATTTATGTTGTCATTATATATATATATATATATATATATATATATATAATTATTATTATTTCCCTAGGGAGGTATTTCAGAAAGCAGGTTATGTGACATACCCAGGTATGTTTAAAAATAAGTAAGCCGGCAACCTCAACTTTCGGTTCCAAAAAGGTCACTTTCAGGCTATGTAAATAACCATAGCAACTTACTCTCTGAACATACAGAGCAGCTCATGATCCAGAGTTAGTTTGCTTAAGATATATTCGGATGCGTGTTATTTTATCATTGTAACTAAATTGGTTATACAGGGAGTGCATAATTATTAGGCAAGTTGTATATTTGAGGATTAATTTTTATTATTGAACAACAACCATGTTCTCAATGAACACAAAAAACTCATTAATATCAAAGCTGAATATTTTTGGAAGTTATAGTTTTAGCTATTTTAGGGGGATATCTGTGTGTGCAGGTGACTATTACTGTGCATAATTATTAGGCACCTTAACAAAAAACAAATTTATTTTCAACAAAAAAAATCAGTGACCAATATAGCCACCTTTCTTTGCAAGGACACTCAAAAGCCTGCCATCCATGGATTCTGTCAGTGTTTTGATCTGTTCACCATCAACATTGCGTGCAGCAGCAACCGCAGCCTCCCAGACACTGTTCAGAGAGGTGTACTGTTTTCCCTCCTTGTAAATCGCACATTTGATGATGGACCACAGGTTCTCAATGGGGTTCAGATCAGGTGAACAAGGAGGCCATATCATTAGATTTTCTTCTTTTATACCCTTTCTTGCCAGCCACGCTGTGGAGTACTTGGACGTGTGTGATGGAGCATTGTCCTGCATGAAAATCATGTTTTTCTTGAAGGATGTAGACTTCTTCCTGTACCACTGCTTGAAGAAGGTGTCTTCCAGAAACTGGCAGTAGGACTGGGAGTTGAGCTTGACTCCATCCTCAACCCGAAAAGGCCCCACAAGCTAATCTTTGATGATACCAGCCCAAACCAGTACTCCACCTCCACCTTGCTGGCGTCTGAGTCGGACTGGAGCTCTCTGCCCTTTACCAATCCAGCCACGGGCCCATCCATCTGGCCCATCAAGACTCACTCTCATTTCATCAGTCCATAAAACCTTAGAAAAATCAGTCATGAGATATTTCTTGGCCCAGTCTTGACGTTTCAGCTTGTGTGTCTTGTTCAGTGGTGGTCGACTTTCTTACCTTGGCCATGTCTCTGAGTATTGCACACCTTGTGCTTTTGGGCACTCCAGTGATGTTGCAGCTCTGAAATATGGCCAAACTGGTGGCAAGTGGCATCTTGGCAGCTGCACGCTTGACTTTTCTCAGTTCACGGGCAGTTATTTTGCGCCTTGGTTTTTCCACACGCTTCTTGCGACCCTGTTGACTATTTTGAATGAAACGCTTGATTGTTCGATGATCACGCTTCAGAAGCTTGGCTATTTTAAGACTTCTGCATCCCTCTGCAATATATCTCACTATTTTTGACTTTTCTGAGCCTGTCAAGTCCTTCTGTTGACCCATTTTGCCAAAGTAAAGGAAGTTGCCTAATAATTATGCACACCTAATATAGGGTGTTGATGTCATTAGACCACACCCCTTCTCATTACAGAGATGCACATCACCTAATATGCTTAATTGGTAGTAGGCTTTCCAGCCTATACAGCTTGGAGTAAGACAACATGCATAACGAGGATGATGTGGTCAAAATACTCATTTGCCTAATAATTCTGCACTCCCTGTATAGTCACAGTTATATATATACAATATTACATTATACAATCATACATGCATATATATAATGGTTACATAGACATATATACATATACATATATATATACATATACATATACACACATATACACAACCGGTCAAAAGTTTTAGAACACCCCAATTTTTCCAGCTTTTATTGAAATTTAAGCAGTGAATAACCTGAAATGGTATAAAGGTAAGTGGTAAACTGCCAGAGGTTAAAAAAACAAAAAACGTTTAAGTTACCAAAAACTGAAAAATAATGTACATTTCAGAGTTATTCAAAAAAGCCCTTTTCAGGGAACAAGTGAGGGGTTAACAACTTACAGCTGTTCTGCAGCAATGGAAGTAAATTAAGCCTTGAAAGTTGATGCTAACAATTCCTACAGTTGTCCCAACTTTTGTTGATTACTTACAAACCCTCTGTCTGTATAAAAGCAGTGTTGGAACAGACTGTGTTACTACACCCTCTTAAGCATTATTTGGACAGTACTGTACCACAGGAAGTAGTATATTGCTCTCATAATGGCAAGAAAAAGGCAATTAACAAAGGAAGACAGACAGACCATTTTAACCCTTAAAAGTGTAGGTCTTTCCTTTAGAGAATTTGCAAAGAAAGCCAAGGTGTCAGAGAGTACAGTTTCCTATACCATCAAAAGGGATTTGGAAACTGGAGGAAACTCTGACAGGAAGAGGTCTGGCAGACCCAAAGCCACAACAGAATCAGAAGACAAGTTTCTGAGAGTCAACAGCTTGCGTGATAGGCGGCTCACAGGACAACAGCTTCAAGCACAGTCTCAGTTTCAACTGTGAAGAGAAGATTTAGAACTACAGGTTTGACAGGTCGAGTGGCAGTAAGAAAGCCATTGCTAAGATGGCAAAATAAGAAAAAGAGGCTTGCCTGGGCCATGAAGCACCGCCAGTGGACTATTGAAGACTGGAAGAAGGTGTTATGGACTTATGAATCGAAATTTGAAATCTTCGGCTCATCACGCAGGGTTTTTGTACGCCGTCGAGTAGGCGAAAGGATGGTTCCTCGGTGTGTGACACCAACTGTCAAACATGGAGGAGGAAGCGTGATGGTCTGGGGCTCTTTTGCTGGATCCAGAGTCGGCGACTTGCACAGAGTGAGTGGTACTCTGAATGAATGGGATGAAGTGGACAGAAGGGTGAAAGCAAAGCAACCTACAAGTGCAACACATCTGTGGGAACTTCTGCAACAGTGTTGGGAAGAAGTTTCCGAAAAATATTTGATTTCCATTGTAGAAAGAATGCCACGAGTGTGTTCGGCTGTTATATCTGCAAAAGGTGGCTACTTTGAGGAGTCAAAAAATTTAGATTAAATTTTGTTAAACAAAACGATTCCATGATTTCTTTTTTTATCTCCAATTGTTTATTTGTTCTATGCTTTAACTTCAGAGTACATTGAGACATTAAACTGCGTAAATTTCAATAAAAACCGAAAAAATGGAGGCGTTCTAAAACTTTTGACCGGTAGCGTATATATATAAAAAGCACTATTATAATTTTTAAAATATTTATTCAATTCTAATATATGTATTTATTTTTCTTGTAATCTCACACATGGATCTGCTTTTTTCCTTTTTATAACAGGACATTTTCTATTCTATAATTTCTATAATAAAAAACATATCTTATTAAATATTTAGCATCAAACAAACATTATAATTCATATTCTCCGTTAATAAAGATTACTTGTTCAATAAAAAGATTGAAAAAGTTATTACGCAACCACGAAATAGGAGGTGATGTGCACTAAGTAGGTTTTGATAACCATTTAAAAAAAAGAAAAAGAAGTAGAACGGCGTACTTTTTCTTAGCATCTGTTTCCATAGTGAATCATCGATTCGTCACTCGGTTGAGAATGTCTTGTGTTAACCGGGAACATACTCTGGGTTGGCTGGACTTACTTCCTGATGCGTTTCTGGAACCAGCATACCTCAAGGAAGCAAGGTTTGAGTTAATCAACGGAGAGTTCAGGCTATATGTAGGTAAGTTAACCTTGCTTTCTGGAATACCCCCCTGGTGGTTTGGATGGTTAAAAATATCTTTTAAAGATCCGTCCAGTGTAGTAGGCATCGTGCATCAAAACATTTACGGTTGTGTAATTGTACAACTCTGTGGGAAAAGATCAACGGCCGCTATACTAATGATTATTTTTCCTCCACCAAGTGTCTTTATATTCAAATTTGTTGCATGCGAGCAAAGGTTTCTGACAAAACTATCGCTTCCCCTCAACCCATGAAAATTAACTTGCACTCCATGTAAGTCTGAATTGCAAAGAGATTTGTTTGCCTTGAAACAACGTACACTGTACTGTAATATTACAAAAACAGCTTTAACAATATAATTTGAGAAGGAATAATAAGATAGACCGATGTGTTTGGTGCGTGGTTTCATAAAAAAAAACAACTATGATTTTTTTTGATTAACCTGAATACATTTTTTTTGCACAACTGATGAGTACTGGCAGATTATGTAATTATTTTAAAAATAGCCCAACTTGACACAAATTATGAAACATAAGGGCTTTCAGCCTGAAAATACACTCATCATGCAGATTACAGAAAAAAAATTCAATAAAGACAAACACAGATCAATGATAACATTTTGATATTCCATTTATTCAAAGAGTACTCTTCATAATCATTATTCATACGTCATACTTAATTTAAAACGGTACAAAATTTAGCACATTAATCACTGACCCGCTACAGTAAGGGCTGACTAAAACAAACCAGAATTAATAGTAAGAGGCAGCATCTGCAGTATCTACAATTACCTATTTACAATGCTTCACTTTGAGATCAGCTCTCGGCCTATCAGATTCCTTTGGCCATGCATGTAAATCAGCTTCACCAAATAAAATACAAACTGACACACTATCATTTTTAGTGTGAGAACCACACCAGGAGAACCCACCAGAACACTGATGTACCACATTGACAGGAACAGAAGAAAAGTACTATTAATAGGGTAACTGAAATCTCAACAGGCCAACCTGAATTTAGAGCTTCACAAAGAAATCTTTCTGACATCACACATACACACACTCCCTCTCTCTCTCTCTCTCTCTCTCTCACTCACACACACACACACACACACTTTGCTTGCTGTCAAAGCTCAAGAATCTGTAGTGATGTTTGTTTAATTCCTCCGATAAAGCCGTAAAAGTGCTTGAGACTCAAGAAAAAGCTAAATGCTGCTCCTTCTGCTACACAGACATGGAAATAAAAGAAACTACAAAACAGTTTAGATGGCACAATGTCAGGCTTTTTAACTGGATGGGCAAGAACATGAGAAATTAAAACCAGAATGGTTTTTCCTCACATTTCCAGCCGTTATTCACTCAGACGCTGGTACACGTGTTTCAAATTGGTACGAAATATTGTTTTAGTAGGTTTGTCAAAATCAGTCTCTTCATCCACACCACACACACCTTGTCCAAGAACAGCTTCGGTCAGGCCAGAGGATCCTTCAATGATTTGGGTCTGTGGCAGTTCAGCAGGTTTCACAGCAGGTTGTGTTTATACAGCATTATTGATCAACAGTCTCTCACTGTCACAGAGAAAACGTAGCCGGTCAGGAACGGCAGAGACGCACTTTTGACAGCATCCATCTTGAATTCACGTCAGTGTCAGGGTCATCGGGTTGAGCGTCGGCCCAGTGAAGAGAGGCTGGTTAAGTCAAACTCCTCAGTGCTGAATTTATCTGCCACCATCACAGGCCTGAGGGCTGAGCCATGTAACTGGGGCTGTTAACCTGGAAGAGCAGAGATGATATTCCTGAGCACAGCCGAATAAAGATAAACAGAAGTAAAGGTTACGTATGGTCACGGACTGGCTGAGAGGCATTAATGCGCTCCAAAAAGCCTGAAGGCAAATTGGTAAGCGGCTACTTGTTACCACAGCATAAGCCCAAGACACACCTACATCCTAGAGAGCACAAATATGAAGATAGATTTAAATATAGGTGCATTGTACATAAACCAAGAGGCTGTATTTACCATAGAAATACAACTATTCAGTAGGTAAATATTTATGCAAGTATTTGATAAGGGATGTGGTTTCTGGGATATTACGGAGAAGATCGTATGTAAGGATTCCAATAGCCAAATGAACACTTAGAGGAAAGAGATGTGCTGGGAATTAATGAGCATCTGTTGCTTCAGTGACTCAGAGCAGATGATTCACTACATGAAGCTGGTCTATCTAGCAGAAGTGCTTTGGGCCTTTAGGTCAAATTAAAGCAAAAGGAGATTCTGCAAAGAGCAAAGGAAATTCATTAAAAAAAAAAAAAAAAAAAAAAAAGTGGAGTTGTGTGATTTTAGGTCAAATGAGGTGTTTTCTCCTGCTCCAGAAAATTGTGCAACTTAATATATCACTTTTTTTTTTTTTTTTTAAGGTAGTCTAATCTGATTTTATTCAATTCAGACAAGGAAAATCTTGCCTTATTTTAATTTTACATTTTTTTAAATGGATTTAAGACTGGGATCATGTCTGTCTGTTCCCACCCCTGGTTTCTTCAGAAATAATTTCAGTAGGCCTCCACATGATTTTAACCTCTGAACCAATCAGCACATACTATTGTTAACACTTTACAATTGTACTAATAAAATAATATTAAAAAAATTAATTTGATGAGTGCACATCCAAAAGCCAAATTGGGCTCAGGTGCAGGAAAACAAAATGAATGAACAAAGGAAAAAAAGATGTCTGCACACTGAAATTGCAGCTCCAAGAGTTTATTTTAAACAGTGCAACACTGACCGGTCTGGTCATTTTCACGTGCCTGATGAAGATCTGACTGGTCAAAACGTTGAGCCTTTTAAACTATTTGGAGCTTCAATTTCAGTGTGCAGACATCGGTTTTATTTTTCCGTCTATAAACTAACAATTAAAATGAATATTTCTAAAAGCATTTATTAAATCTTAGTTCATGTTAACTAATGTAGTTAACAAATGGAACCTTACTGTAAAGTGTTACCAAACTTTTTTATTGCTGTTGTCTGATTACAATCAATTTACAATCATGTTATCTATGAATATAACTAATAAGTAAAAAAAGTATTTTATGCAATTAACAGATTTTTAAAATTTGATTATGTAATCCAGATTACATAGCCCTTTACAACCCAACACTCAGTATTGAGGTGAGACTCCAAAATAAAAACCCTTTAGGGGCCTTTCAATGCTTTATGGAAAGTTGACTGGGTTATTTGAGGTGACTGTGGCTGGACTTTCCATGGCACTATTCAAATGGACAGAGAAAGAAAGCCGAGCGAAACTGGCATTAAAGCTTACCAATTCTGCCATTTCCCCTCCTGCCCATTAACTTCCTGGGTAATCAAAGAATGACAGGAAACACTTGAGGAAGTTAGTCCAGGAGTGAATTCAAGACTAAGGCATGGAAACCGAAAACACACACTATACTTTTATAAAATAAACCCATTTCACTTAGAGTCTGCCCTTATCTATTCAAGTGACAACACATTCATTCATAAAACGGCACTGAATGTTCGGTAAAGAGATAACCTCTAAAAAGTCTCACTTTCCAGAAATAATAAAAACACAAGAGTCAAAATGAATCTACAAGGATTTCAGAGACAAGCTTTGATGCCTTTGGTTTCAACAGAAACAACATGTGGAATGTTATATAAGGGATCCTGGGTTTGATAATACAGATGATTTCTGTGGAATCATCTGAAGATGACCATCTGATCTAAAGTTTAAAGTGACTCTAACATTTAGCCATAGAGGAAGGGCGCAAGGATGAAAACAAAAATCAGACATACTTACTTAAGCGTGCATTTTTTACCCGAAAAGACAGCGTTTCTATTAACATGCTAAAGCACAACATGTCTTTCATGCAAATCGAATACACACACAGCCTGCAGGAAAAAAAGAATTGTTTCTAATCAAGTCTGTGCGTCTGCACTCTTGCTCAGCGAACACATAAATAAAGGGCCACATGCACCTGGCACGAGAAAGACCATCCATTTAACGCATTAGTGGTATGATCGATTCTTCACAGCTGCCTCACCTTTGTGTCTTCCTTCCCGCTTTCATTTACTTTTAATCCACTGCCCTTTAAACCCAGGAACAAAAGCACAAAACAACATCTAAAAAATCCTATATGACCTCACAGTAATATACAATTTAGTTTTTCAGATAGCATTTCTACTCTTAGGGCCACACAGGTTTAAAAAAAGATGTGTGCGGTAAAATAAAATCAAAGAAAAAATGTAAAATAACAGGATTGCAGAAACCAGTGCGGAGTAGCTGAAACGGCAAAACTAAGAGCTAAGGAATGACTTGAAAAATCAACTAAATGAGTCCAGATGGATCCAATCAATGCATGGATAAGGTCTGCCATTAGCTGTGACAAATCTTTTTTTATTACATTAGTGGGAGCAATTTGCTTGGATTCAACAGTGCGGTAACAAAGGTAACGCAGAATTCCAAACCGACTGCAATGTTCTCCACATCGAGGGAAAAACATGCTAAGTGACACGTTATAGTAGTAATGAGATTCTCCAATGCCAGACGACTACAGCCATAATTTGTCTTCTCATATTTCAGTCAAAGTTTTTTTGCTTCCATGTTTCTTTAAATATTCCACCCGATCCCACATAAGAAGTCGAAGAGTAAATCTTTAGAAATTAAATGTGATGTGTCCCTTTGAGTCGGAGCGAGCGGCAGCACAGTTTCTCATGGCTAAGGCCTCTCTCAGTCTGAAGGGAAAGACTTTCCTCCACCCATACTTATGACTTATTTTAGCATCTCCTTTCCACAAGCCAAACACAATCCATTTCAAAACAAAAAAGGAGCTCATTAAGGCCTAAAAAAAGTAAATATTTTTATATAGCAGCTTCACCAAAAATAAAAGCGTACTCAAGGCTGCATTTAAAGAACAGGTCATAGTTTAAAGAATTTGCATAAAATTGTGTCTCAAATGGGTCACAAGCTGTACATTTCAATTACTTTAAGCACTGAGAAAATCTTTTACATGTTCAAGCAGAGTAATTTTCCTAAACGCGCATTTAAAAACCATTACAGACAACTCTTTTGACTACACATGTTTTCTCAAACTGAAACAACGCCGAGACACTTCAGCCCTCTGGAAACCAGAACACCTAACATGATCCCTGGATGATTGTTGATGTGAGATTGTGGCGTCGGAGACTTAAATAATAAAATAAAACGCGTCATTTTAAGAAAAATTTAACTACATGTTAAAGTATTACTCTCAAAAGACCTGTTGACGCCAAAAATTATTTACCCAGAATTATACTGGTTGCTCTTTATCAAGCAATGGGCACTGGGACTTTCACTCCCATTCATTAATACATAATTCAGACCGGTTTCATGAACCAGATTAAATGATTCTTTGAGATATAGCTGGTTGGTTAGTGTTTTAACACAATGCTAGCTTCCCTTGCTATTTTTTGGACTCTGGCATGAGGATCATAGCGGTTGTCCTATTCGGCGTCACACTTGCGCACAAGTCGAAAGCCTGGCATGAGATAATTCATTCAAGAGCAAAGTGGAAGTGATGAAAAAAAAAAATATATGAAAATGTTGTTCATTCAGTTTTATTTGACAATACACAACGTTTTACTTTTAACAGGCACGTATTTTTCCAGTTCCAACAATTCGGATTTATAACAGTGCTGGGTAGAGCTGCACGATTCCGCTTAAACTGAGAATCACGATTTGTTTTGTTTAAGATAAAGATTGAGTTTCTCCCATAATTCTAAACAAAATGGCAAAATGTTTAGTCTTTTTTTTTTTTTTTTTAAATATTGAATTGATTTTTTTTCAATTAGTTTGAATGATTCAATGACTCGTGCCTAAAGAGTTTACTTGTTTCATTTCTCTTGAATGAATGAGTCAATGACAAATACATTTTTAAAAGTCATTTGTTGCCATCTACTGGTGTAACGATGTCCTTAATACAATCTTTATTTGACGCGTCAAGTTGTTTTCCAAAAGTGATTCACTCTATTTTGATTGCTATTCTAACCATAGTAGACATCAGTGTTTATGCTCAAACTATTGACTTTTATCCCAGTATTTCTGTGATAATTTGAATGTTTGTAACAGAAGTAATGAAAAGACTATTTGAGAAGCCGTTTCATACCTACACATGTGAACTGCCCTCTCTGGATCAGTGGCAGCGCCAATACAGATTTGAGTGTTCCGCTGTAAATCGAACTTGTCAAAGGTTTAATTTTAATTTTGATTTTTCATATTAACAAACCCACATACAATAGCATGTATATACAACTGTTACCCTTGTAGTGGAGGCTTAAGGGTTAATCATTCTTGCCCAAAGAGCTGACCTTAGCACCACAGATGGAAGGAGCGTGCCACTGTTCCTTTCACAAACTACCGACATGCAGATGGGTCTCAAACATAATTCAATTTCAGTCTGCTCCTCACACAAAGCTATTATATAGCTTCAGAAGGCTTGGAACATAAATACATGAGTCGCACAGACTACTTTTATGATGCTTCATATTCATTGTAATTTCATGGAAGAGAATAACCAAATGTCAAATGTCTTTGGTGTTCCAGAGAAGAAAGTAATGCAGGTTTTGAATGACATAACACTGAATAAATGTTGACAGAATTTAATACAGATTAAATATAAAAAAAAAATAGTAAAGGTCAGGTTATGCACACAACTCTTTTTCCAAGAGTAATTGTCTATCCTCAATGGACAATTGTAGTGTGGTAAAGGATTTTTGAGGATAAGACTGGTGTGTGTGTGAAAGGACTGAATCCTCACCCGTGTGTCGTACTCCAGGACAAAAGGAGGGATGTCGATCTGCTCAGGCAGGATGCAGGTGAAGAGCTGCTGCAGGTTCTCTATGTGATGGACTTTATCTTTAAGGCCTGATACGCTAAAAGTTGTGAAGAACCATGTAGAGACCTGATGAGAATCACAAACAAAAGCTTTAGATGGACAAAGATGGAACTTTCCATGAAAAAAAGGATACAAAATAGAACTTAACACTTTTTTGTAATAAATGGGCAATTAAAAGCATTGCTTAACCAGCAGAAAAGGTTAATTGTCAGTCTCAGGTGGTCAAACTTCTATGAGCATTTATTTATTAGTTTGCAATTTTCTTTTACTCGCCAAGGCTGTATTATTTTTAAAAAGTAAAATTGTTAAAAAAAAATGATATAATTTAAAAAAAATTGCATTTCTGTGTTCTTTGATTCATTGACGAATAGAACAGCATTTATTTGATATGCAAATCTTTTGTAACATTATAAATGTAATTTAGACATTTATTCACTTCACAATATACATTTTTCCTCAAACTATACAGGAGAATGACACACAATACACCATTACTCAAGGTGAAGTTGTGCAGAAAATGCTTCATTGCTAAGTGCAAACTCTGCAGCTCCTAAAGCTGTCGCTGTAGTCATTTTCAGCATTTACTCCAATGACTCATCTATAATGCCCGAACACGTTTCACACCTGGGATTGCTACAAGGTGCGAGCATTCTCTGACTGAAATGGATGCATTTTAAAACGAACAATTATCTGACACTTAATTGCTGAGGTTCCTCTACATTGGAGTGCACAAAGCATAATTGATGAATAATTTCGCAAATGAAAGCAAAGCCTGGCGGTGGCAACGTGCTCTCATAAGCACTTCAATTACCTGAATAGGTTCTGTGGAACACTATGGAACACTTAGTGCAGACACGTCATGAATCTCAATGTGGTCTCAGAGACGCTTTTCAACATATTCAGTTAGACAGCCACATACACAGTCTTTCTTAGTCAATGTGAAACATGTGGAGCTGACCGCTGCGAATCAGACCATAGTCCCGTACAAGCGCGGAAAGAAAAGCTCGAAATGAGATCAACATCAGGCGCCGCCTTTAATGGACTTGCATCTAAGTTGATGAATTGATTACATTTACCTTGGAGCGGAACGTTGGGTGAACGAAGTAGAAAGCCCTCAGGTTTTTCTTAAACCTGAAAACAAAGGCAAACCTGGTTTTAGAAACATTATCAACACATCCAACCAATTACTTATTACACAAACAGTGAATTCCTCTGGCGCACTGGGCTTTGAAAAGATTATTGCCTTAACAAAAACAATAAACCCATTAGAAAGAGAGCTAAAGTGCATTTTTTAGGAACGAGCAAAAGTTGGTGAATCGAGTCCAGCGGAGCAGCAACGTCCAAGCCGCACGCTGTTGTCCAAAACACACAGATGAATAGAGATATGGACGGCCAGAAGCAGAGGGGTGTTTGAAAAGAGCAAGGGATGTGTCTGTCAACCTTTTCCCTTTCCCACGTTGGACATGGCCCATCCTGTCCAAAACCCATAAGCCGGGGTCATGGGGAGTGATAGCATCTCTGACAGCTAGAAACTTGGCTGTGGTTGCTAACAGAACCATTACAGAACCTCATCCCTCTTGCTCAGGATTATGTCTGTAAAACACTTCCTTAAAGACCGATATCTTGTGAGAATAAAAATACAATGATGATCTGCTCTGCTCTGCTCTGCTGATACCGCATTATAAATGACACGAGTCAAACTGCTTTGGCTCTCAAGAGTTATGAGTCATGCTGATCTCCACGATGTACGGAAAGTGTGAGGGACTGGAGTTGGAGAGCATTTCTGCTTTTTATTTCAAGACTGTGGTTTCATCTGCCAGCATGCCGAGAGTGTCCCCCGAATAAATGACGAATGCCTGACCTACCAATCACCTCCCACGGTTTTGACTTTCAACAAAGACTCGAACTCTTCTGCTAAGCCAGGAAAACAGGAATCATGGGGCCTGTTTGACTAAAAGAACAATCGCCAAACCGTGGTGCTACATCCATGCAAGTGTTTTAACATTGTAAGTGTCTTGACCTTGATAACAAGAATCCCCCTGAAAATTTCTGGATTATTATTTCTCTTTCCTTAAAAGGAACCAATCACATCAGATACATTTGAGCTCTGATTTAGAGTAATACTTCAGAGAAGCAGCAGGTAAAACAGGAAACATGACACAGCTGAAACTTCTTTCCAAGCATGTAATAACCTAGAAAAGGGTTGCGCTTCTGTGTCATGAAGATTTATACATTCATCAAACAGGAAGCTCAAGACATTCCCTTATGATCATCACAACATATGTGGTGTTTTGGGGTTTGGGTTTGAGGAGACAGTACTGTTTGGCACAAAAAGCTCATAAAAACAAAGCCAGCTTTTATATGAAACTGTGATTAGCTTTTCCATGGGAGTCTGTGAGTTATGGTTTAAAAGAATACCTCAGCCAAAAAATGGGTCAAGTCATCTCGAAAATATTATAAGGTCATAGAGAGCAGGAAATGTGGGTGGTTTGTAGTATCTCTGTAATGGAACCGAAATAACTCTTACTTGGCGTCCACAATGTCATAGAGCTTCTTGAGAAAGTCTGTGTCCAGGTGGTTGTGTTCACCGGTGAGTGTGTGGAAATACACCATAACATACTCCTTCACTGTGATATGGTCCATCACATGGATGAAATACAGCAAAGCCTAACACACAAACACACATTAACTCAGCCATGTAAATGGGGACAATGCACAGACTTCTATTGCTGGTTTATAGGTTATAAATACTAGGCTATTACTTAACCCTAATCTTAACCATTACAGAAACCTTTATGCATTTTTTTAAACACCGTTTTTACAAATGAGGACATCAGAAGGAGGTTGTCAGACCTAGCCAATTTCTGGCTTTTTTTTTCAGATTTAGCTCACTTTTGTCCCAAAAATATGGTTATGTAGTTTTCATAGTATAATCACAATGGCACAGGATATCAATGCAGAGACAGTGGCACAGTATAGTTTGGAATGACAAATATAAAATAAACTGTTGTTTATTGGTGTCACAATTTGTACAATTGTGTCAGATTTATCAAAAAAATCCCATGTTCAAAATATTTATTTTAAGTAATAGTTATAGATCACTGAAAAATGCAGTCATCATGTACTACATGTCATTTAAATGTTTCCTTTCGTGTTCCTCAGAAGAAGGGGGAGGAATCACACAGGTCTGATATGGAGTGCGAGTAAACAATGACAGGATTTTAAATTGAGTGAACAAATCCTTTAAATAAAACTTTAAACCGTGCAGTCTAATGTTTCACATTTACATTTGCAGTGTATTAAATACTGAACTAGTCAATCTTTAAAAAAGGAAAAAAGTCAAATTATAGTCAAAGTTATCTTTCTAAAGGCAGATCTCAAACAGAAATCTTAAATCTAAATGGTTTACATCTAAATTAATACCTTGACCAAAACATTCTTTTAAACTTCTTTTTATTTAGGTTGAACTTTCATCTGGTTAGGCAGCATTTGTTGCTAAATCTGGCAAAATGTGTAACATTTGGTGCACTCTAAGATATCCTCAAAACATAGCAAATGGTCAACCTGATTTTTTCCTGCCATGCACAGAACATGACAAATGGAAGTATGAGAATTTTCACTTTTACCTTCTCCATATCAATAAGTGTAACTGGAATATTCCTGCCGACAACAACCATGACCGTCCTACCACACAGATCAACACCTGAAAATGAGAAGAAAAAAAAAAACTATATTATGGAAGGACGTTTCCTCACAACCCTTGTAAAATGTGCCCGAGTGCATAACCCCAAGTGAGCCTAAAAAGCTGGGCAGATGGTCAGGAGGGACACAGCCACCTAGGTTGTTCCCTCTGCTGACAGCTTTCTCATATGCAGCATATCTGAAGAAATGCATCAGACATTTCAGCCTCACCCTGTTTAATGTACTCATCTTGCAGAACTGTAGGAGTTATGTATATACACTGAAATCAATGTTTTGCACTTTATTATGAGAAACATCTGGATGTGCATAGCCAGATGTTTTAATATAGTCCATCCTCACGTGGCACAGTGAACATGCATGTTGATGTGTACAGCTAGAGAAAGTCTGCCCCCTTTGGGCAAGATAGTCCGTGTGATTCAGATATTCAGTCATATAATAAAAAGTATTGCTCTGCTTTTAATGATAGAAAACATAATGTGTACAGTCTGTGGAAAATTCACATTAGGTTTTGAATTCAGAAAGTCAGTATCTGAGCTCAGCAACAACAAAAAATAGATGATAAATATTTATCAACAGAGAAACCGTTACTTTGGTGGTTATTTTTTTATCCTGAAATTGTGAAACGAGAGAATGGATTACAGAACCCCTGATGTTGAGCTCAATGAGGTGGAACAAAGGTTTCCTGCCCAGAGTGCAAACACACAGATGGAGAGAACACAAAGTCCACATGTGCATGAAGATATACAGAGAGGCAGCAACACATAGAGAACAAATGAACATGTGACCAAACATCAGACTGTATCAACAGCACCGAGAGACATGAATTAAGCTTGTAAAACAATTAAATATTTTTACCAAATTAACTGATATGCCAATTAACTAAAAGTTTAATTTTAAGACTAACTTAAAATTAAACATTTAGCTAATTTTAAGAAGTCAAAACTGTTTAACTCAATGCACCTTAAAACCTTGGGTGAATAAAAAATAAATAAATAAAGCTTTGCTTAAGGGAAAATTGAAATTTACATAGGGTCAGAGGGCATGTTTAAATTACTTAATTTATCAATGCTATTTTTTTAATTGACTGTACGAAAGTAAATTAAAACACACCTCAAGATACATGAAAGACACTCAAAAAGACAAAGACTGACCGGTCTGATATAGTGCCTTTAACGCTGCTATATCCGAGAGGTCCTCTGCACGAGCTCTGCAAAGCCAGCGGTTATAGCTGTAAAAAAAAAAGACACCAAAAACTAATACTTCACAAAAGTAATTTGCAGTGATGTACAAACAAGTACATAGTTCTATTGTATAAACACATCTGTAATGTAACAAATGCCTCCTAGGTTTGCATACAGCTAAACATGGCTGACAATTTTTAGAATGCGGTTGTTTCTTCAAAGTTTCCGTTATCTCAAACATTTGCCATGATAACAAGTTTCACCTTACGTAGCATAGCAAAGCTGTGGTGACTCATTAAAAAAAAAAAAAAGAAGTAGTAATTAAATGATGACAGGAAGGGCTTTTAAAAGCTTCTTACTGGGGGTGGGTAGTAAGACCAATCTAATCTCACATTTTGAGTAATTTTACATCAGGGTTATCATGTTTTTTTTTTTTTTATATATCATATCTAAAATGTTTAACATGTTATACCGCCCAGCCCTACTTCTTAATATGTAAAGGAGGTATCACATTATCTGACAAGGCTTGTACTGTCAATAACTAAAGTAAATATAAGCTAAAATGGTAAATATTTGTAAGAGGTTTCGTTAAGAAATGTGGTAGCAACAGTAAAATGCAACAACAAGAGATCTTACTTTCTTTGGTGCTGTTTCTGCTGGGCTGCTTCTGAAATTTGGCCCTGAAGGATGAGTTTACGCTGCTTATCCACATCCCCTTCCATTCGAGCAAATGCATGACTTCCTACCAGTCCCAGGTCGGATTCTAGGGAATCATCCTCGCAATCATCTGCAGAAATTATATTAATATCAGGTTTATGAACTTATTAGCATGTATTCGTGCACTACAAAGTTCCGGTTATTGCAAGAAAAGCAAAACCAATGCACCATGAAACCACAAATGCTTTTGCCGTGATAAACAGTTAAAAAAAAAAAAAAAACCTCACACACTTGGAATGAACATTACCAGATTCAATGAGCACTACAGTGTGGTACATTCAACCAGACATGGCCTCCCACCCTCAATTAAAGCTGGGAAAGCCAGCGGTGTGTGATGTACAGCCAGGCAAAATGTAAAAATAATCCCTGTCTGTTACTCTTGTTTACATGTGTATGCCAAATCTCTATTATGGGCTAACCTTAGCCATATCTTAACAGACATGAAAAGAAAGTCCAGGCTGAACAACAAACTAAACTTTTCTTATTTCCTAAGCTCAACCACACGGTCACAGCTCAGTCCGCAAAATATTTAGCCAAAAAAAAAAAAAATGAAAGAAACATCTTTGACAGAATGGTAGAGACAATAACAGGTAAATAAGAGGCTCACAGCCAAACAGACAGCTGCTAGCAAACCTACGGTGAGACATCATCAGGACTCAATTAGACACAGATGTCTCCTGAAGATTATCTTCGGCCAGAATCATTACAGCATGTTGAAGCAAAAAATGAGATTCTGTTTTTGTAATGCAACATATGGCCCTTTTATGATCTGCCTCACTGAGCAGAAAGCACCACTGCATGCTCGTTCTAGTAAGGCCTTTGGCTTTTAAGCTAAAGTTTATTTGGATTTCAGGAGCATTTCATCACAATGTGACATTAAACTCTGAAAGACAATAATCTAAATCAAAAAATTATAAACATCGAAATACGAATATCAATAGCACAGCAAATTAAGGAAAGCAAGATGAAAAGGAAGTTTTTTTTGTTGTTTTTTTAAGAAAATTGGACTACAGTGTACACTGCAATGAATCTCATGGCATTATCATCAAACATCACTGCTCCATGGTCTACAGCACAGCGTTTTGTGAGGGCATGAATAACAGAAAGTGTAAAGAGAGGAAAAATTAAATGGGCATTAAAGGAACTGGGCAGAAAAAGAAAAACTGGAGAAAGCAGATTAGGCAAGTGTGTGGTTTGAGGCATGCTTTGAGACCTCTACATGGCTTCATAGACTAATCCATAAGAGCTGGGCTGCATTAGTGAAGGCCAAGTCACCTGCTGTCTTTAATATTACTCCAAGAATGACAAGCAGACCTGCATCACAAAGATGAAAGGGCATGTATGAGGACAAGGGTTTGAAGAGATCAGCCAGATCAGTGACAGGGTGCGGCAGAGCCGGGTTTCGAACATTAAAAATGTGTCCTTTAAATGTCTTTCAGTATAGGAACAAACACTTCTTATCCTGATTTAAAAAAAAAAACCCTCAGCAGGATTTTGGCCCAAACCAAGATAGCAATACGTAACAGGACGTTTAGACAATAAATCATAATAAAACAGATGTGACCGTTTAGCAGCATACAGCACATCATCTACTTTAGAAAGAGCCCAACACCGAACCTTGTGGGATTCCATTCCCAAGTATGTTATCTAAGGATTTATTTTGCTATAATGACCAGCTGACTAAGCTGACTTTTTTTTTTATAGGTAATATAAAGGCTACTTACCTAAAATATAAATACATATTTAAAAAAAAAAAAAAAAAAAAAAAAAAAAAAGTTATGTGCGAAACTAACACAGCTTTGTAGGTTGTTTGTCTGGCAAAAGTCATTATACAAAAATTTGAATACAGAAGATAAATCATTGAGGTGAACTAGGTTTTGAAAATGAATTGTAAAAACTGTGGACCTTTAAAAACATCGTTCTTTTTGTTTGTTTGAGGAACCCAATCAGGCTGAAAAGGTGGCTCAACCAATTGTGCGAGTTTAGTGTTGGACTTAATGTCTTGCTGAGCAATAACGGTTTGAAATATCACAATTTTTCATAAATTCATTTGGGTGACACCAATGGCACAAAAGGTACACACTTCACCTTTAACTTCATATTAATAAGGAAGTCTGGAAGTGATTGTGCCACTTAAGTATATGGAGAGGTAAATTTGGTTAAGCGATCATGTTTGTTCAGATTAAAATTTGTCATTTTGAGTAGCTGAAGCAAACATCCAGAAGCGAGACCGAAAGCAGAATATTAAACTTGGAAAGAGCTTATTTAATAGTTCAGTTGGTCACAGACCTTGGGCTGCCTTTCCATGTCCAGGTTTAAAGCATTCAAAGACGGGCAGTAAAGTGCAGTGTTTATTTACATGGGACCAGGCTTATGAGGCCTGTTTGAGTTGGATCAACAGCTCTAGTGAGACTTGATCACCTTAACACAGCTGGCTCACAGTCCACAAGATCTAAGCTTGAAATAATGGCAAGCCTACAAATACACAACTTTTATCTCCCACTAACAAATAAATATACACATGTGCTCGGAGTGCTATGACAAGCAAGTAAGCCAAACATACACTCATTCTCATGTAGGCATGTTAACATTGGTGCCTATACACACATACACTTGTCTGTAGTCTGTCTGAAAGATGAAGATTCTGCTATAGTGAGAGCACCCGTTTTGGGACAAGGAAATCTGAAGAAATATACACTACCATTTTAAAAGTTTGGCTCAGTAAGATTTTTTTTCTTTTTGAAAGAAATAAATACTTTTATTCGGCAAGGACACATTAAGCTGGAAGTGACAGTAAATACATTTATAATATTACAAAATATTTCTATTTCAAATAAATTCTGTTCTTTTAAACTTATTCAACGAATCCTGAAATAAAATTCCATAAAAATATTACGTTAATGTTCATACTAATGGTTTCAACACTGATAAGAAATGTTTCTTGAGCATTAAAATCATCATATTAGAATGATTTCAAAAAGATCATGTGACACTGAAGAATGGAGCACAGCAACGATCACATAAACTCAACATATGACAAATAGTAATAATACAGCTAAAACTTAAAGATATACAATCTACTGCAAAAAAATGTGTTTTTTTTTTTCAGCCAAGATACAGCTTACTGTAATAATCTTCTATTGGTCACACATCTTTACGTGATCTGAATCTGCAGGTCAGAGTTCACCAAACTTTGTAAAGCCAAAATGTGATTCTTTGCATGAACTTGCCTTTCAAGTCCCCAGCATTCAGCATATGAATGGAAGTCAATGGAATGACTACCCCTTAATGGCTGCTGAAAATTCAGCTTTGCCATCAGAGGAATAAATTACATTGTAAAATATATTACAACAGAAAAAAATATTCAAAATATTCACATAAAAAACACTGTCCTGAAACTTTTGAATGGTAGTTTATCTGCCTGAAAGATATGAAAAGATGTTACACTAAACAATTATTTGAACTCACCTTCTAGATTTCCAGGCTTTTCAGCAATGCGGATCTGTCTCTCTGGGACCACGGGCTCCCCCTCAGAATTGCCAATGTCGGCAGGGAGGAGAGGCAGACCGAATTTCTCCTCTTTTTTTGAACGTGGGTAATACAACGGCATTAGCTTCCTGTACACTGGCTGGAAAACAAAATCAATTACAAACACATCCAGGGTCAATCAATAATACATACACACTAAACAAGCAGGCACTAGATACAAATCTTTTTTTATTTTTTTAACTTTTTATTTTGCAACTGTTAAAGAGGAACACATGAATCTCACAGCATAATGCTATAGTTCACACTCAGCTAACAGCAGTTTCACCCACAAAACACAGCAAAAGTCGGCTTGAAATAAAATAAGAATTTCATGATAAAATGAGAGCGCGTAGTTGAGAGTTAAAGGATGAAGTCCCTTGCGTAACAGTGAAATTGAAACGCACACACCTCCTCAACATCCGAGACAGCAAACACCACCGTCTCGATGTTTTCACCATGGTTCTCCAGAAATCTACGAACAGTCCCTAGAGACATAAATGTGGGGAACACACATTGCGATGAAATCCTTCTGAATTTCTTTAGAAATGACTCACATTTGATGCATTTCATTAATATAATAGTAAAAAGTAAATTACTTAATGCTATATGTGTGGCGTCCTCCAGTGGATATGCCCTTTTGACTGTGCTGACCACACAAAAACCCACAGAAACCATGGTATGTTCCCTGCGACAGAAACACAATGAACAAACACAAAAAAATGTCCTATCACTTCAATTATACATGGTTTACATCTGTCATTGAGTAAAAAAGGGCATTCCACATGGCAGCAGACAGCGGTCTCTTTCATGACATGTAATTAGCATAATCTTGCATCTGTTGACAAACACACGGTCATTCCAAAACAATATATGAACGCCGTTTTTCTTTAGCCAGGGCCCAAGGGTGAGCTGAATATTCCAAAAGCTTAAGCTTCATTTCCTTTCCTACCACAAGGACATAATGTTTATTGTTTGCATCATCGCCATTAATAATCACCAGGTATTGAGCATGAAAGTTACTTGAATAAAATGCCTTGTTACCATGGAACTGCCACACCAGTCAAGATGAGTTCACCCTAAAATGACTATATTTGAACTGTCCGATATGATCTTAGAGAGTGAGTGAGTGACTGACAGATATGAAGCATATTTCCATGTCTGTCTCTGCAGACTGACATTTGACTCAAAAAATTGGTTGAAATGATCCAGCTTACTTGGCAAGCTGCATGACGTTTCTGTAACAGCTGTATAGAGAACTCTCTGCAGCTGTCCGGTACTTGGCTTTATATTTGGGTCCAACTGTGTGAACGATAAAGCGTGCTGCCAAGTTGAAACCCTCTGTCATTTTTGCCTCACCGGTTCGACATCCTGGAAAAATATTAGCACAGTCATGTCATTTACACTCCACCAAAATGATCAGATAAGATCTGTAACCAAAATGATCAGATAAGATCTGTAACCAAAATTGTATAACAAACACAAACAGCATTTAATAATATTAAAAGTTTAAGATCACAGTTAAATGCATGTAACAGTTCTTCATCTGCTGACCAGGTAGCGCCTCCTACCTTTCAGTTTGAGTAATTCATCCCGTAGTTCAGGTCCGGCATATCTGTGGATACTGTCTGATACGGGGTTCTTGTCCGTTAGGGTCTCATTGCTTGTATTGACGATTGCAGTGCAGTTTAAAAGTGCCACATCTCCATTACTGTAAAATGAGGGAATGATAGAGAAAATCACAAAAGTTATGGAAAAGCTAAAAATACAGCATATAAATAACAGTGATGTTATCGTAAACTAAAACAATTCAAAATATTGTTGTTATTGAAATAAAGAATTAAATCAAATATAAATATTAAATTAAAAACTAGAAATGTTGCCTGACAACTAAGTGAAATAAGTTCATGTTTAAGTACTAAAGTTACTAAAACAAAATAAAAAAATTACAAATGCTCAAAAGTACTAAAACTTAAAACTGAGAATATAAAACTAAAAGCTCAAATTAATAAATACTGAAACAGTATATAAATAATACTGAAACAACACTGATAAATAAAGTTTTTTACAATAACATTAGTAACTTAATATAATTGTGCAATTTTCAGATTTCAAAAGAAAAGTGACCACAAACAACAATAAAAACTATCATGTTTTTCAGTTGAATGGAAGGGTAAAAACACTATGAACAAATGCTGCAAGCACAAAACAGTGTGCACTGCTGAATTCTTTTCCTGCCTGAAATTCCAAAAGGACTGGTTTTCTGAATTGGACTTTATAGAGAAGTTTCATGATATGAATTTCCCCTTTCTTAAGAAAGAGAAACTATGAATTTGATCCTGCACTAACACAGCTATATCGGCCAGAATGACTTCTCAGATGGTTGCATGTGACCGGGCTATAAGGAGGATTTGTGTGCACGAGGGAATGACTGAAAGAAGTAAAGATCTGCTGCAAATAACTGATACAAAGAGCACAGTGGAAGCACAGAGGAACGATAAAAAAAAAAAAAGGTCTAGGCCAAAATTATTCATTTATTAAACTTCGACAGCAAAAGAAACGTCTTACATTTATATTCAAGTTTGCTGCTTAAGCTTTTAGGACTAAGGCTGAAGTTATAGCTGTGGAAGTTTGGAAAAAACTTCCGGTTTGGGTAATACCAATAGCAGTATAATAAATAACGCTCACAATAGCACAATCTTGCTGTTGATGTCTTGTCTGAAGGGGAAAGGGGACGTTAAGGAGTTGACATGATTTGTCAGCATGTCTTCCTCCTCCCCTAAATGGTTTTCTCCATCCACCTCATCTTGGACTCCCTGAAGCTGGTCCCACGTGTGGAGGCTTTGGACATCCACAAACTGGGAACGAGCTCCCAAGGGATCCATGCTAATTCGTCACTGAAAAACAGAGAAACATTTACAAACAGAGACCGTAGTGTGACCTGGGCCATATTAGCAATGCACATGTATTAGTAATACATATACAGCAGCTGACTTTTTTAAATTTCAGACACAGAAATCTAAAATTTACTTTAGAATTTGTAGCATTTTGATTAAGTTTGACCCTTTTTAAGTGATCTTGGAAGTTTGCTGAGGCCTCCTGGTTGAGAGCCACTATAGCAAGACTGTTGTGTTCTTCAAACCTAGACATACATATCAGTTTTTAACACTCAATAACTCAGGATTACAAAGATATTGGGATTAGATTTGAACAGTGGAGTGCTTTGTTGAAAATGGGGAAAAAAACACAGTCACAATGTTTAAAAAAAAAACGTCTTTCCAATCTTCCAACGTGTGACAATAATTTAAAAAGTGTTTAGCCATCATTTCTGTGCCAGGTAGAGCAGCTGCAGTGTGACAAGTGTACTTTTTTTTAGGTTTATGAACCTAATTGACTCTGAAGCTCAACAGAGAGTCTCTATCTCTATAGAAACAGATAAGATATTCAGCAGAAATGAGCTGCATGTGTGAAGGTCGACTCCCCAAATTAGATTTCATCGACAACAACAAAGCTAGGATTTGTTCAAATATATAATAGTCTTCTCACGATTGCAATAAGCACATAAAAATCAAGCAGGACAATACAGCTTAAAGGATAGAAAGGAAAACAACACCTCATACTAATTCTGACCATATCGACTTGATGAAATGCAACAACTTACAACCACCACCAATCGTAATTACCAGCAACCTACCAGATGTCCACTGATGAAGTCCTGCCAACTGCAAAAACAAACCCACGGCAGCTCAAATGAGTCCGTTAAAGACACTGCTAGAGATCAATGTCCTTTTGCTGTGCTTCCGCTTTTAAATAGACCATTGTTAAAATGTGATTTTAGCTGGTTGTGGTCAACACACTGTGTTTGCAACATTCAGCGAGTTTCCTGATCAGCTGATTCACGAGGACAAAATCATCACTTCCGGGATTGCAGCGAGTGCCTCTTGGGGACAGTAGCTGTGTTGTCGATACGTGTAGAAAACGCACAGACCTTGACAATACAATATCATAGAGTTTAAGTGACGTTATACTGTCACCTCGAAATTAAAATAAGCATAATAAAGTATAATGAATAATAATGATAACAAACACATCGGTACGCCTCATGGAGAGCAACATGACTTCACAGACCGAAGTAATCGATAATGTGCACAAAATTCATAAGAAGAACATATAAATTAAACGCATAAGCAGTGGAAGCAATGATGAAGCATTCAAAAATATATTTTAGTATGACACAAATGTCCATCCCTGAAACATTTTGTGAGGAAACATCGCGTCGGTAATCTACTACTTTTGTCTTTACTGGATGTCACACATGCGACGGAACGCATGTAAACTTTCTCCACATCCACAGAAGAAATATTTTCATTAAGGACTTCAGATACACTATACATCTAATCGGCAAAGTATGTAGCTACATTATCTATACACAGTGGCTTCATTTGAATTTTGTTACTTTCTAATATTTCTCGCTATCTTGAGCATGTGGTTCACGTTGCTGTGTACAGTCGCATGGACCTGAAAACGTGGTGTTGCCGTTATTGTTTCTCATTTTTAAGTTGATAGATTTTACGTTTAATTGATTTACATTATAACTGGTAATCACAGCTTTTGGAGGAGGTTATGACCACTGAGCCTGATTTGGTGAAACCGAAGAACCAAAATGCCATTGAACAACGTCTCACCACAGATCTGCTTTAATCTGTTAATGTTGATATAAGGTCAATCTAATGTTTGCTGCCATCGAGATGACTTAACTTGGACTGACCTAAACTAGTGAAGTTATGTTATGTGTAAGCCCTTTCGCTCAACATTTATTTTGGCCACCACAAGCTCAATATAAGAATACAATCTTTATATACTTATTTAAAAGTATTTGGAGGCCAAGGAACTGACACACATGTTTTGGGTTAAAAATAATGGCCAAATATGTAGCCAAACCATGTAAATACTTTTATATGTTTCATATTTATTACATAAATTAACAAATAATTATTAAATATGTTGTCTTTAATATAAAACTCATTTATCCTGCCATGTGGAAAATCTGCGTTGGCAAGATAAGCCTTTTCTAAATATGTGTTCACATGACAAATTGAGCAGTTTGCTAGATCAAGAGAGTGACACATCTTACCCACATCCTTTTTATTTTCTGTCTACAGCCTCTGGTTTGCCATGGGTTTAACTAAGCAGTACCTGCGCTATGTGGCGAGTGCTGTATTCGGGGTGATCGGCAGTCAGAAGGCCAACATCGCGTTTGTGACCCTCAGGGGTGGTGAGAAGGGTCGATATGTCGCTGTGGGAGCCTGTGAACATGTCTTCATATGGGATGTCCGCAAAGCTGAGAAGGTATTTAAATGTGTAAAATGTCGCTTGACTCATCCGTTTATATAAACTGCTAAATGTTGCGCTCACCTTCTCTCCCTCCTTTAATTTCTCAGGTTCTTATACTTGAAGGAAAAAAGCATGAGGTGACGTACTTGTGTCCCTCTCCTGATGGTGTGCACATAGCAGTGGGTTATGAGGATGGAGGTGTGCGCATCTTTAGCCTGCTGAATGGTGAAAGCAACATCTCCTTCAATGGACACAAATCAGCTGTCTCAGTCATTAGATATGATGCATTGGGCGCTCGTCTTGTCACCGGCTCAAGAGTGAGACTACAATTTTACAGTTATTTTTTTTTTACATTTATTTTTGCATTAACTAAAGTTATTTTCTATGTTGTTGTGCTTTAGGACACAGATGTGATTGTGTGGGATATCATCAATGAGTGTGGTCTGTACAGACTCAAAGGACACAAAGATGCAATCACACAAGTTTTGTTCTTGGAGAACAAAAACCTGCTGATTTCAAGGTAAATCAGCCTTTACGTTTCATTCGAATGAATTCAACACTTGAAAATATTTGACACTTTATATTATTGTGTCATAAGGGTTGATAAACACACACACATAGTAGGGCTTCCCTTGATTGAAGATTTGTGTAGTTGCCTTAATAATAATACATTTTATTTGTATTGCACTTAACATTACAGCAATCTAAAAGTGCTACAATGCATACAGTAGTATATAAAAGATAAATATAATAAGTTAAAAAGAAAAATTTGTAGTTGTTCATTTAAGAGATTAGTTGACTAATAGCACATATATATATAAATAATATATAATAATAATATACACAGCTTTTAATTGCTGATACTGTTTGTACTGAATCATACTGATTCTGTGTGTGTCATGTTTCCTCAGCTCCAAGGACAGTTTTGTAAAGTGGTGGGACTTGGACACACAGCACTGTTTCAAGACCATGGTGGGACATCGCAGTGAGGTAAACAGGGTCACTGTACACTGTACACTGTTGTGTCTTTCTTGATCTTTCCAAAATAATTAACACAATACATTAAATGTGTTTTCTTGCCGCTTTGGCATCCTAGGGGAACATAAAGCCTGTGTAATTGCTCATAAGGTGTTTTCTTATTTAACTTTTGGGGAATGAGTCTCCAACATTGTCCATACATCTGTTGGTGTTGTAATACAGTGTAACCTTGTCTGATCTCTGTAGGTATGGGGAATGGTCCTGTTGAACCAGGAGAATAGGTTGCTTACAGGGTCTGCTGACAGTGAGCTCAGAGCCTGGGACATTCAGTACATCGAGGAGGTAAAGAGATGTCTCTCATACTGGTTTACAGTATAGCCTGAATTACATTCCACTACAGTATTGTATGAGCTCTTTAGTCTTGTGCAGAGAATTGACACTGATCCCATTTAAATGTGTTCAGATTAATATCAAAGTGTCTTCACAGGGTAAAGAAGTCGGGGAACCACAGGAAAAGAAAGTCAGATCTCTTCCTACGGAGGAAGAGGAAGATGAGCAAGGACTTGATGAAGAGCCAGAAGAAGTAATAATTCTTCTATCCAGTTCACCCTATTCGGTCTATGTATTCAGTGGATATCAGTGACTTGACATGGTGTTGTTTAAAAGGTTTCCGTCATATGTTTACCAAAGATCTGATTTCTGTTTATAGCGGATATTCCGCTGTAAGAAAGTCGGTTCTGTTCTGAGGGAAGCCAGAGACAGGGTTGTATCCTTGGTTACAGATCCCAAGGCTAAAGTGCTAGCATGCCATGTAAGTATATATTTCATAGATGTCTATACTATTGTTTTTTTTTCCCCTCAAAAGAAAAATTGCATTCTTCTGAAAAGGATTCCACTTTCATTAGCTTGGTAACATTGAGAGATAACTAACTTAAAGCATAAACACACAATAATTAGTCGAAAATGAACGTTCTCTATTTCCTCTTTCTCATGAATCAGATTATTTGAAACAGAAACCATTTAACGAATCAGATTAAGTGCTGGGATGTCTGGTTTATTTTAGTGAATATGTTTGTGCAACATTTCCATCTTTTTTTTGAGAAATGTTTTAATTCTCCTGTAGATAAGGAAGTTTATATATATATATATATATATATATATATATATATATATATATATATAATATAATATATAATATATTATATATATATATAAATAGTATATATATAACGTGGCTTACACTTTATTTTACAGTGCCATAGTTACAGTGTAATTACTCAAATAAGTACTGAATACTATTAATTAACTACATGTACTTACAATAGAGTTACAGTTGGGGTTAGGGTTTGGTTTAGGGTTAGTTACTTGTAATTATGCACAATTTACTCTTATTACAATAGTAAGTACATGTAATAACGTGTAACTATGGCACTGTAAAAAGTAAAGTGTTGCCATATTATGTAGTGCAGGCCTGATCTAGTTGTTGCTATTACCCTAATCGAGTTCCTATTTTTGTGCCAGATAACACAACTGCTATTTGTAAAATTAAATGAACATTTTGTAGTTTTATATTAATATTTATAGATGAATATATTGCTTATTAAAAAAAGCTTCGATTCAGTTCAATGTTAGCTTGCAGTGTAGCTTAACTTCTTGAGAATATGACTAGTTTATAGGTAGGAAATCTTTCACAGCAGAAATCTTAGTCAGAAATCCAGATATAAGGAATTTAGCTTGTATAATGTGATACCTTTTTTTTTTACAAATCTCCACAGGGCCTGGATGCTACGCTTGAGGTCTTTAGTGTACTATCAGAAGAGGAGGTCCAGAAAAAAATGAACCAAAAACTAAAAAGAGCCAGGAAAAAAGCAAAGTGTGTGAGAGCTGTTTTGACTTGTGAAATTGTTGTTCTTCTCCAGTTCTGCCCAATACCAACTATTAAAGAATAGTATTCTGATTAACTGTTATGTTCTGCAGGTCTGAAGAAGGAGGAGAGGATGTACCTGAGCCTGTAGTGGAGAGGAAGTTGAGTGATGAGATCCAAAAACTGGCAAACATTAAAGCATCATCCAAGATCAGGTTAGACAGCACTCCTGCATGCAAGCATAGTCCCGTTTGAATGCATGATCAGGTATTGATGGCAATGTTTTTTTCATCTGCAGATCAATGGACTGCCTTATGGCTCCAAATGGAGAGATGAAGCTTGCTCTTCTTCTGCAAGATAACACAGTGGAGACTTATACGCTGAAGACCACCGAGAAGGCTCCTACTGGCAATAAAACCTCTCGGCTCACACTGAGTGGTCATCGTACAGATGTCAGAACGCTGGCCTTCAGCTCCGATAACATAGCCATCCTCTCTGCCTCTGGAGAGACCGTCAAAGTGTGGAACAGGTGAGTGTGATGAAGCCAAACAATTTCCATCACATATTATTTTTTCGCATTGTAGATTTTGGCAAAAATCTAAACAAGAAGTATCTTCTTCTGTCAGGTCCACCTTGCAGGTCATTCGTACCATGGGATGTGAATATGCTCTCTGCTCGTTATTTGTTCCTGGAGACAGACAGGTTATCTTAGGAACAAAGGTATGTAACAATTCACTTCTCTACTGTCAATCCATGAGAGTTCAAAGAGATTCAAAAATTAAATTTCTGTCATTACATTACAACTTAATTGCAAACCTGTCATTATTCTAAAACGTCATTATAATGCCGGTGCATGGCAGACTTTCTTCTGAGGAACACAAAAGGAGATGTTTTGCAGAATATCTGATATAATAAAAGTAGACTGTGACTGTGGCCTATCAAGACAAACCCTGTAAAGTATTCCATACTACTTGTGGACTACTTTTCTAGTCTTCAGAAGCCATCTGCTAGCTGTGAGGAATAGACTAATAGTAAAGTAGTTTTTAATTAAATAGAATTTTTGCACACCTTGTTATTTTGGTATGTATTAATATTTTGTTTTGTTCATTTGTTTAATATTAGTTTTTCATCTAATATTTTTATTTTATTTTAATTTAGTCATTTTATTTTATTTTATTTTATCAGTAACAACACATATTCAATCTTGCTGTGTAAAAACATTGTGCCAAGTTGGAAGTCATTGACAGTTGAAACTGACAAGTGGTGCATGACAATTGGTCAGAAGTGATGTTTTATTCTAAAAAAAAAATTTTCTATTCCTTTAAGACAAGATACTGAAATTTCTGCTGCAAAACTTTGTCCATACATGATGAGCTTTACTACAAAAACTAGTTCTTTTGTCATTTTTCGTGATTTTTGTGTAGCTTGTTCCTTATTTTGTTCCTAATTTGTCTTCTGTCAGAGTGGGAAGATTCAAATTTTTGACCTGGCCTCAGGAAGCCTTCTAGAGACGACTGACGCACACGAGGGAGCTCTTTGGTCCATGTGTCTCTCTCCAGACCAGGTATAATATTGATCTCTCTATGGATTCAATTCTCATCCCCATAAAACACCACAGTGACTTCCTAAGGAATCCTTGATTTGTGTCCGTTTATACAGAGAGGGATTGTAACTGGAGGTGCTGACAAGACTGTGAAATTCTGGGACTTTGAGCTCATAAAGGATCAGGACTCTGGGAAAAATAAGTGAGTTTATTATCTATGATCACAAACCATAACTTTCTCGTCCAGGTTTTTCTCCTTGGCCTTAACTGTATTAATGCTTTGTGTGATCCACAGGAGACTGACGGTAAAGCACACGCGCACCCTGCAGTTAGATGAGGATGTGTTGTGTGTGCGCTACAGTCCTGACCAGAGACTGCTGGCTGTCTCTCTTCTCGACTGTACAGTCAAGGTCTTTTACACAGACACACTAAAGGTAAACCACAAGAACAGTGTTACAGCATTACAATACCTTCCTCACACCAAAAGATGGCGTCTCTTGTATGTTAATTCTGTACGATTGAACAGTATCCAACAAAAGACTGCTGTTAAATTTGAATTCCATTTACTGAGGGATATTTCACCAGCGATGAAGATACTGACACTATATTAAATCCCATCTCAGGTGATCTTACCATTTTAGCTGAGAGACTGCAGTTTTTACCTAGTAAATACCATATGTCTCAAATGCATTTCCAGATCTACTTGTGATTGGATTAATATATTAATTTTGTATTGTTTTTTTTTTTTCAAAGTAAATTATTAAATTTAATCAAATTAGTTTGTTTTTATGGACCAGTGATGAAGCAGGACATGCCATTACCTGTGAAATTGCAATTCGGTAAATTCCACTTCCTATCGATCCAGTTCAATTTCCTGTTGAGCGAAGGCTGTTGAATTCTAATTACCAACTGTAAATGGAGCCACGGTGTCTTAGAAATGTCAGCACAATAAAAGCTCCCCTAACGCCACTAATGTAATATGATGTCATCATGCCTGATGTCCCAGCAACTCTACCAAAAACAACAGGGCAGATGTGCGAGATGTGCATAATGAGAGATTTGCCCTCTGTCTCAACTTCCTCTAGTTCTTCCTGTCGCTGTATGGACACAAGCTGCCCGTTCTGTGCCTGGACATTTCTCATGTGAGTGCACTGACTAACACACTACACCCCGCGAGTCATTTTGACGGAGGGCTAGTTTATGATTGTGCTCGAATGTTGTTTGTGGCTTGTGTTTTGCAGGACAGCGCTTTAATAGCCACTGGCTCAGCAGACAGAAACGTGAAGATATGGGGTTTGGATTTCGGAGACTGTCATCGCTCTATGTTTGCACATGACGACAGGTAATAAAAACGCTGCTGTTCGTATGGTGACGCATTGCTGGCACAGTTTGTTCTCTGTCACATTACCTATACAGTTTTTAGTTATATTAGTGAATGTTACGATACGGGTTGATGACAAGTACAGTGATTTCAGTGTTCGGTCAGGTGTCACCTACCTATGGTGTTGACGACTCTTCATCGCTTGTGGGCTATAGTGGCTGGATGACATCAGCCCAGATGGTCATTATTTGTCATCCACTGTTTTTTCTCCTGTTGTTTTTTCCTCTATAGTGTCATGTTTCTTCAGTTTGTCCCTAAAACCCATCTGTTCTTCACCGCGGGAAAGGACAGAAAGATCAAGCAGTGGGACGCTGACAAGTTTGAGCACATCCAGACATTGGAGGTGACCTTCTCTGATAGTTGGACAGCGTTCAATAGGCATTTTTCCATAGCTGAAATGAGTTTTCCAAAGGTCACTGAGGTGGAAGTAGCTGTTATATTGAAAGGATTACAGTTATAATAAGAGTGCAGTCAATATGCAGCAGAGGCTGATTGCATTACGTAAGCTGCAGTCTGCTTTTGCTTAAGCCCTAATCAATGTAATCGCAGACAAAGATGGATTGGAACTGTTGTATTATTACAGAGCCTCTCATACCCGTGACTGTATTTTTGACCCCTTGGATATGTTTCTCAGGGTCATCATCGTGAGGTCTGGTGCTTGGCCATTAGCCCCAATGGAGACCACATTGTTTCCTCGTCTCATGACAAGTCCCTCAGGCTGTGGGAGAGAACGAGGGAGCCCATCATCCTGGAGGAGGAGAAGGAAATGGTGAGTGCTTGGTTTTTCAGCCGAATGTCACACTGCGGAAAACAGGTTTGATGGAGTTAAACTCACTTAAGATCTACCTTTACAGCTCTGGTAGGCTTCTCTCAGCTTCAACTGCAAGTGTGCAAAAAGTTTTCAGCTATTTTACAGACTTCATGCATGTTATATTTTTAATGTTTTACTGATTTTAATGTTATGTTATAATGTTATGTTTTGACTTGGGTCCATCAAGACCTAAAATCTATTTAGCTGAAGTCTCTTTTATTTTTCAATGGTAAAGGTTTGGAGTCAGAAAATTTCAATATATTATTATCATAATATATTATCAAAAATTGATATATTATATTTTAACCTGCTAGGATGCATTAAATTGATAAAAAAAAAAAAAAAGAACAGTAAAGACATTCATAATGTTACAGAAAATTTCTATTTCAAATAAATGCAATTTCTATTCTTAAAAAAATATTAGACTGGAATAATGGCTGCTGAAAATTCAGCTTTGCATCACAGGAATAAATTACATTTTACAATATATTAAAATAGAAAGTTATTCTAAATTGTAATAATACTTCATTCCCACCACTTTTCTGTTTTTGCTTTATATTTTTTTATATTTTTGATCAAATAAATCCAGCTTCGGTGAAGATAAGAGACTTCTTTTAAAAAAACATTAAATAATTTTACTGTTTTATTATATATATATATAATATAATATAATATATACACTTTAAGAGCAGGAGTGTACATATAATGCTGTAAGATGCTCACTGGTTTTGTAAAACAGTTGTATGGTTACTGCACACCTGGGCAAAAAAAAGAAAGAAACTTTACCCAAGTATATAAGCGTTGAAAAGTAAAAAAATAAAATTTATTCACATCATTAGAATATATCAGCTGATATGTCTAATATTTTTCTCCTCAGGAGAGGGAAGCAGAATTTGAGGAGTCGTTGGCTAAAGGTGACGAACCCGTGGTAAGTGGTTCTCCTGGAGATCAGTTATACCTCCTCAGTTTTGGCATATGGTCTCAGCATTTCCCTATGTATCTTGCAGGTTCCTGGAGAGACTAAAGGAGAGGCAGAGCCTGCTGGGAAGAAGACCATTGAAACAGTGAAAGCTGTACGTTTGCAGAACTGTACACATAAAGAGCCCCTCTCATTTATATACAGTAATGGAGAAATGACACTCGTGTTCTGTTTCTATAGGCCGAGCGAATAATGGAGGCCGTTGAGCTCTATAGAGAGGAAAGTATAAAGCTGAAGGAGCACAGAGCCGCTTGTGAAGCAGCAGAGAAGCAGGTATGATGAACACACAAATTCCATTTAGAGATGAAACAAAACATTTGATATAACTCCCCTTTTAGTCTGCACATAAAAAATCATTAAATGTAATGATGCTGATGAATTACTTGTTTTATTGTTTTGCTTTTTTGCAGTTACCACCCCCTAAAATGAACCCTATCCTTGTGGCTTTTGGAAATATCTCTGTAAGTGTGTTTTAATTATGAGAACTGAGCTTTTTTTGGTTGTCATATTTGTTTAATAATAAGGGATGCACAATATATATGCACTGTATTAAATAATATTATTGAATTTCTAAAAGTATATATTAGATAACTTAGCACTGTTGAATTTACTTGTAGCATATAAAATGACTTTTTTTTTTCTTTTTTCTTTTATGTATATTTTTACACAAAAGAGAATTTTAATATTATATATGTATTGTTTATTCACCATAATTTTATCAACATGATTTGGATATTGGTGGATTCTTCTTCTTAATACACCACAGTAAAGAGCTGAATTTATATTGAAATTGAACTATCTTAAAACACAAGATTCATCACTCATATTTCCCATGATTTCCATTTGTATCTGCAGCCCTCTCGATACGTTCTGGAAGTGATAAAGAAGGTTCGGTCCAGGTAAGAGCTCTTCATCGTTCATTTTCCCATCTGTTCTGTAACCGTTATGTTTTATCAGTCAGTCTGATTCTCAGCTCTGTTTTTCTCTTTATCTCTCTTTCCCTCTGGTGTGTCGATAGTGAGCTCGAGGTTTCTCTGCTGGTGCTGCCGTTTCCCTACGTCCCGGATCTGCTGCAGCTCTTCAATGGTTATGTACAGCAGGGCCTGGAGGTGGAGCTAGTGTGCCGCTGCCTCTTCTTCCTGCTCAGGTATACATTTACGTTTATTCATTTTGATTTGTGTTCATTTGACCATTTTGTTTGCAAATGACATTCGCAATTAGCGTTGAGTTTATTTTCCTAGGCTCATGTGATTTTTTTCACCTGACTGACGGTTCTCACATTTACCATTTTCCTAGAGTCCATTTTGGTCAGATCACCAGTAATCAGATGCTGCTGTCAGTCATCGATGAGTTACGGACCAACACTATCTCTAAAGTGCGAGAGATCAGGGTGAGTCCCGATTTCAGTACGTTAAACAGAATGTATTTAGCCACTGTGATCACTCCTCTCACATGATCAGATTGTGTAAGCATGTGTGTTCTTGCTTATCCATGTTTTCAGGACGTCCTGGGTTTCAACAGCGCCGGGCTTCAGTTCCTGCAACGTGAGATCGAGAGCAAAGAGGACGTGATGTTCTTTGCTGATGCTACAGACCGTTTTGAAGAGAAGAAGAGAAAGCGGAGGAAACGTGAAAGAGCCGTTCTTACGATCACATGAAACAAAGACAAAACTGGCATCTTTCAACTGTTTTTGTGCTTTTACAATCCTGAAGAAGCATCATGCTAATATTTTTATTAGTTCACGTGTCATTTGTACTAGTCCATAAAGTTGAATTCCCTCACAAATCAGCTCACTAACGCTGTTGAATTATTTATGGTTCAATACTTCAACCAAATCCATGGCCATTATGATGATACTCTATTTGCATATTTCTTGTACTGCAAAAAAATTTTCTGTCTAATTCAGTTAAATTACCTCTGAAATGCTTAAAACTAGAAAAACATGCACCACATTCTCTGAAAACCTGTTTGTAAATGTAACCTGGTTTAACGATTTTGGATGTTTTTATTGGACGATAACAAAAAACAAGACTAAATAAAAACCTGTAACCCTTAGTTACTGTCCTAGTTACACGTTACATATAGTTACTACAATAACTAACCCTATAGTAAGTGCATGTTAATAATCTTTATTACTTAAATATATAATTACACTAACATGGACACCTTAAAATAAAGTGTAACCAAAAAGTTTCACTTGATATTATCAATGCATGTGTTGCTACTGAGAAGAAAACATCAATAGGAGGCCGTTTCACATTTGTTTCATTGTGAAATCTTTCACACGACTTTAATGCCTTTGTTTTCTATTACGCTTAATGCCATAGAAAACATAAAGCGAGTCATCAAAATAGATCCTCACCGATCACTGCAAGCCTATAAAAACACGAGGGCTTTCAATAATGAGGAAATAATTAGATTAGTTCAGTCTTTCTGTGGTGACCTGCTTTTTAACTGGTGGAAGATCCACTCTGACTTTACTGAGCTCATAACCTGGCCTGAATTTACAGTTATAAGCTCATACGAATGTGGGATTCATAATTCGCCACCTGGAAACTGACGCTGCTTCTTTCAGCAACATATTTCACTCTTATTTAGTGCTCCTCGGTCTTAACAGCGATTCTCACCCACCTCTCACACCTCGCGTTCCTGCTGCGTGTTAACATCCTAATCATCAGTGTCTTGGAAATAATGAAACAAATCCCTTAAGACACAATTTTTCAGACCTGTTCAATCTAACAGTAATGAAAAAATAAAAAAGCAAATGAAGTGTATATTTATAAAGCCATAAAAAGGCTTGCATCATTTTATGAGACCGGTCTGGGTCTCAAAGCTATAAATGTCACACCTACCAATATTAAAAATTCCTCAGAAAAAGTTTGGTTAAACGCCTGAGAACACGTTCTGCGTTAATCCTCACTGAACACGACGCACTAATCGAACACAGAGGTGTTTTTATGGAAAAGCACCTTAATTGATAATGACTGTATATTTAGCATGTTGGAGACATCAAGCTTTCTCTCAGATGTCTGAACTTTAACCTTTTAACCTCCTGCTTTAGTTGCAAGCACAACAGAATAGTAGTGGTCTAGGCCTGAAACAATTTCTACTATACAGTTGAGTCCAGAAATAATTTCGTTTTATGTTGTGGTTGATAATTTTTCATTGCAATAACCGAGCACTCATAACATCCACAGCATGGAGAGAGTGTGTATGAAATGTTCTTGACATCTCCACAATCACTGATGTCCAGTCAAAGCAATAAAGAGGAAAAATATGTTATGAGGTGAAAAGCGGGCAGTAGATGCTTTAAATCATCCAGATGACTCAAGGGCTGGGGAATTGTGTCCCTCTTTAATAAGAAATAATGATTGTAACTCGAAATTAAAATGTCTCGTGACTTACAGTATATCTCTTTATATGTAAATATTACTTAGTACAGCACATATAAATAAACAGTAGGATTGTACATGTACAAAAACATAACCATGACATTTGATATTGGACAATAGAGCAGGGCAAAATAACAAGAAGGAGTGAGATTTATGGTTTAGGGGGAAAAAACACATCCACAGTGGGATCAGAAATTTCCTGATGTATGTGAAGAGAGGGGGAAAGAAGGAAAATCGACATAATGTGTGTCTTTGACTGGTAACCTTTCAGTTAACCAGTGCTTCTAGGAAAAAAGGTTGGGAACTAGAGGGCTACTGGATTAAAACGCTAAAACCTTCTTCATATTTATTAATTACTATAAGTGGAATGACCACTGGGTGGCAGCATTGCTTTTCCAAAAACGCTTTTCTGACAAATCCTTTCAGAGACTGTCCACCTCAAGATGGGAGATATTGTTTTACCAACTTGAACTTCAGAAATTGTGTGTATTCACGTCTTTCCACGCTTGAAACAACATTCCCTCTGATGTTCATTCATGTTTATTTGATGCTATAAGAGATGGTTGGTTCCCGACCCTCTTGAAGGAGTTACAGCGATCTGTCACGACACATTAAAGAGACACTATACGCTATTTATTGTTTAAACTTCTTTAAAAAATTACCATATATTAAATATGCAACAAAGATCCGCCCCTTGTTCTCACGCAGTGAAAAGTGTCATATTTAATATGTCGTATATTTTTTAAAGAAGTTTAAACAATAAATAGCATATAGTGTCTCTTTAATGTGTCGTGACAGATCGTGAATACACACAATTTCTGAAGTTCAAGTTCACCAACGTTAATCTACTAACTCCTCTGACTGCTTTGTCGGACAAAATGGCAGATTCAGGGTTATGATTGGTCAGATCGCCTGTCAATCAAACTGTTTGCGAAGGGTCAATTGCATACACAAATCTTCTCCCAGTTTCTTTTAATCTGGTTTTTTTTTTTTTTTTTTTTTTTTTTTACCTTGCTCACATTTTTTTCACTCCTTCACCTTCCTCTTTCCCCCCTTTTTCTTCTATCAATCCCAGCTGGCAAGCATATTTCAATGCTGAAAGTCAATTCAACCGGTCACCATTGAATTCACTCCTATGAAAATGATTTCAAGCAATAACAGATGACCTGTGTATTTACATTTAAATTGAGATAAAACAACCAAGATCCAATTTCAGAATGAAATATTTGTGTCAGATGGTCCTGTGCTCCTTTCTGAAACACCACACATTGATTGGCCAAAGGTGTGGAGACCGATTTTGCTTTTGAAAGCGCCCCATTGCTTTCTGAACCCCATTACAACCATGAACCCACACAGAGAGACATTTTTAAGAGCTCTCCCCAGAAATCCACACAGCTGATGTAATTAGTCATTTCAGAGTCATGCACTTCGTAATACTCCCTATAAACAGACATTCAATCCTTTCCTCAGTGTTCACTGTTTATCCTAGTCTTTTACAATCCGTTCTGGACACCCTCTGTTTATCCTTCCAAAACAATAATGCTCCTATACTGTGGCAGAGGAATGCAGTTCATTTGTCCAATTAAACAAGGAAAATAAATACAAATAGATTATGGGCACAATGACAAGATTTGTTCCCAAAACACTTTTATAATGGCGCAAATTATAGATTTACGAGGCACATATAGTAGGGGTGATAAATGAAAAACGTCCTTGACATGTTTTTCAAAGGTTTGATCTACATCATTATCTAAATATATCCAGCCATAAATCTGTATTACACAAGCAAAGTGACCTTCTGTTTGCCAGTAAAAGTTTTCCATCCCATATATACTAACATATTGACAATGAATGATCACTGCTTTGCACTGCTCGGTTTTCAAAAGAAAAATATACAATTTGCTTTGAAAAGCACACTTAGTATACAGAAACTCATAGTGATATTTTATTTAATCTCTTTAAGTCAGGGACACACACTAGGAATGTCAATCTTATCTAAATATTCAGGAGTAGCTGGTTCTAGTCAGAGGAAACTGAACTGATCTGGACATGGGTAAATGTTGTTTCAGATGTCAATGTCACCTCAGTTATAGATGACACACACACAGCGGACACACAAACTGACACATGGTGAAAAAAGAGCCGACTTTCTTCCCACGTTCCTGACTAATATAAAATGGTTGAATGCATCAGAAGCTGTCACACCCATATGTTATTCACCCGTTGTGCCGGCTTTGGCTTTTAAGACATGTCTACAGAAAATTTATAGTCTACATACTACATTTTTGAAGCATAACAAGAAGGAGACCAGGGCTAGTTGTCACACATCAAAAGTCCACTTGCACAAATATATATATATATATATATTTTTTTTTATATCATTATAACGATTTTATTTTATTTTATTTTGCATTAATAGCTTATAATACAGTAGTTCTCAACCAGGGGGCCTCAATATAACTTAAAATTGTTTAAAATAAGACAAAATAAGAATGAAAAAAGCCAAACTAAACTAAACAACTAAAGATCATGATATTTCTCCTTTTTTGCCATTTTTGACATCATTGAAATAGGCAAAACTGAGAGCAGAGTGGGATCACGAAGCTGGGATTTTTATCTCGGGTCGCCCAAATCATCACATAGGCAATCAGCTGGGAAATCTTATGATCTTTCTTATGTTAACTCACCCCTCAAATAACTGGTCCTTTTAATATTGTTGTGGGCAATGGAGGGCCTTGGAGTCAAAAAGTTGAAAACCTCTTGGTTATTTAATGGCAGTTTCCATTATGACACCTTTTCTAGTATAGTATGACATAAAAGGTCAACATACATCAAATGATCTTATGTCCTGGGCAATAAAATAAAATGAAAATGCTCAATGATATTTTTTTTTTTTTCATTTTAGCCAAGATTTTAAGGTTTGTGTCTATACAGAAACTGCCAACAAGTGTGACAACTAGCCCCGGCCTTCCCTGCATATCATTGGGTTCAGCTGTCTGGCAACAGGTGTGGGTAGGAAAATCCAACATCCGTGATTTTGAGCAGAGGATCAGTGGGGATGATGGGATCTCCTGTCCAAGGGATCTCTTTGTTTTGTCCACTGCTCTGTTTAGATTCTGTATGCTGTTGCTCTCTGTTGTAATTATCTCCAATTAATGGATGTTTGTAAAGTTCACCAGGGTCTGGTATGTAAACATCCTTGCGTGATGGACGTCTAAGACCACCAGACAGAGTGTGTGCGAGGACAACATCGATCACAGCTAAGAATCAGCTTTTAGACTGTTGTATTTGTGAGGCTCGAATCAGTTGGGCTGTGAGAGCCTTCAAAGAACTCCCGTGAAGTTCCTCTGGCATCGAGACTCGATATATTTCTGTAGCCTGTGAAGAATTGAAAGTAAACCAAGTCAAAAACGAGCCGTAAAAAGCGAATTACACTCAAAAAAGTCAGTGAAAGGCTGTATTCATTAGAGACTATATGGTTTTTCTTTTTACTGGGAACATGTGGACTCAGAGCCCCACATGTCAGGAATGCCTTCGGGGATGCGATATTCATGCCTGACATGGGTATGGTCAATCCCTTTAAGGTTTACTTTTTTTAAAAAAAGGAGGAGGACAAAATAAAAATGTCTTGAAGGCATGCAAGCTGTCATAACCATCCCTCCCCCCACGCTAGCGCCATAAAGACCACCCAGACCGCAGAGTGACCTGTCAATCATCAAACATATGCCTTCATTTTTATAGAGTAAGCAGTCAAACTTTCTCAAATTAGCACTAAAGATCCCATATTTGTGATGTGAAGTTATACCAAGAGATATAAACACATCGGCTCGTCTAAAATGTTTCATTTTTCTCAGATTTCACTCACCACAGCACAAAAAATAAGTCAAGGAGCGCTGCCACCGTCCTATACGAGAGAGCGTTCAAGGTTCCACACCGCTTCCCTTCCATCTGTCAGCACAACAGGATTGAGACGTAGATCTCGCTCTAATCTTTTGGCCAGTGATCACACCTCAACCGGTCCCACATCACAGGACCCCCTCCACCACCATCTCCCTTCTGAAAGCCCCGGGGTTTGGTGTAATCCTGCACTAATAACATCTCAGCAGCTTCAGCACACACTAAGAGGCCCAGATCCGTCCCAACACCCCCGTACAACAAAGGCAGACGCACTGACTGCTTCGTATTAGCGTTTAATTAAGTTAAAGAGTGGCCCCCGAGCTCGTTCCCTCTCCGTATGCGGAGCAACAAGCCATTCCGATGGGCTGCCATCACCGCGACGGGCAGGACGCCGGGCCTCCTGCAGCCTCTGGCCAAGGTTGGTCTCCCACTCATGTGATTAATTCAATAAAACCATTAAGAGTGATCCCCATCTGAAGTTCTGCACAAACAAGCAGAACGCACACACATGCAGATTCTCCCCGAGGCACTGAAAGATCTCTGCTTAGCACCTTCATACGCTACAGATAACCTTTTTTAGCACGTCCTAAACAGAGCCAGACCTGATCTCCAAAGATCTTCTCCAGAAGAGCGAGATGTGATCTCGTATTGGGTGAGAACAAAAAGTGAGCGAAGTCCAAAAAAGTTTGTTTTTGGTGTCTTGAGTTACATTTTATCTGGCCAAAGTGCCACAGGGCCATAAATCTCTCTAAGCAATAAAATATTATGTGCGCTTCAATTACATCACCATGGCCGTTATTACGACGCCCCACAAAAGAGAAAACGGTTTAAATCTATCATTGAACATTTTATAGGACAGAGTCTTGTATTTATTGTGGCACCTAGTATTTAATTTCAAATGCATTTCAAATCTCATTATTACACCAGCATACAGTGTAATATTTATACAATGAGATCCCTCTTTCCACGCTGAAGGGGAAGGGGGATTTAATGGCCACCCTCTTATGAAGCTTCATGCTCATAGGGATGTAAGATCACACTTCGCTGAGGTCCTGTTAGGGGGAAGTGTGGCATTGTTTCCCTTGAGTCCCTTACACAGTGCCCGTATGGAATTTGTACAGTTGTTAGTTCCGGTCCTCCATTCTGATCGGCTAAGCAGCTTCCCGAGTGTTGATATTTCTTATAACAGCTCTGGGATGTTTTACTGCTTGTGACACTCTTCTTCCTTGTGTTCATGGTGATCCACACTTCTGTTCAATAGTTTGGGTCTGTTAATATTTAAGGGGTTTGTTATTATGTTTAAAGAAATTAATATTTTATTTAGAAAAGACACATTAATCAAAAGTCTCAGTAAAGACATCAATAATGTTACAAAAGTTTCCATTTCAAATGAATGCTGGTCTTTTAAACTTTCTATTCATCAAAGAATTCTGTAAAAAAAAAATATTAAGCAGCACAACAGGTTTCAACATTGATAATAATGAGAAATGTTTCTTGAGCAGTAAATTAGCATATTAGAATGATTTCTGAAGGATCATGTGACAGTTCTGTGATATTTCAGGTTTTTTGAAAGTCGGAGGTTCTGTTTTCCACAGCAGGGTTTCTTTCAGTACAGAGGAAAGAATTTAAACATGTGAGTTGTGAATATATAATATAAAAAGCATAAAAAAAGTTTTAAATCCAGTACTTTGATGTTTTATTATTTTCAGTGTGTGATGTGAATTATGACCTCAGACATTTTGAAGCACCCTGACTGCTTCATTACTGTGACAGATCCTTCCTCCCTCTCTCTTTCGCTCAGTCTGCTGTACTCCGATAGGCCCAGATCTTCTTCCCATATTTCAACATCTCAGTAAATCTAAGCAGCTCGGATATAGGGTTAGCAGGCATTAAAGGTCTTCTGTAACCGTGGTCCTGCCTGACATTTGGGCTTCAGTATGGCACATGTTACTATACTGTTCCAAAGGGTGTGTGTTACACTGCAGGTGTTTATGTATCATTTGTTTTAGCCATGACTGAAAATATGTCTGCTGGGTTTCCATATATGGCCATTGTCAATTCCGCATCTTCACTAAGAAACATACCAAATAATCAAGCCTATCATTCAATCTATAGCTTTTCTGAAAATAAAACAAGGATTAGCTGTTGTTATGATGATGTCAGCGCTGTACTTGAGCTTTCTCTGGCAGTCTTGTGTTTGTAGTTACTGTGCTGCACTCGGGATACACTCGGCTCTGATTCTGACTATAGGTCTCTCTGGACCCCTGAAAAACAGGACTGCCCCTGTAACCTGATTCCAAACACACATGTTCAGCTTAAAGCCTGTAAAACACAAATATTAAGCACCTGATAATTTGATGGGAAGAAAAAGTGCAGAGTTGAACTGGACACCTTTTGTCAATGTCCCAATTTATATACTGACCCAATTTCATAAGGTTGTGAAGCTACTGTAAAATGTTTATGGGTAGATGTTTTACATACAAGAATTTGGCCGCAATTTTATGTATGTTCTCTTCTTGTCCGATTCTGACAAGGTAAAATAGTAATATATATATATATATATATATTATTGGGGTAAAATTATATATTAAAATGTATATAAAATATAGAAATAACTATAGTTCACCTAACAGAAATAAAATAAGTTTATATTGAAATACCAAAACTGAAATGAATACAAATAATAATAATAAAAAAGAAATAATACACACAAAATTAAACTTAAACTACAATTAATGATACAATTAACTGAAAATATAAAAATAAGATCCAAAATATTATGGGCAGGAGATGTTTTTCATTTTATGAATGTCAGGAAGTCTGTGAAGATCTGTTGAGCTTTCTGCATGCACAGACACCATGTGGGGATGGGAATGTGAAAACAATGCATTCATATGTATATGTAACTCATTAGTTTCCAGTCATATGTTTATAGCAGAGGGAGGGAATCAAAGCCAATAATGATTGCTTTCTAGTAGGAGTATCAGACAGATCATGGTTGTGGCCATTGCTTCAGTCAAGAGAGCTCTCAGCAGGATTGAAGTTTCTCTTCACTGGAGCTGCTAGTGACCTTCTGTGATGGCTACATGTCACCAAAGAACCCTGTATATTTATGCATGTGTGTGTAAGAGGACATATATATGGACTGGAAAGGAAAGGAGTAGAGGAGCAGAGAAACAGGAGGAGAAGAAGAGCGAGGCTGAGGCGAGTGAGGAGGTGAGGAGAGGGCCATAAATTCATCAGAAGCTTGAGCTGGGAGAGGTGTGGATGCAAGGGAAGAAAGACCTTTAGAAATTTGCTGACAAGATTAATATGCAGTTGATGGGAAGGTTTTCACGACAGGGTGCCAACAAATAAACACAATTCAGGGATGCCAGATCTCCTGTGGTGTGGCTCCACAGAATGAACACCACCATTCCCAGGATTCCACGGGGGTGATCCAGTGTCAGGTGGTCCCAGCCGCTCTCACTCTGCCTCCGGGGACAGAAAAGTTATTTCATTCTCTGACAAACCAGAATATTGAAGTGCGATAAGGTTCACTAGGACAGCTGGAAACTAATCTCACATCCATGCCAACCAAAAAGAGAAACACCAAAGGAACTGACTCCGGTCATACGATACTAGTGAGAAAAGATCTACTCTAGATATTAAGATCATGCCATTAAAGTATTTTCATCTCTTTCATTCTATTCTTAATATAATGTCACACTTTGGGGTCCCACTTTATATTAGGTGGCCTTAACTACTATGTACTTACATCAGAAAATAAGTCCAATATACTTATTGTGTTCATGTTGTATAGCAAAACACTTTTGCTGCTATTGAGGTGGATAGGTTTGGTGTCAGGGATGCGTCAAAAGTAACTACAGAAATTAATTACAGATGTAATTACATGCAGGTATTTTTTAAAACAATGCAATGTAAAAGCGGTATATAAATGACGATGACGTTAATTTAATCATTTTCTATCATTTCGTCCTATCATACTAAAAAAAATATCCGGTTTATACATACAATGAACTTGAATACACCTCTTCTATGAGCTTGTTTGTAATTTCAGAATTAAAATACATTTTGATATTTAAAAAAATGTCAGTGTTATTTGGAATGTTTTGATATTCAGTGTTGGGGTAAACCATTAACCCGAATTATCAGATTACTTTTTCAAGTAAAGTAACACATTACTTTTTCAATTTACAACAAAATGTCAGAGTTACTTTTTCAAATAATGCTTTTTAAATGCATTTATTGACTGACAGCTCACCTGTCCCCGTGTTGAGGCGTTGTGCGCTGTGTGAACATGATGGTTCTAGTTCTAGACTAAATGTGAACACATGTAGTCATCTCACTTGTACGAAAACATTCAGCATTCCTCAAAATGAATAAAAAATGAAATGCAATCTCAGAATTGTACACAAATCTATAATAATTACAAACACTTTATGTATTTAATCTCACTTTATTAACAACTGTATTTGCTGCTGTCCTTCAATGATCCAATTCAACCATACTAATAAGAAAAAATTACTTTAGATTTAGAAATAAGAGTGTTGAACTTCCGTATCCTGTTTTTCTTTAATCCAGAATGGCAGCACTGCTGAAAGGTTTGTTTGATCTGCACCCTCTACTGTACAGGCGTAAAGATGTATTTCCTTCAGCCTGAGGTTTACTCATTTTCTTTCACACTTTGGTGTGAAAGGACCTTAACATTTGCCAAAAATGTAACTTTTTTTGTTGTTATTAAAAAAAAAAAAAACAAGCAAGCCCAACTCGGATGAGAAAAAGTAAGGCAAACGTAATGTAACACATTACTTTTCATAAAAAGTATCTATATGCAACACACTTTTTGGGGGAGTAACACAATATTGTAATACATTTACACTTTTCCCAACACTGCTGATATTTTTACAAAGAAAAAAGCCTAATTGAAATAATGAATTTCTTGAAAAGAAAACCTTAAATGGTTTGACATATTTGATGTTATATATTTGACTATTTCTTACAAAAACTGCATCACTGCTTGTTAATATTTATAAAATGTTAGGTAAAGCTTCGAAGCTTTATGAATATTTTGTTTCGACTCAGTATTTCGGATCGTGTATCAAACGGTCAAAGCCACGTGAACCATTGAAATTTCGAAGACACTTATGACGTAACAAAGCCTTGTTTACTAAACTTTGGCTCCGAACCACTGTTTCAAATCAAAAGATTAGTAAAGCTTTGAAGCTTCAATAAGCAGTATTTTGAAATCAGACATCACTAGATATTGTTGAATAAAGTTGGTATTTTGTTTTTTTTTTATTCTCATTGCTCATAACATCACGTTTGAACCACTATAGTCACATGAACTGTTTTAAATATATCTTTAGTACCTTTCTGGGAATTTGAAAGTGTAAATTAACTCGCTGGCTTCACTGAGCCATCGGATTTTAGCAAAAATTTCTTAATTTGTATTCCGAAGATGAACGAAGATCTTACAGGTGTGGAACAACATGAAGGTGCGTAATTAATGACAGAATTTTCATTTTTGGGTGAACTAACCCTTTAAGTATGCCACTGAAACAATTAATTTTGCAAAATGTCAAGCAGTAGCAAACAACTATATTGCAAACTGCTGATAAACTTATTTCCAAGTGCAAAAGCCTTTCAAAAAACTGGTATTATCATACAATGTACAGATCCCAGTGTCATGTTTATTAGCTGGCAGGAAAAGTCTCGCTGATAACTTGTCCAGATCAGAGATGCTAAGACTAAGATGCCATGGCCAGGATCACACTTGAGCCAACTTTACTACCAGAAGCCTCCAGCGTGTTGTCATTCTGTCACGTTTTGGATCAGAGGTGAGCCATTTTTATGACGTGGTAGCCAGGACCAAGGCTTAACCGAGTCACTGAGCTTGATCTCTAAATACGTTTTAAAAATCCCATACATTTCAGGACAATGATAACTTCACATAATAACTGAACCCCACAGCTGATGACAATGGATCTGAAGCACTGGTTTTCCTCAAACCATAAGGGGGCCTTTAATCATTGGCAACATAGTCTTTTGCATAGACGCCTAAATCAGTTAAAACATGTCATGTCATTTTAGGGACGGAAACAGCAGCAATGCACCATGGTTAAAACAGTTTCTCATGATGTCTTGAGTTCTAGAAGCTCATCTTGTAGCATGGTATTCAGACGTTTAGCGTCTCTGCCAGCTTGTTGTTGAATCAGCGTGGTGTATTCTTACTTTCAAGAGGAACGCCATGGCAAAAATGTTAATGGAGCAGCGCACGATAGTACTGCTTGTCTCAGAATCATGCCAGATACATGGCGACTACCCACATGTGTTCAATTTCATTCATCTGCACAAGCAAAGCTGCTCAAACACTCACTTAGCAGGCAAGGCCCCCACTGCCTGTACACAACACCTGATTTATGTGGCAGTTTGTATCGGGACAGAACCGCAGGGCTCTAAAAGCTGGAGAAGCTTGCTGAGGGAAGGCGTGAGATGAAGGAGTCTTGAGCGCTAAGGTGCCAACAGACAAATGATGGACAGACGTGCTAGGGTTTATAAAGATTCAACAAGTGGAGAGCTCATCACTTTCTCCCACTGCCTCAGCTCATGTCTCCTAGAGCACATCCAATCCCTCCATCTAAATTTAACTCAAGGTCTTGAGGACTATGAGAGCCTGGCCTGTCAGACCTGTCACCATGCTCCACTTTTTTCACTAATATTTCTCATGGCCTCACACATTCTCACTCTTTCTAGACTTTTTCAATGATGCGCCAGTAGAAATTTGTCAACGGGTACACTTTTTCAACTGACATGTTTATTGCGGTTATGTATGTATTTCTGTCGGAGAGTAAAAAAACGTCACACTGCCACACCTTGAGATAAACAAGTTTTTGTTTCACTGGAAAAGAGTGATCTGTGACATTGTATTAATTTGAATGCCATTTTTTTGGTGTGTCTAATCTTAATGAGAGATTTGTGCAGTAAACAATATTGTTTTTATTTTGAAGTCTAAAAATAAAATAGCCCCAAGCAAAAGAATTGACCCTTCTTAGGGAGTTTGATTGACAGACAATCTGACCAATCATAACCCTGAATCTGCCATTTTGTCTGACAAAGCAGTCAGAGGAGTATGTAGATTAATGTTGGTGAACTTGAACTACAGAAATTGTGTGTATTCACGTCTTTCCGCGCTTGAAACAACATTCCTTCTGATGTTCATTCATGTTTATTTGATGCTATAAATGAACTAGTATGAAGAGATGATCGGCTCACGAGCCACTTGAAGGAGCTACAGCGATCTGTCACCACACATTAAAGAGACACTATACGCTATTTATTGCTTAAACTTCCTTACTTTAAAAAATTACAATATTTGAAATTTGAAACTTTGTTTCATATCAAAAGTAACCTGCTGTATTGTCTGATGACACGTCAGTGTCCATTGCTCAGAGACACCTATAGCCATGATAAATATGTATTGTATTTTTTTATTATTGTATTTTTAGTATTATTATAATTCATGCGGTTATTGTTGACTAAATCATACATCATCATCATCATGCATCATCGCTATTAATTCAGTTGCTAAGAACTATCTCAATTGAAGTCTTAAATGAAAATTAAGTACAGTAGACCTCATGTAGCCCTGCCCCTTTTCAGCATGGCACTTTTGACCTCCGGTTTGTATTTCCTCAGTGATCTTACGTGTTTATGAATGAACTCGTTTTAAAATCTTCTTGGTCTACTGACATTTGTTAAGACTGCTTTAAACACTACAGTACCCATGACAACTTTCATTAGGTCTACAACAAGTAAATCCACTTCACCAGCTAATTATTCTTTGACAGCAATAACATAGAAATATACAGAGCTACCGCAAAAATGGACGTTCAAAGACTGTATTATAAAGATATTTCACTGGCAGTCTTCGTATGACTGTAGGCTATTAGTTGTAGAATAAATTTACCTTTCACATGAATCTCTTTCCCTGTAGTTCTGCCCTGTCTGTCAGTTATTGTTCAACAATTGCCAAAACACAATTTAAAAATAATATTGACTATTTGTATTACTGTCACTTTAAAATAGGCTATATAGGCTAGTATATATATTAATAAGAATTGAAATGCTGTTTATACATTCATATAGTCTTTGACTAATTTTACATTTCAAGCAAATGTTTCTATTTCCCATATAGTCACTGTGACATCAAAATTGACCATTTTTGATGCTTTGTAATATGAAGCTGTTTTTGTGCAGTTCAGAGGCTGACATTGGAAGCCGATTGCCCATTAGCCCATTTGGTAAAAAAAAAGAAAAAAGAAAAAAAAGGCCACGCACTTACTTAAATGGCGCTCTAATGTTAAAAATAAGGTGGATAAAGTTACATTTACGCAAATGGGCTTCCATAGTTATGAGAGTAATTGCTGCACACTACAGAAAAGGAAATCATGTTCGCCTGAGTCAGGAATGAGAGTTCTGCCTGACGTGAATGTTTTGAGAGAAGAGAGGACGTGTGTTTTTCTACTGAGTCATTCTGTCCTCGCGAGATGAAAGCACAAACAAACATGCAGTGCGAGATGAGTGTTCGGATCCTTTGGAATTCTGTGGAATTCATGTCTGCTCATAACCTCTTGACACTTTCGGCAAAAAAGTAGACCATAGATCTCATACTAACCCTGAGCAATGTTTCTTTGTTGCGGTGATTATCACTTACCCCATTATCACTCACAATAAAAAATGAGATCTCCCTAAATATCCACATGTGGCTTTAAGCTAAAGGCCACAAAGCTGCTTTGTTGAGTAGAAAAATTAACACTCTCCTTCACTCCTCAGGGTCTTTCACTGACAACAGCACTCAGACATATTCACACTCAGCATATGGACCCATTGTTGCATTATCACATTGAATGAAGTTTAAAGGGTCAAATCAAAAAACCATTGTCCTGAACAAGGACTTTTGGTAACATGGGACCCTGTAGAGTTCAAGCACTGGACAGTCATCTTCACATTAAATCCAAATGCACGTTCATAAACATATGTCCATAAGTGAATTCTAAATGTAATGTGTATTTGGGTGGCAGGCAGAAAATAATGTTCAGTTGGTTCCAAGGTCACTGGCCCTGCTCCCCTTCCCTTGGCAGAGAGGATTGTAATAGCTGTGTTGACAGACGTGTCTGACCAGCTGGGACTGTCCGCACTAATATGTTAACCCTTTAAGACCAGAGGACTTATATTCCATACAGCAGTCAAAACCTCATGGGTACACTTTCAAGGGTGCAATGTTTGTCTTTTATGCTACTCTTTTTCTGGTGCTTTATCCTGCATGTTCTTAACCATTTTGTGCTACAGTATCCTCATTGCCTGTATATTTTCATCTATTCTCATTATTTGCACTGAAAAATATCATTTTATTAATCCGTATTTTCATCCTTAAAACAAGATAAAATACCATTCAAATGTTTGACATCAGTAATATATATTTTATATATAGTCTTTTATGCTTACCATCAAAAATAAAAACCAAAAATATTATTACAAATTTAAATAACTGTTTTTTTTTTTTTTTTTATTTGAATATGTTTTAAAAAATAATATAAATTTACTATGGGTTATAAAGTATTTTTTTCTAGAAAATTAAACAAAATACTCATGAAGAAAATATTTCTGTTTATTTTTATAATTAAAAGCACAATATGTAATGTTTTGCTGCTGGAGGTCGCCAATTCAAAAAAATTCAAAGTTTTTTTGAACACAGAATCATGGGAATTTATGCCTTCACCTCACAGCTGGGACTTGGACTGAAATCATGTTCTTGTATGAGATTATTAATGTTACTGTAGTATGAAGCAGAGCAGGCCCGAGTGCTGTGGGAGCTGAACGAGGCCACTGGAGCGAGATGAGAGATGAATGTAACACAATCCTCGCGAACAGCGGAACTTTTATTATGCCTCAGCCGCCATCTACTTCCGCTTCTTCCGGTCAAGCATGAACTCTAAAAAAATAGGGTAAAATGTACGGTATTAATTAAAACAGGGGTTTACCTATAGTTAGACCCTGAGTATGCACAAAGCCTTGTGAAAAGCATACTTCATTTGACTCGTATGCATACACAGGCGTTGCAGTTTTGAGTCTCTCGCCATGACTTACAACCGTAATCATCTTTCCATCCTTTCATACTAGAGTTGTACAAATGAGGGTACTTCCTACCCTCTTCGCACAATCTATAGTCTATGTAGGCCTCCACCGTCGCTGTAGCTTGCATGCATTCTGGTCTGTTCTGTTTATGCAGTTTTTTTCAACTACCTTGTGAATCGATGGGAAATCGAGGGTAACGCGGGAGGTTAGGTACAGGTTAAAATTGCTTATTTCCCTGGATTTAAACATTTTTGGAAACATCTGAGATAATGTAAGTACTCAAGTCAACAACCTAAATAACACTGATTTAGTATTTTTTTTTTATTTTAGTCCAAAAATATTACATATTGTGTAAGATTGTATATCTTACACACACACACACGCACGCACGCACGCTTACAGACGCACAGGTTTGTTTTACTATCAAAGTTAGGACATTCCATAGTCGTTTTTATACTGTACAAACTGTACACTAACACTAACCCTAAACCAACCCATCACATATAAATATGAAAATAATGAAGGGTGGAATGTTCCATAAAATGTTTGCATATGGAACAAAACATTTTCTCCTTCCCTCAGGAAATCTTGCAAACCATCAGGACCTGTGACAAAAATCAAGGAGAATGTGAGTTTAAATATCAGAGAAACAAATTGAGTCATGTGAGAGACAGCCTTTTATCGATGTCCTGCTCCGGTCCCAGCTGAGACGGCTGATCTGAGAACAGCTGGAGAAACACAGGTCACATGGGACTGGGCTTTCCCTCCTAACAGCTGGGAAAACAAACCACCTCAGGACTCAGTACATAACCGTACATATACTTACTCCCATCATGCACAGCTAACTCAGGTCCAGCCTACACAGACATTAAACCTCTGCTTTAAACCAACAACATCAAACGCTGCACTTTAACCATCATCACTTTTTCCTGAGAAACATTATTGCACATGCTCAGAGCAGAAACAGATTAAACAGCAAACACTAAACCTGTTTATTGCACATTTACACTAAAAAGAGTTTCTTGTGCTCCTTCACACACACATTAACTCATAACAACATGCAGAACAAGAACTGGAGACACTTCCACAAGACCTTTATTTATGTCAGTCAAATACATATTCAAAATCCTTTAAAGAGTTATGAATGCATAATTCTCTTTGCATGAGACTCTATAAGCAGACTCGGTTTATGTTGTATTGGCAGATCAACTTTGGAGCAGATGTATTAAAAAGACCACTGTGGATTTAAAAACAGATTAAAATCTGGTATAATTACACACTATATTATTAAATATACTGATGTGCCAAAACAACGTTTATTTGTGTCATTTTCTTTCCTAACCATAGGAAAGTTTTACAAGTTAAGGAAGAAAATCGTTTTTAAATGAAATATACATTTTCTAAGAATATGTTTTATTACTGTTGCAGTTTGGACAAGAGAGGAGGAATATAAATTATTTTACCACTTTATTTTATTCTGGTTACAAGAGAAGTTAACCAATAACTGTTGTCAACCAAGTTTGTGCTTAATAAGATAAATTGAGATGTGTGATTTTTGGCTTAGGAAAAAGAACATTCTTGGCCTAAAAGTAACATTAACCAAATCTTTATCCATCTGTCTGTCTGTCTGTCTGTCCAAACATCAGTGGGTGTGTGAGTTATTAGCCAGGCTCTTTTCTCTTTCAGAGAAGGAGAAGAGAGAAAACTGAGCACTTAATATTAAAATGTCTCTTGAGCATCAAATCAGCATATCAGAATAATTTCTGATGGATCATGTGACACTGAAAACTGGAGTAATGATGCTTTAACGTCACAGGAATAAATTACAATTTTGAATGTTAGAATATATGAAAATAGAGCACTGTTCTTTTTATTTCACTATATTACTTTAACTTTTTGATCATGTGAACATGTGATTCCTCATTTTAACCATTTTTAATGATATTATGAGATGAGAAAAATGTTTTATCACAAGAGCATGTGAGGTTGAGGGGTTGGATGCTCATCCATCATCTTTCTGCAGCATCAATCATTAACGTCTAACAACATTGTTCACAGCTTATCAGAAAGTTTATCTCACACCCAAGGATGTCTGCAGGCACAGAAGCCTGACAGGCCGACAAACACATGAAATCAGAATGTCAGCAGGGGGCTAGCGTCCAGAGTGGCAGTGCGGGAGACGTGGAGCTAAATATAGTGAAGGTGAACTGCAAGTAGGAGTGGGTGATGGCAAGGGTGACCATGTTCAAAAACGGTGTGCATTGTTCACACTACAAGAGCACCACGTCTCAGATTAGAGGGGGTCAGAAGAGATTCAGAACTAAACATCATCATTCTGCTCAAAAGGGAAACTTATTCATTGCCAACAGCATGGCATGTCAATTTATATTTAGCAGATGTGTTTATCCAAGTGAGTAACAAAAGCAATTCAACAAGGAGCCAACAACATTCATAATACATGATGGTAGGTTTATCTGACAACTAGATTAGGAAGCACAAGGAGAAATACAGAGAAGAAGAGTTTTTTTTTATTTTTATGTGACCTTACCCGTTCAGTTCAAACACTAATACCCAACACTTGCTGTCCCCTCACCCAGTTTTCATCAGGAACTTTCCCCTCTCCAACCTGCCACATATGGCTTGTTTGCCAAATTTGCCTTTCCAAATTCACTTGCCAAGTGTAATCTGTCTGGATCATGCATACACACACAGATGGAACAGTGTAGCCTGGTGGCTGTGAGTTAATCAGCAGATTATCAACAGATACAGAGTCTTAGTTCTCCTGAAACACAATGGTTCTTCATATTTGCAGGTTGTATAATTGTAAATCCACTGTGAAATAGTTTTATTATGCTACTTTAATATAAGAGTATATTTAATATTCCAAGAGTGCTGATATTTAACAGCACTGGCACTTTTCACTGTTTGTAACTCTGTTAGTTTTTTATGGAGTCTGTCAGTATTAGTGGTGCACAGTACTTCACAACACGTATCTGGATAACCTATTACTTCCGGCGAGATTCTGAAGTGTGCATATGGACTCTTTACTATTCCATGAGGCCAAGGGCGAGGATTTATCAATGGCTCTGAAGAGATGTAACTGGACACATGACAATGATAACACGATGAATGCGTCCGGATTGCATTCATACTACACACATCCTCACTATATCGAACATACGTTTTAGCAGATGCAAAGTATGTTCTTATTCAAAATAAGTAACTACTCAAGAGAGTAGTCAGACACATCCATTATATTAATGAATAAGTCATTGAATCATTCAGTCAATTGATTTGTTTCAAACTCTTATTAATTCAATAATGAGACAAGTGACTGTCTTTATGTGGGAGTCATTGAATTGGTCACAAGTTCATAAAAAAATGTAATTCATTAATGAAAATCTACTTGTGTGTTACTGTGATATTGGGAACACTTTTGTTTGTGTATTCTTGCTTAATGTGTTTGAATTTCTTCCTCTTCATTTGTAAGAACATTCCAAACATTTCAGTGGTAAAAGCACACAGCTTTCATCAGCTTTAAATGATTTACATGTTTTCTGTCCGTCTCAGTTTTCAAACACAGCCTGAAGTGAGCCCTTGTTTCAGAGGTCATAGGTCAAGAAATGACATGGTGAAACAAAAGGGACATTCCCTATGATTAGGATCTATTTACAATCTACTTAGGATCTATTTAAAAGTGCACATATGTGCAGTAGATTGTCTAAAAACAGTACTATGTTGTAATCATTCTCAACAAGAACTCCTCAGAGATACGTTCTCCTATATAGGCCGGGGAAATTTCATAAGTCAAAACACATTCAAACCATTAGATTTGTATGACAAATACACACTTAACCTATGTCCCGAGCAATATATGACATTCCCTAAATGCGTAATGAATTAGTAGTATGTTTTCAAAACATTCTGTCTGGTCAAGCATGTATGTGTGCAGAAGGGATGTTGGTCGGCTTCTCCTGCTGGCCAGATGTGCTGGTGAGAGATGCCTTCACCCCTGGACAGACGCATGGCACTAAAGGCAGTGGAGTGATATGAATTCTGACAGGAACCTGGCTGTCATGAACACACAAAATTTTACCCTTCTCTGGAAATGTTTGAACATGTGTAGGTCATGCCACACACAGCTTTCATGTAACTGCAATTTATGTTTAAAGTATGTCTGTGGAGGTGTGTGTGCTGGATATTAGACTATTCTGGAATGACTACACATTAAATGTTTATGCAGATGGGAAGTTGGGGCATAATATGTCCATGGACCAAGATCTTAGGATAAAATTTATATAAGGGAAAGTGTATGGAGTATTTTACGAACTGTAGTTTTATGTGACATGCAGCAGCACGGATGTAGGTTTTTATGTGTGTATTTGTAGATTTACCTTTGGATCCCGAGGACAGCTGACATTGGTGATGCTATGTTCATAAAATAAATTATACAGTATAAAATAAAATACATTATACAGTAAATGTTTAAAACATGAATCATACTCTCAAAAAGAGAAAGGTGTCCTAAAAAGAGTTGAAATATCCCAATCCATTACTGAAAATGTTTCTATTTTCAGTTCATTTAATATTAAATGTTAATTAGAAATTATATTAATGGGTATTTGAGAAAACATATTATTACATTTCAAAATGTTACAGTATTTAGTCTTGGAAGCAAGGAAATCTGACCTTTTCTACAGAAGATTCATATGCTTAATGGCAAATTTGCTTAGCATTTAATTGCATTTCATTGAATTGTTTAATTGCAAAGAGCATTTCTCACTCATTTCATGCAGCAACTTTTGTGCAATGAAAGGTTTACATGAAAAAAGACAGAACTGAAACAGAACATGTAAAGTTGACAAAGCAAGCAGAAGAATTATATAGAGACACACGCTTGTAAAACGTACACGTCCTTTCCTGTGCGGTAACTGAGAGTCAAGTCCACTTCCTCCGGCTCCAGGGCCTTGATGAAGTGCTCTCGGGGACCCACACTCACAGAGCTCTTTAAATTGCCATTCTTGCTCAGGACCACAGCAACTCATGTAACCCAAAGCTGTGACTTTCCCCACTGCTGCTGTAACACTGCCTATAGAAGACAGAGAAAGAGGCAGTGATGGCTTTAACAGAGTTCAGTGTTTCTGGTATCACATCCATTGTAAAATATACAGTATCACATTTTAAAAAGAGAATACATTGAGGAGTCATTTATTTCATACTCTTGACCTACCTCAGTTTTCAAGTGAAATACTGCCAGTCAAATCCATCTGACTCAACAGGTGAAGGTGTGAAAAATCACACAGGCCATAATTACAAGAGGCCAAACATGTGGCCTTCAATCAGTGTTTAATAATATTCAAATGCCAAGAGGACTCTGTTATGGGGGCTCTGTGAGCTGGGTGAGTGGCCCATGTGTGTATCTGCAAAGGCCACTGGGATATTTACAGCATTTGGACATGTGAAGGTCACAGGCGTAAAGCAGGATGATGGCTTTCACAAATGGAGCCCCCGGATCCCAGATTCCAGAGTGTTCATTGGATGCCGACAGGCCGAGCCTTCATACCTGTGACTGGGGCTCAATACATCAGTGAGAAGCTCGCAGTAAATCGGAGACCTTAAATGGATCCGCTAACATTGCTGTGCAATAATTAAACTATAGAGAGGGCTGCGGGGGTAAGAAGGACTGGGGTGCAGACAGTTCCTTGATGTAGGAAAAATGGAGCGGAAACTCATTCTGAGAGCAGGGGACTGAAAGCCGTAAAGGGACGTCTGGGGCCCAGAAGTTGTGTCCAGTGAATATTTCAACTTGAAAAGTTTTTTCCTCCTTAATTTTCTGTCTGGCAGCCCTTTCCCTTTCATATAATTTAAGGGCTGTTCCTAAGGAGCCCTGGGCATGAGTATGAATCGGCCCCCAGGTCCTGACTTTTTATATTACTGTGCAAATACATGGAGCGACCACAAGAAATGCTGTTCACTTCTGAAATAGTCAGTTATCATTTATTTCAAGTGCACAAATGCATATTATAATTCAAACATTTATTCCTTCAGTGGTGTAGCTAAATGATCGTGAGTGTGTGGAGAGTTATTGTGTTGTGCTGTAATTGTGGCCTGTTTAGTAGCATACATTTCTTCATTTTACAGTGCTAAAAAAAAGGACTCTCTCTAATACACTCTTTAAGCAAAGAGATGCCATTGTTGTAGCCCACCTGCCCTTGCAGCTATAGTTAGTCAATCTTACTATGAACTTTTACTTGCAGCACAGCCCAACTGTTTTTAACATTGATAATTACAGGAAATGTTTCTTTAACACTAAATCGGCATATTAATATGATTTCTGAAGCATCCTGTGACACTGAAGACTGGAGTAATGATGCTGAAAATTCATCTTTACCATCACAGGAATATTTTACATTTTAAAATATATCACAGTCATTTTAAGTTGTAATAATAGTTCACATTATTGCTGATTCACTGTATTTTTGATCAAATAAATGCAGCCTTGTGAGCAGAAGAGACGTATTTAGTTTTATTTTATTTTATTTATAAAGCACAAATAAACACAACAATAGTTGACCACTGTGCGGTGCAAAAGAGAAGTCTTAAACAGAAAAAAATTAAAAAATTATTTAAAATAGTACATAATTTATGACGACTTTAATGCATACACTCATATATGGAGTATAAAGACCTCACAGAAAAGGGCAGACTGTTCCATAACATAGCAACTGCAAATGCACGGTCACCTCTCAACTTCAATAATTTTGGATAGGACAGAGTATTATTGTCTGCGGATTGCAGTCATCTGACTGGCTTATTCAAGTTGAAAAGATCTGACAAATAAGAAGGCGCCAGACTATTTAGGCATTTAAAAACAAGCAACAGCACTTTAAACTCTATAGTGCACTGGCAACCAACTGAAAGACATTAAAATTGGAGTAATATGTTCATGTTTACGGACCCCAGTTAAAAATCTGGCTGCAGCATTTTGAACCATTTGAAGCTGTGCACAGAAGACCGGGAAATTACAATAGTCCAAATGAGACAGGACAAAAGCATGTCTGCCTCTTTTAAGATCTTTAAGAAATAGGAAAGACTTAACTTTGGACAGAAGTTTCAAATGAATGAAGCTTGACTTCACTACTGTAGTAACATGTTGGTCAAACTGAAGGGAGTAATCAAAAATAACTGCCAAATCGGTTAGATTAAGTTAATTAAAATATCCACAGAGGCCCAAAAACAATTGCTTCCATCTTACTCTCAAAAAAAAAAAAAAAAAAAAAAAAAAAAATGAAAAGACTCCATGCTTCCTAAAAACTGAACCTAAGGCATGTACAGAGAGAACAAGGTTGGAGCCAAAACAGAGCCTTGAGGAACACCACAGGTAAGAGTAGCTACGGATAATTAAAACGTCATGGTCAACAGTGTCGAATGCTGCACTTAAAATTTAAAGTTTGACAGATAGAAAAATGTCATTTAATACTCTTGTAGAGCAGACTTTGTATGTTTATTCCTAAAACAGACCGGAATTTTTCAAGAATTCTCATGGTGGTTTAGATCAGTTATTTATCTCTTTTATTGTATCGACATTTCCTACTACAATGCAAACTTTGCTTATTTCAATTTAGCTTTAAACAGTTTTTAGTTTCATATCTGTGCTTAGGAGAGACTAAATTAAAGGCAATAATTTTTATGTCAAACAGTGGTGTTTAAGCAAGCACTAGATCATTGACACTTGTAATCTACTGCTGGTTAGCTAAACTTAACTTAAACTTAATCATGATACTAGTTTGTTTCAGGGAAACTTAATATCTTTAAAGGGGCTTAATTGTAGTTTAAATACTTAGTTATGAATTGCAGTTTCAAATCAACACTGTTTTAGCAGTAATACCTTTACCTGAAGTGGTAGTTACATATTAACAATAATACAATGTGATCATGCTAATGTTGGCTAGGTAGTTGAACTATAATCAATGGACACGTAATAGACAAATAAACAAAATAAAAATTGGGCAATAATGTTCTTGTGAGGCAGTACAATCAATTTGTTGTATGACAACATAATAGAATCAACAAGAAAGAAAAGAAAAAGTGAAAAACTACAAAAACTACAAAAGTGAAGAACTACAAACTGTGGTTGCTTATTGTATGACATGATAATTTATACTTTTCTAAGATACATGTTCTGTCATGCAGGACCCTGTTTACAATGGATTATGAAAAATTATAGTGCATTATGGGAGAGGTCCCTGTATCATGCAGGGAGGTGTGTGAAGAGAAGCTCTGACCATGTTCGGGTCCATCGCTTTCACAGGGCTAGTTATTTGAATATGCACCTGTAATAAAAAATGTGATGAAATGCTGCAGCTGTAGGTCTTCTTGACACGTCAGGCTCTCCTTCCAGATACATGGAAAAAACATAAGGATAGCAGGCCAACACATGATCACACACACACACAGAGTGACACAGAGTGACACACACAGAAATGCACATGTTTGCCAATGCTCACGCTGTAGCCTATATTTTCTAAAAATATACATTCCCACAATCCAATTCTTACACACACACACAGAAGGACGGATGATTATTTTAGCGTATCGGTTCTTAACTTTCCAGTGGGACTCCTGAAATAGATATCATAGGCAGCCTGAGTGTGTGAGACTGAGTTGTCAAAGTCAATCTCTCAGCACTGTAGTTTTACCAAAATTCTTCATTCACATTTCATAACTGCCACCTCAAATATTGTAGGGGCTTTAAAAGGATTGTTACATTACAGTCAGTATATAAACCATTTTTTTATTCCTGAAATATATACAGTATTCGGCCTTTTATTGACTTTTATGCTTACATATTGCATAAGAATATAGTTAAAATCCACGGAAAAAAAGTCTCATTCATATATATATAATTTATATTTTTTATATATATCAATTTAAGTTCATTTTATTTCAAGTAACAAAGCTATTTTAGTTAGCAATAACCATGCACTGATGTGAAGAGTACTATTGTAATGTAGTCCACTGAAGTTGAGTTGCAAGTGAACCCAAGTGCAGTTTATATTTAAACAAAACATTAACAAGCACACAATAAACAAAGACTTGGCTTGGATTAACAACCTAAACTTAACCATGAACATAAAACATAGAACATAAAACACAAAACTCACTAACAAAGGTTACAGGGAACAAAGCTAAACAAAGGAACAACAAAACGTTAAGGCTCTATATATACACACACACAAGACTAATGAACAAACAAAGGACACCTGTGCACAATCAGAAAATGAACCAATAAAAACGTGACACATAGACAAGGGAACCAGAACATGGCATATTGTGCATGGCCAATAAAGCACATGACATGATCACATGAGGGCAAGAGAAACACGTGACAAAACCAGGAACTAAGACTGTGAAAATGACAAAATAAAAGACCTGAACACAAACAAAATACAAACCAAAAACACACTTAGGGTGACCAGATGCCAAAACGTGTGCAACGGATTGTTGGAAGGCTTTGTCTTTTCTTTTTTTTTTAGCAAGCATCATCGACAAGCATTAGTTTGAGGTGAATGAAGGCACTGTATAAACAGTTTTTACAGTTCATAAGTGTGTGCTCATTATTAAATAGTATTGAATATATGTAGTTTAAAAATCCCTTGTTTAAATTCATATAAAATCAACTGAATCAGAAATGTGCCCCATGGTTTTCATTTAATCTGATAACTGAGTATACTTTAATATCATCAATATATCAATTATATCACCATGACATAATCAAGTACTAACAAGCCATTGGTTGAGCACAATAAGCAACAGCCAGTCCACTCGTTCACACCAGGTGGAACCAGGGCACCAGGGCACCAGGGGCCCATCTGGGCTTAACATGTGATTTCTTTAACAATGTTCCAGTGGCTATCACAACATCGCGCCCAGCCTGCTTAATATTGTGGTTCTTATGACAGTGTAGCACCTAGTGCGTCAAATATTCCAGTTCCTCTGACAGTGTAGCACCCTGGCCATTTAACAGGTGGGCGATTCTCCAGCTATGACAGCATCACACCAGCACTCTATGGGCCAGTTGTCACCAGGCTGTAGATACTGTGTGGACAGAGGAGCAAATGGCTACTGAAAAAATGTTTGCACATGTGTGGTTGTTTAAGCGCGTGCCCAGATGGCATTGGTGAAATGGCCTCAAATTATCTAGAAAGGAATTTTTGCTGTAAATCTTGGTATGTGAGATATATAACCCATCATACACCCCATCATGTCAAAGCTGTGCACTGTGGTGTTTTGGATGCCCACGTACTGATGGCCGTATATCGTATATGTGTCATTCTAGTTTGTGTTTGTGTGTGTGTCAGATGTTGATTTCACTGAAACAGGAGCCATGTCCAATCTTCTGGTATTCGGCTGGTTCCCCTTTCTCTTTCTGTCCACACACCATAGCTCCCGGTACTAACAATGGGGCCACTGTTACAGGACACAGCCTAACACTGGCCAGACAGCAAACATACAGCTGTGTAAAGACACACAGTCCTGCATCAGAAAGCTAATCTTCTTCAGGAATGCTAACACTCTTGAGATGACACCAGCACATGAACCTTCTGAACACCAAAACAATGAAATTAGGAACACATTAATATACTACAAAGTATATAATTGAATAATTTCAAATAATTTAATAATTAATTAATTTTAAAAAAAATTAACATTCAATAAATCATGCTCCTTGCCAGCAGGACACAGTAACTGAGAACTGGTGAGAAAGGAGCCGTTCACGCACTGATCGAACAGCTGGCTCTTGACTGAATGTTACAGCATGAAGAAGTCTTGAGATGCTTTGAACTGTTTTTAATTTGACACTGCATCTTGAAAACGTGGTGCTCATGGTACAAGAGTCAAGACACAGTGCAACAGCCAAACATGTCTATGGTTACTAAGACCAAACTATACCAGACACTTCATGCAAAAATGTGTTGGGCACACGTACAAACTCAACTGTAAAATATGGACTATAAGCCAATGAAAGGCTTATGTTAAATGATATTGAAATAAAAAATTGAGTATATTTTTGTAATGCCCACAGTCTTCCTGGGGTTTTCAAAACTTTTTGATGCCATTTATAAAGACATTTAATTATAATATATATATATATATATATATATATAAGTTGATAATATATCATTTCATTCTGCTTTCTAGTCAGAAACCATGAGATGAATAATTGGGATTATTCATCTCATGGTTTCTGACTAGAAAGCAGAATGAAATGATATATTATCAACTTTTGTGAATTTCTGTTAAAAAACAAAACAAAACAAACATATTTCATTAATGCATTAGGTACACATGTTTATTAATCTCTGGCATCTGCCACAATAATATAATATTTGAAGTGAGTTAAATCTTCATTTGGAGACCTTTCTCAGCAAATACTGATAAATGCAATTAATTTCATTAGTATATCATGTGATTGTATTTTTTTTTCATCAGATGACAGCCCTAAATAAATATAAATACACTAACACCCAGCATTCACAACCTATAATGTTTTGGTTTACAATGTTTTTTTCCAAAAAGTGAAGAAAACGACAGCTTAGCAAAAAAAAAAACTGCACTTGGTTTCACATCAGCTTCAAATACTCGTTAGCTCAGACGTTTAAACCTGCCGAGGCCAGAAGTGACACCTTAGTCCAGGGTTTAATTTTGAGCAATAGCGGGTGTTAGAGAAACACATGATGTAGCCAGTTGTTTTGGGGGCAGTTGGGCCGCGATCATAAAGGCAGGTTTTATTAGCTGTTGCTTGATTTGTTCCTGCAGACTGTGGAGTGAGCTGCTAAATCAATGCGTACAGCTGTTCTTCCCGCTCGGCCTCTCAGCTCGCACAGCAGGTGTACGGCCCACAACGGCTGTCACACACACCCGCTCACATAACAAATAATAACGGCCTCCACACACACGGACCATCCATCACTGTTATGGCCTGACCCGAGAGACCGAAGCTCACATACACACATCCAGCAAAGCGTAGAACTACACACCCTACTGCACAAATTGTCTGAAATGGTCACAGACACACATTCAGCCAGGTCCAGAGTATGTATGTATGTGTAAATAGACACTATATTCACAAACAAACAGGTACAAACCTGTGCAAACCCACACATGCTCACATGGGGACTATCTATCATGGTTATGGCTTTGCTCCACTCCAGTGGTTGAAACTGGCAGAGGAAAATGTTCCATGTACTTCAATGAGCAAGTCATTCCTCTTTCAGCTCTGCTCTCCTCACTAGACACAACTGTGGCCTGGGACGTCTGAAAAAGAAGAGCGCAAACTAATGTTAAATACATTTGTGTTAAATATATGTAAAAAAAAAAAAAAAAAAAAACCCTCCAATGAGATTGTAGCAGTGAAAAACAATTAGTCTTCCCAACAGCAAGGCTTCACATCTGGTGTAACTCATGGAGGGAAGGATACAGCAGGTGATGGAGGCAAGACTTCACCAGACTGCCTGAAAGCTACACCTAGAACTGCTGGAAAGGAAATGAACAGGGTGAAGATGGGCAGAATTGAGAGGGACAGAGTTTTGTGAAGGTAGAAAGCAGCAGGAAAATCCGAGAGATGTGTAAAATATAGCCACATACTTTAATTATTTCAATAGTTAAATAAAAAAAGACAATTGAATCAATCAGGCCCCTTGACCCACAGGACACTTACCTTGCCAAACCACAGTCACTGATAGCTGGCAGCAGAAAGTGAGGTGTCTGCAAGAATTAGACAGAAGGAACATTTCATGTTTTTCTGAATTCATTGTCAGACCACCATCTAACAGCTTAACAAAGACTGTTGATGGAAACATGCCATTCAAAAGCTTGACAGTTACAATGAAAACTTTGAGGATTTACTCATAAGGTATAGCTTAAACAAACTTATGTTTCTGGACCAAAATCATATTTTGGTGCTTTACAAATCAGAAGGATGTTTTTAACCCTTTGTAAGTTGTATTTGTTATTACTCATTGTTTTTCATTTTCAGATTTTTTTCATTTGTTCAGCATGTATTAATCACAATCAGAACATATAAAATACTTTGGTATCACTTTACAATAAGGTTCATTAGTTAACATGAACTAATAATGAACTGCACGTCTGCAGCATTTATTAATCTTTGTTAATGTTAATTTCAACATTTACTAATATATTATTAAAATCTTGTTTACATTAGTTACTGCACTGCGAACTAACATGAACAAACTATGAACAACCGTATTTTCATTAACTAACGTTCATGAAGATTAGTAAATACAGCAACAAATGTATTAATCATTGTTAGTTAATACATTAACTAATGTTTAACTAATGAATCTTACTATAAAATGTAACCAATATTTTTTTATATAAAATACTATAGTAAAACTTTTATAATATTTTTATATTAGTAGTCCTTAAATAGAAATGAATATATATTTAATTATAAATATATAACGTATAATGTCTATTATATAATATAATATTTAATATTATTTATATTTTCTTACTGTTATTGAAGTATTATCACTTTCTTAAAATATTGCTAAAACATATTCATATAAGTACATTTTAGTTTTTTTTACAATTATATATAAATATATGGAATAGTTATAGTATAGTACTATATTTATATAGTTTTTTACATGATCAGTAATAATTATAACATTTTTTGACATTATTACTGTACATTATTTCTTCTGTCCTTACTATTATTTGTCTCAGTAAGTATTATTTATTACCCCCAATTCTACTTTTCCAACATGCTATTACACAACGAACCATTATATGTCATGCCTATAAAACACTGAAAAATTGAAACATTGGGAAAGAGAGGGACTAAGAGACTGGCAAAGGATGAAGGGATTTTGGTTAATCAAGTTCCCCAACTGGCAGACTGGGGACATAAATCTCCATTTCTCTTGTTTGAGTCCCCCTCTGTATGAAGTTCTCATGAGCACAAGGTTATTCACAAATCAACTGAAGTTTCAACCACAAATGATCAATAAGAGCCGGCACACATGAATTACAGAGCTCCCATATTCATGCACCCTGCCTCTATAGACTTTTCCCGTCCTCTACTGTGTGTGCAAATATCTGTTGCATGATGCATCTACAGGTGTCCCTTTGTGGCAGAGGGATGCTGGTGAGTGCTAGACACAACTGCAGCTTCCTCAAACAGCTGGTCAACAGTTGCCCATTGTGGCGCATAAAAGCAGCCCAGTGCAGGGCATTGTGGGCACATGAATATGAGAGAGGCATCATCGCTTTCTGTTTCCCATAAATCAGTGCACGTACAGTGCTTAAGTTAACCCAGGCCTGCCAAAACTGTATCTGTGACAAAAAATGCTTGTGGTGAGTATCGTATTCCCTGTTCCACTTTGAATGATGATTATAAACAGTATCACACAGATAATGTGACCCATTCATGACTTAGGCTGCTTTTACATGAGACTAAATGGAGGAGATCAGTATGTCATTAAAGAAAACAATCATAAGGCCTTGTACATTTCGCTTTGCCAACATTCTTCCCTCTCAACAGGAACACCGCCTGGATACGGTATGTAAAATTATAGAAATGGGATTTTTGCCCATTTGATTCATCTACTAAAAGTGGGGCTACCAAAACACATTTCATGTTTGACATTTAATTTCCTTTCTAAAACAATTACACTACAATCTACCATTAGTTGCATAACTAAGAATTTGAATAAATCTTTTAAAGTGTGGCTTAGTGCTAAAATTATACTGAAACCTGAGGAGAAAAGGAAACCCTACTGAAATTAATGAAACAGCTGGGAGTTTAATTAGCTTTCAAAGGCTGTGTGTCTCAGAATAATGGCTGCAAGTGAAATAAATGACTCCGCGTGAGCCTCATTTCATTTTCCGACAGTCGACATCAGTATTGGACTTGCCAAACGTCATGATTTCTGCCATACTCATTGAGCATAATCTGAATGCTGGATTCTCCAAAAGCCCAGACTCCCATAAGTGATCTGGAGCCTTTCTGGTGCGAGGGGACTATCATCAGTAATATGTGTTCCCCAGGCTCTTGGACAGGTCTGTGACCATCAGTAACCACCCTAGAGTTCTCGTGCTCACTTTTAAGAGATCATTAGCAGCCTGCAGAGTAGAAGAATCAGCAGCCAGATATGTCATATCACGGCGCCTTACCATTCCACAGGGGTCTTTCTCTCTAAAACTTTCTTGTTCAGACATTCTTTGTTCTTTTAAAGGTGAGGTGTGTAATTTTTCGAGCCACTATAGCTCATAGCACTACAGACTATTCCCAAATTCTATAGGTTACTCAAACATTTTCCATTGTTTAGACAAACAATACTCAGAAACTCATTATTGGTGAAGCCAATGTTGATACAGTATGTGCATCATTAATGCAGGCAAAATGCATCTTTCTTAATTTAATTTGTAATAAGGTTTCACTTTACAGTAAGGTTCATTCGTCAACATCAGTTAACTACATTAACTAACATGAACTAATAATGAACTACACGTCTACAGCATTTATTAATCTTTGTTAATGTTAATTTCAACATTTACTAATACATTATTAAAATCTTGTTAACATTAGTTACTGCATTGTGAACTAACATGAACAAACTATGAACAACTGGATTTTCATTAACTAACATTAACAAAGGTTAGTAAATACAGTAACAAATGTATTACTCATGGTTAGTTCATGTTAGTAAATACATTAACTAATGTTTAACTAATGAAGCTTATTGTAAAGTGTTACATTTACATTTTTTATCCAAAGCGACTTACAAGTGAGGAAAACAAACAAGCGGTTCTTCATGTTACTGTAATAATATCTCATAATATTACTGTTTTACTTTACTTTTGATCTAATAAATGCAGCCTTGGTAAGCATAAGAGACTTCTTTAACAAATATAAAAAAAGAAGTGTAAAATGGTGATTTCCTTTTTAAAGTTGTAAATATTGAACATTGAATTTAACATACAAACAGTAACCCTTTACAGTAAGGTTCATTAGTTAAACATTAGTTAATTTATTAACTAACATGAGCTAACCATGAGTAATACATTTGTTACTGTATTTACTAATCTTCATGAACGTTAGTTAATGAAAATACAGTTGTTCATTGTTTGTTCATGTTAGTTCACAGTGCAGTAACTAATGTAAACAAGATTTTAATAATGTATTAGTAAATGTTGAAATTAACAAAGATTAATAAAAGCAGTTCATTATTTGTTCATGTAAACTAATGAAACTAATTGTAAAGTTTTACTTATACAAACATTACCTTTAACTTTTTGTTTAACTTTTTTTTTTAATTTACCGTTGCATCTCTTCCCAGTAATTTTCAGATGGACCTGTTTGATGCATCATTAAGGGAGTGAAGGTGGATGGATAAAGGAGATTCACTTCACACCTGCATATTTTTCTCTCCTTACCTAAAGCAATGAAAAACATGGAGGTTACTGTCACGACCTTGAAGCAGTTTGCCTTCTCTTCCTGTACGAGATTAACGAGAGCGGCAGGAGGGCAAGAGAAGTGATCAAACGAGCAGTAACTCGGGAACCAACAGAGTGTGTGGGGGAGGTGCAGAAGAGAGGTGGGACACAGAGAGAAACGAAACACTGACAGATCACTCAGGTGTAGATGTGGTGAACATGACTTCACCAAGAACAACATGTGCCTGGATCAACATCTTTGTTGGTCCTGGAACAACATTCCAATCAACCATTCAGATTTGAGGGTTTTTTTTTTTTGTCAAGTTAAACTTTAAATCAGGGGTAGGTGCTTCGACTTCAATGTTATTCACTCATCGTTTCCCTCTAATTATACTCATGAGTTATGGGTAGGGTTAGGTTTGGGGATAGGGATAGGGTTAGGATAAAATTTTTGAACAAGAATGTTGTTCCAGGATCAACTAAATATATTGATCCAAGAACATGTCTTACTTGGCAAAATCACGAATCTGATATTCTTCTTCTAATCAGAGTATCAGAGTAACCAGAAAATACTATACATATCTGTAATAAACAAAAATAGGTAACACTTTACAATAAGGTTCGTTAGTTAACTACATTAGTTAACATGAACTAAATATGAACTGGACTTATACAGCATTTATTAATCTTTATTAATATTAATTCAAACATTTACTAATACATTATTAAAATCTTGTTAGCATTACTGCACTGTGAACTAACATGAACAAACTATGAACAACTGTATTTTCATTAACTAACGTTAACGAAGATTAGTAAATACAACAACAAATGTATTACTCATCGTTAGTTTAGGTTAGTTAATACATTAATAATGAACCTTACTGTAAAGTGTTACCCCAATATATATATATATATATATATATATATATATATATATATATATATATATATATATATATATATATATAGTCAATTTGGAATGTGCAAATATCAATGCTGGTTTTGATAAATAAAACAATTACAAATTTAAATAAATTACAAACTGAAATAAAGCAGAAATAAAAAAATGTAAAAATCAGAAATGTTGCTTTAATTGGCAACTAACTGAAATAATATAAGTTGAAGTTGAAGTATTAAAATGATTAAGACTAAAACAGGAGATTATATTAAAGCCAAATAGAATTAATAAAATTATAAAATAAAAAAGTATTAAAATGATAAAAGCACCTAATGAAATTCCAAAAACTAAAATAAAAATCTAATTTAAAATATTAATAAATACTATATTATGCAAATAATACTAAAATAACACTAGCAATTATGTATTTAAGTACGCAAATGTTGCCTGCACTATAATTTAACATTATTTGTATTTATTTATTTATTTTATTGATTATCTCAGCTTTCTGAGTTTTCATACTCAGGATTACACAAATTTTCTTTATTTTTAAATGACTTCAATTTCCAGTAATTGAGAGGTGGATGCCTGTTCCACGGAGGATATGATTGTGTGGACGGGCCAGGCTGGCTCTGGGGCCCCTGCCTCTGGTCCATATGTCAGAAAAGGAAGCTGTCTGTCTGGGCAGAGCCAGCCGTATATCTCCCCTGCACCAAGGGAGCTGCTCCCTGCCTCTCATTTCCTCAGGGGACCACAGTGATAAATGGAGGGAGGATACCATGCACACTCAGCAGGGGTGGTGAACAGGTCAAAAAGACTCGTAGACAGAAATGTCACATACTTCTCATTTGTACATACATACACACATTGCATCAGAATATCACAAATGTCTTCTAGATGATGCAATGCTTTTGATTTATTAGGCTAGAACAATGTCTTTACATTGTATGCTCACAATCACTCCTGTACACACACAAAAAGTTTGGTACAGATGGACCCTGTTATCCATGGGTTTCATGTTCAGAATTGAGTACCACCGTACATTAGCGAATGGATGTTTTGAGAATCGAAGCGTTACAGTATGGACATGGAGTGAAGGATTTCATATACAGCTTTGGGGAGCAGCGACAGATAGAACAAGGAAAGGGGCGGGAGAAGGTGGGGGCCAACTAGTTAGAAACACATTTTTTGATTGCTCTCATGTGTGCGGGATTATGTACTGCTCTCATTATCTTGTGAGTGCGTTCAGTGCCGGTGTGTTTACATTGCCGGACCGAGGACGTGCGCTCAGCCGGGCGTCTGTTTACGGATGCAGTTGGACACATCCTTGACCGACAGCCTTGAGAGGCAGTAGCCCCCAGGCCCCGGGGCATGCTAAAGATATTATATTCGTTTATGACCAAACAACAGGAGGGTGAGCGCTGCAAGAGAAGCATGCGGCCAGAAACAGATGCACCGCAGGAGAGAGAGATATGTTTGGGTGATCAGAGCCGCTTGTAATGATCATGTTCACTGGCCAGCTTTTCCATCCCATACATCCGGAGTTCAAATGAGGCACCCAGTCAGTAATGTTACACAAATACAGAAATCTCGCAGTAGACCATTGAGAAATACAGATACGGCCTGTAAACGGCGGCCTGCCTGTGCTTGGACAACTGCCCGATCTGTCCATGCTGAATGAACTGCTTCAAGAAATAAATATGATTCGCTTCCTTATATAAACTGCATTGATGTTGATATAGAGGGAGCACAGGCTAAATAGCATATATATAGGCATACAGTTTCAGCTCCATAAATCTGAGCTCCCTTGCAGAGAGGGATGAAACTCCCTCCTGCAGTGCTGGAATGGACAGGGAGAAAGTGCCTCATATATCAAATCAGCAAAAGATGCTTCCTCCAATGTAAGTTTGGAAATATAGTTCACTCTTCTTTCATAGAAAGACAGAAACAAAGAGGCAACCTGCTCACCTAGAACAGCACAGGCACAGCTCCTGCACATACCTGTTTTCTCATCCTGCTTTCTGGTCCAGTGAAATCGCAAATAAAACTGCTATTCTTGATATAATAAATTCCTTCCCGAACCTTTTTGTCACCCTATGACATGAAATATTTACTTACAGTGCCCCCTAAGACTTTGAAATAATATTTGAAATAAGAAAAACTTCTCAGGTTACAACTGTAACCCTGGTTCCCTGACAAGGGGAACAAGACACTGTGTCTGGAGTTGACACTATGGGAAACGCCCTCAGTATGAAGATGTCTGAAGATGTGTACCACATTTTTGGCCGACAGCAGTCTATGACATCATGAGTGTAAGAGAAAATGCACCATTCTTCTGTACGAAGGAGACATGCAGGCAACCCGAAGCATGGCAATGAGACACCATGTCTTGTTCCAATTCTCAGGGAACAAGCACTTCAGCTGAGACATTCCCTTTCGAAGTGGTGTCTGGAGGTGAGGCTATGGAGAACAAATTTTTATGTGCTAAAAGTGGAACTATTGCAAGTATAGTTTAGCCACACTATAAATATCTTGCATTTTAAAACTGATATCATACAGAGTTCATTAATCGTCCTTATTAATGGTGGTATTAAAACACTTTAAATGTGTAATATTAAGAAATGTGCATTGTGTAATAAAGAAACACTCCAAATAAAGTTTAATTATAATTTTAAATAAGCAAGTCTTAAGTGACTTGTCAATAAATATGTTAATGGTTTTGAAGTATACTCAGTATGACATAAATTTATTTTAAATAGATTTTGGTATATATATATTTTTTTTTTTTACTACGGTTAACAGCCATGGACATCAGTTTGTGTCAATGTAAAGACACGTCACATTAGTCACAACAGCTCAGTCTTTGACCTAAATCAATATGTTTAAATTATAGCCATTGCTGAAGATCAGCCTATATAAAATCAGCCGCTGCTGAATTTCAAGTTTCATATTTCAGGAAACAGGTTTTAGAATAGTGGTTTTAGTTCAGTGTACAGTAGGCTTGCTTAGTAGGGCCATTGGAAATTGTTGATAAACATTTTGCTTTACAAGTTCTTTACTAAGAAAAGCTAAGAAAAAAGTAACTTTAACTTTAACTTTAAATTTGGAACTCACTTTTTAAACTCTTTTTGGCTAGATACATTTTTCTTTTTTTTTTTTAATTAAGGGGTAGTCGTGGCCTAGTGTTGAGGGAGTCGGGCTTGTAATCAGAAGGTTGCCGGTTCGATTCCCACGCCGACAGGAATTGAAAGTGGGGATTGTGAATGAAGAGCACTCTCTCCACCTTCGATACCATGACTAAAGTGCCCTTGAGCAAGACACCTAAGCCCTAATTGCTCCACTTGCTCCCCTTGATGAAAAAAAAAAAAAAGTAGAAGAGGGGTGCTTCCTAATAAAAGGCATGCTCAACCCTTCAAGCCTGAGCATGAAGGCGGGCCTTGGTTACAGCAGGACAATGTATATCGTCTCTGTCATCCATGTTATGATCAAGCATGTTCAGTCATCAGTTTGTCAACTATTAATTAACATCAACAAATATCATTAGCTGATGCGCAATATCAAAGCCTCAGCATCACTGCTTAATATTAAAAATAGCGACGGATGCTAAACGTTCTGGCAAGGAATTAAACTGCCTAGAGAAACAGTACTCGCACAATTAGAAAGTCGTAGTGGTTTACTGTGACCACTCGTTATATTGAGCCAGTACCCAATTGACGGACACTGAATTAATGTGAGATTGCATCAATTCATCATGGGAATGAGCAGCCACCATAACCTTCTGCTCCTGTCTTTAAGAATCTCCCGGATGAATCCGCCTTCTTGAATCTCTCATCCACCATCTCAATAGAGGTGCCAAAGAGACCCAAAGGTCAGATTGGAACGTCCAGAAGAAAAGATTTATCTTTCTCGTTGATCCTCGAAAGGTTTATCCACAGGTGTTTCGACATTACCACCAACCGCCATAGAACAGCCAATGGCCATGGCAGTCTGTTTAGTGGCTCGGATAGTCAGCTCTGTGGTCCAGCGCAGTTCCGCCACCACCACCACAGAAGACAACCCTTGTCTCTGGTCAATATCTTCATTTGTGTTCTGAAGATGAATGAAAAGTCTTACGGGGTTGGAACGACATGAGGGTGAGTAAACAGCAGAATTTTCCTTTTTGCGCGAACCAACCCTTTAGCACCACCACCTCTAATCTCTAATCTCTTTTTAGTATTTACTTAAAATCTATAAATTAGAAAGTTTAAGTTATAATATTTTGTGTAAATATGAACACAAAAAGGCTGTAAAAACACACTAGTGAGAAGAAGTGTAACTTGTTTATTGTGATGACGTTTAATGTCTCTGATAACCTCTGTAGTCCCATTTAGCCACTTGTTAGCAACCACCTATTGCTGATATTATGTTGTAGAATAAACTGTGAAAATATCTTCAGCTGGTGTTAACTACAGACTGCAAATTTGTGCATGATGAGATAGCTAGAGCCCTAAACTTTTTGAAAAATACATTCAGAGATCACTGAAACTTCTGGGGGTAACAAGGCAACAGCTACAGGGTGATTACTGCTGCCACTGACACAAGTTTGCATGGTTGCAAGCAAATCCAAAGACTCAAAGTATCACACAAGTGCTCTAAATTCATGTTCAACTCATTAAAGTATTTAAGCTATGAAAAGGCTATGTATCAACTTCAGACTATAAACTTACTAGTCAGAGCAGTAGTCTTATTCCTGTTTAATTGGGTGCAAAAGAACAGACATTTAACGACACATCCTCAAGGATCTGAGAGGAAGTGAAAGTAACTCAAACAACAGAGCTACCCACGCTGTCTTTCACAAGATGAAGATTCATGGTCAGGTGTTAACGCATCTCGAGTTTGTTTTGCTCTCTCACCACAAGTAGATTGGAGGGAGAAAGAACCAGGGAGTGAGAGAGCAAGCAAAGAAAAAGGCGATGAAAGAAACCATCTGGCCCAGGAGCTAATGTACATCAACACATTAATCCTCTATCCCAGAGTGATGAGTAGAAGCGAGAGAGAGAGAGAGAGAGAGAGAGAGAAAGAGAGAGAGAGGAGAGTAACAGAAGCAAGGAAAATTAGACATGTCTAAAGCACTAGTACTTCTTCCATCTCCAGGGAATCTGACTGACCAGAGCTAAACGATCCATATGCAACCAGAAAAAAGCGCAACACACAGGATAAGCCTGGTTGTGGTTGGAAATGAGTGAGATGGAAATATTGCTTCTAAGACTGTATTTGTGTCCATGAATGCTTATGTCATGAAAGTCTAGTAAAGATAAATAAAAGGTCCATTATCATCTCATAAAAGGGTGTGTTTTTTGGAATTCAATGGACTTCAAATGTCTGAGGCTATGCTGCAAATCTCTGTTTTTTCTCATTAAAACATGGAAATATATTGGATTTAAACATGGAAAAGTTCAAATATAAAGGACTAAAAATATTTAAAATTTTGCTCTATTTTCAGGACACTAATACAAAAAAGGGACATTGATCATGTGAACTTCTATTGAAGCTCAAGATACTCATTCTCAAATCATGCTGGATCACACGATCAGGTCTGACAAACTTGTGGAATTCATACTGCTATCCTTATACCAAACAAAATAATAATTTCAGTTCATTACTATTCACTCAATTGTTTATGTTGGTGATAAAATTGGAACAAATTAGAAAAATGCAAAATAGAATAATTTTCACTAGTGGTCTCAGATTTGTGGACCCCTTTGTACAATGTTTGTGCTTTCTGCATTTGAGAGAACAGTTCCATTTTACAGAATTAACTTACTGTCACAATTTAAATCAGATTTCAGATTATGTATTAATACGAACCCTGAACTGTACAATTCGTTTTACATATTAATTTTACATGTGAAACAAAACTTCAGTAAAACAGTCAGTCAGTAAACAGTCAGAATGTCAGAAGGCCAGCATGAGTTCATGGCACAGGTCAAGCAAAAGATAATTTAGGGGTTTGTTCAAAATCAAAACAAGCCTGCTATGGTCCTGAACAGCATATCTGTTTTTATTGTATTTCATATCCTCTGGTCAGCAATAAGAATTGCATTCTCCACCATCCTCTGAATAGTGGAGTGATTCAGTAGAGCACAGTACACAAACTGACACACTTTTTCACCCACTGAGCCCATGAAACTTAAACTGGCAGTAAAAAATAGTCTGTTTCAATTATTGTCATCTACCTTACATGATCAAACTCAAAGACCACCCCAGAACCACTTCTGATAAGAAGAAATGATGCTGAACTGCCTCTGTATGGTATTGTGGGCATCTCTCTGGCATTCCAGTTGACCAGGTTTTGCCTCATCTATGAGCCACCCTGTTTTTTATAGGGAGAGAGATCGATAGAGCTGTACTCTATAAAAGTTAGTTTAAAAGACCCCCCCCCCCCCCCCCCCCCCCCTTGGCATGTTGGGGCCGCAGTGAAGCGTGTAATCGTAACACCATGTCCGAGGCTGGAGAGAACTCACAGGCCAAATTGCCTGTGTCATCACCCGTGTCTGGCCGTGAAATACTGGGCCTGACGTCATCGCCCCTCACTGAGGGAGGCAAGCGTGCTCTGGGAGGGGGTTGGGGGGGGGGGGTGCAGGGAATAGTGGATCTGCTCAGATCGTTATATCCCATTCCCTTGATAACCATTTAAAATTATTACCTATTCCGTTTGCCCTTTAAATATTGTTTCCGCCTTCTCCTGTTCTCTTCCTCCAGTGTGCCCATCACCCTCTCTTCATCTTGTGCTGTTTGTTTCATGACCATAAACCCAACGTTGACTTCTCTCAACCCTGCTGTGAACTCTGGAACTCTGAAGAAACATGGAAATCTTCTCGCATTCAAGATATTTCTAGAAGGTCAACAGAACTCAAATGTGAACACTCTTCCAGCATTAAAAGGATAGTTCAAAATCATTATTTACTTCCCCTCATGTCATTCCAAACCTATATGACTTTCTTTCTTCTGTTGAACACAAAAGAAAATATTCTGTAGAATGTTTATTTTTGTTCATACAATGACAGATCGGTTCAATGCTGTTTTTCTGGACCCCGTTGACATTGATTGTGTGCACAACAACAGTTGAAACCAGTGTTGTTGCTAACTAAAACTAAAACTATTGAAAAGTATTTTTATTAATTGAAATAAAGATTAGATATAGAAATATTAGATGAAAAACTTAAATTAATAATGTTGGCAACTAATCGGAAAATAAGTTGAAGTTCTAAAATTACCGAGATGACCCTTTATTACGATTGTAATGTTGTATGCCTGTTATCAACCTTGCAAAAACCAAAAAAACCAATAAAAAACTTAACCCCCCCCCCCCCCCCCAAAAAAAAAAACCCCACTAAAACCAAAATGAATATAAATTAAAGACAAACAATTCCAGACAAATACATTATACAATACAGTTCATAACGAATCGAATAGAAAATGATAGAAGCACATAACAAAATGATTAAAAGTAATTACTATGAAAACTGAAATAACATTTTTTTGACAAAAAAAATATTGACAAAAAAAATATGCAAAAAATTCATAGAAATAACAGTATATAAATAATACTAAAATGAACATTCTTCAAAATATCTCATGTCAAACAGGCTTGGAAAGACATGAGTTGAGTGAATGATAACAGAAAGTTAATTTTTTTTGTGTGAACTATCCCAAAGGAAACATTGAAAACTATTATGACAGCAGGATCTTTGATGCTGTTGTTTGCGACCGCTTATACAAGTTGTTTTGTAGACTGGCAGCAGCTGCCGTGCATGCTGACGAATGACTACTTTCCCCCTTTTAAGTGTGTGACACATGAAATATGACTGGGATCATCTGTACCTGATCCACTGGGAGATCACCAGAGGGAAAAAAGCATTAACCATGACCTTGAGATTCTGATGTGCATGCACTGAGAACTGGCTCTCGAACTCTGTTTAACATACGCACACACTCCTACACACACATTTGTGGTTGTATATCTGTTCCATACGCCCCTCTCCCAACCATCTGAAACCTGACCATAAGACTGAGCCCTTTCAGGCACTGAATGAAATAAATAGATGGACCAGGTCTATTTATAATCCTTAAGCTGTGTTTATTCTAAACTAAGATGACTAAGAAAGACACTTCTCAGAACACTAGTTTAATTTCAGCCATGCACCTCGGAGGGCAGATCCAACTGGAGATGTGCGTCAAGTCTCATAACCCTGTGGTCTCTGTTACATTTTGGACCCTCTCAAGCCCTGGCATCCACACTAAATCCCACCCTCATCACAATACTGAGTCCTGCGCATGCAGCCCTGTTGCCTGGCTGAGGTCCAACTTCTCATGCTGCAGTATAAAAGGAGAATGACATTTAAAATTGCACATTTAAGCAACAGAGCAAAATTAAAGCAATCAAAAGAACATTCTGATTTCTGTTGACCATAAAAGCATAAAAGGCCACAGAAGAGACATTCAAAGAAAATTGCCTATAGTGCATGTTGTGCTACTTTTTTAACGAGCTGTGTGCAGCGTGTTTCTGTATTTAGTTGCGATGTGAGCATTTGCAGCACATATGTTGTCAAACCGATGAAGAACATGTTTTCTTAATTTGGAGGTGTTTTTCCTATTTTCCTATAGTTGAAGTGCTCTAAGCTCTCTTGGCCACCGTAAGAATACATATATATACACTTTTAATTGTTTAATGATCAATCAGACTTTTCAACATTAAGTATAGTGTCTTAACCAAGTACAGTTAACTATGTATAGTTAGTTACCTCCAAACACTTCCTAGTAATGAAGTCTGGTACTGTACTGCATTGGTGATAGAAGGGCTGAACAAACTACTTGTTTCTACCACAGATATTCTGTGTTTTCATTTAATTTATTGATATTTTTACACAATTAGTCTACCTCAGAAAGTCTGATTATATATTTTCTTGCAAAAAGTTTACCATCTGCTTTGGTGTTTCCCCAATATTTCACTGTAATCGTGTCACATACTAGTTAAGTGTCAGATTCTCTTTGGTGGATTATCATAACATTGAGATGACCAAATCATTCTACTCTACGCCAATGATACGTACATTCTCTTCTATCTGTACACAAGCTGGAATAACTTAATATCTTTGTACAGTATGATAGGCTGCAATTTAAGTCCATTCCCAATGCTCTCCTAATCTGATATGTGTGACACAGGAAACCAAATCCACCAGATCTGCCTCTTCTATCTCTCTTGTTTCCTCTTTTCTCTTTTGCCGACCCAGCTGTGGACAGCTGCTCCAAATTACCTAGAGGTATTAGTAAGGGCTCCCCTGAGAACGTGTACGAGCAAAAATTACGTGTCGGTTCCGTGTGGTCTCAGTTCATTTTCAGCTGCGATACAATTCAAACCTCTAATCAACTGTGTCCCCATTCAGACAGGCCAGAAAGTCCACTAACCTTACAAACTGCTTACATTCCCAGTACTTTACCACATGAACTTTGTTTTTCATGCAGCTTTAAGATGGAGAAGAAGTAAAACGAGCATGAAGAAAAAATGCATAGCATGGAATGTATTCTTCCTCCGTCAACCACATTTCCCACCATCACTCTCTGCCCACAAATGAAACAATTTATAAAAGTCATCTGATGACAGAGGTGTCACGCCTCAAGCCTGTGTTTCTAAGAAAGTCTGAGCACATGCAGACCACCTGGATACAGATGTCAGCCCACCTGAAAATACAACTTTTGCCAATGATCAGAGCAGCAAAAAATGCCTCTGTACCCTGCTGAAAAATTCAACATTTACCTGCATGAATTGGTCCAGGCTGGTTGGACTTGGTATAGTGCTGGTTTCGCTGGTGGACCTGCATATAAAGTTCTCAAGACACACAGAGCTGGAGTAGCTGGTCCTCTAGCACTCCTACTTCCCATGCTAGTCCCAGCATGAAAAACATATGCTGGAACTCATTAACAATTGCAGTGATTAACTAGAAAGATCATGGTGCGGTCACATTTACTGTGACATTTCGCGGTCATTTTAATGGGAATTGCTACGAATTATTTTCACCTGCCAGTGGTGAAACTTCACTATGCAAATTTCACATCAGGTTCAAGTTTGTTAAAATTTGACTTATGAATTTGCATAAAAGTCCAATAGAAAGCCTTTGGTTCAGCAGTGAACTCTGTGAGGGTGGAGATTCGTAACAGCAACAAAGTAAAACTGAAGATCCACAATGGATCCACATTCTATAATCGTGTGTCTAATCAGCCCGTTTTGTAAAAACTACAATGCAATGTTGTAAAAATTCTAAAAAAAGAGCTAGTTTGGAAAGCAGTTATTTAGGGTTGGTTTGTTTGCGATCCAGTAGAAAAGCTTTGCATGTGTATTTCGTCGTCATTAATTCCTTCATGTTATTTGGTTGCATCTGGTCCCTCTTTCTTTCACCTGCGAGCAACGGTAAATGTGACTGCACATTCAGATATACACGACTTGTTCTCTGCAATAAAACAAGCTGATATATAAACTGATTTGCTGCTGTGTGTGTAACAATTTTCCATTTACGAATTGGGTGAGTCAAAGCCCATCACAGTAACACTTTAGCTCAGGGACCAATTCTCACTATTAACTGGTTGATTATTAGCATGCATATTCCTAGGATAGTGATAGTTTATTATGGTTGTTTATTAGTACTTATTAAGCACATATTAAGTCTGCATTCCCTTATTCTACTTCCCTTAATCCTATCCAATTCCTAAACTTAATAACTACCTTTTAATAAACTGTAATTAGGAGATTAGTGAGATAAAAGTCAGAGTTAATAGTGAGAATTTGACCCTAATCTAAAGTGTGATCCGCTTCACGTTCTTGCATCTCTCTCACATTTTGGTATGCTGTATTAAATTAACAACAATGTTATACTTTAAAAACATCCTCTGTTGTACTAAAAAGCTGTGAAACCAACTTCCTGTGCCCCACTATATGTGATTACCTATTGCCTACTTAATTTATCCCTGTAAATAATCTGTTCTTTTGTTTCAAATTAGAATATAACGTGCTTTAATTTCAATTTAAGAGTCTAAAAAGGACGAAAAATTGACTAGTGTCCAAGTGTTTTAGCACCTGAAGTCTTGTGAGAGTAATAAACGTCAGGAGGATATTTATAGCGTAGTATATGGAGAATGTCCAAATCCCCTCTCTGCAATAACGCACATGCATCTGCTAACCACATCAGACCTGCCCTCTCGCTTTTTCATTTGCTCTCTCTCCTTTCCTATGACAGTAAGGTGAGCTAATAGAAAAGTGTATAGCATCAGCCCCTACTTTCTATTCATTTACACATTCTCTGGCAACACAGCAGGCCCCGATCGCAGGATAAATTTAGCTCACATTCACCTTTAAGAAGTCAAATGAAGTTTGATATCAGCTTTAGATTATTACTGATGCCAATGAGCGATAGGTCAGTGTTATCTAGCAAAGCAAAGTCACACGTACAATGATTTAGGTACCCATTCAATCTTATGTGCCATTAGTTTTTCAGTTATGCTTTTACTTTGTTAATCTTACACTCCCCTGATATGGTTGGGAGTCTTTCCTTCAATGTAAACCTATATATTCACTCATTTGACATGATGTTAAGTATTTATTTTAATATTAAATATTAATGTTTTTTTTTTTCCAGACAATTGGGCATAATTGATTCTACTAAAAAAGCCACATGATTTGACACATCACAAAAATGTGGGATGGGTTAAACACGCAAATTTAAGTTTAAAGGTGTGGTTTATATTCCTTAACCCCAAGTCTGAGAAATAGTCATAGTGATGCTCAAAAGTACTACTACTAACAGAAATGTGAATGTTTTATGGGAGCAACTTGCATGCAGCACTATGTTATTAGAACATGAGGACTTTGGTGTGAAGGAGTTGTTGGACCGCTGTTGCATGGCCAGTGTGCCGGTGGTATTTTTAAAGATTCATCAGTGACCACAACTACTTTTCACAGCCAACCTGAGCCAGACACATCAGAACGTTGTATTATGTATAGTATGCCTGGCCACATCTAGGGTGTTGAGAGCATGTTGGGAGAACTTGAAGATCATACATTTGAAATTTTGCTTGTAAACATGTGAAAGAGTATGAATGAGTGAGTGTGAGAGAAGGGGGAAGAGCAGGATTGAGTATGTGTGTTTGAGAGAGCATGTGTGTGTTTCTGACCATATAAATCATTTCAGCGCAGCTGCAGCCTGCTCCCCGATCTATCTGAAGATAAGCCTTCTCAAATCTCCCTCCGACATCATCTGGCTCTTCACGGAGTTCTCAGGTTTGTCTGGAAGCATGTGTGTGTGCATTGCTGCAACTTTAGATGGCATTAAATATAAATATACACAATTAAATTCATTTATATCAGTATCAACTGATAAATAATTACGTTGTTATTGTTATTGCATAACAAAAGTACATACACTTGAGTGTATATACACAAATGCACACACACACACACACCTACACACACACACACACACACAAGCATAAATGTATATATTTTATTTAGCAGATACTAAAAGAAAGAATCTGACTGAAAAATGTGTTTACCAATTATCACCATAAAAGTCCTGTTTTATCACCACCAATTTGTCCTGTTTCACATAGGACAGTTTATTTGGCGAAAGTACAAAGGAGATTTTAAACTGAAATGGCTCTATCCACATGTAACGGGCATGTGGGTGGACAGGGTGATTTTAGCAGGGGGGATTGAGAGAGTTCAGGGAGTAAGAAGAGAAGAAAACAGCAGATGGACTTTGGATCAGTCTCACAGTGACTTGGCAGTCAGATTTCATACTTTGCATGTATGAAGTGATTCTCTCTTTCAGTCATACAGACTTACAGTGGAAGTAAAAAGAGATAGAACCTGCAATAGCCTTAATTTCATTAGGCAAATGATTTTCTTTTCCAAGACTTAATGTTCCGACAAGATTTGTGGCATAATGTAATGTAAAGTGCCTTTCTGTAACTGTGACATTTGCTGAAATATTGATTTATTATTAAATCCTCTATACTTAGATATTCTCAGAAATTTCTTAGTGGTGTAAAACTGGCCACAAACGTCTAATTAATTAATAAAACAAAAACATAACTTAAGCGCTGATAATCGAAAGTGTGAAAAACTAAAACAACCTTGTGCACGCTTACATTATAGGTAGAGGGTATATAACTGGTGGAAGCATCAGTAATCATATTCAGGAGCTTGTCATAATAAAATGTTGTGCAGTGATTTGTCAGCAGCTCCATAGGCCAGGCTGGGCAACAGAGTGTGTTTTTTGGAACCTGGCCTTTTGCACGGGCAATATAACACAATAAGGCTACATTAGCCGTTTCTTTTCCCTGTAGAGAGATGCTTAATGACCTGGACACATCTCCAAACCCAGCGCCAACACTTGCACCTCACACCTCAGGCGACAAGAGTGTGAGTGTTTTTGTGGTCAGTTGCAGTATGGCTTTAAACCAGAGTGAAATACAGATTAGAGCCAACATGTTTATAGTCTTTGGGGAATGTTGAAGAAGAAAGATAAGAAAAAAAAAACCCTTTCATATATTTTACATGACAATCTTACATTACATACACTTTTCTGTCCAAAGCAAAGTATTAATTAATTGCATCTGTGAACTTGCTGTTGCTCATGCAGAAATGTATGGATTGAGCTACAATAATGTGAGCATCACTTTGATTATTGATGCTGTTCAGTTCAAATCCAATTATTTGTGTATCCGATTGGAATCTGATATAAATAATTGACTGTTCATGCCATGTATCGCAACTGTCCGATATGATCCGATATGTGAGTCCCATTTCACTCTTTTTTATCTGGAATATTTGTGTTAGTTTCTGTGGCAATGATGTTGCGTTGATTTGCAGTGTTGTTTTACAATATAACAGCAGCAACGCTGCACTAATTGAAGCAGCAGCAGAAATGTAGGAGGCTGGCAAGTGTGGCTTTATTCCATACTGCAGTCTTTGTTTGTGTCAAAATTCAATTTAGTTGACCATATAGATATCTCCATTATATATGTTTACATTTTACATGGCGTGAGAAAGAGAGAGAGAGATCCAATAAGGGGTGCGTTTCCCAAAGCCAACTATAGTCGGAAGTTGTGTCGTTACCTATAGAGTTCAGTGGAACTTGCGACCATAGTTGGCCAATGATGCTTTTGGGAAACTCACTCCTGAGGGGTTACATTTACATTAACATACATTTATTCATTTGGCAGACGCTTTTATCTAAAGCAACTTACAAGTGAGGAAAACAAACAAGCAATTTTTCATGAAGAGGCAAATAGACACAGTAAGTGCTCACAAAACAAGTTTCAGACATTGCTTAGAGTATCATAAGCTAGAATAGGAAGGGAAAAGAAACGATAGAATTTTTTTTTCATTGTGATGGGGCTAAGTGCTCGCAAAAGAGATGAGTTTTCAGCTGTCTTTTGAATATTGCCAGGGCATTCTTGATGAAGGTAGGGAAATCATACCACCAGCAGGGAGCAGTGAACGAGAATGTTCTGGAGAGTGATTTTGCGCCTCTCTGTGACGATACCACAAGCCTTCGTTCCTTTAGTGATCACAGGCTTCTGGTAGGGACGTAGACTTGTAACAGTGAGTGGAAGTAGGAGGGTGCAGAGCCTGTGGTGGACCTGTAAGCGTCATTGCCTTGAACTTGATGCGAGCAGCAATGGGTAGCCAGTGCAGAGAGATGAAGAGGGGTGTGATGTGGGCTCTCTTGGGCTTGTTGAAGACAAGACGTGCTGCAGTGTTCTGGATCATTTGAAGAGGTTTGATTGCACATGACACAGCCTAGAAATGACCAGGGCCTGGATGAGAAGTTGTGTTGCATTCTCAGTTAGAAAGGGCCTGAATTTCCTGATGTTATGTCGTGCAAATCTGAATGACCAAGCTGTCTTTGAGATGTGGTCTTTGAAGGTCAGTTGGTCATCAAAGATTTCTGGCCAAATTTGATGGGGTAATTGCTAATGTACCTAGTTGGATGTTGAAATCGTGTAGTAACTGGAGTGGCAGGGAAGACTAGAAGCTCAGTCTTTGCCAGGTTGAGCCGCAGGTGATGTTCTTCCATCCATGTCGAGATGTCCGCCAGACAGCTTGAGATCCGTGCAGCTACTGTGGAATCATCTGGTTGGAAGGACAGGTAGAGCTGTGTGTCATCAACATAGCAATGGTAGGAGAAACCATGTGCCTGTATGATGTGGCCCAGTGATGTAGTGTATACAGAGAACATGAGGGGTCCAAGAACGGAACCCTGAGGAACCCCAGTGATCAGTTGATGAGCTTTGGATACTTCCCCTTCCCAGGCAACTCTGAAAGACCAACCTGTGAGATAGGACTTAAACCATTGAAGTATAGTACTTGAGATGCCAAGTGACAAGAGTGTGGACAGAAGAATTTGATGATTCACGGTGTCAAAGGCAGCAGATAGATCCAGCAGAAGAAGAACAGATGATTTGGAATCAGCCTTTTCATGAATGAATCAGATTTCCAGAAATGAGATTTGAAGATCTGATTTCAAATCACTTATGAATGAAGCTTGAACAATTTTTTTTTTTTTTTTTTAATTACCATTAACACTTGTTAAATATGATCAGACTCCAATCAGATATGCACAAAAATCGGATTTGGACAGGTGGCCTTTTGTCTGCTGTCTCTTTGACTCATTAGACTTCCTCAAACAGCAGCATCATTAACACCTTCATTTGATGACAACAGCCTCTCATGTTCCCTCTACTATGTTCATCTCAACATGCTTACGTTCAGGTCCATTGCATATGACATTTTTAAACACTGTGATCAGAGTTACTTTGTCTGTTACCACAGGTGCCGGGAGATAATTCGGCCGGTCAAGTGATGGGCACGAGATGCCAGGGAGGTCTGAGCAGCCGAGAACAGAACCAGCGGCCTTCAGCCCAGTCTGGAATAGTAGTGTTAACAATCAACATGAGAACAGTGACGTAACCACAAAAAGCATTGACATCACTTTACTGTACGAGGTGCAAGAATAACACAGCTGACCCAATTCACAAGGACCTCAAATTCAGATTGCAAATGAAGAAAGATCATCACCTCAGACTTCGGATATTATGTGGGGACATTTTGTCCCCATAATGTAGGGTTATAGGACCACATACACACTCACACAAACACACATGCCTAGCCGCCAGTTCCTCATGATGGTAAATTCTCCAACAGTTGGGGGTTGTAATGGGCTTTCCAGGCCAAATTAAATAACATGTCTTCAAAATTAAGGTGCAGAACACACTTAATGTGCAGGAGAGATGGCAAAATAAAAATGCTACCTTTGGACTGTCCATCAATACCAATCATAAAAATATGTGTAAATTGTTTTAAATCATTCATTTTTAAAGTACTTGGAGTTCCAAAATTGCACTTTTAATATGCAATTCCTTATGCCATAATCTGGACAGCAGGATGTAGTGACAGAGACACAGAGAATTTAATGGTTCAGGATACCCGCACAAACCCAAAACATCCACTGACTGACCTCATTAACTCAGAACAGACACTACCGGTCATCCCTCTCGTTAACACTGCCCTGGGGTATGGACAAGGAAAAGAGTGACAGCTGTCCATAGGGAGATGAAGCATTTTTAGAGCACAGACTCATCTTCCCTGAATTAGCTTCCGTGACCCTGCAGACCCTCTGCTGTAGGGAGGTGACCTCCACCTGTCCAGCACAGATAACAATGAGGCTGAATGCCTGCTCAACAGAAACTAGCAAATCAGAAAAAAACACTAGTTCAAAACTTACAGTATATGGCTGTAATAATGTGATCTTTGAGATGAAAATAGGCCCAATATGACCTGCAGGTGCTCCGAAACATCAAAGGAATTTCATCTGAGCCTTCAGGGCAACTCTAATGCTAGCCAGCTTGAAGATTTATCCACTACACACTTAAAATTGGGAAAAAAAATCAACTCATATTCAGAAATGTTTTTTGAATGTGCAATGTAATAACTACGGTGGCCAGGAAGTGCAAAACAACATTACAAAGTGTGAAACACTTTTACGAAGTTTGTGACAAATTTACATTTTGGAAAAATTTTTTACCTATCATAAAACACAATTACGTGGAGAAAACACTTTTACCAAGGACGAAACAAATTTACATTTTAGAAAACAAATTAACAAGACGCAAAACACTTTTACCAGTCCCGAAACAAATTTACAATGACAGATTCTTCACGGAAAGGGAATGTACCACACACAGTGTTTTGCATCTTGTTAATTTGTTTTCCAAAATGTACATTTGTCTCGAGCTTCATAAAAGTGTTTCACACTTTGTAATGTTGTTTTGCACTTCCCGGCCACTGTAAATAACAGACCATGCCCTGTTTACACTAGTGTGTTTTCATTTTAAAACGGGAATTTAAAATGAAAACAATCCTCGTCTACACTGGCGTTTCCACAGCATTTCTGTAACAATCTCAGTCTATACTACATGACCGAAAACGCATCTCACATGACCGTTCATGCACACTCGGCTTACATGTACAAGTGTAAATAGTTGCAGTTGAGGGTAGCTGCAGTATTAAAAAAATAGCTGCTAAAAATGACAACAAAGACAGCAAATATTGCAGTTCAGTTGCCATGTTATTGTTTTCAAGGTCATCAAGGATACGCAGAGCGAACATGGGCAGTCGTGCCGTCATTTTCAAAACTCTCCATTTTGATACGCTTATACTGAAACTCAACCCCGGCGTTTTCATACTAAAACGGTCTGTAGTTTCGAGGTTCGAAAACTCGTTGTGTAAACGACAGGTGTAACCGTAGCAAAACTAGCATTTTAAAACAAAAACGCACTAGTGTAAACGGGGCTCTGTTGTCTGTTCCATTATTTAATAAGGAGCCTTTCTGCCTATACAGTTAACTGACTGCATACTACCATGATAAGTGAAATGGAACAAAATAACTAATTTGGAGATTGATTTCAATCTCAATAATTTGCTGTTAGCATATTGCTAAGCTAACAACGTAATACTTTAAGCAAAAAATATAGCTAGGACTTAATTGAATCAAACTATGTTTATTAATACTTTTATATACACTACCATTCTAAAGTTTGAGGTCAGCAAGATTTTATTTTTATTTTAAAAGAAGAGAATTACTCACCCATTACTTACCCAGACTGCATTTATTTGATCAAAAATACCATGTTACAATTTAAAATAACTGCTTTCTATTTTAATATATTTTATTAAAGTAAAAATATTATTATGCTGCCTACCCTTCAGAACAAATTTTATGTGGGAATTACATCTATGATACCTTAAAATGCTACCTACATAGGCAGCTCACTAGGTTTTGGAACAGAGCAAGTATGAAGAAACTAAGTGCAAGCACAGAGCGGCACCATTAATTGTAGCTGTAGAGCCAAACACATATATAGGTCTACACTAGTGAAGCCTTTCATTTGGAGGGCTCTTCATTTATAAAAATGATTATTTGTTTCACAGATGGCTGCAGATTGCGTGTGTCCCTATTATGTCATCCAGCCCACAGAAAAATTCATTTCCTTTTAAAAAATGAGAAAAGCAGGAAGACTGGTTTGTAAAAGTGAAGAGGGCCTCACATTGACCATACTGTGCCTCTCACCACAAATAAGAAATAAAACTTTGGTATAAGAACAAAGCTCAAAGACACAATAAAAGTTTGAATTACAACAAAAAAAACCCACAGACTATCACTCTAAATTGGAATTATAATACTTTGAATGAGTGTTATACCAGACTTTACATCCCTCCACGTGATGTGTCATATATCAAAGTCTTATTATAGAGCACATTTCCATCTCACAGGCCTCAGAGGGATGGATAGATGGACAGCAGTGCCAGAACCCTATTACAGGCTTTAAATGGCGAAAGTCCATGACCAAGAATAGATATATAATAGACATATTTCATGTTTTATTATTCTAAATTCAAAGATAAGACTGTACACGAAGAACTGCACAGACTCACTCTCTCTTTTTGGTTTAGCTGTAAAAACAGATTCACTGTGCTTTTACATACCATGCCAGCAGAGGGAGTTTTGAGTTTTCGATTCACACAGAATACTTGCTTACTGAATGATTTTTCTCCTCACAAACTGAGTACAAATATGGAGAGATTAAATGAAAAGAGCCACCTCAATTAATTCTTTGACATTTTTAAGAACTGTTTCATTCTGAAATAGGCATATCCTCGGTGTAAACTTTTTAATCACAGGATTTTTTTAATCACAGGGGGAAAAAAGGATAAACTGGCACAATTTATTATAGAATATTTCTGTAGTTAGATTATATATGAATATAGATTTAAGCTCACAGAGTTCAAGTGTTAAATACACCTGTTGCTGGCAGGGAGCTGCGAACACTGCGGATGAGTTTGGCAAGGTCGGTTCAGATCACACGGGGGCCCCCTTGGTTTCCGTGGATCTCCGGTGTGAATCCGCATGGATTGCACGAAACCTGTCAATCACAGAAAGGAAAAACATCTCAAGTAGGCCTCTCCAAATCGAATCTGCAGGATGGATGAGCGTCACATTGGGCTGATGCAGTGACATTCTCATGGTGGAGTTGTAACAAGATAATGATCTTACAATATTACACTGACAGTGAGAAAACGATTTTTGCACTGGCACGTCATGAAGGATAAAATTCTCAGTATACTGAAATGCGCTTGCAGGTGACCATGTACCTCCTTTCCAGCAGACCACAGCTAAATACTATTTTATACTATTTTTTCTAATCTTTTTTGCATTTGTAGATGAGCAAAAGGCAAATGCAAACTGTCTTTTTTTATTTGAGATGTAACAATATGCTTTAAAAAATAAAATAAAAAACTCACCCAAAAATAAAAATTGTCATAATTTATTAACAACATAACTTTCTTCGGTGGAACACACACAACAAATATTTTTATAAGTTTTTTGTAGTCCATGCAATAAAAGTCAATAGAGCCCAATGTCTTTTTTTGTTTTGTTTTGTTTGGACCCAAATGAATTTCTTTGGCAGTTGAAACATTTTTTAAACATTTACCGATAAGTATTTTCTTTTGTGTTCCACAGACGATAAATTGATCTCTTTTCACTGATTCATTTTCATTTTTGGCTGAACTTGCCCTTTAAGCTCCAGACTTCAAATGACATTTCCTGTAGTTTCTCTGTGCTAGAAAATAAACCAGTTAGAAATGTTTATTATTCTTCAGATTGGCGAGGTTTAGCACGGCTGAACTGGACAGAGCTCTGAGCATACATGCGTCACAGAGGTCTGCTGCCTTCCTGAAGTTAAGCCCAGCTTAGGAATGGTGTGGCTTTACTGAAAAACAGGGCATCCCACAAAGTCAGAGGCCACCCCATGTAGGACTAACTCCTGACCTCTTTGTGATCGGAGTGGAGGGTTTGAGGGGGTGAAACAGGGAGAAGACTGAATTTTGTTTCTCCCATCAGAGGAGGTTAGAGGATTTATGGCGAAATCAACTGCCCCTCTTTATCTATCACTCCTCATCTCCCTATTTTTCTCAGCACCCACCCATGTGCTAGAGTATAGTGCAGCTGTCCCTTTTCTCTCTAATTTTTCTCTGTCAGTTTTCAGCCTATAATTAGCAGAAAGGACCTTGGTGACTCCTCACGAATGTGAATGTGTATGCGCTGTCCAGAACTAATAGAACTAATCCCCCCTGCCCCCCTCCTCCTCCTCCTGGACATCACTGGGCTGACAGGTTCACAAGTGTACATTGAGTGTGATTCGGTTTCTCAACACCACTGCATATCCCCTTAAACCCCAGTACAGTGTACCTTAGCAAGCCCCAAAGCCACAAATCACTGATCAGTTACAGACTCACACGCTCCCCACGCTCTTTGATAAACAGCTTTACGTACTGGAATTACATCTGTGCTAAATGATAATCGAGTTTTGCAAAAGTTGTGTTCATAATGAAATACAGTGGCAGTGCTGGGTAATATAAAAACTTAACAAGAGGTTGAAACGCTCAATTTTAGGAATAACTTTCATGTGACAGCTTGAGGACAGGGTTGTAGGTCAAAAAAAATGCTCAAAAAACCTTTAAAAGAATGAAAAAGTTTGCAATTTTTATATAAATAAAAATGCTACAGTAAAACCCTAATGATTGTGAACCCTAATGATAAAACCCTCTCTAGCTTATGGTACTGAGCAATGTATGAAACTTGTATTGTGAGCACTTCCTGTGTTATTTGCCAATTCATGAAGAATCGCTTGTTTGTTTTCCTCACTTGTAAGTCGCTTTGGATAAAAGCGTCTGCTAAATGACTAAATGTAAATGTAAATGATTGCTTTACTGTAAATTATATATACGGTGAAAAACTGTAAATGACTTAACATTGCATTCTACAATTTTACTGTAACAGTGTCAAATGTATGGTTAAAAACTATGAATTACAGTATAATTTATAGTGAAAAACAGTAAAAAGACATTCTGACTCCATGTGACATCACATCTTATTAAATTTCGTACAAATATTTTTGCTTCTCATTAGATTGTTTTGTTATTTTGGTGTTGTGTGTCAGTCTGATGTTTTTTTTTGTCACTGTATATTTTGTTTATGCTTTTTGTACAGTAAATCACTAAAATATCTCAAGCATGAAAGGAGATATAAGTTAATGTGAACTTAATTGTTTTACTGTACTATCATTAAAGAGCCTGTCAGCAAGGTAACATAAAGCTCTGAGAAAAAGGGATTCCTTTTGTTATACTGATTTCATCCAGTCTCACACCTTAACTGAAGGTCAGTAAGGTGATCAAAAAATCTGAAATCCTACCATAACAATTTCCATTTTAAATACAGTTGTGTAAGTCAGCGTGAAAAATGCGACAAATGCAGCAAGCATTTCATATGCAGTAATATTTCTGTTGAAATGTGATATTTATCCCTGTGTAAACCGTGTCATTCATAAGATTACAAAGTCATACTTATTTTCCCCCTTTCTCACACTTCGTTTGGGAATTATCCAGGGTTAGGATGGCTTTCGTCTGTTCCACAGGCTTTGTGTGCTTTAGCCGTGTCTCCTAAAGCCTTAAGCTTCGATTTCTACAGCTAAATTTCACATTTCTGCAAGCAGATGCAGTTATCCACCATGAAAAGCAGCGAATGTACTTTAACTTAAGTTCAGTTGCCTTCACGCAGGGTTATTTTAATAATAAAGGCAATTAATGTACTAATGCAAATATACCTGATATGGCTGGGCTTGTTCTTTTGGCACAAGTCATGCTTCTCAATAGAGCGTAGAGAGCATGTGTTTTAATTCATGTGTCTATATATAGTATGGAATGGTTGTAAACAGACAAAGAAACCCTTACACTTGTCACAGACGCAGTACAAACTGTTGCAATATAAAAATAAAAATAGCTTTTACATTTTAAAGGGGCCATGAATTAAGAAATGAACTTTTCCTTGAGCTTTGGATATGAGGTCATCGTAGTATAAGAATATCCTGTAAGTTTCAGAGCTGAAAACTTCCTTGTTAGTCCAATAAAAGCTTTTCTTGACTCCAGGCTCAGCGAGTGACTGATCTTGGAATGCGCCTATGATAAATAGGTGAAACGCCGCCTCCGCAGAAGAAATCAACGCCTAAATCTACTTCACCGTTGCAATGTTAGCTCCGCCCACTGGCGTGTTAGGGAGATGACGAGGAGAGAGGAGCGATTCAGGATTAAAAATAACACCTTTCAAAGTATCCTAACGCTATGAATATGGTTTTTTGTTGTTCTTTGCTTATGTGTCAATAAATCATAATAGGGACTAAACGATCAACTTCACACTGTTTCTCTAAAATGGTGATTAAATTATAGAAAACGATCAAAGAATGTTCTCTCTTGCGCTGTCAATCAAACAACTCGAGTTTATTAGTGACTGAATTCTGGACTTGCACCAAAATTCCCGTTTCATTTAAGGAATCTCTTACATCACGTTTGCACTGCTAATTATGATGAAAGCATTCGTTAGTGTACAGAAACTGAGTTGCAATGACGAGATCACTGATTCATGCGCTCAACAACATGTGTGTGATCGGCTACAATGTTCATTATTGCAACTTTTCAAGCGACAATCTAAATATAACGCAATATATTTAAGTGCAATGCTATAATCAACACTTTTCACGATCAGTTAACCTTGAGAGCTGTAATAGGAAAAACATGCTAAAAGTTTTCGAGAGAGTAAGCAGTTAAAATAAGAGAATAAAAATGTCTTTGATTTCTAAATTATGACTATTTTTGGAGTAAAAAGTATACTAACATACATATATCAAAAGAGAAAGGGAAAAAAATAGGTCATGATACTTTGACTGACAACTTCATATGGAGAGACCTGTACCTTGGCAACCAAAGTTTGGTTGCTAGGATAACACGAGCAGATGGATGGAACGGCTGATTTTCCACAGTGACCGTCATGTGCAACCCCCACCCACAAAACTAGCCTTGATTCTCCCCACACGAGTAAGAGAGCACACCGAAACGACTTGGCACTGAGAAAATGTATTAGATTCAGGGGACGAATAATTAACTGACGTCAGCTGGAGGGTAAGAGCAAAGGTTGAGCTGCAAATATAGCTGAAGTTTTTTTCCTCAATAAATCGTCTGTGGGTGGGTGAGAGCGTTAGGAATGGCTGAATATGTCAAGTGGACAGGTCCAGCACTCTGATTAATGTGACAGAAGTCAATGCTGAAATAGAACATCAAACACACATCACAAACAGCAGATCATTCCTCTCTTCTGGGAGAGAGAGCTCCGAGGATACTATAAACAGCCGTTACTGGTGAAAGACACACCTCAGACAAGATTTGTACGAGTAACCTGTGGTTTTAGACAAACATCTGTGAGAGTCAACTGTGCAAATCATTTAGGTGCTTTCATCTGCCAACAGCACTCTTCATTCATGTGATTATTCAAAAAGTTATGATCTGTTACAGCCGTATATTATTGTATATGAAGTGACCTGACAGTTTAAAAAACCTATTGCTGAATTTAAAGTAAAACACTGACAGTTATATGCATTAAAATATTCAAATTAAGCAGTCAAAATCTGCTTTCTTGACAATTAGAACTCAATTGTAAAATAGAAAAAGAACACAATGGAACCTCCTGTAACACAAACCCAACACACCGTTATGACAGCACTCATAACATTCTAGTCACAATTAAAACAATCAAAATAAAACAAAACTACCATAAATTACAGTGCGAGTCAAATCTTTTCATGCTAAAAAGTTTTTGAAAAATATTTTACTATAAAAATACACAATGCATAAACAAAAAAATCTAATAAATTACAATATTAAAATATTTAAATATATTTAGAATTTGTATTTATAATATATACTTCGTACTTTGTACTTGTCGGTCCCGTTCACTGACATTATAAAGCTCAATGTGTCAGGGTATTTATTAATATCTCCGCTTGTGTTCATCAGAAAGAATAAAGTCATATACATCTAGGATGGCTTGAGGGTGAATAAATCATGGGGTCATTTTCATTTTAAAGTGAACAAATCCTTTAAATCTAGTTGTTTTAACCAAGACTATGCAGCAATATTTCAGGTACATTGTTCCCTGTTATAGGTTAACCTGCAATTTTGGATTTTTACAATTTTGGTATAATGGATCCGTGCATCAGGTCTTAAAGTGACAGCAGCATAATATAACTACGCTGCCAAATTATGAGATAATATTAAAAATAAGCAGTTTTTCCCCATTGGTATTGACGTAAAAATTGTGGCCAGTGAGAATGATAAGTGTCTAGTAACTAAAAACCACTATACACAGAGGCTGCTGAGCTAATATGTAAAGCCCTGTTTATACTATACACTTAATACAAAATCTTAACATAATTATGATCAACTTATCAGTGAAACCCCTATATATTAACATATATGGTTGACTAAGGAACAGGATATGTAATATATCTGAGCCACAGCAAAACTGACTGGAAAAAGAATTGGCTTCAAAAGCATTTAGCATATCTGTGGCTTTGAGCGGTCCAATACCGTAAAATTAGCACCTTTACGGAAAGATGTAAGCGCCTGGACAGGAACCAGCCAGAGCATTGGGGGATATTTTGGCAGCTGCCGAGGTAGCGGTTAATGATGGAGCTGATAATATTTCTGTTTTTATTGACCTGTCAGTTCTTATCAGAGACTTTCTCTAAAAACATCCCTCGCCTTTCAGCGCCACACTTCAGAGGTTGAGAAGTGGAGGAGGCTGCCGCAGGGGTCAAAGTTCAGTTGAATTGTTCTGAATTGGCAGGAGAAGATTCAAAGTATATAACATTTGGAAAGAGAAATTAAAGCAGAAAATGTTAACAAAAGGAGTGTTGTGTAGATTTTTGACCTAGTGCCAGTGACCTCTTCTTGTATTGTGGTCCTAAATCATCTTCAAAAAACAACAACAACAAAAAAAACACTTTAGCTTTGGTTTTCGAGTGAAGACTAAAACGAGCAAATGTTTCTAATTGGACAGAAAATACACATTGGTATTTCAAGATGGCTACTCATGCTGACAAGTAGACATCATGCAGATACAAACGGCTCAAACCCAGTATACAAGTTGCAAATCCTGACAACTTTGCGCATGAAGTTAGGTTCAGTTTTAGCCTCCAAAATAAACCATCATTCCTTGGCCAGCCCTCATGCTTCATAAAGACCCAGTGTAGTTATCACCTAAAGTGTGAACCCACTGCTCACACTGTTTTTTATAAACAACAGGGCACTGCCAAGTACAACACACACAATTCCAACTATTTACTATAAAAGATTTGATCTCTGACAGTAAATGTACAAAATATCTTCACTGCCAAAGGGAAAAAATAGCTCTCTTGTTGGTCCACCTTTGTCCATCTCACTTTGACTCACAAGAGGAATGTGCAAACTTATCAATTTACGGATACATTCTCACTGAGTTTTCAAATATTGCACTTTCAGATGACGCCAATAGTTGCTCCCGATGATGCCCAATTTGGATCAACATAAAAAAATGGTCAAATATTATCCTTGAATATTGTTTAATATTATCCATATGTTGTATTCAGTACATGTTTGGGTCGGCTTAACTGAATACACAACATTAACTAACCACATAATGTATTATATTATAGCTGTATATTAATGCCAAATGGACATTCGACACACTTATCTCTAACTGATAACAGAAAATTCTTAATTGTAACATTGAAACAAGCAGATTCTATAAACTGAAAAGTGGTATAAAAATTAAATTGAATTGAATAAATGTGAAACTGAAACTAATCTACCACTAAATAAATATCCATTATTATTTGCAACCAAGTTGTCTCTAGCGATAGTAGTAAGAAAAATATATGAAAAGATATCCATTTCTAAAAATGTACTGCATCTATGCATAATTTTCCATCAGGGCGCAAGAGATGTTTTTCCATGAACAAACTGAACATGTTCCTTCTATCATATAACTGCTGTGGTAAACAAACATTGCCAAACTGTATGGCTGAAGAGCACTCCACTCTTTGTTCCTGACACCAGACACACAGTAAATGATGACCCTTGCAGCTCCCGCCCCTTTGCTGAGGCCAGAGGTCCACAATAAATCATGCAGGCAAGAGATTGTTGTGCGCGATGTGGAATCTTCATGTGATGTGATGATATCTGGAACACGTACATGTGGTGGCTGCCCTCTCACATGCCAAGAGAAGCTTCTGTCTCTGCTTTTAGACCATCCACTCACCCAGACCTTTAATGTGAAAAGCTCTTGCCGCTGTAATTTGTAGCCTGCTGAAACTGTCAAGAGATTCAGGGTAGGAAAATAGATGGTGGAATGTACCCAGAGATTGGGTAAATATTCTTCCCTAAATGAATGTTCTTAATCCATGCTGAAAAGAACTGAGTATGAGATGCCAGTAAATGAAGCATTGACAGCTACAGGGCTCATGCAGGGCAACAATAAAAATTAGAAGTGGCTTAGAAACTCAAGACAGTAAAAGATGAGGCTTGAGGCTTTGAGGCTTCACTTTAATTCAGGTCAAATTTAATGGCCTCTATCTTGACATTTGCCCTGCAAATCTGTGCCACATTCCAAAGGTATTCTATTGGATTTGGAGAGTGTGACTGTGAAGGCCACTGTCAGATTTGAGAAGTGAGTTTGAGCTTTGTTTTGGGACAATGTGAGTAATTCTGATGTAGGCAGCTAATAATAGGCCTTTTCAATAAAATTAACAATAAATTACTGTATATACACACTAGAGGAACCATCATTTGGGCCAAATATTGAGGAATATTGTTCATTTTATTTGAAATGCCTGCATTCACTAACATTCGATGATTGGGTAAGTTTCTTATGGTCATCAGGGCTTGATTGAAAATACATTGAACATTGAACAGTAACATTGTCAAATGTTATTAGAATTTAAAATATACACTACTGTAAAATTGTATCTATTCCTGTGATGGCAGAGTTACATTTTCAGCATCATTACTCCAGTTGCCAATATCCTTCAGAAATCATTTTAATATGTTGATTTGATGCACAAGAAATGTTTTTATTATTATTAATGTCGAAACAGTTGTGCTGCTTCATATTTTTAGAACATTTTTATCAGCATCTTTTGATTGACAGAAAGAACAGCTTGTACTTGAAAATTAAATATTTTTTAGCATACTAAGGGACATAGATTTACTAAACAGAGCAAATTAGCGTGAAACGCAATTCCAAAAAAAGCACCGTTGGGAGTGGAAAGATCTACACATGATCTACTGACGACGTGAAAATTAAAGAACGAATCATTTCCATAATGAACAACACAATCTACCAAGAGAAGCGCAAATTAGCATCTGGTTTAAGACATGCTTTTTTGGGGGGTCAAATAATGGTGCAAATACCAATTGACTAGCGCAACCCTTAGTAAATCACCTTGCTTGATTCATTTAAGCTCTCTCCTCCCACAAATTTTGAGTCTGAAAGGGAAACTCCGACAAATGCACATGCATTAAGGTCAGCTGCAAAAATAACTTTTTTTTTTCACTGCGTGTCTTTAGTAAATCCTGAGGGTTTACGTTGGCTCAAGCTGTTAGTAAATAAATATTTACTAACTAAATATGTTGTCAATTTTTCAATCTATGTTTTTTTTTTTTTTTATTTGAGTGTTGATTATTGTTTCTAAAAATATAATAAAATAATCATTTTCATCCTTAAGGAAATATTAATTATAATTGAATTTATTTAAATAGAGATACACAATATTATATTATATTTTATTATATATGGAATAATTCTAATATTTTGTCAATTTTTCAATTTAATGTGTGCTTTCTGAATAAAAACATTAATTTCTTTCAAAAACTGAAAAATTAACATATGACCAATAATCCCGACACTGTCCCTCACGATCGACTCATTTCAGGCCATCACTTCACGCGTCTGACTGTGACTTTAGTTCAACAGCTCCATTGGCCGATACTCATCTCCCTCATCACTCAACACCAACACTGAAGCACAGTAATTACCAGCCTTAAACTCATCTCCACTCAGACTTCAGACAGAGACTGTCCACATGCAGCTCTAAATCCCTAACCAGATGTCACAGTGTACATCTTACTAGGTATCTGCATATCAAATAGCCAGCCAGAACTGTCTGTACTAGGGACAGCAGAAAGGTCATATTAGAACAGCTGAAGACAGGACTTGCATTTCTCAGTTTGAAGCTGTCTAGGCCTCTGTTTCCAATAATTTGAACCGATAGCTTTGTTTATTTAGTGGCTGACTGACAAAAAGAACATTTCTGGCAAGTCATATTCATTAATTAAATTATGTTTCTAGACATATTTTGGTATTCAAAGCTGCAAAACGTTTTAATTAAACAGTGTCATCAGACTGATGCTGTCTGAAATAAATGTAACGACCTGGTGACACATGTATGGTGTAAACTATCAGAAATGTGGCACCAGGACAGAGAGAAACATATCCACCGATATTAGATTACATTAGTCTGCTCTCAAGTACAGCGATGGTCACGTTGTGCCGTGGCCTTCTTACTCTGTACCATAGAGCTCAACAAAAACCAGTGGAGTTTTAATTATGCTGTTTGGATTTAATTACGCTCTGCTTTGCATACCCGTAATGTTACCTCTACAGTCTATCCATTACTAATGCGATTTTAAAAATGACAAGCCAGCATAGTGACATAATGATGGAGAAAATAGGCCTCCAACTGTATAGTTTCTCTGTAGGGCACCTCGCATCTTACAGAAGATGAGAATATAGCAATTTGTCAAGCTGAACATAATCAGTAACACCTGCTTCTCAGTACAATGCTGTACACAACCACAGTCACACATTGTATGTGGCCACATACACAGCGAGGGTCAGTCGCATTCTCTTGTGACAGAGAACACAGGTGGCCGGTTCACTCAAGCCCAGTTATGATAATCCCCACATCCCATGCCAGTTTGTTCCAACATCAGCTGGCAAGACTGAAGACCTTGCATTGTAACAGGACAATTACTACAAATTTACCTTTGACTTACACGTCACATTCATTCTAAGCATTTTCAGTTGAATGCACTCTTGTGTTGCAGCTGGTTTTCGGTTATGCAATATAAGCCGATAAGCTGAGCTATAAATGCACACAGAGAAAAACAATTAATGTAGAATTAATTCCATTTTATCAAAGATATATGTTGATCATCCTGCTGAAGAAGAAAGGTTTGTCTCATTAGGAAGTCTGTTCCTCTACTGCCCCGTGGTGCTGAAACTGAGGTGTTAAAATGAGGTCTTGATTTATTAAGTACTAATTGTTGGTGTGAATGTCTCTGCTCTAGTCTGGTGCAGGTTACTGACAGTCTCCACTGAGTGTGAACTTTTGGCGGCTGGCAGATTCATGGGAGGAACCCCTGCTGAGGAAAGAATATTTTTGAAAAGTTGCAAAGTTGTTGCCACCACTCGAAAATCGCCCCTCGCGTCCTAGGGGGGTATTGTTTATTTTTTTCACCTCCAACAGGCTAGTGATTGATGAGAGGGGGGCTGTCTTTGAAAAGAACAGAGCAGAGACAGGAGAGAGCAAAAGAGGTGTGGGGTGGGGGGGGGGGGGGGGTTGAGCAGGACAGGGAGGTGGAAGAGAGGAACGGGCCTAAAATAAGCTAGTCATGGGTTTGGACTGCTCACAGGTCAGTGGTGAAGATGTGTTCACAAGCCATCACATAGGCCACATGACAGGCATGGTAGGGCATTGCTGGAGGCCCAAAAAAGAGGGGCCCGCAGCTCTATTTATGGAGCAGAAATTCAGCAATGGACACGCACTGTCAGCTCATGATGGATCAGTAAGAGGAGGCCTGGGATGGGTGGGCAGCAGGGTTATATTATTGCAGCACTGGGGTTTTAGGGACAACATTTCACCAAGCATGCACAGGCCCATTCATACACGCTGATCATGGACTTCTGTGCTTTTATAGCTTTACCAAAAGAGTGTGATCATGTCAGCAACCTATGAGCTTTATCATTATATAATAAGGGTGTAACGGTACATGTATTCATGACGGTTTGGTGCATGCAGTCAGACACTCGAATTCAGAAGAGGGGCGTTTGTGGTAATGCAACACTGTTTGCTAACCGTCACAACAGGAAAAGCTCAGAAGAAGAAGGAGAACCGATGATCTATGCATAGATATGTTTATGTGTAATCTCTCCACTATTGTTCCAACGGCAGAAAGATGATAATAATTGAGAATAATATCTCATGTAGCATTACATTTACATCAGGCTAGTCATTTAGTGTCCCCAGCATGTTAGTTCACTAGAGAAATGAACTCTAGAGGGGAGCATTTCACAAGTGTCTGGTCTCGTCATTGAAACACTACACTAGCTCGGCAACCTGCCTGTTCTGCCTACCTGTGATCATCATCATCAGTCTTCTGCTGCATTCCTCAGTGTCCAGTTCTCCAGATTCCCATTCTCCAACCTCATCTGCAACATAGAGAATTCAGTTACCATCCAGCTAAGTCATCTGCAACTATCAGACTACTGTGATACTCACAATTGACTCTTTCCCACTACTTCTCCTGTATCTGCAAATAAAAGAACTGTACTGTACTTCTGTAACGTGACAATATAATTATTATATTAACTTTACCTGTTATTAATATCTTAATTATTTAATGTATGTTTCAATAAATTTAAATCTGAAAACTAATTTTATCATTAGATTTAGAAGTTAATGCGAAATCTGCCGTATGTGCAATTTATGTGTATATATATATATATATATATATATGAGTGTTGATTATTATATCTAAAAATTAATAGCATCTGAATTTAATAGTTGAGCTCTGTTGTTAATTACAACCTTTAATATTATAGTAATGTGTAAGAAAGGGCTCCCATATAGTTTATAGCATTAGCTGAAATAGATTTTTTTTTATTCTTAAGGAAATGTTAATTATAATTGAATTCATTTAAATAGAGAGACATAATATGTTCAGTAAACCACTATTAAATAAAAAAAGAAGAAAAAAGCTATTCTAATTTTAGTTTTCTTCTCCCTGCTGTACTGAACCCGTACTGATCCATGACTTCAATACAGAGGTATGTACCGAACCGTCATGTTTGTGTACGATTACACCCCAATTATGTTATATTATATTATATTATATGTAATAATTCTAATATATATTGTATTTGTAATCAATGAGTCTGAGTTAATAATTGATTAGGGTAAACCCATTAAAGAAGGTCAAGAATGATGTTATGTTCACTGTATTTCTGCATAGAGAAGCAAGTTGTTTTCACACAACAAAGCAGTATTTTCTCTTACAATCCAGCATTTAAAACTCTACAGAATGTCATTATAAAGGCTGCTGAGTCTGTCTCCCAGTTTTCTCCAGCACAGCTGCTGCAGAGGGTCGAGTGCGTTCTCCAAGACTGAGCCAGGTTTGGAATAGCAGTGATGACCCCTGGAGTGAAAGTCTGCAGATCCCGTTACGACCCCCCTTCAGCCGTCCAGTCATTTGATTTATTTATCTGCTCAGAATTTACAGCTTGTGAAATAGTCTCAGTTAACAGCACAGAGTGGGATGTGGTGCAGAGCAGTGCTGGGGGGCAGGTGGAACAATAGAGTCCGCTTCACGGGAGGCGCAAGATGGGCCTGTGTGCGTACCAGCGTTTGCAGCTGGTATATGCGTTCCTCCTGCCTGACACACCTCACTCAAGGAGGAGAGTATAAATCCAGTCCATAAGGAGGAGGGGACGTGTCACATAACTGGTTGTCGTTTTTTTAAGACGTGAGGAAACATCACTCGGCTTGATTTCTTTTTGAAATACAGCAATACCATGAAAGCTTGTGCAAACATTTATAGATAAGAGCACACTGGGGTCTATTAGTGCCACTGACCCCTAAAAAGCTGCAGCTCTTGCCAAAACAGAGTATTTTAGGGTATGTCTACATTATAAAACGCGTTTCAAAACACTGGACACACACACACACCATCACTAGGGTTTTCAGGCATTTTCCAAAAGTTGCTTGTCCACACTGAAACGTCAGAAAAGGCTTAAAGGGATAGTTCGCCCAAAAAATTTACCCATGATTTGCTCACCCTCAAGCCGCCATCTTCTTTCAACACAATCTGACTCTTCCAAGCCTTGTAATAGTAGTGAATGACACTCCTGATTTTGAAGTCCAAAAAAGTGCATCCTTCCATCATATAAAATATCCAAACGGCTCCAGGGCTGATAAAGGCTTTCTGAAGTGAAGCGATGGGGTTTTGTTTGAAATATATCCATATTTAAATCTTTATAAACTAAAATAACTAGCTTCAAGCAGATGGCCCATGCAAATTGACTTACGCCAAAAGAGTAACATCTGACACGAAGCATGATGCATGACTTATTGATGAACGCGGAAGCACAGAGGATAGAGCAAACAAAATAAAACAAAAAAACACCAGTTATGAATTAGGAGAATTTTTAAAAAGAAATATTGGAGGATTTCAATAAAAGTGAAGCTTGAGTTTGTTGCCCAGTCCTATTTGTTTAAACCACGAGAGGCATCTAAGCTTACGTTACTCTGATGTCCTACATCACACATCGCATCAGGGGTTACTCTTTATTAACCCCCTGGAGTCATATGAATTACTTTTATGATGAATGGATGCACTTTTTTGGACTTCAAAATCAAGAGCGCCATTCACTGCCATTATATAGCTTGGAAGAGCCAGGATTTTTTTTTTTTTTTAAAAATCCATTTGTGTTTGTCTAAAAGAAGACAGTCATATACACCTATGCTTGAGGGTGAGTAAATTATGGGATAATTTTCATTTTTGGGTGAACTATTCCTTTAAATCTTACTGCGCATGCGTAAAACAATAAAAGCTCACATAGATAACACCAAGAGGCCAGATATAATCAAGTTCACATGCTATTCTTCTTGCACATACACTTTATTAGTAAAATATCCCACCACTTCCTGGTGCATCAGGTCGCACTCAAAATCACTATTCCTCGTATAGTCTAAAATGCAATTACCCTCATGTTTTCATGCAGGACTGCAATTTTCTGTCATCTTTGCAGGAATGTAACATGTAGATTGTACAAATTAACATTTATTTTCAACAAAACTTTGAAAATGGATAGCAGGCACAGCAATCCCGGTATAACCATATATAATATTCGTCTCATAATTAAACATGCATCATCTCAAGCTCTCCCAATTTCTTCACTGATATCACACTTCCCAAATAATTATCTCCTTAATTAATTGTAACAAACAGGTTCTTTATTGAAAGGATAGGCCACAAGATGATTTTACGGTTGGTCATGAGTTTAATTTTTTTGTATTTATTGGATGGAATAGAGAGTGCCAGTGTGACAAACCTCTCTTCTTTGACTTTGTCCTGTTGTGCACTAGGCTGAGGTGAGTGTTTGTGCTGGTGGTTGTGGTCTGAGCACTGCGGGGGCCAAAGGTCATAAAGACTTTTGCCTCATAAATGTCTGCTCTGTGCCTGCAGGTCATGATCTCAATGTGGCAGTGGGAACGTCTGACTCTATGCATATATTTTAATGTAGTGGCCTCCAATGTTAAATATTAGTCTTTCTGTGCTGTTTGGCAGAAGAACGATGCTGGTTGGGAGTTGAATAGCTGTTGGGGGACCTGGGGATGTAGCGTTTGAAATCACAATGTACCCTGTGTTACCATATACGCCCCTGATCTGCTGGCATGAAGAGATGCTTCAGACTGATGTGCAACAGGGACTTTTGTAAGGAAAATTTTATTTAGATTTCACATTAATTTATAGGCCAGGCAAAATAATAATATAAGTTCTATAATAGCTGATATTAATATTATTATTATAATTGCTTCAATTAAAGCAATATTTACGACAACTTAAAATACTTGGATTTCAGCATTAAAAAGGGCATTATACATTTTAATTAACCTTATTTTCTTATTAATAGAAAGCAATTTTTTTATATTAAAAAGGTTGTTGTCAGAAGGGTTATTCTTCCAATAAGACATAAAATGGCTTAAATGAAAGGAAACTGATCTTTTTGAAAATAAGAAGTAAACAAACAACTACCCACCCACCCCAAATGTCATCAACCCAAAATGGGGGAGTTGCGGGGTTGGGGGACAGACTAAAGGGAAACCAAGAGTGGAAATGTCATAAATCAGCTGGATTTTAGAATCTGATGACAAACCTAATTCCTGTCTGAAAAGAGCCGAGCCATCCCCTCCTGACTGTCATCGAAGCCGGCCTATAAACATCGCAGCTGTCAGCCAAACTCGCGAGGCCCGCGAAGGACATGCCATTGTACCTCTCGCATGCTCTCTTCCTGGGCCAATTCTGGAATGGAGGTGCTGGTGAATTCCATTTTACATTTTGTCACATTCAACCCCTTGCTCAAACTCCACAAAACTCCACCCCGACAACCTGATCCACCAGCCAGCACCTCCAGCCCCCATTTCATTTGGTTGTGTCTGACCATCTGTTGAAGGGCATTACTTCTTTAAAATCACTTCATCCTCCTATTGCTTCTAAAACAGGTTGTGAAAACTTAATATGGAAACACGGGTGATGGTTGGATGCTGAGAAAAGGAAGGGGGGATAGAGCAGGGGGAAGGGGGTATACATACAGTGCTAAATGTTACCACTGCGAAAGGTGAGTAGAGGAGCTTAAGAGGCCATTTTCCACTCAACAAATGTCCCCTGCTGCTGCCAAACACACACACACACACAGTAACTATCCAATACAGATCACATATATATATATATATATATATATATATATATATGAACTTGTACTAGCGTTCAAAGAACCTTACAAAAAAACATTTGTCAAGTAATGGTAAAAATATATAACCTTATTCATGGGAAGAAAAGATTATCAACAACTAAATTTTTAAAGCAATATATGCAATAACATTAAAAAGTTTGGGTCAGTTGAAAGTGACAGTAAAGACATTTACAATGTTACAAAACTTTCTCGAGCTTTCCATTCATCAAAAAATACTGAAAAAAATACACAGAAATATTAAGCAGCACAACAATTTTCAACACTGATAATAATAGCTGTTTCTTGAGCAGCAAATCAGCATATTAGAATGATTTCTGAAGGATCATGTGACACTGTAATGATGCTGAAAATTCTGCTTTGCTATCAGAAGAATAAATACAATTTTAAAATATACTGAAAAAGAAAACACCTATTTCAGGAGTAATAATATTTTACAATATGTTTGTTTTCCCTATTTTTGTATTTTTAATCAAATAAATCAGTGAGCATAAGAGATTAACAAAAAAACATGGACATTGTGTGTAATGAGGATGATAATATTTATTAACAATACAAAACCATATTTTAATACATAAAAATATATTTAATTAGGCAGGAAGCATTTCCGATGACATTTTCCTGCTTATTTGTGACGTGTCACAACCAATGTAATGGAAAAAGAACTGAACAAATGCAGCCTTGGAAAAATCAAAAAGCAAAACAAAAAAGCAGAGTCATTTTGTTTCTGTGGACAGACTTTACAGAGAAACTCTGTTTCGCCTCATGCAGAGGAAGTCTAGAGACCCGACTAATTGCAGCTTCCTTCAAGTTAAAACGGGACATAAATGCTACGAAGAATTATGGCTTGAAATAAATTTGTAACAAACTCCAAAATGGGGGGCTTCCACCTCATCGGTTTTTTTGGCCTCTGCATTGGACGCGACACATCATAAATAAGCAGCAGAATGTCACAGGGGTTGCTTCCTGCCTAATTAAATAAACGTGTGCTGCGTGATGCTGTGAATGCCTGGTGTTGTGTGTGTACCATATGTACTACAAATGTACACATCTTGCTGAAACACACATGCAAAGGTCACAAACACAAACTTCCTGCCTTCATCTTTTCTCAATCAAGTCCTGATAAACATAAAAAAAAATAAACCAGTTTCTGAACGCTTAATAAGGACTATACTTCGGCCGCTTTTTCAATATAAGACAATTCATAGAGCTGATTAAAACATCAGTAAATACTTTATACACTTTTAGCATGCAATAAATATAACCTAACAGTAACAGAATATGTGAATTATTTGCGTTCATATACAGTATGTACACCTCAGTGATTTAGCCTCAAATGCTGTACAGTCTCATATCCTTCTCAAGTCAAAAGCAATCTAGTTAAAATGTTTTAAACTCTTTTGGGAAGGCAGTCATCAGACCTGAATAAAAGGTCCTGAAACACTGAGCTCAAAAGCCTAAACTCACACCCCAGGCTCAGAAGATGTCAGTCAACACCTAAATACTCTTGTCTAAGCTCAACCCTAATTGTATCCATCATCACCTGCAGTGATCGAGACATCCGGCCAGCGCAAAGCCGGTTTTGCTGAGGCTGAACAGACCAGCACTAGGGCAAATGGCTGCCATTGTTTCCATTCTCTACCACACCAACTCCATTGTCATTTTTGGGAGGGTGATTGCTGTAATAGCCTTGTAATTGGCTTTAAATGGATTAGGACCAAGGCACAGCAGTGAAAATCTGGACCGCATACAGCTACACACCACATAGGCAGAGCTGGGCACAGACAGTCTCTTCATGGCAACTTAATTCAACGGTGGTTCAAACGGTTTGTAATGAAAACAGTGCAGGGGTAAAAATTAGTGAAAATGGTACCATATAAAATGTACCACTCTACAATTTTATTTTTAAGAAGGAATCCATTTACCACTACCACATACATTTACACAACACTGTTAAGAGGTCTGCGGTGAACCAGCATGATCTCATTAGCATTCACAGGTACTCATATGTAATGTTACAGACACAATTTAGTATGATATACACTGAAACATACAATATGGCCATACTGACAGGATCTATCACATTAAAATATTTACGAATTTACAAATCTTTTACGATTTTTAGAAAATATTAATCTCATAAATGTATAAATGAATTACATTTAAAAGTGTTATATTTTACTATTAAACAGATATTTTGGATACCCTAAACTTAACCATTTTTCAACAATATAAAAGCGCAATTAAGCAGATAAACGTACAGTGAAAATATGCTTTTTCAGTATTTTAAATACGTACTTTGTTACATAATATTATTATATTCAACATTACGCTGGGTTAACTGATTTGTGGAAAAAAGACAGATTATTATTACTTATAGATGTAACATCCAATTTGTTGAGAGTAATGTTAACAATTGAAGTATGAGATTTACGTGTTATTGCCCAGTTAGTTTTATTTTGTTATTTTGTTTTATCATTTTCCCACATAAACATATGTCCAAAATGCACATATAATTAATCGTTAGCACTTTATATTACAGTCCTGTTTTGCATGTACATATTAAATACTTGTACTTGTATATTAAATTATTGTAGTGATTACAATAGCTGGGTAATAACTAATTACTAGTCCTGAACCTAACCCTAACCCTAAACCTAATCTTAACCCATGTAGTTACCTTATATTATACAGAACTCTCTTAGTAAGTACATTGAAAGTGCACGTACTGAAAAATAAAGTGCAACCTAATTATCGTCTGGTTACATAGCATTTTTCTTATGCAGACTAAAGTCTGAAGTATTCTTTTAACAAACGTTAACATTAATGAAGATGAATCATTAATGTACATGATCAAAACTGAAAAAGTTGTATGTAGTTCAAATAAATAAGAAGTTAAACAGCCATTGAGATAAATGGCAGCTATTTTAACACTTTATAATAAGGTTCCATTTGGTACAACATTAGTTAACTACACTAGTTTACATGAGACTAACTAACAATGAGAAATACTTCTAAAGCATATTTATTATTTAATGCTAATTTCAACATTTACTAATACATTATATGAGCTGAATAGATGTATTTTTATTAAATAGTTTTAACACAGATTATTAAATTCTAGAACAAATGCATTGCTTTTTAATGTTAGTTAATGTGTTGTAGTCATTTATCTGAAATAGATGTAAATTTAGCCTTACAAGAGGGTTGCAGAATTCACAAGAGCACCTCAAAACTAAGTAGGCAGTAATAAGTGAATAAAAGTGAGTGTTTGTTTTAGTGGAAGAGAGAAGTCCCTTCAATTAAAAGACTGTCTCTCTTTGGGGCTCTCCTTACTGCAGTAAATTTAACTTGGCATTCCTTTGTATGGAGCAGGTGTTTGGGATTACTGAGCAAACTCTCTGTCTGAAGAAGGCTTGGGAGGAGGGAGGGTGGTCACAGAGATGGAAAAAAAGGTCCAGGGTACAGTTGTTGTGGGACATATGAACTTAAACTTCATGCCATTGCTATATTAAGATTTGTTTCCTATCTCAAACTAGTCCACAAACTACTTGCTTGCTAGAAAAATATATAAGTGGACGTCCACACGCACTGATTCGGTTAAGTGACAATAATGGAGCGCTTCATCTCAATTATTAAATTTATCCCACAATGGAAAATCTCTCTGTTCGTGCATTTGCAACTGACTCCCCTGCTCCCTTTCAGCACCTGCTTTCCGTACCAACAGAACAAGAGTGTAACATAAGGATGTTAAGCTAGCCATAACGTTTATTGTTTCCTTTAAAAGCCTGTGCGACTGTGAAACAAAAGCTCCTCACTAATTCCAGTCATCCTCCCGCTCGCTGCTGTGGTGAATGAGGTGTTAAAGGGTTAAACTCAAACTATCCTGAGTTACAGAGGCACTTGGGTTGCCAAGCAAAAGGGCACATAGGAACACACACAGACAGGGGTATTTTCATGTAGCAATCATGCACCCTAACAACTGCCACATTACAACTGTACATTTCATGGACTTAGAGGAGCTTTATCTTGCAATCACGAAGTAGCCCTGCAAAGCTATTATGCACAAAAACACCCCAGGTTTGAGGTCTAAAAGGGTGCGCTGATGGAAGGTGGGGCAAAATTAGGGCACAGTAATGTAGTCTTGCACTGCCAGAGAGTTTCCAGCAGGCTCCCTACTATGGATTAGTTGTGCAACGATGGTGTTTTGCGACAATGTTAGAATGCCATTTTTACCCAAGTAACTGCTCTGAAAGGAGATTAACGTGGAGCTTTTTGGAAAGGCTGGCTTGAAATTTCCATGAAAGTGATGGCCCAGGTGAGGGGCAGAGAAGAATGCAGCGGCTGTTTGTCAAACCTGCATTCAGACACACACCCAACACATGTCTACATGCCTCGACACATAGATTGATGAGCGGCTAACATAGATGGCGAGGCATTGGCATGGCCTCCTTCAGGCCCAACTCTACAAACACAATCTTAAGCCAGCCATCATAGTAACATTTTATGTGACAAGCATTATAAAGGTGATTTATTGTACGCATGTGTGTTGGCAGAATATTTCCCAGAATATTTAACTGTTGGGGGAGGGGGGGGGGGGGTCTGGATTAGCTCTGCATTTTCAAGCAGCCAGAAAGATGGCTGTTCACGCTGTCCATCTATCGACCGTTAAACAAACTTCCTGTGAAAATAATGAGCGGAACGAATCAAACTGCAGAATGTGGCGCAGAGTCCTAGTCGAGGACTGAGGAGGTTCATTGGTTTATAGAGAGAAGAAAAGTGTGCCTAAAGCTGTGTGGTGTTTTTACAGGCCTATATTATTTATGGCTTGGGGATTTACTCAATCATTGCTGCACTGATCATCCACTTGAAACAATTTCTACAAGTCAATATGTTGGACTATAAATACTTTATCCTCACTATATCATTTTGCAAAAGTCTAGTCAATTAAAATTACAGTAAACATGACCCTAAGGCTGCATTTACACTGCAGGTATTGATGCAAAATTCCCAATTTTTTTGACACCAGCTCACTTCTTTTAAAAGTGATATTGTGTGGATTGCAATATTTTATGTACAGCTGTACTATTGCTGTGATAACTCAACCTTGATACTGATGGAATGTAAAATCATGATTAGCCACCAGGCCATGCATATAGGAGTGAAACCTCAAACATTATATTGGCCAGTGTTTCAGTTTCATTGTCCAACCCCTGAGAGTATATACAGTATATATATTTAATAGGGATGCCATGAAATGAAAATTGAATGAATCTGAATGTCATCTAGAGGAAAAGTTTAGTATTGTACACAAAAAAATCTTACTAAAAGTTCTTTTTTTGAGATATCAATGTAAAATTTGGCACAGAACTTAACTGATATTTAACTTTGATTTTCTTGAAGTTTTGAAGAGTTATAGTTTGTCAAATATATATTTTAATTTTTTTTTACTTCTAGAATAATTTGTGAAGTGTTCCTTTAGAAAGATAATAAACTTAAGTCTGTGATCTGAAGTAGTAAATATTTTTAACAATTTAAGTTGGAAAAGTAATTTTCATATTTATGCTCAAAAAGTGGGACAGACAATTAACAGCAAAACTGTAAATTTAATAAAATTAATAAAACAATTTGATAAAATTGTGGCAAGGCACAGATGTGGCCAAGGTTACAAAAAAAATTCTGCTGCACTTAAGGTTCCTAAGAGCACAGTGACCTCCATAATCCTTAAATGGAAGACGTTTGAGATGACCAGAACCTTTCCTAGCGCTGGCCAAACTGAGCTATCGGGGGAGAAGAGCCTTGGTGAGAGACGTAAAGAAGAACTCAAGGATCACTGTGGTTGAGCTCCAGAGATGCAGTTGGGAGATGGGAGAAAGTTGTAGAAAGTCAACCATCACTGCAACCCTCCACCAGTCGGGGTTTATGGGAGAGTGGCCCGACGGAAGCCTCTCCTCAGTGCAAGACACATGAAACCCCACATGGAGTTTGCTAAAAAAAACACCTGAAGGACTCCAAGATGGTGAAAAATAAGATTCTCTGGTCTTAGAGACCAAGATAGAACATTTTGGCCTTAACTCTAAGCGGTATGTGTGGAGAAAACCAGGCACTGCTCATCATCTGTCCAATACAGTCCCAACAGTGAAGCATGGTGGTGGCAGCCTCATGCTGTGTTTTTCAGCTGCAGGGACAGGATGACTGGTTGCAATCGAGGGAAAGATGAATGCGGCCAAATACAGGCATATCCTGGACGAAAACCTTCTCCAGAGTGCTTAGGACCTCAGACTGGGCCGAAGGTTTACCTTCCAACAAGACAATCACCCTAAACACACAGCTAAAATAACGGAGTGGCTTCACAACAACTCCGGGACTGTTCTTGAATGTCCCAGCCAGAGCCCTGACTTAAACCCAATAGAGCATCTCTGCCGAGACCTAAAAATGGCTGTCAACCAACGTTTATCATCCAACCTGACAGAACTGGAGAGGATCTGTAAGAAAGAATGGCAGAGGATCCCCAAATCCAGGTGTAAAAAACTTGTTGCATGTTTCCCAAAAAGACTCATGGCTGTATTAGATCAAAAGGGTGCTTCTACTAAATACTGAGCAAAGGGTCTGAATACTTAGGACCATGTGATATTTCAGTTTTTCTTTTTTTAATATCTCTGTAAAAATGTCAAGAAGTCTGTGTTTTTCTGTCAAAATGGGGTGCTTAAATGATTTTAGCAAACGGCTGCAATAAAACAAAAAGTGAAAAATTTAAGGGGGTCTGAAAACTTTCCGTACCCACTGTATATCAAAACACATCAGCATGTTGAAACTTTGCATACATGTTCATGACCCTAAATGAGAAAAAGTCACAAAATATCAAGAGAAAAAAGAAAAAAACATAGGTTAAGTAACATAATTAACACAAAAATTAGACCGAAAATATGTCTGTATTAAAATAATGTCAGATATCGCATAGGCCTATATAAATAACTACAGCTCTTGACCTGCAGTTTAGTTTCTTGTTAGTTTGACAGATATTGTACTGTATGCAAGCTTGCTTTGCTCAAACGCAAGATCAATTTAGTCCACATGTCAAAGTAACAAGAAACTATGCTACCACAGGTCAAGAGCTGTAGTTCTAACCACACAGCTTTGGGATGCCGTTTATGAATGTTCGTTAGAACTATGGTTTCGGGTAACCAGCAGAACCGCTGGACTTGGCTGGTACCAATGGAACTTGTGACCAGTTGACTAATGATGCTTTTGGGAAATGCATCCCAGAAAGCAGGTTTCTCAAGTGATGTGTTTTGACAGTTTGAAATTTCTGCCACTAACTTCGTACCTGACATATGGTTTTAGGGATGCTTAATTCAGCATCTGCTTCAGCAGGGTCACTAGCAGGATCCATGGGACTAGGCCAGGCCGGACTTCTCTCATTAGAGGAGGAAGTGTCTCAGTGGGGTGTTTCTGTACTCCACAGGTACTGAACCACAGGAAAAAGGGGTCTGGCCCTGGACTCAGCTGTTTCCATCTGGACTTATCGTTTCATCAGAACCACTTGCTTTGAGAGGGTGTTGGTATCTCAAACATCTCTTTTCTTCTCTCAAGAAAAAAGGTTCAAAGGTTCCTTTTGACCTGAATGTCTACATTTTATTTAAAAAGAAGAAACTATTAAAGGCACATTATGAAATTTTCGCCGCTAGAAGTCGCTTATTCAAAACAAAGGCGTAGCTTGATGACCGCGTGAATGAGCGTGAAATCGTGGGAGTTGTTGTCTTCACCTCTGCCAATGGAAAGCAATCTGAAGGACTAGGGCAGAAATCATGTTCATGGATGAGCAAATGTATTAAATTTTATTATGGTATGAAGCAGGGCGCATTGGGAGCCGTGGCCCGTGGGAGCGAATGCTAGTGAGAGAATATATATATTAAATTTTATTTTATTTTATTATTATTTATTAGTTGGCCGCTTCCGCTCTTTCCATTGTGTATGTGAGATAATACAGCACTGTTTTACATGGTTAAAACAATCATTCTAAATACATTTGAGTGTGTTGAAAGTTGTGTTAACGTGAATGTGCAATTGCTCGGTGGCTGGATGAGACACTAGTTGCACTTTGCAGTAATCTAAATTAATATTAGAATATCATATTAGTTAAACTTGCACTATGTAGTTTTTTCGTCCGCTAGGGGGGGCTAAACAATTCAAAACAATAACAAAGGCGTAGTTTGATGACGCAGTGAATATGGAATCATGGAACTTGTCATCATGCCGATGGATCTAATAATATTTATGGAGAAATAATGTTTATGGATGAGTTCATGTTTTTAACATGACAGTGGTATGAAGCGGGGCGTGGCCGAGAACGGATGCCATTACTAATGAGAGACAGATATCAGTGGGATATGAAGAAACGAGGACATTTCATTCTACCGAACTACTCATAAGTGCTGAAATACTACTCATACAGGTCAGTTTATTGAATTCATTTGAGTGTGTTGAAAGTTGTAAAGTTTAGCATTAGTTTGTTGTCTGTATAAGACTTAACAGTAAGCTAGATCAACATTAGATTATCATAATGATGACGGAAACCAGCGATAACGCAGATATTACATCACTGACAAGCGCAAGTGACAAGAGAGGGATGGGGTACTATTTAAAATTGTGATTTTCTCTGAATTTACAAATTCTTGGAAACATATAGAATAATGTAAGTACACAGCTGAACGAAATATATAATACTGTGCAAGTGGTTTTGGATGTTTTAATATAAAAATTTTACATATTGTACCTTCAAAGCTGAATGACTCAATGACTGTTGCTGAATGAAATGCAATTCATTTTAAAATGTATGATGGAGAAAGCTCTCTCTGATAATGCTGTGTTAGCCAGTTGACAAAATAGTGCTGTCTCTGAGGCGTGGTAAATCGAGAAACAATTCAAACAATAAGACTAAGCGTGTTGAGCTGTATAACAATGATTAGTTTGTTGATAAATGTACCCAAATAGTTGATAACCTGCCCAATAAAATGCAATTTGACAGTTGACTTAAAAATGAAGGATGCTGTCTGAAATTTGCTTTTTCTCATATTTTTTTGACCAACGTTTTCCACTTCTGATGTTATTTGTAGCGAGAAATTACGATTAAATATTTGTTTAGTTCACACCAAAGCTTGCTCTATTTTGCTATAGATTGTTATAACTGCTGCCTCAGAAGTCTGTTCGAAATCAGTTACCTTCGAGCACAAATGCTTCCCGCAGACTCATTCCCTGTACAGCGAGGCAACAAGTCATTTGCCTAAGTTTTCAGATGCAGCCCATGTCCTCATAGAGCTCGTAATTACAGCATGTAAGGTAGAAGTGTTCTGAAAGCTCCTACTTGTACCACTTGTACTACTTGTGACTACTGTACCACCTGAGCTGCAGATTCATTTAGGTGCTGATGGTGGTGCGAAATGCATAATTTACCCTTCGCAAACTGTTTGATTGACAGGCGATCTGACCAATCATTACCCCGAATCCACAATTTTGTCTGACAAAGCAGTCAGGGGAGTTAGTAGATTAACGTTGGTGAACTTGAACTTGAAAAATTGTGTATACTCACGTCTTTCCACTCTTGAAACAACATTCCTTCTGATGTTCATTCATGATTATTTGATGCTATAAATGAACTAGTATGAAGAGATGATGTCACGAGAGATCACGACACATTAAAGAGACACTATACGCTATTTATTGTTTCTAAACTTATTTAAAAAATTACAATATATTAAATATGAAACTGTTTCATGTGTCTGTCGACGCGTTGTCAGTGTCCTCTTTGCTGGATGTATTTTTCACTGCATGAGAACATGATGTGTGGCGTGAGAGCGCATGACTTGTCAGACATAGCAACAGTAACTAAAGGGGGCGGGTCTTTGCAAAGGGTCAATCCCCCGTCTGAGGACCTGATCAGCTCTGAACACAACGTCCATACTAACAACATGGCGTGAATGCATCATTTCTTCTCTATTGTGATGTAGTTGTGAAACAACTTCCAACAAGAAAACACCTCATGTGAGTGACAGATGTAGTTGCAAATGGGAGGGTAAGGTATTTGATTAAACAATAGGGTGTATTGAATTAAAAAAAAAAATTATGTGCACAGATAAATCATTTATGAATACTCCAATATTCCTTTAAATGTATAGTCTTTGCAGCCTTGTTTACAAGTACACACATTAGACAAATAACAGAAAAGTACTTACTTATCAAAATAAGACAAAATTAGCACAAGGAATCACGGAAAACATCTCTTGCAATGATGCGTGATTGCGTAAAAGGTGCAAAATAGAACAATTTGATCGGTTGATAAATGTGAAAATCTGAAATTAGATTCTAATTATTATTATTCGTACTGTAGTATTAGAGGGATTCCCTGGACAAGGAGGGGTCTTGTAAAAGTCAAGAAAAAACAAAAATGGACATGTTTGTGCTGTAGCTCCGACATAAAGGTAAAATTACTAGCAGGATTTAATTTTAATGTGCCGTTACTGCCGTGACATTCCGGAAGAAACAGAGTTATTTACTCAAATAACAAATTTAGTGCTATAGGAGAATGGGGAAGAGAAACACAAGAGGGCAATAGCTTACCAGAAATCTTATCTTACATGGTCATACTTCAAACCAGCAGAGCAGATTGTCAGAAGATTGATTTTCCAATTAAACATCTTTGTTTTTATCACCCCTTTTAACTATTGCAGGAGCTCAGGCAGATGGGATAGCATAACATTTGGTAAAGGTCAAATATCTTGCCAATATGAAGTGTTAAATAGTTAAATGTGTTAAAAGAAAGAGAATTATGGTTTATATTCTGAAAACAACACAGAAAGTAAATTGATAGTGTGTGTTTGTTGGTTTTGTTTTTCGTAAATATGAATACTTTATATATTCCCCATTTACACTTTCAGATTTCCTAAATGTACCTGTCCATACTGGGTGTGAGAGGCCATCATTCATTTTCACAGAGGACAGGCAGATTTGACATTTTGGCACAGCGTTGTCTCTAAGTACTAGACAAATAAATGCGCATAATTATTGGAAATAATGTCCAGACAGATGGAGATGTGCCAAATTATGAAATCATTCACTCTTCGATTGCATATCCAGTCATTACTAGAGCTGCTCTTGGAAAACAGGTGTTTCTAATACAGAGTTGTCTCCACGGTCTTCTACCCAGTTTGCTTTCTGATGATGATTCAGATATGATATTTCATGGCTGGAACCGAGCACATGACGGGATGTGATCTGAGAAAGAAGAAAAATAAAGAGGAACAGAGTAAAAGAGAAAAAAAAAAAATACTCACTTCTGAAGACATCCATGTAATGGATGCTGATTGTGCTTTTAAATCAATGAAGTCTGTGCCGGGATAATGAGGACCAAATCCCAGACATGAGAGAAGTGATCATAAATACTGTAAACGTATTAAGAGCAGACATATTAAAACCAGAAATGTAAAAATTACCCACATCTAGCATCTAACATATTCCTCTCTTCCCACTCCATCTTGCCCCATTCGATCTCTTTAAACAGGTGGCATATTTATATGCATCACCACAGTGAAAAGGATGAATTTGAGCCACATGGTGTTCTCTTTCTTCTTTATATCAAAGAGAACAGCAGGATCAGTCCTGTTTTTGCACATTTATTTTTACACATCTTGACTTTCAAATGCTCATTTTCAGTTTCTCTTTATCTCAAGCCCATGATTATAATAAATGGGAAAATAAGATGGCATGAGATAGATTGATTAGTAAAAACAACTTTTTTTTTGTAGGACTAGTAATGGTTTTCAGATTGTGTGGATGAGAACTTTCTTTAGATCCTCCTGCTTTCTGGATGAAATTATGTGCATGGATTAACATTTTTAATTTCTTCAAAGATATAGGCTACATAAATATTCACTTGAGCAGGTCCATATTTTGATCTGTGGCTATTTAAGATCCATCATATACTGCATGATATAATTTCAAAACCACAACTAAAAGCAACAAAACAATTGATTTTTTTTTTTCAAGAAACATAAAATGGACTTATAATATGTTTATTTAATGAGCTTTATGTGCTTGGCACTTGTATTTACAGTCTTAAAAGCCTAAAACAACATTTGTTCATTCCTCCCACACTGGTTTTAATTCAACATACACTGGCCATATAATTGCTTAGCATTTAAATATATTCATTTACAAACACTCCAAAGCATATACCTTAATTACCTTGTCTCCCTATGGTTTTTACCCACACAACAATTTAAAACCTATGTGCTTTACGTGCATTCACTATTGTTTATATGTTTATGCTCCACTCAGGATATGGTTAAGCCATCTCCAAACCAATAGGCAAAGGTTCAGCATTTCAGTAACAGATTGTCAGAAACACACAGAGACCCTGTTATAACAGGAGGATTTAACTTTGCCATCCTGAGAGAGTCAGTCAGTTTCCAACACTGTACCTCTATGACAAGCATTGTATATCATCAACAACAAAAACATCATACTGACAACATTTATTCGTCACAGTTTTGAGGATATGTCTCGTTCTGGTTGATGTCTCTGTTCCTGTTGGACAGTTTAGGGGCCATTATTGCAGTTATTATTGCACCAAATATGAATCCTCACCAGAATCCATCTTCTAAATATCGGACCTCATTTTATTTAGTTCAATTTTTGCACATCGTTGAGGACGGCAGGTCAGCAACAACAACAGTCCAGTTTGAAGAGTCATTTTTAGCTTGTATATCCATTTGTTTTGACGGCATATTAAGTAAGAGATGAACACAAGCGACACTTTAACTCCATTTTAGTCTGATGAGTGATAAGGCAATGAGATGACAATAAGTCCACATTGAATGGCTGGTGTCACCAATGTCACGATGGCGAAATGCTAACACCAATTCATCAGACATTTTGAATAATAAAACTCTGAAAACCCTGTAACGCTGAGCAAAAAAACTGCAGCAGCTGTTCGTGTTTTTATCTGTTTTTGGTTTTTTTGACTTTTTCAAGCACTTCAAACCATGTGCATGGACATCTGTGAAGAGGAGCCATACTGGCGGCCGTCACAGCTGCTGGCCCCCTGTTGGCTGCCGGCGGAGTTGCCGATCATGTGCATACTGTCCATGCCGCTGTTGGACAGGTATTGGCGTTCGGCAAATACTCCGGCAGATGAGGAAGAGCACAGTAAGCCACTCTGAGGCTTCTCTGGGCTGGCAGCCAGGCGCGGTGATGCCGGAAAGTTGTATCCGTACAGGTTGTAGGGATTGTGGAGGGAAAAGGCGTTGTATGTGCTCTGCTGCACGTGATGATGGCTTCCAGAGAACATGTGGGCGGAGGACGGGGATGAGCCGGATGAAGCTGATGAGCCAGAGGAGGAGCTCGCACCTGCCTGCATGACGTACTGCAGCTGGGATGCGGGAAAAGAGGCCAGCTGACTTCCATATGCATCCATCTTACCCCCGCCACCACCACCGCTGCTGTTACCGGCGGCCAATGAGGCATGAGCCCCTCCCTGCATTCCTGCAGCGATGAGAGAGGAAGTCCTCTGAGGCAAGAAGGAATCGGAGGCCTGGGCAGAGGTTACACTGCCTCCTGTGGTCTGGAGGCGGCCGTAGGAGCCGTCAGCCAGTCCTCCGTAGCCCTGCAGGGCGGCCATGTTGCTTCTAGCACATGCGGGGTACTCGGTCAAGCCCAGGTTACATAGCTGGCTCTCCCTGCAGCCCACATTGAAGGTGTTGGGTGCCAGGTGGAAGGTAGGAGGGGAACAGGAAGGGGAGAGAAGGTGTGTCGCACCAGAGGGAGATGGAGTGCCAGTGCTGGAGGTAGTGGGAGAGGTGCCAGTGCTCCCTCCTGAAAAACACAGTCAGCAAATATTCAGAAACATCCAAACCCCAAAAACACACTGTGGATACACGTTCCTATGCATGAAGAATAAGTACACACTCAAGAGGAGAACGGCGAGACAGAGCCAGCTCTGAAAACACACGCACTGTCCAACAATCACACTGAGAGCATATCTCTTATTTCATCCCATGGACCACGAGCAGTCACTGTGGCTCCTTAGGGAGAGCATTTCATCTGGTTACAAGAGAGGACTGTTCAAACCTGGCAACAAGTGCCACGAATTAACCCGTAATGGAGCGCTCATCTCCACAGTGCTATTCTACATAACAAAAATCTGCATTCTTTAAAAGATTTCTTAAACAGAGAGTTCAGCCAAAAAAGGGAATTCTGTCATTATTTACTCACCCTAATGTCGCTCCATACCTGTATGACAAAAGAAGATCTTTTGAAATGTCTGCTTTTTTTCCATATAATGAAAGCCAGTGAAGTGTTTTGAAACACACTGACTTTTATTGCATGGATGGAAATAGTTCTTCAAAATATCTTCTTTTGTGTTCCACAGAATAAAGAAAGTCATACAGGTATGGAACAATATGATGGTGAGTATAATAATGACAACTTGATGAATTTTCATTTTTAGGTGAACAATCTCTTGAAGGTATTTTTGTAGGTAAAACCAGATCATTCTAAAAACTGAACTAACAGAATCCGAGTTAACTTTCTTCTTTGCAGATTTACATTGTCAGTATGATTGATTGAATGAACACAGTATGCAGCCTGTTTAAATAACGGCTTGTCTCGCTCTTGCAGTTGGGCTCATATATGCCTTTCAGATTGACCTCCATAGGCATTTCAGACCACGAGTATAACAATAAAATACTTCTTCTCTACAACAAACAGATTTCCCGTCATTACCTTTTTGATTTTTCCCTCAAACACTGAAACAAACTAGAATGTGTAAAAGCTTATGATTGCTTGCTTGTTGCTAAACAACTGGCCATTACATTCGGGGTTGAAAGAGACGATAACCAGAGGTTGAGCGCAGTGTGAAAATCCCATTACATGTCTTGTCAGCTGAAACCATCTTAAGGATACTGTGACAAACGTTGAATTCAAATGTGGCTTGAGTTTGAGAATATGCATGTCTGGTCAACAGCACACTGGACGTTTTCTCTCTGTATGACAAGCAGCATTCGGGCATATGTTCATAGAGGGGGGAAAAAATTCACTGGCACATAATGCACAGGGAATAAGTCAAACACATGGAACTGACTGATAGCGGTGGGATATCTACCACATATTTCTTTATTAATGAGAAATTGGCCAGCGCTCAGTTTGTTGTTTTGAAAATGTAGTCTGGTATATGGCTCAGAACGGGAAAGAAACTAAATAATTCAGAACTCTCTTGGCTGAGGCTTGGGCCAGCTCCATATGCGTTCGATAATACAGTCGAGTTCTGGTTCGCTCGACGTGGTTCTGTTCTGTTGGCTAGGGGAAAGAAGACCTCGCGGTGATGTCATGTTTTTCCCCTGTTGTCGGGCTCGGGTGAGAGAGGCTTCAGTGGTGCTTTTTGAGAACAATTAATTACTCCAATATATCTGCATGTACCTCTTGACGGCAGTCGGTTTTGGCTGCAAGGGTGGGGTGAAGGCAGAGAACACGACGTTTTGTAAGCCGTGCGAGAACTTTAATTAACATTTAATCTGTTTCGAGAAGTTTGTGATGACAAACAGATGTCTACTCAGACAAAATACCATGATCGCATTACTCTGACCTTATGACGAGAGAAAAAAAAATAGTTACATCAACATTTGATCATCTGAGCCATAACTAGCTATGAGTAAAGAGACTAAAGAGATGATTTTAGTAAGCAATCGGACAACTGTAAGAGCAAAATTCACAGGAAGACTTTTACTTTTGAATAATTAAATCTGTCAACATTAATTCACCCTCATGGCATTTCAAGCTTCAAAATAAATACAAAAGTACCTTAAAGTATATTAAAAGTGGTCGAATCCACTCCATCTCAAATCTTCAAACCACTTTATCTCAAATTTCTCACACAATAGCTATGTGTGAGAAACGGGCTGAAATTTATGTTGTTATTCACTGAATCAATAGCCACTTTTCCACTGTTGGGCCAGACAATTCTCAACTGCTCCATTCTGTGCTGATCTGGCGCAGCCGGTATGGATATGGTTTCATTTTCCACAGTGTGAGGTTGATAACAGACTACTTTGAAATGTAATACAAATGCGTGAGTTGTTACATTGGAAACGCAACAGACGATATGAGATGTAATAAGCGACCACGTTATGGACGACAATCAGATATTTCTTTTAAAATTCCTTTCACAGATAACATGGTTAGCCAGCTACAGAGAAACTAGCATCCAGGCAACAGACAAGTGACCAATCCAGCGTTGTGATGTCACTACACGCATTGCTTAGCACAGTTAAACAAAAACAGTTTTTAAATCATGCCGTTGCGTACCAGGCTCAAGTGGAAATATAACTGGAACCACTCGGCCCGGGGGTGGAAAAGCGGCTAATGAGTTGAACTGAATGAGCTAAATCAGTTTGATTAGTGAACAGATTGAAAAAGAACAGATTGATAATTATTCTATTTACAAATCGCTACATTAGTGAATTTTGACTTTTAGTAATGAATGCTAAATTTTGAATATTGAAATTTATGAATTTTTTTAAATAATGAACACATAATGGTCTATTTTTCATATAAAGCTATAATATGGTTTTAGATTGAACTGTTCTTTTAAGGGACCGAGGAAGTGAAATAACATTTAATCTGTCGAACAGGCATATAGACAACCTCACTCTTGGACACAAAAACCCAAGATTGTCCAACTTGTCCCACCCATTGCAGAGAGAGCTCCATACAAGCTTACAGTCATTCATAAATTCTTTGTGGTATGTGATTATTGTGGCCACACAGTGGCTTTAAAAATGATTTATAAAGCAATATTTTCAAACTCAAAGCCTCTGTTATTTAAGTAGGTATGTTATAAACATCTCCAATCACAGGGTGCACATACCTTGCTGTTTCTGCATGTTCGTGAAGTCCTCAAATGTCAGCGTCCTCACTGGAGGTCTCCAGAAAGCATACGTCTCCATTATTGCCTCCAAGCCAGTCCTGCATAAGGGATAGTGACAGAGAAAGCCGGAAGAAGAGACGTGAAATGGCAGAGAAAACAGGTGAAACAGTCCGATTATGCACTTGAGAAAAAAGGGAGAAAAAGAGAGGGGGAGTTTGAGGAAACTAGAGCCCGTAAAAAGGAGTAGGTTTTTACAGTGCACATAAATCTTGGTGATGTTTCATCTCTGCTCTGTACATGGCTCCCCTTCCTGTGTGATTTACTCCTCTTCGCAGAGCTCCCTGCATCAGCCCTCGCCGTGAGACTTAACAGGCAGTAATTCTCTACTCCTTTCTGCTCGTTAGTCAGATGCTCTAATGACTGGCTGAGACTGAATCCAAATACTGCTTACCAAAACGACAATGTTTTTCCAATTAATATCACAAATAAAAATGTACAATTTACATTAAAATATTGATTTATCTCTTGGATAAGCATAAGCTAATTGATTTCACTGATAATCAAATGCTAACATTACAACTTCATCTACGGTCAGGATGAGAAGGATTCAATGCATAAATGGCACCGAGGTTACTTTGTGGCAGATCAATTGTTATAGATAAAAAATTTCATTTTTTATTGTGAGGGCAAAAGCGTTTTCTATATTATCTTACTCCTGAATAATCTTTTCATCTCTATTTTTCTGCAATGAAAATCTAATGCTAGTTCATAAATCAGGCGGTCTATTGTTTGAAAAATGAAAAAAGATGTCTCAAATATCTGTGGCGATAATACTCTCCAGATGGAAGTGTGCTTTCATGTGCTGAGGGTCTGTCTTAGACTATTCTTACTCGCATCTTATAGAGATGGAGCAGTGAAGTGCATGGAAATACAGTGAGAGGGAAAGAAAGGCGAGTGAAAGGGTGGGCGAGATTGAGGGAAGGGAGTTAAAAAAGCGAGAAAAGGAAAGAGAGGCATTTTTCTTTCCGCTGCCCTCAATCAGATCGCTTTATCACAGACCGACCGGGTTTTCTTGGCTGCTGAATAAGGGAGTGATTTTAATGTAGTAGGACGTGGGATTAGGAGGGATTCTCCTGGGGTTCATATCCATATGAAAGGCCACTGCTGAGATATGTGTGTATTTGCACACACAGCATGGACAATACAGAACAAGGGTAAGATTTCCTGAAAATCTACCTGTTTCTCCCTGAGTCCCGGAATCCTTTGGCAAATGGGTTGCGGTCGATCTTTAGACGGGTAATCTGTTATGAGAGAAGAAGTCCAAAACAGACTCATTTAATACTATTGTTACATATTCAGACACTTCAAACAGATATTCATCATAATAATTTAATAATAAATATAAAAGTTTTTTTTTTAAACTGATGCGTAATATAGTTTTATTTTGGGATGCAAAAAATATTGGCACTGTATTTTTTGATTTATCGGAACGTGAATATTATTGGAATATTTTATGCATAATATTTTATATACATTTTTCACTCACTGATGTTTTATCATTGACATTTTTAAATCAAATTTCCATTTTTTCATACTGAGTATCATACTAAATTTACTCCTATAATATAAAACAGTTTATTTTAGTTTTAAGGGCTTGTCATTTAGACAAAGCAGTATAGAATTATAATATCGAACATCATCTGAAAATAATTATTGGCAAGAATTTTTATTGTAATGTATCTCTAGTTTTCAAGTTGTATTATGCCTATTAAGATCTGAACTATGCGTTTCATAGTCACAGTGGTGCTGTACACTGACAGTCAGTAATGGACCTGTTGGTTCTGGTAGGCTGTGACCGTAGTGAAGACGGTCTCTGGGAAGCTGAACGTCTTAACTCCTTCCCCTGTAGGTACAGGTTTGGTTGGAGAAAGCTCGCTGCTGAAGTCTTTCCGGATCACGTGGACACGGGGTTGATACTTGTGCATCGAGTGCAGGATGATCTAGAAATAAAGAGAGTTATATCATCAACTACTCTGCCACAACCACAAGAGCACACTTACACAGCTGTATGGATTAAATGTCTGTGGCATAGTGTGGCTTTGAATATCAAAGCTGCCTGGACAAATAGGAGAACATGCTGTATCACAGTGTGTACACATGTTGATGAGATATGAATCAGGCCAGCTCGAGGGTGAGTATCTCACACCGATGTGTTGGCGTCAGAGCATGGAGGCTGTAGCCTTCCCTCCGGCCCTTAGTCTGTTTCTAATTACTCCCAGTGTCAGTGTGCGTCTCCTGGGTCCACCGCAACCGAGGAGGTCAGGCAAGAGAAGAGAGGCCTTTGCAAAACAGCTTGATGACAGTAAATTTAATATTCCAGCTCCCCCATTTCTATCCAATCCAAATGCACAGCCCAGGAGAGCACAATGCCGCCCGAGGCCAGACAACACCAGCTCAATGAAGACCGACTGCAAAGAGGAAGTGTTCAAAGCCACTACGCTGTAATTCCACTGATCGGAGATTTTCAGCATTGAGAACATTGTCTGGGGCCAAAAAGGAATCTGCAGGTGATATCTGAGCACAAAAATGAATCATTATGATTTGCCAAAGTAACACTGTGTTGATCCAAACAACGAATCACAACTTTTAAAGTAATAATGTAAAACTTATTTAATAAGTTATATAAAAAGTGTATTATGGTATTATATAAAATATATACATATGTGTGTGTGTGTGTATATATATTTATATATAAAGTCATTCTGATATTGAAGTAGAAGCAGCCCCTTATTCTACACCAGTAATATTTAAATGCTCTTTGCGATGAAACTGCAATCGAAATGATTTTTGGTCAGGAGGAGGAACGTGAGGTTCATATATTCCATGGCGGCGCGGTCCCACACAGGACGTTCCAGGGTTAACTTCAATTCCGGCCTTTGCTCGCCCTCCAGGCGAACAAAAAATAAAGTCTCTTTTTACGAGGTTGTGGTATAAGAAAAGTCCCCTCTCCTCTTCCTGAAAAAACACCAGCCTGCTGCAGTTGTAACACCCATATGTTATTACATTTGTCAGAATACTCGAGTGATAGCATCAGTGACTCGAGTCAAAACAGCCCCATATGCAGAGGAGATGCCAGTAGAGCAGCGAACTTTGCAGACGTGGCCTAAGGCAACTATTCTACCCACACCAACCCTGCATCTAAAATACTGATACACTGTACTTTTGCTAAGGAATACGCAGCCAGTCATGTGCAATTATTCGATACTTCTGTGCTGTCACTTTACGGCACCATTATACATGGGCAGATTCATATCATATATTCATATCGGCTGCATAGATTAAACTTGATGATCACTTGAACTGAAACAACCTTATTGATCTGCTTTAAGAAAAGTAAATAATAGATTTCAATAGATAAAATATTGTGCTTTATTTATATAAATCAGCAGTTTTTCTTAACAATTTTACGTTTTATTTTTCTGAACATTTGCCATTGAAGGTATAGAAAGCTACAAGGGCGACTTCTTGCACACACCAAATTATCAAAACAGGATTTTCAACACATCCATCATACTATAAATATGACGGTGCACTCAATAACCACATATTAAAAAAAAGAGATCTACTCTTACGGATGTTGAGCTAACATTACGTGACGCATAACTCAATAGAGCTACCAACACAACAACACAAATACAAATGAAGCAATAAACATTACATTAATAATTAGCAAGAATTATTTATGATCCAGTGCATGATAGGAACCTATGGTTTCCGCCACTGAAAAAAAAGATTATTGCGACTTTTTATCTCAGAATTCTGACTTTTTTCTCAGAATTGTGAGTTATAAAGTCAGAATTCTGAGATAAAAAGTCACAATAATCTTCAATTTTTTTTTGGGGGGGGGGGGGGCTTCCATAGAAACCAGCTATCACATCCACATCTTGTTATGACCAACAAAAACAGAATTCATGCAATCTCTGCAAAATTGGAATAAGTAGCCTTTTACACATTTAAACTGTTTGCATGCAAAGAAATTAGGTTTAATTAACTAAAAATCAAGCTTTCCCAAGGAAAAACAATGTTATACTAAACTACATAACAATCACTCATCTGAGTGCATGTCAACCTTATGGCAAAACACAGGGAATTTGGCTTGAATAATATCTGCCAGGCGGGTTTTGTTTACGAGAGACTTATTAAAATAACTAAACTGAGCTAATTTCAAAATTACTAATATTGTTTTCATATTTATACACAGAATCTCAAAACATGAGGAAACATTAAAACAAAACATGGGGGCTAAGCCTTTAAAACCATCCTGAGCAAATTAAGCATATTTTTCTTGTAGGTCTCATTATTCGGGATAGAGTTGGATGCATCAGCTCATTTCTCAAAGCAACTGTCACTGCGATGATACATAACCAAGACAACCTAACAAAACATGCTGGGGATGAGTGTCATCTGATGGACTGATAATAAATTCATTCCTGTGCACTCACTCCCTCAGCACAATGCCACAGACCAGAGCCAGGCACAACACAGACACACTCGAACAGTGAGAAAAGAAGCGCTAAACACAAAAACCAAAGCTCTGGAGGACATACTTGAAAACAATTCACATATGTTGGGGAGGGGGGCAAATGAATAGATTTCCAAACAATAGCATGCGCTGACATTTCGTTTGTATTCAGCTGTTGTTCAGCACATACGCATGGGGAACATCATTCAAGAACATTCAAATCATTATTTTTCCAGTTTTGCCAGTTCTTCAGAGAATACACTGAATAATGGTTTTCTTGCTTGAGAGAATATACAGATGTCTTCGGGGGAAATAAGGGGTTGTTATCCATCAACTAGTGTATGCTATGCACATAGCGATGTGGATAAGCAGGTGTCTCTCAAACACACATTTAATGTGCAGATATTGCAATTTTTGTAGTACGATGAGTTGGTGGCTTTAGTAATCATATGCATGGGTTAGTAAGATTTGTAAGTATATTATGCACATGCAATCAAATGTTGTGAAATATTATTACAGTTTTCTATTCGGATATATTGTAAAATGTCATTTATTCCTGTGATGGCATAGCTAAATTTTCAGCATCAGTCTTCAGTGTCACATGATCCTGCAGAAATCATTCTGATATGCTGATTTAATGCTCAAGAAACATTTCTTATTAATCTCAATGTTGGAAACAGTTGTGCTGCTTAATATTTTTTGTGGAACCATGATCATTTTTTTCATAATACTTTAACAAATAGAAAGTTAAAAAGAACAGCATTTTTTTAAATAGATAACCCTTTACAGTAAGGTTCATTAGTCAAACATTAGTTAATGTATTTACTAACCTAAACTAAAAAAGAGCAATACATTTGTGACTGTATTTACTAACCTTTGTTAATGTTAGTTAATGAAAATACAGTTGTTCATTGTTTGTTCATGTTAGTTCACAGTGTATTAACTAATGTTAACAAGATTTTAATAATGTATTAGTAAATGTTGAACTTAACATTCACAAAGATTAATAAACGCTGCATAAGTGCAGTTCATGATAACCAATGTTGTTAACTAATGAACCTTTTTGTAAAGTGTTACCTAAATCTCTTTACTGTCACATTTGATCAATTTAATGCGTACTTGCAGGGGAGAAGAATTCATTTCTTCTTCTTCTTTTTTTCAAATCTGACTGACCCCAATCTTTTGAACGGTAGTATGTAATATATAAATACTGACATGATTCATTACCTGGCATCAGTACATTAACAGTAATCAAATGTGTACTCACATGGCCTTGATCATCCAGCTCATTGTTGGTGAGTTTGAGTTTGTCAAAGCTGACCACTTGTCTCATCCAGGTGTCTCCTGAAGCCAGTGAATCCGGGTGGATATAGACTCTGGGCGGCACTGGGGAATCTGCGTTTCCCGCCACCATCCACTTTGAGCTGTGATACACATACCTGCAAATATATATCCATAACATGATACTCTCATGTTAGTCAGTGTTAATACAACCAAAAATTACATCATATCAACATTTTGATTGTTCAAATGATAAATATAATACCCAATTGAACTTGTTTTAGCCTGAAGATAATAACCAGTACTAAATGGTATGTAAAAGTATGCTAACATTAACTTAATTAAGATTCTGATACATTTGTCTTTAAGCATTCCTAAAGTGTTGTTTGCTGGGCATTCCCTCAGCTGACCGCCTGAGCCACAGCTGGATGCCTTTAGTTCTGGCCATGCGCACAGTTGAAAGAGCTTAACTGCGACGCCTCTGCCAAAGTCATCACCCAACTCTCAAATATGGACAAAACTCTCATTTGGCCCCTTTTTGTTATTGCTTGGCAGCATTAAACATCCTCTGTGTCTGTCTTATTCTCTCCCAGAGCACCCTACGGCGGACACGAACACACGTGCACGCCACGTTCACGGGCATTAATCAAAAGTTACATTGATGAAGGGCATATATATTTGTACAAAATCATGTGTGCTTTAAGACAAACACTAACACGCTGTCTGTCCCTCGCACACACACGCATATAGAGCCAAGCGTTTTTGTAATTTCCTGTTTGGAGTGCTGTTTAGGGTTATGCTCCATGTAGCAGGGAAAGTGTTAAAGCAAAGGGAAACCTAAGACCAAAAAGGACTGGAAATTTGATTAGCCCTCTTTCATCTTTCATAAATCTGCCATCTGGCACTAGCACAATCAATAAAGATCCAACTTTATGTGACACCTTTTTGGACAGATGGTGGAGCGACTGCCCATTAGAGTCCAGCAATATTTAACACATGCAGTACGCTGTATACTGCAGCATTTACATACATTTAGACCATTGGGGGCAAAAATGGCTTAATTATTAATGTAAGGAACCCTTCGGTCAAGTACAGAAACACAATGACAAGGTTAAAAACTAGTCTACACATACCAATGCCATTTTGTCTAGCAGTTGATTATGTGCTTTCTCATACAGCACAGCAGCAAGTCATATATTGGGTTACTTTACTGACAGAGTAAGTGATACTCTGAAGTGTGGACCGGAGCATGTGCTCTGCGTTTACATCAAGTTGAGTCTGCACCATGTGCGTTTATCGTGTGGATTATTGTGCATACATAAAACAAGAGGACAGGCTTGCCTGAAACAAAGGAAAAAATGAAGAAGAGACAAACAGGCCAACACCTAGATGAAGAGCCAGCAAACGAGGGATATTTGTGGATAATTCAGCCAGAGAGAGCCTCCGACAAGGATCTGAAAATCGGGGCCACTTCGCATTTTCCTACTTCTTCTCGCATACATAAGCCATACCAAACGCCCACATTAAAGAGTAAAGTAATTCAAGTAACACGTAAAGAAAGATTTAACAAGTCTAATATAAACTCTATGTCCCTTAAAAAGGGCAGTGCGCCTAAGTAAAGTGAATAAATTCCAATAAAGCCTGCGTTTCCAGACCCGAGCCCTTGAGACACATGAGGCATTCCAGTGACAGCTCTTTGCTCCGTTTGCAAAGCCTTGTGGTAAATTCCCCAGCCAGGAAGAAAATCCTATTTAATTTTACAAGATCTTTTGGCTTCTAAAATCCTTCATGATATTTGGGGGCTCTAAATGGCTCTCTTCAAGGCCAGCCCTCGAATGGCTGCGGTTTTATTTTCAGTAAATGATTACAACAAGTTTAATTGAACTGGAAGATTATTCTGTTGTACACTTAAGTGTTAGAATGTAACATCCACAATGTTTTATATCCTTTTTTTCTAAAGTATGAAATATATAAAATGAGAAAATATCATTTTTTTTCTCCATTAATTTGAACTAACTTATCTGTCTTTTTTTGCCTCTAATCTCTGTTCTGTCATTTCCAGTACTGTTCTCAGAAATCAGTTTGTGGGACGAAAGCATAAACACAACTCAAATCAGATGCGTTTATTGAAACAAGGAGAGCTAACCTGTTGTATGTTGATCATTATGCCTCTGTTATTTACTGTTAAATAAAAGTTGCCTTAATTTGGGAAAACTTGTAATGAAACATGGCACATGTAAAGGACAAGTGCACTACAGCAAGCCGTACATGTAGGCTTTAGTTGTATTCAAGTAAAGCTTGTCTGTAAGCATCTGTGATGGAAAGTTGTCATGGTGAGAGCGAAATCACAGGGACACACTACACCACCTTCAATGCTGATACGGCAACTCTGTCAGGGTTGACGTCAGTGTTGCATATTCATATAAATCTCCAACTCCATTTCAAGAGGGTTCAATTTTCCAGTTTACAGACAAATGTTCAGTCAAATTTGTCATTTTCCTCACAGCAGCTGTGCTTACCTGTATCTCTTGTTGTCCACCGGTACAATGTCCATGGCAATGTAATACTGCTGATGTGGATCCAGTCCGACGATTTTAACTCTCATAGCAGGGAACATTCTCCTGAAACAGAAAAGAATTAATATTATTGCATGTGTTTATCAAACGAGTCCAATTGCGTAAACAGTGATCCCACTGACACATAAATAAATAGTGAAAAGAGAATAAAAAACACTGATAAACAAAAAGGAAAAAGATAATAGATAGGAAAAAGAATAGAGTTATGTCTGTTACACTGAAATATAGCACTGTCTAACACCAATAATAATAAAAATATATATATTTTAAATCATTCTTATCTTTGAAAGTAGGATTTAGATACATTTGGGTAAACTAAAAAGAAGTCTAAGAGATAGAACAGCAGACAAATGAAAGAACTCAGAAATGCCTATAAAAAGTTCAAACAAACTAAACTGAACATTTTTGGCTAATTCCTCATTTTACACTTCAAAAGCAACTTCTTTGTCTTTTCATTTTAACGTCATAAATCTCTTTGTTCATAATGAGAGAAAAGTGTCTGGTGCTCACTTCCACCCCCTACACCTCCAAATTTATAGGGTTATTATTAGCACGCGGGCATAAAATACACGGGGCTATTCATGAAGTCTCGTTACACGCGTTCAAATCAGACTAATTATTATTTCAGGCTCCATTTTTAACCAAACATACAAACGAGGAGCCTATAATAGGCTTTAACATGTTAGTTCAGTTACGAGCTACTTTGTTTGATAAAGGCTTCTTCTACCAACAAGATTGTTTACGGTTTCAACGAAAAACAGCGCGAGGAATCTGAAGAAAGCCTCTACTGATGATGAAAACAACATGTATATATATATATATATATATCCATTTTTCCCTAGAAATATGTTTTTACTGTTTTTTCTCTCTTTTTTTCTGTAATCTTAATTAGCATACATTCGTTATAGTTACCAAAACACGCTTAATTCTCCGTAAATTGTAAATTTTACACCGTTATGTAAAAAAAAAAAAAAAAAAATCAAATAAAAAGTCTAATAATTTGTCAATGGCATTATGGGTTCGTTTAACGAGGTCCATTTTTCTTACTTGTATAGCCATAAGCCACAACAGAGTAATAAGCTCTACTTTACAGCCTTGCAGTCAGGAAGTTCGAGTTTACCTTGAGTTTTAAAACAAGGAATTACACCAATAAATTGAGACATGTTATCATGTTGGTTTGATCGTAGTGTGTAAAAATGGCACGGAAATACCTGGCAATCCCCCCGAGAAAAAAGGGGCGAAAGGTCTGCCTGTGAACTGTGCAGGTTAAGTTATATGCTCGGTTTGGGCTGTAATTGACGCTCAAAAGAGCACGAAAACGAAAAGCATATTTCAGATATATTAATTAGAAACAGTTGTTGTTGTGCTGTTTTGCCCACCGTTACAGGGTTGACTGTATTGGAATAGCCCCGTAGCTCTCCATATACAGGCTGTGGTTTGTGATTTGTGACTGCTGCCCCCATGTGTAACACATTAGCGCCCCAAAACTGTGTTTTCATGTTTTCAGTCCCCGCGCGAGGTCACATCCCTGTGCCAAACAATGGCATGTTACCTTGAGCTTATTTGTCAAAAAGGAGAAAAGAGAGTAGTCCTTGTAGGCCTATGGGTCTAATGTTCGAGATGATAAAAAGAAATGATTAGTATTGAAATTTGATAGTTTTATAATCGTTGTTGTTTTACTGTAGTTTTAAATCATTTTCAACTGATAAATGCGTTGAAAAAAATGTAGTTACTTCTTTTAATGACCCTAAACAATTTGTGTTCAAGTTGTGTAGGCCTAACCATCAAGTAAAAATATTTAAATACTTTCCTTGCATGTTGAAACCACGTGAGTGCACATGTATATTTTAATTTTATAATTAAATTTTAATTTGTTTATAAGATATTTATCAATCTAAAAAGCCTTTCCTTTTGAAGTTTAAAATGAACAATTACCCAAAAATATAATTAATTTTGAAAAATGTAATGAAATCTTTAACTTAAAACAAAAAGTAAAAACATGTAATTAAATAAAGCCTAAAGAATATAATAATAATAAACTTAATGACCTTTTTATTTCATGGTTTTCTTTTGACTGACGGCACAAAAATAGCTTTGCTGCATGTTGGTTACGCCACACTTATTATTCATTTAATTTTTAATATTCATTATGTTTAAAAAAAATTAACTGCTTAATTTGAAAAGAAATACAAATAAAAAATTATGCAAAACTATTTTTGCCAGCAATAATTTCAGCCTTTTAATTAGAGTTTAGAGTTTTTAATTAGAGACTTTCGAATAGCCTTAAGAGTCGGACAAGAACAAAATACTGTCATAAATTCTAACATGAGATAAATTCATTATTTTACATTTCATAAAAGGTTTACCTTCCTGCTTTTGTGATGATCATTTCTGTACCAATGTCGTGGAAGCGTTTCCACAGGTCAGCGCACTGCAGCTCCACCTGGATCTCCTCCATGGAGGCTGAGGGGGAAGGGTCGCAGGCGGCAGGGGTCAGGTCCGCCGGGGAGCCGAACGAGCAGGACGTCCTCTCCGCCAGACCCTCGCCGTCAGAGCCCGGGCTGGCCTCCGAATCTACAACGAGCAAATAAAATGATTATAAGCGCCAGCAGCAGGAAGGAGGCCTCGGGAGGCCCTACGACAATATTGAGGGGTAGAACCAGATCACCTGCAGCGACTTGGAGTCACTCAGACCATCATTTGAATGGAAAATGAAAACGATATAGAGCAAAAATAAAATAAAGTGGAACATATGATTCAGCATATCGTTTTGTTTTCTGAAAATACATCGAGTTAAACCAACAAACTAATGACATTTTCCCCAAATGACAGACCTATAGGCCTAATAAAATTCACAGAACGAACAGAAGTTGATTAAAAATAATATTTATCAACGAAATCGCCAATAAAATAAAACTTATTTCGCTGCATTTTTGATCGCAAGATATTTATGCCCACGTACTTTGCTCTTTTAGCCTCATGTACTCGAGAAAAAGCTGCCAATCTTGCGCAGAATCTTTAGCAAGCTTACCATTACAACCAACACATCAAAAAGCATCCTCTTAAAAAACTCATTTGAATTGCCAAATGTGAGCGCGCGTTTGGATAGAGATGAGTTTAAAGACAAAAGAAAAAGCAGAGAAATACAGGCCTTAACTCTGATGCAAAGCGAAATAGGTGAGTGTAAATGAGTTCAACAGCAATTCACAAGAAATCCATGTATTATGCAACCTAAAGCTTATTGAAATGAGTTTTGGTGGTACATTTCATGCAAATGAGGCTGGGCAGAGAGACTGGCAGCAGCCCGGGCCAAACCGCGCGTATAGGGAGAGATGTTACAGAGCCCCAGAGTCAGAGGGACACTTTTCATCAACCTCATGAGAGATTCAATCAGCGTAATTACAGCAACGAACCCCATCCTCTCTTTCATGTCCTCAACTCCATCCAAACCCGCTCCTGAGCTGCTGTCTGTCAATGAGCCTTTCCACAAGACGAATGCCTTCTGCCAGAATTACGCACAACAACACAACAAAGTGTAGACAGCGTCAGCTTCACACAAACGACAGTTTCAGAATAAAACAGACAACAAAATTTCACCTTTACCGTGGAGTTTAATTAGTTTACTTCGAACAAATTAAGGCTACGTGCTCAGTAATTATGACTAGTGAATGCGTAAAAATGGAAGGGAAACGTTGACGCAAGGAAGCAAAACCAAAAAACATAATTTAGTGCAGTAGCCAACTAATAATAGCAGATTCATATTTTCTTCTGCCCGTTGAAAGCACTCCGCTTTCACATAAACAAATTCATTTTGTCTTTTTTTATAGACTCGACTTACTTGTGAATGACCTAACTTTGGACAGAGGCGAACTAAGCATGAAATTGCAGAGTAACCCAATCCACCGGGAACAGAACCACCTGTTTCTGCTGGACTTCATTCAGTCTCATATAAGAGGGAGGTAATAAAAATAAAGATTAAGATTCCTTTTAAATGTACACATCTGTCGTCTTTCATTTTTACTTCGTCTCTTTGGGAATTATGCAATGGAAGGGTAAAAAAAAAAAAGTTTGAATGACATCGAACGTCATTTAGAACAGCTGACAATGGCAGACTTGAGCAATATTCAGCTATTTATTGAAGAATTTCAAGACTTTTTGAAGAATTGAATAGAGTGCAAATCATCCAAGATTTTGATATTAAAACCGCACAACGGTCCAAGTTTAAATGTTTGTATTAAATATTACGCACTTTTAATATTCATACACACACAATATATATATATATAATATAATATATCACACACACACAAAATCCTGCCTATGTTTTACCCATTTGATTAATGAAAGGAAATATCGCGTAATTTTATTTGTTTATTTATTTATTGCAACCGATGTCTTTGGTTGTGAAAAGCAGAATGAGGGAGGTATTAAACTCATAACAGCACATTCATTTTTCAGTGATATTCTAAATAGAAAGCCTAACATGTGATGTGAAAATAAGTAAGTGCGTAAATATACATCTAAAATCTAAAACTCAAAAAACAAACGTAAAATCCAAAATGTTCAATGCGAGCAAGACCCAAAGAGCACGTAAGGTGAAAGAATTATTTGCGATCAAAAACTGGTTAATTATTTCTTAAAATATGTATTTCTAATTTAAAACGATTTATTAAAGACATAAAAACTTGTTGTTGATTGATTTTAGGCGACCTGCTCCACTAACAAGTCTTCACACCAACGCCTAAAAAGATTTTGAAATGCATAAAAAGCTCTTTTTTCCTCTGTAATGAAATCAAGACGGGATCTTCCTGGAACTGTAGATATTGTTGTTCAAAGATGTTGAAATGTTTGTGTTCATTGAAACAGAAATGACTCAAATACAGAATCATGACACCCGTGTGTGTTTAGGACATCAGCCTCAGATGAGAAATTCATCTGTAAACATGCGCGCGTGCAAGAAAATCTCATCAAGATCAATGTATTTAGATGAACTGAAATGACTGTGCCACGTAATTAAATGAAACAATCTATTGTTGTTCTTATTATATTCCGCGTAATATCACCGCTGAACCAAGGCCTATGGTCGTGTAGAAACAAAGATGTTCTGTTCTATTCTATTCATGAACTCTATGGTTAAACAAGCACTGTTAAGTTAGAGAGAAAATGCTTTAAATATGTACTGAATGTGAATAAAAAAATATATATATATATATATATATATATATTTACCGTGCAACCTGTACATGACATTATTACAGGTCCATGTTTAAAGATATAAACAAACGCATGTTTTCGAATATTCGCGTAATGTGCATCAACATGAAATAAATTATGTTTAATTATTATTGCGACAGCCTTTTCCCTTAAGGACACATGCAGGCCTTTTGTGACCTGTTGACCTGATCGCGTAATCTAACAGAAATCAAGTTAAATCTTGTTCTTTATACCCTAAAAAATCAGAAAAAACAAAAGCTGTCTTAGTTTAATAAAATGACAATTATAGGGATGCTACTCACCTGTTATAATAGTGTTCTTCCTCTGAAATAAAGCTGCTCTTTTGTTTCAGTACAGCCTAACTAACTTTTGTCTGTGCTCGCCATTATTTGTAAAATGTGGTGAACAGTCATATTTATCCGGCTTCAATATCAGAATATGTACAGAATGATCAGTCAGCAGCCTGTTGTGCGGAACTTAATGGCCTGCCTAATGGCAAATGTTCCTGAAGCGAGACTAATGAAGTGATGACTAACGTTGCAACAGTTGAACTACAGCGATGAAACCGAGAAACACACACACACACACACACACACACACACGCGCGCGCGTGAACTCACAAGAGCACTTATCTTTTGAGGAGACCTGGAGACGGGTTAATGTGTCCAAACTGACATCTACAGGGAGCACTTTCAAACTCCACGTCCATGTTTCCAATTAAAGCTTTATAACACACTATTGTTGACCTAATCAAACATAAGACACGATTTGACAATTGTAAGGCCCTCGTGTAAACTTCATCTATTAGCCAATCGATACATCACTGATTAAAACCGATCCTTTTCTTGATGAAAGTAAATCACAAAGTCCCAAAAGTTCTAGAATCAAATTTGTAGTTTAAAATAATAAAAGCTGTGTTATTCCTGCGCTGTGTCTAGTATGAATTACTGTTCTTGGAAACTTTTTTTTTGAATTCGTCTTTTTTTATAATTTCCCTGAGATCGAAGCATGTTTAACTTGTGCAAAGTAAATTAAGAATAAAAACGCAATTATCTGAAGTTTAATAGGATATTATAAATAGGTTTCTATTGCTTTCTAGAATTAAAGTGATGTTTGGGCCAACTGCATAGGCCAGTGACATTTTAGTCCAGTGCAAAACGTTAGTTTGTAAATGCGCTCAAAAGTTATAGATATGGGATGTTTACGTAGTGCACGGGAATTCAGTTTGCCATTTCATCATTCACTAACCCGGGTCAATATCCAGACAATTAGCAGGATCCTCGCCGTCTCCCAATTGTCCGTTGCTCGCGAGGCTCTCCATAGACAGCTCCAGTTCCTTCTCTTCCCAGCCCCGGAGCTTCCGCTTCTTGTTTGTCCCGATCAGGGCTTCTACCGAAAAGGCGTGCGCTCGTGAACTCAGCGCGGCGGCGGACCGTCTCCTGTCACTCATCTCTCCCACTGCAAATCCAACGGAGGACAAATAGAAACTCCGTCCGGGCGGCAGGCGCAGGAATGCCGCACGCGCAAAATGTTTCTATCGGGTGGATTTAGTTCTCCGGTGACGACGGTAATCCAAACCCAAGTCTAATTTATGCCCTTTAAAAGCTTAAAAATAAAAGAACCCATTCCCAACGAAGAGGCTTTGCTGAATGCCTTTTCCGAGAAGATAGTTTGTTAATATATGTCGATGTTTTGCGTCTCCGTCCAACTTCTCTACGTCTCTTTTTCTGTCGTTGAGTCCTCTCTGATTGATATTCACTTCTGGAAAACTTTTTTCGAAGCGTTAAGGGCAACCCTCTTACTGTTTGTCAAACCCAGCGCGACCAATGGGAAACGCGGGAAGGGAAAGAGCCAAAATATGTTGTCCAATGAAAGAGGAGGGAAATAAGCACGGCGGAGAAACTCTGAGCTGGAATTTGGAGATGGCCATTTTACAGAGAATTAACCTCATTGGATTTAACAAGCAGATAAAAGTTCTGAAAACAGTTGTTTTTGTTCCATTAGCGAAAAAACAAACCGTTACTTTTTTTTTGTAGTAAATGAAGTCTTTCATAAAAAAAAACTTTAACAAGATTTCTTTCGAAAGTTTTGGTCACTCGTCCGGGTGGGTCATCTTCAAAAATGTCTTGATTAAGAAACCTATTTGACCTTTAAAATGTTTGGGAGCTTATTAAAATGTAGTCAGTTTTGTCAATGTTTTGTCAGTGACATGTCTATTTAAGCTCGATTAATGCACTTTATTCGATTATTCACCAAGATTAATGTTAAACTTGAAAAGATTGTCCCATAGATTTTCCCACAGAAGGTTAGGCCTGGGAAATATTAGTTTATATATATATATATATATATATAAACAGATTTTCTCTCCTCCTCTCTATAATCAAATTTCACGTGGATTGCTCATATGCTCCACACCTAACCCTCCTATAGTGCAAAAACAAAAAAGTTAAATATGACAATAATAAATATTACTCTCATTGATAAGTGTTCAGAGAATAACAACACAAGAAGTAACCTTGTAGCTTATTTATGTTTTAAACGAATAAATCATTAAAGCTCAACAGTCGGCAAGTAGCCAAATACTAAAATACATTTTTTTAAAAATGAACGAGAAATTAGCAATGACCTATAATTATAGAAACAAATCTAATTGCCCAATTAAAATTCAATTTCAAATTAAGAAATGTAGTTAGACTACATTTAGAATTGCTAAATAAACTTACAAAAAAAAACCACTCTCAAAGTTTATGATTCTTTATGAACTTTGTAAACACGCATAACTTCACTGACATTGAACTGCGAATTTATTTGATCAAAACAGTGGTTGAATTAGAGCACATCTGCACCCAAACGAACAGACAATTTACACTGTATCTTACCCGAGTTTAACCCTGAGATCCAGCTGCCGACTTTACTACAAAACATTAATCAAAAGCGGTTCCGCTGTTTAATCATCTTAAACAAACGCGATTAGGCTGACGGAGAGGATTCGGCAATATCAATGATATGATATTGATGATGATGATGATGATGATATTATTTTCATGGCGCTCATAAATGTTTATTTCCGTGCGTCATTCTGAATACTATACCAATATTTTCCTTTTCCATAAGTGCTCCATAATCGTTAACTAATTGATTAATCCATGATGATGCAATGCTCTTAATTAAAGTGTGGATTAAAACGTTTAATTATAATTAAACGCAGTCCTGTTTTGAAAATCACACCAAAAATAGACTAAGAGACCATTATTATTATTATTATTATTATTATTATTAAGAAATGGAGAGAGAGAGAGAGAGAGAGAGAGAGAGAGAGAGAGAGCTATTGGTGCGGTAAGTCTTATTAGAGACACTCTTTACTCTTTATTCTCGCTGGATGAAACGTTCCCAAAACCGGATAAATTTTAAGAAAATCCTAATAATCAGGTTTGACAGCAGAATTTTATTGTTTCGTCACTGAATGCAGTAGGCCTATATTTTGATGATTGTTAAAACTAAAGAAAAAAGGCTGACCCCTATCTTTCAGAAACAGCGCATCACACGAGCCATTTCACACACACACACACACACACTTGACCGCGCATCGCGGGGTGTCACGAGCGCTGCATCCGATTAGCACACTGTCCATGGATTATGATAAAACACGTACTAAATGTCTTGCACGTTTTGTTGTCATTTTACTGGTTATAACTCCCGCAATTCGATATTGGCAAATGAGCATGCTCGCACTTTGCGTATCATTTCTATTGAGCTGCGCATATGGAGTCTATACCAACACACACCAGCTAAAAATAGCGCATTTGAACAAGGCGAAAATGAACGACACTTCAAAGTATAGAGTAACTTGAAATACTGTCAAACAAGCGACTGTTCTTCGCCATTCCGTCAGCCGGTATAGGATATTATAGAGAACGGAAAAAAAAACAGCTCTAAACAAACGAATCATTTTGCTGGACTGATCATTAATTGGCCTGTGGAACGAATAAACTGCCCACCTAATCCTCCCATATATCCTAGAATTCAGAACACAGCTTTGAGGAAAAATGCATGTTTGTGCAGCAGGCGATGGAAACGTTTCCAATCGCAATTTAAAAGAATCAGAGAAAATGCGGGTATAGTTAATAATGTTTTCTTATTTCATGATTTATTATGACTTCTTCTAGGATTATTTCATCGAAAAGAACCGGCTGAAGTCATTACAAACGAGGAAATGTTATTTTTGACTGAATTAAGTAGCTAGCCCAAAGACCTCAGATTTTAAATTGTTCCCAATTTAAAATTACAAGCATAAGTCATTATTTTAAAGTATACTCATTAATAACATAACAAATCCACTCTGGGATATGAATTTGAATATCAGGCTGTGCATATTTTTTTCCCCTTTTTTTTTTTAAATTTGTTTAATACTACTTTTATTCTTTAAAATGTAAACAGGAGTATATTAAATGCATGTATCTGTTACACGATTTTATACCCATTTATCCCTGAAAATGTGTATGATAATTCTAGGTTCATAGACCAAGTGCATCAAGACATTGAAACATTTCCAATTTTATCAATTGTCTTGCCTTAAAACGGATCATTCTGCTTTGGACAGGCAATCTTGACGCCTCTTCACAGATGTATTCCACATCTGTAAACCCTAATAAGTTGTCAAAATTCCAAAAAAAATGAGGCAATCAGTTGATTAAAATTTTAAGTTAAGAAATCCAAAGTTTAAGTAAGCAGAACTGGCAGATTTTTGTTTTGTACTCAAACATTTCAAGTAAAGAATAATTGAAATGTTTGAGTACACCAATTGATTTAACCTATAATGTAACCTCATTGTAAACATTTTTTATTAGTGTAAACTTAGTTAGTTATAACAAGCTATTTCAGAAAATACTAACTTGATAATGTGCTATAATCTTAACAAGAACATGGCAACACTTGCTGATCGACTAAAGTAAAATAAAGCATCTAACATATACTTGCTCTCAAACCAAGCCACACCGCTTGTCACCATGATGGAAATGCAAAAAAAAAAAAAAAACACTACATTAACAGAAACTCTTCTAAATTAGCATAGCAAAACATTAATCTCCAACTTAACATTAATCTTGCACAGAAAAACCTTATGTAACATATTTTTGAGTGCCATGGGCAAAGCTTGCTGGGAAATATAAATCCCGGTCTACTTTCAGTTAAACTTAAGTTCATCTAAATTAAAAGAAATACGTTCATAAATCTCAAAACAATAAAACAGTTCAGCTTACTTAAAATATATCAGTTCAGTGAACTTGAAAGTAAAAGAAAGTTCTAAATACTCATAAAAGTTCATTTGACTGAACTAATTTGTTTAATTTAAGTTTGTCCAACTCAAACCAATTAATTATTTTGAATGTTAGAGTTTAGAGTCTATAGGAGGTAAAAAAAAATCAGTGCAATAGGCTACAATTAAATTATTATTCTTACACAAGCATGCATAGTGTGTGTGTGTGTGTGTGTGTGTGTGTGTAGAAGAAGTTTTCAACCACAACAGGACCGGCAGTTTCTCCTGTTCAGCATTTGTGTTGGGGCACGGGTGGACAGAAATTGATTGGATTTTGAATGCAAGTTATTCATATACCAATAAATAAAAAAAATATTTATTTTTGTTTAAATAAATAGAAAATGGACAAAAATACACGACGTAATCAAACAAAGCAGAGCATTTGGACAGACATGGGCAATTTATGGTGACAGCGGTGTAAATTACTTACCACAATTATTTCAACAGTAAACTAAAAAAAATGTTAGAGAGACAAAGAAGAGTTTGTTGCATCTCACAGTTTATGAATTGCTTTAATAAAAGCCCACCAATTTCCTGACTTCCGTCATCACAGGAGCTGCGAGGCTGCGAGCCTTCTCTGCTCCTTTGGCTAATAGACTCTCAAGATGGCCTCTGTCGGCCCTCAGTCTTTGGATCTCCAGCCGAATGGGTTGCAGCTTCTGTACAATAGCCTCGGCCACCACATTCTTGTACTGTCCAGTGTCCATACCTTCAGCCAGCCTGATCACCTCCTCCACACTCTGTCCAGACACAGCCGCATGCATGGAGACTAGGTTTGATACACCTGGCCTGCTCTCAGGCTCATAGGTCACCTCCGAAGTGAAGTCAGTCACAGCTCTGCGAATCTTAAAGACAATGTCATCAGGTGTATCGGTCAGGAAGACTGTAGATAACTTTTGGGGGTCTGACTTGGACATCTTCGAAGATGGATCCCTCAGAGATTTCACCTTTCGAGTGTCACCTGAGAGTTAAAAGACAAGAATAGTTAAACATTTTATCTGCGTTATCAAGTTTCTTACACTAGATTATGCATCAACTTAAAGAGATAGTTCACCTGAAAAAGAAAATTCTCTCATCATTTACTCCCCCTCAAGTTGTACTAAACCTGAATACATTTCTTTTTTTCTACAAGCAGATCTCACCCCCCACTGACTACCACAGTAGGACTAAAAAATACTACGGTAGTCAATGGGGGAGGGTCTGCTTGGTTACAAACATTCTTCCATAATATCTTCCTTTGTGTACAGTAGAAGAAAGAAATTTACACGGGTTTAGAACAACTTGAGGGGAAGTAAATGATGACAGAATTTTCATTTTTGGGTGAACTATCCATTTAATGTGTCATTTTTTTAATAAAAGTATTATTGATAGTAATGTGACAGTAAATACATTTAATGTTACAGACAAATTTAATGAATTATGTTCTTTTCAACTTTCTATTTATCAAAAAACCTGAAAAAAAAAAATCACGGTTCCCACAAAAATTAAGCAGCACAAATGTTTTCAGCATTGATAATAAAAAAGAATAATAACAGAATAATAAAGAGAAAGAATAATAAATAATAATAGAATAATTAAATGAAGGTTACACTTACACTGAAGACTGCTGAAAATTCAGCTTTGCCATCATGGGAATAAATTATACTTTAAAATATATTAAAATAGAAAACAGTTCATTTAAATTGCCATATTTCCTGAATTTTTTAAACACTTAGAGAGCTTAAGGGACTCCTTTTGAAAACTACACAATAGAATACAGCACATCACTTAATAAAAGTTAGTCACTGACACAAAATGTGTCATGTTGAATTTAGTCACCGCTATGATAGATTTAGATCAGCAAAGAATTAGCCTTATTCAAACTAGTAACTACCATTTTTCATCAAAATGAACTGGCTTGTAGTTGAACCAAAAAGTGGTGCCGAAAAAGGCGCAGGAAACCTGCTAGTTAATAAAGATTTCTCTGAAATGCTTCCTTTATAGTATTGCCTAAACATTTCGATACAAAAAGTAATCAATGTAACTTTCCACTTTTTATAAAATCATTTTCAGTAAATTAGCATTAAACAGTGACCGCAAACCTCAAACATTCATCAGATTGAAATTGAGAATCTCAGGATATGTAAATATTATTTCTTTGTGAGATCACGACACAGATGGGTTCCAATGGCCGGATCTTTCATTTGGTTTCAGTGCAACAGATATTGTTTGGCTTCTTCAGCTTTGGCTCTAGGATGCAGGCACAGTCTTCCATCACATGTAAGAAGGGGGACGTGAACCGGTCCTTTGTGAAGTCACTATAGGAAAACCCCCCAAATCCATTATCACCCCATCACTCAGATAGAGGAGGAAGAGAACATTCCTTTAATCAAAGTGCCATTGCACACATGACTGGTTTCATATTGTGCTTTTATGATGGCGATAATTATAGAGAATGAAAGACTGTAGTTCAAACCGATGCTCCAACATGCCCGCCATGTGTGCGCATGACTTATTATGCGAGGATACGCCGTTGTGCGAACGTGTAACATACTGAGAGGAAAGCAGGGAGCTTTAGCAGACACTTGAGAGCACTGACTCATCTGTGTTCGCTGAATGACTGAGCAATTTGTCTTACTTTTCCACTTTTCAGAGTTTGTGCACAGGTGAATCTTTATGAGAAAAACAGACTGATTAAAATGGGAAGTTAATATCATGAGATAAACATAAGAACTTCCAAACATACTGAGAAGGGCACGAGGCTCGGGAAAGAACGCTCCGTACTGGTTGTTAAAGATGCGGGCCAAGTCCTGGGCGAGCTCCAAGTGCTGGATCTGGTCCTCCCCTACTGGCACATGTGTGGATCTGCACAACAATAACATCACTCTCTCTCTCTCTCTCTCGCTCGCTCTCAAACAAAAAGCTGGGAATATAACCGCACTGAGAACAAAACACATTAAGGGCAGAGCAGGTCATACTTGTAGAGCAGAATGTCCGCCGCTTGTAACACGGGGTACGTATAAAGCCCCACACTGCCTTCATTCTTCTGCTTGCTCTTCATCTGAAAGGAAAAGAAATGGAGGATTTACTAGTGGAAGGACAGAGAGGAAAGTTTGAAATAAATCTAAAGCGCCTTTCATTACATTTGGCTGCAACTGTCTGTTTTCTTATTACAATGAGGTCTAACATCAAGGTCTGTCTCAGTGTCCCAGATCGGGCTGAATGAAGGAGTTTTGCCACATTAACGCACGCAGGCAGCATCCAAAGGCCACTTTCCGCCACGTTTCACATGCACTCAGCTGTTGAGTAAACAGCTAGGTGTTTTCCTTGCAGCGGTGGGAGGCTTCTGGCCGAGCGCTCCTTCAGCAGCAATATAAAAGGGTTGTCCTCTCTGGGTGAATCACAGTCATTATCAAGCCCTGTCTCTCCCTGCCAGGTCCGCCCACCCTCAAGACCGGCACAGGAAAACCCTGTTGCCGCGCCACATAGGCAATAAACAGAGGAGGGAGGCTTGAACACTTAACTTGGCAAGTTACCATCTTCTAGAGGGCTCGAATATATATATATATATATATATATATATATATATATATATTTTATTTAACATGATCATAAGTTTCTTTTCTCTTAATGAATACAGCAAAAACAATTACCTTCCATTGAGGCAGGTGCCGTAAACGCGGCATGCTGGTAAGGCAACCTAGGATCCACGAGAGCTCAGCATGTTCAGAGACCTGCACAGATCACTAGTATAATTCAATCTTCACAAGCAAAATGACATGGCACAGATCTCTTTGCACGATTAATTTACTTATTAAGAAACACATTAAACGTGCAATTCATCGATGCAATGCTTTCAACATATTTTTTCCTATGATGAGTAAGTTTTTAATTTGTGATTTTTATTTTGAAAAAATCATAGTGAACTGTCCTGATATCATAATGAAGCCTCTTAGAAGGTAGAAAACCAGGAAAGGCTATCATATACAGTAGATAATTTGATGTTTTAATGACATGGCAAGGTTAATTCAGGTTGTAAAATTTAGTGCAACTCCACAAAATGATATTTATGAATTATATACAGTATATGGTCACACTTTAGATTTATGGTTCTATTCTCACTTTCAACTAACTACTCTTGCTTCAATAAACTATCAATTACTGCTTATTAATTACTCTTAATTTGTACAGTGACAGTAAATTATGCATAATTATGTATAAACTAGGTATCTTCGTAGCGCCCCTGTGTGGTAATGAAGAGAAGATGATGTCCCTCACCTTCCAACAGGTGCACAGCAGCACTGTATGTCCTCTCTGCATCCAAACTTTATCACAAGTACTCAAACTAGTCTTTCTCGTGTTACAAAATCATGAAAGAACTTATTTGACTGCTGTTGTGAAATCTGTACGTTCCCAAAAGAGCTCCAGATTCGAAAGAAAAACACTCCTCAAAATCGTTCTGCTTCAGAGAATTAAACTTTATGGGTGCTGGCGACACAGCCATCACCTCTCATACTCACAAAAGGATTCTGCTGGATCTGATGTAAACCCCGAGAGGAACGAACATAAAACGTTATTTTACAGCACAGTGCTGAAAGAGATATTTATTACAGTTAGCTAATCTATGTGTGAGGGTGAGACAGCGGATATGAAGATGACTGAGGGATCACGGCAGAAAATCTTATATAGTGGAGGTGGATGTCTCAGATGACTTCATTTGTCAGATTTGTGCAATCAAAGAAAGAGTAAGTGAAACAATAGAGCCCTAAATATAAGCTGTTTGTTCCTCAGGCACATCAGTGAAAAGAAATTTAAAAGAAATATGAAGGTCCAGAGTGTAAAAAAGGGTCATATTTGTTTGGATTTATACACCGAGTTCAATTATGCGAGTCTGCCAGAAATGCAAACATAAATCTCTCTGTTGTGTGGATGTTATTCTGGTAAAAGGGTTTCAAGTGCAATTTATCCCAAACACACATACAGCTATATCATGAAGCCCTGTACTTAAGATCCGATTGATTTTAGCTTGTCACCATTTTTTCAATGAAGTCAAATGTTTTCCTTGGGCCAGGGTATTATTTTCACATGTGGAACAGTCTTGTGCTCATATGTTCTATGGGAGGTCTTCAGTCCTGCCAAGATATGTGGCATGAAGTTAAAATGGAATAAAATCAGGAGGAGTGCGAGTGTGTGCATTTTCACATGCTCGCTGCAAAGTTCCAGAGCAAAAACACAAAAACCCCGATACACTTTCACTCTGCTGCACAACACACACAAACACACACAGTTGAAAGCATATCAGGTGGCTGAGAGGAAGAACATGTCGACACTTATTATAGTTACCCTTTAAAAGTTGCTCAATTCGAGAGAAAACTTGGTGGACAGCTAGCGAGTTGCTGCGTACAGTAAAATCTATTATTATCCTCCTCTTTCTGCTTCATGTGGTCACTTTGAAGTGAGCCGTGAAAACGAATCTGTGTGTTTTCCCCATCCCGAGAATTTGTAGAGATAGAAATCAGCTTGGTAGAATAAGCATTAAAAGCTAGCCTCTATTAAATAAATATTTGCAATGGAAAATGTTTTAGCTGACTGCCAGTAGTTCAGCCCAATAAAACGACTGGGCACCTTTCTAGAATGAGACTTCTGAAGCTATTTGAAAGGTGCCTTTGACGTTATTTGACATTGTTTAGGCAGGAGGGACGACCAAAGATCTGCACGGTTCAAAAATATAATTCTAGCAGTTATGAATGGTTTAAAGGGATAGTTCAAACTCAAATGAAAATTCTGTCATCAATTACAATTGACATCAATGATGACATTTTGGGAGGATTAGTTCACTTCAGAATTCAAATTTCCTGATAATTCACTCAACCCCATGTCATCCAAGAAGTTTATGTCCGATTTTCTTCAGTCGAAATGAAATTCCTCGGTTTTTGAGGAAAATATTCCATGATTTTTCTCCATATAATGTGCTTCACTGGGGTACAACAGGTTGAAGGTCCAAATGTCAGTTTCAGTGCAGCTTCAAAGGGCTCTACACGATACCAGCCGAGGAATAAGGGTCTTAATCTAGACAAATGATCTGTCATTTTCTCTTCCAACTTCAAATTTTTTTGGAAAGGGCGTTTGACTTAGTCTTTGCCTGTTTGATTTGTAAACACTGGATCGGTACTTCCGCCTACGTCACGCGTGACCTTTCCAATGAGAATGTGTGGCACATTTTGGAGAATTTGTAGTTAAAAAGTATATATATATATATTTTTTTTTTAAGAAAATCACCTATTGTTTCGCTAGACAAGATTCCTCGGGTGGGACTGCGTGGAGCCCTTTGTAGCTGGACTGAAAATGCGATTTAGACCTTCAATCCACCCAACCCCAGTGAAGTCCAACATATGGAGAAAAATTCTGAAATGTTTTCCTCAAAATAATTTAATTTCTTAATCGACTGAATAAAAAAATAAGATGAACATCTTGGATGACATGGGGGTGAGTAAATCATCAGGAAATTTTAATTCTGAAGTGAACCAATCCTTTAATACATGTTGTTTATTTGGAAGCAAGTCTTTAAAGCAAGACTCACTTGAGACTGCTGAAAGAGGATGGAGCGAGTCGGGTCAATGCCACAGGCCAACAGACTGGCCGCCATGTCCAGGATGTTGTCTCGCAGCATCTGAGGGTCCTGAGGCTGGGTGATGGAATGAAGGTCTACGATGCTGTACATGACTGTGCTGTACTCGTCCTGCAGGGACACCCAGCTCTCTAGAGCTCCCAAATAGTTCCCCAAGTGAGGAACACCTGTGGGCTGGATTCCTGAGAAAACCTGCCCTTTAAGGAGGCTCTGTAGGGGAAAAAAAAAAGAGCACAAGACAAAAAAATCGGTTTAGAAGAAAGACAAACAGTAATATGAGAAACAAAAGACTGCATAAAAGAGATTGTAACGAGAGCCTGTGGTGCGCCTATAGGAAGAAAGGGGACGCCTAACACAGTTTTATGAATGTTATCAAAGCGATAAATCCAAAGTATGTCTCACACTAACAGGGCACCCTACCGGGTGAGAGAGTGCTAGAGCGGAACTGCTCCACAGCCAATGAAAACACTCCACAATTCACAGCCAGCCAATAGCAGCTTTTAAGAGTGACATAGCGGTGGAATAACAATCACAGTAGTGGTCCTACCCGAAACAGCAATAGAAGAAAGCAATGTGATGTAAACCCATGAAGTATATTAAAGATTGGGAAGAATAAAACAAAGAGCTCATTTTAAAATGCTTGAAAAAAGAAAGAAGCAACTAGTCCTAAGTTTTGATGGCAAAAACAGAGCTTCTTGCCCACTGACCTCTATATTGTGACTACAATATTTACAATATTTGACTACAAATATTGTGTTACTAGCAGGCCTAGATGAGCCAGGTCCTGACAGTGGTTGGTGGCACTAAGCAGGCATGTTGAGGATTACAGGGGGTCACATATATCCAATTAGATGTTGTTGATTCTCTTAAAAAAACTAAATTCCAACTTCCAAATAATCAAGCGATCTTTAAGAAAGGATTGCTGTTACAACATAAGAACATTCATTCTTACATGAAAATAGTCGTTAACACCTGCGTCACATGTATGAGGTAACTTACTTGCCCATTTACAATCTGAGAGATCTATGGCTGATCTGAAATCAGTTTGGCTCGAGGAAATCCTATAGCCAAGGGAACACAATCACTGATCCAGTGTTATTAGCTAGTTAGCCTATACATAGAGATGGAGTAGGCTATTCATGCCATTACTTGGTGAGTAATTGCAGTGCAGTGGCCCGAATGCACAGGGCCTCTCTGAGGTGTCAGAAGTGATTTGGGGCAGAACGGAGCCTGGTTCATGTGTGTTCTCACCTTGCTCCGTCCCCCTCTTCCCCTCCGGCCGATCATTAACCATCCAGACATGGTAATGGTGTCATTTGAGACAATCACACATAAGCTGAAACAACACTAGTCCCAAATACCGAAGGAATAATCAGCCTATCGTACCTCCCATCTACCGACAAGAAGGAATGTCTAAAAAAAAATCTGATTTTTTATATAATTTTTTTTTTTTTTGGCAGCTGGTGTGATGATGGAGGAACTTTATTCAATGGGTACATTACATAGTAACCTGAAAAATGTCAATGTTCAATGTCATTCCTCATTATTCATCAAGGGAGTAGGTATGGTTTTAACAATGATAGGGACATCAGTTAAACGACACAAAAGATCCTAATTCTGCAATCGTTTATTTACAGTTGGCTGTGTTGATGCCATAAATATTTTTTTTAAATGTCCTTGTCTAGTCTAAAGTCAAATGAAAAGGCTTTATTTTATACAGTGCAAAATACATGCATCAAACGATGCATTTATGCAATTTAATTTCATAGTGAAATCAGTAATCTTAAAAACAGTCTGAAAAATTGAGTCAAGAATAAAAAATGCTTAAGTCAAACGCATATTTTAGACAGCAACCCAGTTTATTGATAGTATAATGTGAAATAAAATACTTTCATTTCACAACTAAAATCATGACACACGATACTATTCCCATTCTCACCTACCGTATTTTTATCCATTAACAAAAATTTACTGGACATGCTCCCTCTCCTCAGCTGTCCCACCAGCACAAACCTCTTCTTGACGACACCTGGCAAAAGAAGGAACTTCTCTCCTAATGTTTTACACTGACAAACTCAACACTGTTGCACCACAGAGCAGCAAAGTAGAAAAAAAATCGTACAGGTCTACCATATGGAGTACACATTAAAGCGTATAAGTGTGTGCGCAACCCGATAGGGTTACATAGTAATCCTACTATCCCTGTTCTTACACTCATGTAGGCACTTTGTAGGAGCATTTAATTGTAGCGTCTGTGTGTGTTCCAGTAGATGCTGGATAGAGTGAGCTAGTCTAGAAAAAAATAGATACAGAATATGAAAAAATATTGGATTAACAGTCTGCCAGTGAGTGGAGATTCAGACTATTTTGGGTGATTTCATCTCAAGTGGTTAGGTAAACAAAGTAAAATAAAAATAAAACAAAAAAATCTGGCGATTTTGCCATACTAATACACAAAAACAAAACAATGAGGTCAAAAACCTCCATCTGACCACTTGAGATGGACTGACCCTTTAGTATCATCATAGTGTCATGCAAAATTCAGCTCCAAGGTCTCCATTAGAATAACAACTAACACTTAAATCTTCATTGCAAACAGATTAGGTTGGCTCTAAGAAATAATAATTTAATATTTTGCAATTATGCATTTTCATGCTCAGACAGGACTTCTGTTCTAAGGCAGGGGTTTTCATAAGAGCAGAGGGGGAAAAAACAATGATGAATAAAAATGATAACATTCAACTAATAATATAGCTTTTAAAACACTTTTCATATCTTTAGTTGACATCAAAGGGTGCATGTCCAATCAAAATCTAGATTTGTTAACCATCACTTGGTAAAAGTGACAACCACAAACTCTATAAAATAGTAAATGCATAAAAAAAGTATTGAACAATTTCAGTTTGATTTTAGGGACATTTTATTTACTGTTGTATTTAGGCAAAGCATTAGGTCTCTACTAGATGCTTAAATAAAAATTGGACATGGACTTCGCAAAGCCCCGCCCCCTTTAATTACTGTTGCAATGTCCGACAACCCATGCTCTCTCACGCCACACATCATGTTCTCATCAAGTGAAAAATACATACGCGGAGCAAAGAGGACACTGACAACGCATCGACAGACATATGAAACAGTTTCATATTTAACATATCATAATTTTTTAAAGAAGAAGTTTAAAGAATAAATAGCGTATAGTGTCTCTTTAATGTGTGGTGACAGATCGCTGTAGCTCCTTCAAGCGGCTCGTGAACCGATCATCTCTTCATACTAGTTCATTTATAGCATCAAATAAACATGAATGAACATCAGAAGGAATGTTGTTTCAACTGGAAAGATTGTTTTTTTTTTTTTTTCAAGTTCAAGTTCCCCAACGTTCATCTACAAACTCCCCTGACTCTTTTCGGAAAAAATGGCAGGTTCGGGGTTATGTTTGGTTAGATCGCAAGTCAATTAAACTGCAGACGAAGGGTCAATTAACAACTGGCCATTGCTGCTCACGCAGTGAAAAATTTACCACTTAATAAAAAAAATTAGGTTCAGCTGCTACCTTAAATAAATCAAACTGGCTGTACAAGTCATTTAAACTTTTTTTTAAAAACTTTTCTAGTTGTATCTCATTTAATTTAGAAAATTAGTTCAATTATTTTGATGAGTTAAAGTAATGGAAAAACATATGTTGACATGAATTATGGATCACATCATTGTTTAGAGTGAAGACATTCACCAAGAACAGATAAGAACCCTAAATAGCAATCAAGACCTTGACGAAAGAGACAGCCTTGCTGGACTCTGACATCTCGGCAGAGACGGCCATCTTTGCATGCCAATTCCAACAGTACCTTTCACCACCCTTTATGGTTCTGCAGGAAAGCATCAGCAGCTCAGTAAATGTGGAGAAGCTCTCCACAGGAGCTGATATGAGAGCGGGAACGTGAGGCCGGGTCTGAACGGCACCTCTGACCCTGCCGCCCCAGTCCATTTGTCCCCCACAAAGCTTCAGACACACAGAACCCACTGTTACGGTGTCTATCAGCATCGCCTCACTCACCCTATTAAAACAGACATCACGCTGAACAGCAGAAACACATGCCTTAATCCCGCCACTCTCCGCTGGGCTACCCAACAAAGCCCGGCTTTGGTGAAGTACAGAGCAGAAAATCATTTTTATGCACCTTCCCGTACCCGAAACGGTGGGGAATGTGTGCTTTTGCCGTACCGAAACACACTCAGCTTGAAGCGAAGTGCGAACGACCGAAAATAAAACAGGAACGAGACCCGTTTTGGAGGGGAAAACACATTCGAGAAAGCATGAGTGACAAAGCCAAAAAAGCAGTGAAAGAACGAGCAGGAGACAGACCAAAAGAAGAGGTATTTTGTGGGAAGGAGGGTGGCGTACAGGAGGTGGCAGGGGGGCAGGAGACGGAGCGTTTGATTAAATCTGCGGTTGACGTTTCGGACAGGTGAGATTGATGAGGTTCCTCTACGCTTCACACTGTGCGGAGAGCGCAGGGAGAGGAACAGAAACTCGCAGTGTGGAGAGCCAGGGCTGGGGGCCCTCTCACACCGTGGGGTCCCCGGCCTGATTAATGGGGCTGGAGTCCCTTCAAAAACAGCGCTCCCAGCAGAAAGGGCCGCACCGCGCTCCAAAAATAACCAGGACGGGACAGACGCTCCGCTACGGACCGCGGCTCGGAGGCCAAAGCCGTTTAGGACCAATCGCTTTTGTTTCACTACAATCCTCCCTCTGCTGATCGCATTACATATTAAAAGATAGGTTACGCTTAGTCTGACATGAAATATAATCATTTGCAAGCTGCACAGAAAAGGCTGCCGAAATCTCAAACCAAAACCCAATGCCTGGCATGGAGAATGATAAATGTCTTGCATGGATTATATTGCGATATTCGGTCTCTCTTTATAAACTACACTATGCAAATAAAGGACAAATCCACTTTGACCTTTTTTCCCTTTTGAGCTTCGACAGGAAAAACGCAGAGGCGTTAGCCTACTAATGACAAATTAAACACATAAAAGTCACAACGAAGCAGAAATAACCTGCACACACCTCATAAATTTATCAATGTGTAATTATGGTAACACTCAGGAACTCATGAGCCAGAGGTTTTTGTTTTTTTTTTCTTGTTCCCTCTAATTTCCTGCAGAGCTGACTGTTGGTTTGAGCACAGCCCAGAAGCTTGATACCAGATAGTGGGTGCAATTCAATTAACTACGTCAGATTTTCTGTTACCATAAGTCTACAAGGTATGGCACAAAACTCCAGCATTACTCTACAGGAATTTGGAGCCAAAATACACTAAATTATCAAAAATATTATGAGCGCTAGAGGGGTCTGGAGGATTTATTCAGCACATATTACGTTCATCGTTCAGAATGATTAAACGAATTACGCAGCGGAGTGTGAAATAAAGTGCTTAGCTGACATGTAAAAACAAATCGTGTAATTAATAAATATAATCAGGCCCAGCTCATGTGCACCTCCTTTCCTACGGTTTCCTCTCCAGGCGACTCTGGGAGAGCGCGTTTAATGGTTTTAGCTGACATGAGAGTTAGACCTGAAGAAGAATTAAGAGCCGTTTCCTTTTTGTGCAACACAAGGCTGAGATGACTGATATCAGCCATTAAGACCACAGGCGATTAAGGGTCGGATAGGGAGCGTCATGTTTTATAACACAGCTTGGAGCGAAGGCCCACAGCATCCTGCTGCCTCATGCTGCAACGTATGGAAGGATAATCAGGGAAATTTCAGGATGTGATTGGAACAAAATCTTAAAACTGACATGAGTTTTATTGTCTAAACAAGTACGTAAAACACTTACACAACAGGGGTATTTCAGCAGCTCCAGAAACAAACCAAGAGTTTTCAACACGAAAAGGTTCTTGCTGCTGAATTTAAGCAGCATTTGTTCATCAAAAAAATCGAAGCGACTAATCGCCATATTAAAGTGCTATTAAAGTACATTTATTTATAGGCATAGACTTCATTATATTAAATTCTCATCTCACTTATACTTGGACAGAATACCTATGCTCATCTCTGGCTTTTCACACCATAATTAAACATCTTTTCATCACACTCATACACTCCATGTTTTGACGCACATCACACCTAGCAGCACTGTGAACATCTGCATTAGGACGCGGTCCCCGACATTTGGAGAAAATTAAATGAAAACGAAAAGCAACACCTCATTTCAAATGTAGTTACTGGTAATAAAGGACTGCTGGGATGGTTTTGACGTCTTTCTGTAACCTCACTCCCACAGTCGCAGCACTCCGCACTTTAGTGTCCCAAACGACACACTGCCTGTAGTTAACAAAACAGAGACTGGCTGCCAGCGGTTGACGCACATTCCTACACGGCAAGTGTGCAGAAGTCATCAAATAAAACCTGGTTGTCAATCAAGTCAAGGCAGTGGGGGCTTCACATGCTCAGTAAAAGGCTCACCAGATATAATTTACTGTGCTTAGGTCCAGTTAGGGTTACATACACTTTGGGAATTGGACTGCTTAATTAACAGATTATTAACATACTCCAGTTCACTTTGAATACTGGGATTCCCATATAGAAAAAAGGCTGTGATGGCTGTTATAATCAGTTATTTTAGGATGGTTTCTAACAGTGAGACATGGCTAATTGAGCAAGAATGAGCAGTGAGTTTTGCAATGACGGTCAAGATAATCCAAATATAAAAGTGGCATAAGTTTAATTTGTAATAAATAATAATAATAATGGATATTTTCTGTCAAAACTAACGATTTTTTATGGAATATTGCAGTATTCATAGTAAATTAATTATCCATGGACATCATTTTTATATTTTTTTTTAATGTGCCCTCGACACCTCTTCTCTTATGATGTGCTTACTGGCACGAGGGCGGGATCAACCTGTCACTCACATGAGATCACAGCAGCAGATAACCGCAACCATCCAATCAATTCCTGATGGACAAAATCAAGTCCCGCCCTACATTTTTTTCTTGTTCAAGAAGTCTTCGCTCTTTTTCTTCAATCGGATATACATCACAAATAGATCTTAGCCAGGTTACACATTGAATTTAACATAGATGAAAACAAGGATGTAAGGGATAGACATAAAGCACTGTATAAAGGTCTAGATCACATATACACACACATACATACATATATATATGCATACATACATATATATATGCATACATACATATATATATATATATATATACACACACACCATACATACATTATATATATTATATACATACATACATATATATATATATATATACACATATATATATATATATATATATATATATATATATATGAAAGAAAAGAATATCACAACTTGCATTTCATGTCAACTTAAAAATATTTCAAGAAAGCTTCTGTATTTTGGTCAAGTGCACAAATCTATACAATAAAATTCAAAGACCTACAAATGATTAAAAAGTATTTGTTGTGCACTAATGATACAAGGTAAATATATCTCTCATAATTTCACAGTTAGGCAAGAGTGAGGAAAACATTCTCCAAGATTCTACACAACTCATGCCAAGCCACAGCAAGGACAAGCCACTAATCAACAACTCTTTTTTTCACTACTTTCACAATTAAAAAAAAAAAAAAAAAAAAAAAAAAAAACAACTCAGCACAGAGCAATATACAAAATTGCATCATTTTGTTCCACTCTTCAAAGAAAAAAAAAATCTCATTTTGATTTACTAAAACAAGTCTACAGACTGCCGTGATCATGTGTCACTGTGCCGTCATGATGTTATTGTTGTTGTTATTCCACACAAGGAGTGAAAGATTCTTGGACTTCTTGGAGTTTTTGAAGAAGTGTTTTTGAGGGCTCTTATGCTCACCAAGGCTGCATTTATTTAATAAAACACAGTAAAAACAGTTAAATTATCATAATCCAGTCTTCAGTACCACATGATCCTAAAGTAATCATTGTAATATCCTAACAACAATTATAATAATGATAATAAAACCTTAATTATTTCAAACCTTTGACAGGTAGTGTGTGTGGGTGTTTGTGCACATAAACTACAATTCTGCAGCACTGCAGAACCTAACTTAATCCCTGTAGATATCAACCATGTCAAACGCTTAACCGCATGTTACGGTACAAAATCCTGAAAAAATAAATGCTTCTGCCACTATTATCAAACTATTCTAGACATTTAAAAGCTTAAGCAACTTGGTACCCACAACTATTAACTGACAAAGGCGCTTTTTAAACACTGTAGTTATTTAAGCATCAGGCTATATTTGAAATGACTATACATGCTACTGTAATGTGTTTAAATGGACAATTACACTTGTCGGATACTTTCAATGTATTTCAGAAGGTTCCCATTGAAGGTGAACCATGTAACAGATCCTCCGTAAAGATGTCAAACTGCCAAATAACAAAATCGCAAAAAGAAAACACCTTCCTACCGTCGTTCCCGTCGCTTTCCCAGCTTTAAATAATCTACGATGGAAATTACTCTTGTGAATAAAACGAAAGACAGATTTCACGTTACACATCATGGACAGCGCCATCTTGAAATATTCATAAACACACACGTACGGTGTCCAATAAGGGACACACGGACAAAACAGCTCGGGAACTCACTCGTATTTCAGAAGGAGCAGCTCATGAAATTCCCACCTCAGCAAAAAAATATTGGGCGAATACGTATATGCCGTACTTACTCCAAGGAGCAGAGCCCTAAAAGTGGGAACTTAGTTTGGAGGGAGCTGTGCGCGTGTGTCATATTAAGCCGTTTGCAACTCACTTGGCAAAGGGAGCAATGAAAGACAGTTTCCTCGTTATCTGGGAATGTTACCACGATGACAGCACGACGCGGCGTCCATCAACCACATGAATTTCCTAGGTGAGAGAATTCTTTCAAAAAGATTTAAAAATATTATTAATAGGCTTATCTGTATGTAAACACGTGACCATTAAGGATAAAATTACTTTCTTGAAGTGACCATGGCATGTAGTAGGCCTGCCTTTCCCAGAGGGATTCAGGTGTTCACTTTTGTTTGTAACGTGCCTACAACAAAATCTCATAAATGAAGATTTAATGAATTAAAAAAATGACTTAAAGAGATTTCTTTATCCATATAGCTAATGAAAGTGAAAAAAATGACAAAACTATGCCATTAAAACCACCCTTAAAGTTAGCCTAATTCTTCCTTCACATTGTAAATATTTATTATAGACCCACTCTATGCTCAAATATGTCACCTAGGCAAGTAAATCACTCAATTTGAGAAAGAGTAAGTATTAAAATACCACTCTTGCATTTCATATTATGCAATTATCGACCCCTGTGATGTTTTTCAAACAGTTCTGTGTTTTGCAGTATTTCAGTCTTCTGCATCCCCTTCAAGCACATCTGCTGCTGATTAATCTCACCTTTGCATCTGGTTGTATTCACACACATATTCTGTATTCAAGTCCGTCTCCTGCGGCACTGTGCTCTGTAACACATAGGCCGTGATCAAGCGGCGTGTCTATACCAGAACCTCACTTTGTGTTTGCATCATGGCTCTGTGATTCCCGCTCTCTCTGTTGGCTGTTAGTGCCTTTGGCATCTATTTCCTGGCCACCCAGTTGCATTGCCTTGTTCTGCACCTTTCTAAAGAGGAATCACTCACGATATGATGATGATATTTCACTTTCTGTTCTTTTAGAAAAGGTGGTTTTACTACAACATCTTGTTATAACCCCACTTCATTTCTTCATTTAATGTGCTGCAGAAAAATAAAAAGTTTGTGGTGCTTGGAAAAACCACTTGTGCTTACAGTTGACATTTTGTGTGATTGAGTATGTGTGACAGAAAAAAGGGATGGAGAGACAGAAAGAGAACGAGAGCAAATCGGGGGGGTAATGCAGAGACAGAACTGGCAGCACCCTACTGTGATAGACTTTAGGAAAATAATATGTGGCTAATCTCTGTGTTTGAGTGTGTGTGGTCCATGAATAACATCTCTAACTTTACTGAGGTCCCTTGTTTTACAAAAAAGAATATCAGTTTATTTATATTTTTAAGCAAACGAAAACCCAACTATATGTAACTTCGATACAGTGTGGACAAAAATGGATTTTTGGTTTATTCAAAGTTAAATTTATGCAAACTATTTCTTCCTTGGTCTTATTTAAATGTTCTTTCTGTTCTATTTCTTATTTCATATATATATGTACCAAGAGCTCCTAAAAAAAAATTCCTTGTGTGTTTGTACACAAATAAAGCTCATTCTGATTCTAAATCAGAATACAAAACTTTTTTGTGTTTAGCTTTCAAGCAAAGTTCATAATTCAGAACTTGGCACCTATAATTGATAAATTACAGCATCAATCAAATTAGCTATGCCAAACAAGAAGTTGAACTGGAATCAAAGGAAGAGAAATTTACTTGCAATTTAAGGTAATTCAACACAGCTAAATAATACATTCTTGGAAATTAAGTGTTCTCCACCCTGTTCCAAAAAGTACCTATTATCAAAAATGGAAAAAGAAGAAGAAAAAAAAAAATGTTGTCTTGTCTTGATTCTATCCATCTGTCATTGATTGGATGGAGGCACATCTTAATGAAAGCTTGCAGTTGATTATTAGTGAGAGATAATAGAGTTGTGTGGAGAAGTGTGACGTACGCCACCAGAGGATTATGAAATTTTAATGAAAAATTGCAAGCTCAAAAAAATTTAAATGCATATATTGATGAATCGTTCACAATAAGCTCAATAACATGTTTTTAGAAAATAAATGGGGTGAATTTTCATTTCATGTCAAATTCTAAAAATTTTTTTTTTTTTCAAAATTTTCAAAGGATTTCTCATACTAACATTCAAAGTTGGCTTTTGCTTTTCTTGTAAAAAATTCTCCTTTTCATTCTACATTCTACTTTTCATTCCATGGATTAAATTCTGAATGACGCATAACCCTACTATCAACTGTCCAAAAGTTTTCGTGACCGTTACTGCATGTTGAAATGCTGCGTGAATGTCGACCTCTTTCATCGCCCTCCCTGATCACTAATTGTTCATCTCCTCACCGCAGATCTATCTGCCCAACCACCCTCATAGATCTGTTCTAAAAGTCCTGGCCAAGTTTCAAGTAATAGAACCAGGGCCTATTGACCGCCCCTGATGTGCTGTGGAGAGAATGGGCAGGGTGGCTGTAACCAACAGCCCACCTGTGATAATATATAGAGGCAGGGGGCCATGGCCCACCACAGGGCAGGGCTAGGAGGGCACGGGCCTGGGGAACGCAGGGACCTCAGCCTGCATCAACAGCTCCCTGACTCGCCAGCATCCTGACACTGACAGACAGGCCTTCCCCTCTGACACTGCAGCCCACGGGGCGCCTGCCACCCAAGTCGATGGATGGATGAATTGATGAGAAGATGGATAGGTAGATGGATGGCTCGGCTATTTGAATGAACAGTTCCATTTTATTGAAGAGCTTTGGAAATTTCCACGTATTTTAATTATTTTCCCCCCCTCCTACTTCGGTCCATTAAGGAAAATAAGCAGCTGGTGAGAAGTATTTTGTGTAAAGCAATGTTTGCTCCTGAGAGGAGAGTCTGGTTTCCATTACAGCTATGTCTGACTAGCCTGAAGCACCAAAAAACACAGTAGTCCAAGAGCCGGACTTGGGTGGGCTATAGTGGAGTTATCTCTTTGTGTTCTTACTTCAGAAAGGCACACTTTTGCTCGTTCGCTGAGACCCCGAGGCTTCACGGTGAAAACAGGCCACCAGACGTCCCTCTCAGCTGTGGGGAACATGTGCTGTGGTCCTCCTGCCTGTCAGAGGCAAATGCGTGACTGTTTTCGAACTGGCAGGGAAGCAGCCAGCCGTGTGTGTCTGTGTGGTGCTGAGGTGGGAGGGGGTCGTCCCTCAGGAGGGATGTGTTTCAGCACCTTGTCTCCTTCTCTGTTTTAGCGCTGACAGAACAGGAGGGAAGGAGTGACGGGGGTGGAGAAAGGGTCTCTGCTCTCTCACTCCCATCTGCTGTCTTCACTCTCCGGCTATCATACAGTAGAGCACGAGTGGGGTTAAAGATCATGCTTAAGGTCATGAGCTTGAGAAGAAAAACTACATCTAATTCAGTAGCATTTCAGCCAGTAGAGACTCGACTGAACATCTTACACTACTGTTCAAAAGTTTGGGGTCTGTAAGATTTGTTTTATTGTTTTTGAAAGAACTCTTACGCTCAGCAAGGCTGCATATACTTGATCAGAAATACAGTACATCAGTGAAATATTATTACAATTTAAAGTAATTGTTTTCTATTTTAATATATTTTAAAATGTCATTTATTCTTATCTTCAGTGTCATGTGATCCTTCATAAATAATTCTAATTTGCTGATTTGGTGCTTATTATTATTATTATTATCATCAATGCTGCTTAATATTTTTATGGAAACCATGATGCATGTTTTTCATGATTCTCTGATTATGAATGTCTTTGAACATTATAAATGTCTTTTTTGATCAATTTAATCCTTGCCTAATGTATTAATTTCTTTTAAAAAAATCTCACTGACCACAAACATCTGAATGATGGTGTACATTTGAAAATGTTATTCATGCTTTTAATTATATGACGGTAATGAAAAATACTTTCAAACCTTGACCAACTGCCTACATCATGACAAGTTGTGCACATCAGAAGATATCAGGTGGCTGCCATGACGGAGATCGCAAAGAAAGAAAATTGCATGCTTTTGATTAGATGTCACAATCAATAAATTGACAAGCTGCATTTATGATTTGCTTTTATTCTTTTTACTTTCTAACTTCTTTTTCTTTATTTTTTTTAGGTTTGATGATTGCATGTTAATTATTGCAATAATGATTTCCAGGTCTCTGAATGCTTAATGATGTGTATTAGAGCACTGATACTGGAAAAATAAGACTTTCCCTAATTTGACCACAGAAAACACTGGTTGTAAGTGGATGGACATCATTACCATGGTCTTCTTTTGGTGGAAAAAAACAAAACAATAATTGCTCATTTAAATGGAAATTTCACCCCAGCATATCCGAAATGTCCTTCTTATTCCAAAACCATATATGTATATTTTCCCCTAGATTTTTCATGATAGATTCAGTTTGTAGGAAAGCAGTGCTTTAGATAGTGACACACTCTTTCTTTCACACATAATAACCTGATGGGTTTACTGGTTTCTAGACCAGTGAGATTTGGTTTATTTTGGCCATACATGCATGCTTTGATGATTAAATCATTTATTGGTTCAGGCATCATTACATTAGGCATTGCTAATAGCTCCATCACACTTCACGCTTCCCAAACTGATGACTGATGGACTACCACTGCACAGTTACACATCAAAATCCAGCAACAGTTTCCTTCTTTTGTGCGGAATCCAATCATTGCTGTATATGTACAGTTACAAACATATCTAAATTCATGAAGTCAAATGCAATATCATACTTACAGTTATGCTTTAGTCTGAACATCAGAATGTTTGGTATCGCAGCACTTTTTTTCTTTCATGTTGTATTGTTTTTGTACATTTCACATACTTTCTCATGTATGTTGCTCAATCTGCACCAGTCATGTGCGCATAAAAGATTTTATTCCTTTCCATTATAAAATTGAGGAACAACAGTTCTTTCTGGTTCTCGAATCTGATTGGCTAAGAGCCATGCGATATTCTCCCAGTATATCAGCACTGGTACCGTTTTAATGTTCACTCCGTGCATATCACTCCGTTTGCGGCGACTGTCAAGAAGGTCGAGCAAATCTACCATATTTTTTATAAATACTACTGTTATGTCACTAAATGTAGTTATAGAGTATTTTAGGTGATAATGTAGGTATTTAGACCTCAAATATGTGACTCATATATAAATATAGAGCTCATTTTACTATTTGTTTTGACGCTTTCTCAAATTCGAGCTCCTGGCCGTCAGAAGCTGTTTGACTCATGTACCGGCAGAGAACAGCTTCATCTCAGCCAATCCTTCGGGTATTTAGCACTTCTTCTTTTTTTTCTTTTTTTTTTTTTTAAATAAAGAGACCCTTGTAATCTTATATAAAAATAACTTCCCCTCCCTCTTGCAGGGACATCTTTTCTCTGATGATGTGTTTTCTGGCACCAGGGTGGGATCAACCTGTCACTCACGTGACATCACAGAAATTGCAAAACACAACCTTCCAATGACACAATCAATTTCCAATTGACTTTATTTTACGGTGACATAGTTACAGTGTACTTACTCAAATAAGTTGTTCGAAAAGCCGTTTCACTCAGATAAACTTCACAATATAGAAGAAAAGATTCACAACTTCCATTTTATGCCGACTTTAAAAGGGAAGGTGCAACAGCTGTCATTATAGGTGTTGCTGCTTTGAAGCAAGAGAAAGAAGGGGAGAGAAAAACAGACAGAGGAAAGGAAGCACCGTAGCACTGGAAAAGGACTGATTATATCCAGACAGCCTGGTTTCACCTCCGTGCATCATTACAAATGTGCCCCCTCTTTTGAATCTTCTCACACACAGACTGCTACACGCAGTACATTATAAAGCACGTATCAATATGTGTGTGTACCCTTTTTAGGCCCTGCTGCTGTCAGCAGGCTACTCTTCAGAGTATGTAAAGGGTATCACTTTACAGTGAAGTCACAGGCCTGGAACCTCCTCCCTCTAGCTGCAGCAAACCCTGTAATTTCTATTTGCATCTGATTTCAGTGTAATCTCTTTACATTCTTCACGGGAAACACAAAGCTGCTGTTGTTGTTAAGTGGGGGGAGACCTTGGCATCCTCTAGAAGAGGGTACACAGATAAATGGTACAGTATGTCTCAGTTTAAGGAGGATTTACAATGTACAGCCATGTATGAACAGAATCAAGGAAACCGATACACAGTAGCTGCTGTCCACCTTGTGGTAACGAGTGTACTTTACCTACTGAAATTCAGAGAAGTTATTGTCCACGTTATAATTTGCTGCTAAACTGTCATAATTCCATATGTACAGGACATGCTATAACTGCAGGCAACACAAAATCACTAAGCCCAATATAGAAGCGTCAAGATTATTTGGGTTTGTGACTCTTTTGACTCGAAAATTAGCAGGTTCAGTGACACACAAAGGCAACGACAAAAACCTCTTTGAGTGTATGCGTGTAATTAGAAACATAATTAAAATGTACAATATGTGGCTCTGAGAAAAAGCAGGATCTGCTTGCTGGTTTACGGCCTGTTGGTTTACAGCTGTTTTCCTGAATAATTAAGTGGGGAGAAAGCAGCCATACCCACCACAGCTGGAATCTTATTTCATATCCTAAAGACGGCAGTCCAAAGATTAACACTAATTTAATAGAAACCATAAACATCTCGGATGGATAAGTAAATAGTTATTTGACGAGCAGTGACAGATATAGCAGCACCAATTATTTTCAAGTAGCTTGTTCTGTCTGTGTTCATTTCTACATTGATTTCATTATAATGATGATACAGTGGTGTGAAAAGTGTTTTCCCCTTCCTGGTTTCTTTTTTTTTTTTTTTTGCATGTTTGGCACACTTAAATGTTTCAGATCATCAAACTAATTTAAATATTAGTCAAATATAACACAAGTAAACACAAAATGCAGTTTTTAAATGACGGTTGTTATTATTAAGGGAAAACAAAATCCAAACCTTCATGGCCCTGTATGAAAAAGTGTTTGCCCCACTTGTTAAAACATAAGTGTGGTTATCACACCAAAGTTCAATTTCTCTGGCCACACCCAGGCCTGATTTACTGCCACACCTGTTCTCAATCAAGAAATCACTTAAATTGGACCTGCCTGACAAAGTGAGGTAGACCAAAAGATCTTCAAAAGCTCGACATCATGCCGAGATCCAAAGAAATTCAGGAACAAATGAGAAAGAAAGTAATTGAGATCTATCAGTCTGGAAAAGGTTATAATGAAATTTCTAAAGCGTTGGGACTCCAGCGAACAACAGTGAGAGCCATTATCCACAAATGGCGAAAACATGAAACAGTGGTGAACCTTCCCAGTGGCCGACCGAAATTACCCCAAGAGCGCAGCGACGACTCATCCAAGAGGTCACAAAAGACCCCACAACAACATCCAAAGAACTGAAGGCCTCACTTGACTCAGTCAGAAAACATCTTGACGATCCCCAAGACTTTTGGGAAAATACTCTGTGGACTGATGAGACAAAAGTTGAACTTTTTGAAAGGTGTGTGTCCCATTACATCTGGCGTAAAAGTAACACCACATTTCAGAAAAAGAACATCATGCCAACAGTGAAATATGGTGCTGGTAGTGTTATGGTATTGGGCTGTTTTGCTGCTTCAGGACCTAGAAGACTTGCTGTAATAAATGGAACCATGAATTCTGCTGTCTACCAAAAAATCCTGAAGGAGAATGTCCGGCCATCTGTTCGTGACCTCAAGCTGAAGCAAACTTGGGTTCTGCAGCAGGACAATAATCCAAAAACACACCAGCAAGTCCACAATTGAATGGCTGAAGAAAAACAAAATGAAGACTTTGGAGTGGCCTGGTCAAAGTCCTGACCTGAATCCTATTGAGATGCTGTGGCATGACCTTAAAAAGGCAGTTCATACTCTCAAACCCTCCAATGAGGCTGATTTACAACAATTCTGCAAAGATGAGTGGGCCAAAATTCCTCCACAGCGCTTTAAAAGACTCACTGCAAGTTATCGCAAACGCTTGATTGCAGTTGTTGCTTCTAAGGGTGGAAGGACCAGTTAGTAGCTTTTGGGGGCAAACACTTTTTCACACAGAGCCATGTAGGTTTGGGTTGTGTTTTCCCTTAATAATAACAACCTTCATTTAAAACTGCATTTTGTGTTTACTTGTGTTATCTTTGACTAATATTTAAAATAGTTTGATGCTCTGAAACGTTTAAGTGTGACAAACATGTAAAAAAAAAAAAAAAAAGAAATCAGGAAGGGGGCAAACACTTTTTCACACCACTGTATTTGAAAGAAGTACTGGGGTTTTACCAGTTATTTTGGTGTATCTACTTATTTAATGTTGATATAAAATGCATACGTTTCTTTGGAGTGACATAGCCCTATATACAAAATAAAGTTCCTTAAACAAAGATTAATAATATTTTTGAAAAACACATTATTCCATTCATACCTGAGAAAGACTCACAGTGTGCTAGTCAACAGGCGTTCTATGCTGGCTGTTTTTACTGCAAAATGTAAATCTTAAAGCATAAAAACTGAATTTACATTTCCAAACAACTATTTCGTATTAGCTGCACATTTTTACAGCTGGTTTTTAATTTTATTTAAAGATCATGTGAGCTTGTGCCCAGAACCAGCTGGTTATGATAGCTCAGACCATTAACTGAAAATATGAGGCCAACATTTCCGTGCCAATATGAATATGTATATTTTTCCCCATTAATGAAATCACTATGTGCATTCAACTTTTAAACATTTCTAGCTGCTTGTCCAAGGCCTGCATTTTACATGAAGTTTGTTACAAAATGAAGGTGTGAGCTATTATGGTCTTAGGAACAAATGCTTGCAACTTTCAAAGTAAGTGAACATTTTGTCCTCAAAGTTGATGTTTTAGAAGCAGGAAAAATGGGCAAGCATAAAGATTTGAGTGAGTTTGACATGGGCCAGATTGTGATGTGCTGGATGACTGGGTCAGAGCATCTCCAAAACTGCAGCTCTTGTTGTGTGTTCCTGATCTGAAGTGGTCAGTTTCTATCAAAAGTGGTCCAAGAGAGAAATAGTGGTGAACCGGTAGGTAATGTTCTGCTGGGAAACCTTGGCTCCTGCCATCCATTTGGATGTTACTTTGACACGAACAAACTACGTAAGCATTGTTGCAGACCATGTACACCCTTTCATGTAAATGGTATTGCCTGGTGGCTGTGGCCTCTTTCGTACCAGATACCACAGCACACCTTCAGAGGTCTAGTGGAGTGTATATATAATGAAAAGTTCATTTGCAAAAACTGATAAACGCCAATTTAAAAAAAATAATAATAATAAACTGACTGCTGTGTAATTCTCCACATAGCCTGATCTGAACCCCAAAAACCCTAAATCTGTTTTGTCAGAAAAGCCGGTATTGTCCAATGTCAAGGCATCGCAACTTCACGCTTTACATCAGAAACCGACAAGGCCCTTGTTGTTTGTGTACAGAAACCGATAAATCCGTATTATCGAATCAGTGCACAGTTTTCAGGTCAGGTGACAAGGCTGCTAGTCACTTCAAAAAGACGCGCTAGCTGTGGAGAGTCTCGTCAAAGCTGACTAAAAGTGATTGAGGATTTATAATTTCCACTCCTGCAAGAAACCATACACGTCTTACATGCTGAATCCAGCCGGTAAGAAGATATAGACTTACTAAACAAAAGCAACACAAATATGAGGCAGTTACGTAAATGCATGTTTTTAAGCCCCATCAGATCTCGTAAGACTCATGAGCAGTGCTTGAAGCCTAATATTCTACTTTATGAACTTTAATTCATAGCCTATAAGTGCTTTTTGCGTTTAAAATTCTTAACCACCTTACAACCAACTTTGTGAACACTTCCCAGCTCAGAGGTCGTGGGTCAGTTGCGTGATCATAGGTCACCCTCTAGTGGACACACAGCAGAGCGTCTCAATCAGTCTTTCAATGCAGAGCAAACACAGAGATTCTGGCAATTAGGATCTTGCCCTAAGTTAATTAACCATAAGAGCACTGATAGGAACGGCGCATATAATGAAGGACATCTAGACCGCATTGCACGGGTGAATGAGCCGGCAGCGCACTGCGCTAATGGAAATGATAGACATGATTAGCCTTTAATGTGCTCTGAATGGGTGTATCGGGTATCATAGGCAATGCAAAGACAGCACGGAGAAGGTGCATTGATGGGGCACTACATCTGTGCATCAGCATCCTAATGAAAACGATCTTCATTCCTGAGCAATCAGGACCCGCAAGGCAGAAAACAGGCCGCACACTGCGGAGGCGCGCGCGAAAGTAGCCAGCGTTGCCGTGGAAACCGAATACTCAGCATGTAAATAATGTGATCTATCGATGCCATCTGGAAAAGATTGGGCCTGGGTGCCGTAACTGCCTCTCTACTGATATGTGAGGGGGATCCATTACCATATTTGTTTGTACTGCTAAACTTAGTCGGTGAATGGGATTATGTAGTGGCGGATCGAGAGTATATCCTAAACAAACACATATATTAAAGCAGGATTTGGAGTATAACCTGAACAATAATGGATTTACAAGACAAGAGGGGTTTTCTTCCTTTTTCACAAGCTCTCCATTTTTCAAAAATTGAATCCAGACTTTTTGGGGGTGAGTCTTTTTGCTGTGAGAGCGCAGTGAGGGGGTGGGATCTGGCCAGGGTTTTTATCATATTTGAAAAATCTAGTTTGATGTGGAGGGGGACGCCACTCCATCAAACTCACAGTCTTGCACAGAGAATCATGCACGATTTGCTTGTGGCACAAACATGAGGTCCTTCCAACTCTGTAAAAACGGTCCATCCAGCTTACTTTTCCCGATGGACGAATGCGAGACTCTTCCTCCAGTCATGTCCCGATGAAGCAGCAGTCCATGTGTTCAGAGAAAGGACTGGTGAAATGGTCTGGCTCGCAGACTGACAGCAGCCTTGAAAGTGAGTTTACAGTGAGCTCTCTTTATCTACTGCTCAGACTGCTTTTCCCATTTAGATTCCCTCCAGAAATCCTCGTCTCTTTCCAATGTCACAAAATAACAGATTCTCCATCCCCTGACCTTGTTTTTATCTAGTTCTCTACCCTCTCTGTGCAGATAAACGTAATGTACTTATTATGAAGTCCAGAGTGATGAGTGGTCACACAACAGAGGTGAACAAATGTCCTCTGAAACACTTCTCAAATTATAACTCTAACATTTGGCTCTAAAATACATGTGAAACACAACACTTAGTTTCTCTTTATGAGGTTAACATAAAATACACACATCAACCGTTTTCAACATTGATAATAAGAAGAAATGTTTCGTGAGCACCAAATCAGCATATTAAAAGAATTTCTGAAGAATCACGTGACACTGAAATTGGAGTAATGATGTTTTTTTTAAAAATACATTTTAAAATAAAATGGAGAACACTTAGGCTATTTTATATGGTAGTATTTCACAATATTACATTTACATTTTTTTTTAAATCAAATACTGTAAATACAAGTCTTGGTGAGCATAAGCTTTAAAAAGTCCTTTGAATGGTAGTGTATATAGTTTTTGCTTAGGATGGTCTGTGACATTATTTTCTGTTTAGTAAAAAATATGAATTTGTTTTCCATTTTCAGTGCTTTGGCTAGTAATTAAGGCAGTACTTCCTTATCATGGCATGCTTGTTATTCACAGACATCTGTCCAGTAAGTCCATACTTGCGGTACTGTGCAAAAGTCTTAGGCCACCATGAGTTTTCTTGTTTTAGCAATGCTTTAATGACCATCCATATTTATTTTTCAGTCTCTTTATTGTATACAAACAGGAAATACAGGAAATATGTACAAAAAAAGTAAAAAAATATATATATATCTCAACAAACTTGTTTCTTTAAAGGCCCAATATGTATTTTTTTCGCCGCTAGGGGTCACTAAACTCTTCAAAACGATAATAAAGGCATAGTTTGATGACGCAGTGAATATGGAATCATGGAACTTGTTGTCATGCCGATGGATCTAATAATGTTTATGGGGAAATAATGTTTATGGATGAGTTCATGTTTTTAACATGACTGTGGTATGAAGCTGATCGTGGCCGAGAATCACGGATGAGAGACAGATATCAGTGGGATATAAAGAAACGAGGACATTTCATTCTACCGAACTACTCATAAGTGCTGAAACACTACTCATACAGGTCAGTTTATTTGACGAATTAAAACTGTGAGGTAACGCAGCACTGTTTCACTTGTCTAACGTTACACTATCATACTAAACTGCATTTGAGTGTGTTGAAAGTTGTAATGTTTAGTATTAGTTTGTTGTCTGTATGAGACTTAACAGGAAGCTAGATCACATTTAGATGATCATACTGATAATATTCTAACACTTCATCGTGTTGAGTTATATAACATTGATTAGCCTACATTTGCTCACCTTGTCTAATAACGTGCAAAAGCATCTCTGTCAAGTCAAAGTTTGTCGCAAAACTCACGCCATCTCAGAAACGCCACGCAATATTTCTCCTTATGTCCCAAAGTTTGCTTGCCATGGTCCATAATGTTTGAACGAAATAACAACAGCGACTCGCTAGCCGTTACGCAGCTGTCCGTGTCTGTTGCCATGGTTACCGTGCAGCACAAGCGGAAACCAGGGATAACGCAGATATTACGTCACTGACAAGTGACAAGAGAGGGACGGGGCACTACTTAAAATTGTGAATTTCTCTGAATTTACAAATTCTTGGAAACATTTAGGATAATGTAAGTACACAGCTGATCGAAACGTATAATACTGCAAGTGGTATTTGGATATTTTTATGTAAAAATTTTTACATCTTGTGCCTTTTAAGCAAAAATCAGTATTGAGTCTGACCTCCTAGACTTCTTTTATTTTCTCAGAAAAAAAATCGGAGAAACTTCTCATCAGATTTTGAAAGTTTTCTTTTCCGTTCCATTTAGGTTTCTGTTTATATTCTAATAAAGAGACTGAGAAATAATTATATATGGTCATTATATCGTTGCTAAAACGATGGTGGCCTAAGACTTTTGCACAGTAGGCCTACTGTAAATCTAAGCCAATTAGGACCAGGTGATGGGAAAACCACAGCGAGGATCCGGAGATCCTGCAGGCATGCTGACAAAAAACAGAGATTGCTGAAGAAAGATAAGAAAATGATGGATGGAAGTAGACTGGCACCTGCTCCTGTCATCATTAAAACAAACATCTTCCTTTTAGGCCTTTTTTTATTTCGTAGCCTAACTGTCTTAAAATCCTCTTTCACATCATTCCTTCTATCTTGTTCTTTATATTTCCCTCCCTCTTTCACTTTCCCATCATCTGGTATTGATTTTTCTTTCTCTGTCCTCAACTTACCTATCAGATGTAAGCTGTGGGGATTTCAGACCAGTTTTTTTAAAACTTTGCGTCTGTTTTAGGACATTAAAACATTTATCCTTGAATTTGATTTGAAAGATGAGGCATATGAAACTGCAAAAAAGAGAGTGCTTTTGTTTGAATAATATTTCATTCAAATATCTGTACTGATAATGGAAGAGTATGCAGAAGAGCAGCATGTTCTGAATGGGGAAAGTGGTGCTAATTAGGGCCTCTTGCGGGCCAAGAGGAAGTGGGGCTGCCAGGTCTCCTTTCCCTTGCGATCCTTCACCCTGAAATGGCTGGCCGGAACCGCCTGGGGCTGGGTCACCTCCCCTGGAGCTCCCAGGGTATGAGATGCCAAGTCCAATCTCTCCAATTTCTATTCATCACTTTTTGAGTCTAGCCAGGGGACAGTGGGGAAGATAGAGGTGTCATGCTGCTGTTTCTTCGGTCCTAATTTACATGCAAACCTGTTCATTTGGCATCTTTTTATGGAGCCATAAATTAGGCTGGGGAAATGATCAAAAGTTAGATGTGTGAAGACATCGGGGTTAATCTCTTAATTCTACGTGGCCCAGTTTTATTCGCAGAAACAACTGTGAGAAAGCCAGGCATTTGTTGGAATATTAGTTTGTATCCATGCCAACAAACAAACAAAAAAAAACCCCACAGAAATCATGATCATTGATCATTTGCACAATTTATTGGAAACGCATGGTAAATTTGAGAACCAACTAAAACACACTTAAGTAAAAATGACTCCAAATAGCCTCAGAAACAAGCTAATTTAAGTATAACAACAACATCAATATACTTCATTGTTTACTGTGTTATTTATTTGTTTGTTTGTTTTTAAACTGGTTTTGTAAACGCTACACTTTGCCCACCATAAAATCTTGCTGCGCATGCTCACAGATGAGAGAGCTCACGCCACAGCGAATGTGTGGTTGTACGGGGAAGCCCTTGTATGGACGGGTTGTTTTTAACAGTTTCTTTTAAACAAATTACGAGCTTTGGCCACAAGTTTAGTTCCTTCACAGTAATCCGGATTCATCAACATTAGAACGTGTACGCACCTGTTGTGTATCCGGCGGAAATTTGGCTCAGATAAATAGGGCCTTTTGAAGTTGTACGAAATTATTAGTAAATGTGGTCTATTCGTTTTTGCAATTTAGCTTGGTGGAGTTGTAGGCTCAGAAATTACATTTAGCATAAAACTTCTGCTTGTGCTTGACATAAATCATATTATATTGTAAGAAAAAAATCATATGGAAAGGAAAATGATTGGGTTCAATATGCCTTTTATTGTTTGGCAAAGAAATTGTAATTTGATCACAAAGCCTCCACACATGCTGGACAGACTGCTGTCCATCTACTTCACAGCACCTATGTGCTCTGCCCAATCTGCCACACAGATGTGGAGCTGAGCCACAGTTGCTGCATTCATTTTTTTTTATCTAGAGACCTTAAAACAGATAAAAGCCACAGTATGAATTTACTGTCCAGACTCAAGGGTGATGGGTTTGCAAGGTTTACCATAAAGCGCTCAGCTGGACATGGTGGACGAGACACAGGGAGTGATGAAGTTATCACCTCTGAGGCCTGCTGATCTTTCTAAGCTGTCTGAGAATGGATTTTATGGGAAAACAGAGCTGACTGTAAACAGGCTATGTTTATTGCATAGATCTTTGTCTTCATCCTTCATGTTTCATTTTGTAAACTGCCTGAGGGTAAATTCTGTTAAACAGGTAGCACAATTATGCTATACTCCTCCTTACAGGATTAGTTCACTTAAAATGTAAATTACCCCAAGAGTTACTCGCCTTCAAGCCATTCTAGGTGTGTATGACTTTTTTTCTTTCTGATGAGCACAATCAGAGTTATATAAATAAATATCCTGATGCGGCCAAGCTTTATAATGGCAGTGAATGGGGACAAGTTTGAAGCTGAAGAAAGTGTATCCATCCATCATAAACGAACTCCACGCCGCTCCGATGGGGAAATAAAGGCCATCTGAAGTGAAGCGATGTGATTTGTATAAGAAAAATTTCCATAAGGTATAAAATGATAAATTTTCATATTCAACTTACGGAAAAAGCGTAACTGCCGTCACGGATAAATACAGAATACGGAAGGTGTTGGACGTTGTGTAAGCGTTTTTAACTGCGAGAGGCGTTATACTTTCTTAAGTTGAATGCGTTAGGCTGTCCGGCGGAAGATAGATACTTTAATTTATAACTTGTTAAAATGGAATTTTTCTTACACAAATGCATCGAAGGCCTTTATTAACCCCCTGGAGCTGCGTGGAGTGCGTTTATAATGGATCGATACACTTTCTTGAGCTTTAAACACATTGTCCCCATTCACTGTCATTATAAATCTTGGACACATCAGGATTTTTAAACATACAACTCAGATTGTGTTTATCAGAAAGAAGAAAGTCTTATACACTTAGGAATGCTTGAGGGTGAGAAAATCTTGGGGTAATTTTCATTTTAAAGTGAACTAATCCTTTAAGAGATCAGGACATTACTGTCTCATATGTAGCTGTTTGGAGAACCCTGCAAAGCCATGGCGTATGCAACTGCTTATATATTATGAATCAGAATATAATATATTTTAATAAAATTGCAGCACAATTCATGTTCTTAGCTGGTAAAATATTGTCCTAAATTCACATTTAGCCCATTTCAAATTGTCTTCTTTCTCTCTTTGTGCCAAAAATGAAAAAAATGCTACTCAGATTTAGAAATTTTTCTTTGAAAACATTTTTTGGGGGGTTGTATGAATTCAACCGAGCATTTTAAAATGACAGCTTAGATCATAAATAACTATATCCCAGCCAAATCCGGCAGTGCCATTCATGAACACAAAAAATGGCATTTGGAATTTCACCTCAGTGTGCAAATTTATCTCTGCTTCTCTCTCGGCTGCAATGGCTATTTCTGTTTGAATCTGTCATGCTCTAAAACGGTCAGATAAATTGTGCATTGATTATGAGCCCTTGAGCTTTTCCTGTTTCTGTTCTGACAGGAAAGCCAAAAGAATACCAGCGAGTCCTAAGCTACAGCACCAGACTCTCGATACCAGCCTCAGCAATTCTGACATGCGCGCAGATTGGTAAGTCAGCTGACCTTTTTCCTACATATGTACACCTCTTTGACCTCATATTTCCCAACCACTCTGTCACGTTTCACATAGAGGGAATGGGAAAAGGCTGGACACTAGAGAGATGCAGATACTGGGTGGGAGCAAAGGAGAGTGGAGGGTTCCAGGAACATGAGTATATGTGGTAGAGAGGAGCAGAGCAGAGTTTCTCTGTCAAAGACCTTTTCCTTCCTCTCATAAATACCACATCGATGAATAATAGCCCTCATTCTGCACTATGGGCATTGACTCCAGCTTACAGATCTGGACAACATATGAAATCAGTACGCACCGGTCCATGGCTCCAGCTGAAATCCCCTCGCCTTTCACTCATCAAGCAGTTCATCTGGTGTGTAGCAGTCACACTGAGAGGCAGTGTGTATACAGCATATGCATGAGGCGTAACCATCTGTAGGTGATCTCACACGCACAACACATACAAACAGGAACTGCTATATCATTCTTGCCATTGAACATGTGTGAGTCAAGAAATTAATGAATGATTCACACAGCTTTGGAATGATAGAATGTTGTGCTGTTCTTCAAGGGATCGTTCATCCCAAACTAAAAATTCTATTGTTTACTCATACATATGGAAGTACAAAATTTAACTGTGTGATACAGTTTAAAATGAGAAATAAAGTCACATTGTGAGAAACTAAAGGAGATATAAAGGAAGATATATAAGTCGCAATTATGAAAAATAAGGTTGCAGCTGTCAGAAATTAAGTTGCACTTATGAGAAATTGTGAACTCAATATTATGATAAATAAAGTTATGGAATTATGACGCAGGAAAGTGTTATTGAAACATGGTGAAAAAATGCATTGAATGAATTTGAGAGCTGCAAAAAAGTGAAGATTTTCAGTGAAAGATGGTAACGATAGTTAATGAGGGTGAGCAAATAATCACGGAATGTTCATATTTGGGTGAAATTTCCATTTAATGCTACACTGAGAGTAAATGTTTCTAATGGGAAGAGTGCAGGTTTCCATGCTGATTGCATAAGTTGAGTTTCGCCAGACTGAAGCTGAGGTCTGTCCGTCTCATTATTCAGAACGACTCAATGTATCTCAGTGCAGCCTAAGAAGAATTTCTAAAAACTCTTCAACTGGACATCCCTGACCATAAACAGCTCATCAGAGGATAAAGTGCTTTTGTAGACGAGCGTGGTATGCGTGTGTGTGTCTTTTTGCTTTAGTTTTTATGTCTCTATCAGCTCCCCCTCAGAAGCAGAGCTGTAGGAGTGAGACGGGACAAGGGAGAAAAGTGGGAAGTTGGCGAATGAGCTGAGCTTTGAAAGTGAAACATAAGAATAGCAGATCATAAGAGCCAGGAAAACTGATATTCGCCTCGTTAAGGACCTTGCCAGCTTCATTCTCTGTTGTGGAGATTTCAGCTTTTAACAGGAAACAGGTCTGAAGGAACCTGTAACAGAAACCTTTGTAACAGAAAAGCAAGAATTGTGCATTCACACAGACGCAGCAGTGATGTGTGTTATATGCCGCTTCACTTTCATTCTCAAATAATCAGATCGACCGATACCGCCGGTGTATTCTGCCATATTATGGTGTGTGTTGTGAGGATAAGATCCCTTAATGCTGTCATTTTACAAACACGGACATATGAAAGCATGGCGGAGATATGTTATCTGCTCTGGTTACAATAACTGCCACGTTTACTGCTGAATCTCCATTGGCTAAGCAGAGCACTAGTGAGATCAAAGCGTATTTACTATCATTTGCTCTCATAGGACGCCTCAGGAGGTCTGTGTAAAAACTTCATTTCCCCCATCTACTCTTCTTCCTCTCCTTCTTTTTTTCGAACCGCTTTATTTGTTTTTATTTTTTTTGTCATCCCAGTTCCTGCCTTCTTTAAAAAATCTCATATATCATGAAAGACATTAAACTTTTACTCGGCGTTATTAATATTAGTGTTAGTGAGTATAATTAGTATTTGAAGTATATTCTATTTTTTTAGTTGTTTTAGCATAATTAAAGTCTTATTTTTTTGAAAAAGCTATCAAAAGAGTTTGCTTAAAAAAGAAAAATGACCTATTTGGTGTAGGAAAAAAATTAACTAGCAGTTGAGCAGTGTAACCTTTGATATTATTTATAGTTTAGTCAATAACATAAAAACGGAGGGTGAATTTGAGTGAATTAAATCAATTACATCATCCCTTTAAATATTGACAAACACAGCTTGGAAATCAAAAGTTTCAAAGTAACTTCCCCAAAGCTGGTGAGTACTTCACTGAAGATCTTCTGTAGTGGCCTGCGATGTTTAAAAAAAAAAAAAAAAAAAAAAAAAAAAACCCTCCCTCACACAGATGCAAAACTGGTGTCTTAGCAGGTTTGCTCCTTTGAGCCCTGCCAAGGCGTTTGTTTTCCATTTGTCATATGATAGTGCTGATTTTTAGAGGATTTCATGCTTTGTTTAATAAAACAAAACTTGTGTAAAGCTAATGTGGCGCCACTTTTCATTCAAGCAAATATGCTTTTGTCTCTGTCACCCTGAGACTGTTTTTCTAACGTCAGTTCAGTGTGTGCTGAGACATCTGTCTTAGAGAGCAAGTCTGGAGTGTGGAGCTGAACGGACAATCATTTTTTAGTATTGAAGCTAATTGGGTGATTGACATTTCTGGGTGGCATGAGCCTATAGTCAGTTTGAGCAATGGTTTGGACATGCATAGCCGTACAGATGCTCACATAAACACAACTTTTATCATATTTAAAATTCCTCTGAGTTCACAAGAGAGCCAATAAAAAGCATACTTTACTCATCTGTTACTGCGATGCAGTAGTAAATAATTTGGTTATCATGTGCTTTGGTCGCATAATTTGGCCAACGTTCCAGTGCACTGCAGTGGTCACTCTCTGATGGACAGCTTTACATCCCTGTGTGAAGTTTTTTTTTTCTTTTTCTTCCTCCTAAAATGAACACACTCACAGGCAAACATCTGCTCTGTATCATTAAAAATAAAACCCAATGAAAACATTCACATGCCTCTGCTCTGCCGAGCATTTATATAGACTTCTAGAGACTCTAGAGTGATTGGTGTCCTGAAAAATGGTCTCTCTCTTTTTTCCAGCTGTAACAAACTGAATGTCTGACTCTCATCAGCAGCTTTTCTCGCAGCGCTGTGATGAATTAATGTCAGACAGCATCCCCGCGTGAGCGCGGTGAACACAAGGGACGTGGCCTTCGTGACTTGGCGTTACTGTTCTCTACATGAAGTAAAAACAAAAGACAAGCATCAAAACAGCACAAACTTGACGTCATGTGGAAGTGCACGATAGATGACGGATCCATTTCTGTGATCATGCGTTTACACAGTTATAATTTATCTAAAAAAAAAAAGTTATTACATATATAAATTTTAAAAAGAATTTAATGTACATTTATTCATTTTACTCAACTATGACCACCTCTGCTTCTGAAAAACCCAAAATGTGAAAATGATCCATTGAGAAATATCTGGAATGATTTATGAAAAAAAAAAGTTATACTTTACAGTAAGGTTCATTAGTTAAACATTAGTTCATGTATTTACTAACATGAACTGACCAAGAGCAATATATCTGTTACTGTATTTACTCATCTATGTTAACGTTAGTTAATGAAAATACAGTTGTTCATTGTTTGTTCATGTTAGTTCACAATGCAGTAACTAATGTAAACAAGATTTTAATAATGTATTAGTAAATGTTGAAATTAACACTAACAAAGATTAATAAATGCTGTATAAGTGCAGTTCATTATAAGTTCATGTTAGTTAATGTAGTTAACTAATGAACCTTACTGTAAAGTGATACCAAAAAAAAGCCAAAAAGAAAAGAGCATTTTTAAACATATTATTAAAAGAATATAGAGCTTTACTCAATTCTGATTCAACGTTGGTCTGATATTGCTGTATTTGCGCCGTTTTGTAATTAGCGTTGTCTCAAGATGACATCGTGACATTCAATTCAGAGCTGTTCACGTCGGTCACGTGATAAGTATGAGCTCTCAGAAAAATCCCATCTTACAAGCTGTAATTATGAGGACTTGAACGCTTTTTATGTAGAATTCTTGTAATTACAACATGGCGTGAACGCACCGTTACCTAATATTTGTCATCGTCCATGCCAACGCTGTGTATCAGTCTGCTCCTCAATGTTTATCTTAATGCCACTATTTTCATTTCCATCATTTCACACTCCTGTGCCTGAAATATAGACCCTTATATTGTGAAGTATTTTGAGAAGACCAAAACCAAAGTGGACATTATTGAGTACGCGCATTCAGTCCAATAAAGCACCACAATAACCACTGTGAAATAATATCTTCTCAATCAGTATCTCATGTCCATAAATGCATGATACGAGAACTCCATGTCAGTGCTTATTTTGCGACAATGACCCGCTGACTACATTATCCAGTGGTGTCCAAACTCTGGAGGGCCACTGTCCTGCAGAGTTTACCTTTAATTTGCCTCAACACATCTGCCTGGTAGTTCCTAGTATGCCTAGTAAGACCTTGATTAGCTGGTTCAGGTGCATTTACTTGGGGTTGGAGCTAAACTTTGCTGGACAGTGGCCCTCTGTGGGTAGGATTGGACACCCCTGACTTTATCCCTTCTTTCTTTAACAGTGTATGAATTAACTAGAAAAAAGAAATGAAAGAATGAATGAAAGAAATCCATTCTAAGGTAGGCATGAAGACACATACACACAAACCATGGAATAAAGTTATATTTGATGCTTCCAGCTGGACAAACTATATGGTAATTTGCATAACTACATAATTGTAGCTGAGCACAAACACACAGAGAGTTGATTAGATGTGGTCAATGAGACTGAGGTCCTTCACAGGACAGAAGAGGAGTGTCCCAACAAGAGCCGTCCATCTGACATCATTAATCTCATTTTTACTACTCTGTAACTGGAAGCCAACACAAGTTTAAATGACCCTAAGGATCCTTTCCAAATTACTCAGGATAGCAGCTGAATCTAAATGAGAGCACTCAATTTTTCCATTCTCTTTTTCTTTGTGTATGTATGAGTTTTACTTAGAATGGGAAATGAGCGCATCTGATCAAACAAATATCCTTGATTTCACCTAGTTTTATGTAATCAATGTGCTTGAACTCATCTTACTTTTTGGATGGTTGATAATTACTTGGGCCATAACAATTCTGCCAATGGGGAGAAATATTTATATGAAATTGATCCAAAGTTATGAGGGAGATTTGGGTCAGATGGTCCTTTCATATGAATTAACGTTGGATGCAGTTTGTAAGAATGTTGGGTATGGTATTTATACAGCTTCACGAAAATACAATTAGACCGCTCATTTAAGAGTTGTAAAGTCACTGGTAAAATGAACATACAGAGCCCTGCAGACAGCAGCTTCAGGTTCCATTTTACAGAACTGCTCAATTTAAAAAAAAGTTTTAAAAATAAGAGATCATTTTATTGATTGTCTATTTGTATAATGAACAGTCACAAGAAAAACTTCATTTTTTTTTAAATTGAAATGAAATGAATTAAAATGTAATAAAATATATATTTTTATGAAAGGGCTCAAAGAAGTTAAAGGAAGTGTTAGATCCAAATAAAGAGCCCATGTTCTGAGCTATCCAGAGTGCTGAACCACCACAATTGACCCTTCGACAGCAGTTTGATTGACAGGCGATCTGACCAATCATAACCCTGAATCCGACATTTTGTCTGACAAAGCAGTCAGAGGAGTTAGTAGATTAATGTTGGTGAACTTGAACTTGTGTGTACTCACGTCTTTCTGCGCTTGAATCAACATTCCTTTTGATGTTCATTCATGATTATTTGATGCTAAAAATGAACTAGTATGAAGAGATGTTGGTTCACGAGCCGCTTGAAGGAGCTACAGCGACGTGTTGTCTGTGTCCTCTTTGCTCCAGGATACATGTTTCAGACGTTACGCATACAGGGACCTCACAATTGAGATCATGAAAGTCTCATTTTTGGTGGGGTTTTTCCTTGATTTCCATGCCTGAAATCAATTTATCTTCAAAATAAAAGGGAATAAGCAATGTCTCATCATCAACGTAAACTGTGCTGAGTGTGCACTTTCCCCTGCGTTTCTGTAACCTCTCAAAGCAAAAACGGCAGACAATTATATATCCATCAATCAATCTGAACTCCTGATTTATGAGCAGTCTCCAGTCTACAAAGAAAGAGAAATAAAGATCCAGAGAAATAACGACATTAGGGTGACAGAGAATGACATTGACAAATTAAGAGGGATAGGAGGGGTTTTATTAGTGAGTTTGGTCCCACATCCTCTGAATTCTTAGACAGTGAAGTGACAGCGGAGAGAGAGCCCAGACGCCACAGTTGGCACATGAAGATTGTATTAAGCGAGTTTGTTTAAGTCAAATCAGTCTCATACAGTTAAATGATGCTGTTGCTAAATGCTTAATTCAGGGATTGAAACATACGGAAAGTCTGTAAAAATACGATTATGATTTACATGAATTCTTTATATTGATTTTCCACATTTCACCCATATTTTGCATTCCGCATCGCATTGTGCTGTAGGATTGAAGGAAATGTGTGAACTTAACAGAAAAGATACTTTTCTGCCATGCCATTATTTGTTTTTCTACACATTTATGTTCTGAGAAAAAAAGCATCTGACCATTTGACCTCTCTCTCTCTCTCATACATGCATAAACAGTCATATATTCAATAATGTGTGGCGAAGATCCATGTGTGATGAACTCAAACAGTGTTTGACAGACAGAGGACGGTGTTTTTGATCTGGAGGCTGTATTGTGACGGGCAGTAGGCGCTGTTTTGATTCACAAAGATGAGAAACGAAAGAACAGAAGAACATTAACTCTTCAAACTGAGCTCAACTGCTAGACCCAGAGAGAGATGGAAAGAGAGATTGAGAAAGCGCGCGCTGTACAGAGACTAAAGATTGTGACCAGGGCAGGAGAACTCTCTGCTCAATCTAACACATATGTTGTGGGCTAACGGTGTAGTAGCCCAGGGGCACAGACAGCAGCAGCAGCAGCAGCAGCAGCATGTGAAAGAGGTTTTCCACCCAGACCTCACTTCAAATTTAAGAGAGAGGGAGGAAGAAAGAATGACGGCTTGAACCGAGATGACTGAGAGTTTGTGTGTTTGAAGCAGGGTTGAGAAACCGAGAAGAAAGAGAGATGGACAGATATGATTAACATCAAAGCCATCTGTGGATTAACACAATTAACACTTCAGGAAAAGCAGGTCTGTCAGCGCCTCACAGAACCCGGCCCGGCCCGGCTCGGCCCTCAAAACTCCAGCCAAAATAAAAACCCACTCGCACAGAAATACTGTGTGAGTATTGTAATTCAATTTAAATTAAGTAAGTGGAATAAAGAGGTAATGAAATAGAGGGAGAATCTGATTTTAGCTTTAGCACAAGCATGACATGAATGGCGTTAAGTGGAGTTTTGTTTCGTTCATGGTGAGTTCAGACACTGATACTTTTCTCTAACATGTGGGCTTTCATCCTCTACAGTCACTGTAAAAAGCTATAGACTTTCAAACATTTACATAAATTAATACTTTTATTCACCAAAGATGCATTAAATTGATCAAAAGTGACAATGTGGGATTCATTTATGAGACGTACGGTCGTTTCTGCGCAAAACTCGGCGGGTGGCTTCGATCAGGTCTCAGCCAAGTGTTTGAGTTTGCATGAACTTGTGTGCAGCATAGAAAATCTGGTGGAGAATTGTAAAGAGAGCATTTTGTTCTTTTAGATTATTTTCATGACCGACTACCGAAGCTCGCTGGTCGATCATTAACATTCTGATTAGAATGTCAGAATGTCAAATTTAAATTAAATTACAATAGAGTTTCTGCAACCCATTAAAAATACCATAAATGTTTGTTTTAGCTTTATATTCGCAAAGAGCAGCATAAACAACAGAACATGAGGATTCACAAACATGTGAATCCAAGTGTGAACCGAATAGTCTAAGAGGAATGAAATCGCTAGTACTACACGAAATATAGGTTATTTCACATTGTCAGAAATGTTTTATCCAAAGTAATAGAAATATAATCCACTTTTGACTTACAAATGAGGAACATAATTTGTGGCAGGGTCAACAATTTACATTGTATACATAGAATTATTCAAAGGATAGATTCAGAAAAATATAGCAAAATTGTACCACAGAAAAGCAGAACACACACAAACCACCAGGGGTATTCCAGAAAGCAAGGTTAACTTAACGTCACATTTACCCTGAACTCTCGGTTGATTAACTCAAACCTTGCTTACTCAAGGTATGCTGGTTCCAGAAACGCATCAGGGAGTAAGTCCAGCCAACCCAGAGTATGTTCCCGGTTAACACACAAGACGTTCTCAACCGAGTGACGAATCGATGATTCACTATGGAAACAGACGCTAAGAAAAAGTACGCCATTCTAAATCTTTTTCTTTTTTTTTTAAAATGGTGATTAAAACCTACTTAGTGCACATCACGTCCTATTTCGTGGTTGTGTAATAATTTTTTTAATTGTTTTATTAAATAAGTAATTTTTTATTCACACAGAGAATAAGACTTATATTCTTTCCTTGATGCTAACGATTTAATAAGATATCTCATATGTATTTTATTATAGAAATTATAGAATAGAAAACGTCCTGTTATAAAAAGGAAAAAAGCAGATCCATGTGTGAGATTACAATAAAATAATTATTTATATTATATTATATATAAATTGAATAAACGTTTAAATATTATAATTCTGCTTCATATATATCTATTATATATATATCATTATTATATTATATCAGATATATATAATCACTATTATACATATATGTATGTATGTATTGTATTATATAATAACAGGAACTATGTAACAAATTTAGAAATGTAGTTACCTATATTAATTATATAACATGCATCTGAATACCTCTTAAGCAAACTAACCCTGGATCATGAGCTGCTCCAGAGCAGGTTATGTTCAGAGATTAAGTTGCTATGGCTGCGTACATACCCTGAAAGTTACCTCCGTTTTTGGAACCGAAAGTTGAGGTTGTCGGCTTACTTATTCTTTAACATACCTGGGTATGTCACATAACCTGCTTTCTGGAATACCTCCCTGGTCTCATTGTTAATACGTCGGTATAAATACATAACATTCAAACACAGAAAACGTAAATTTTTGTATGTTTAGAAAGGTGCTTAAACGTACAATATTGATGTATTATAGCCCTAAAACGTAAAAATACTTTTGTTTTTTCACTGAAATATTTATGAATCACTCATGTCATAAAGATATATGTACAATTTCCCTTTTATCATCTCCCTAAACCCCATCATGAACCTAAACATACCCATTTTATACAGAATATTAAAAAAATAAAACATAATGGACAGTAATGTGTAGGAAAATGACAAAAATCCTACACTTACCCATAACCATTTCTTAAAACTGTACTGTTATAAATAAAAGAATAACAAGTGTAACCACAATAATTTATTAATTGCGAAAATATCAAAAGTTGTACCAAAAGCAGTTCAAGTGAGTTTCAGTCACAGTACTCTATTGCGGTAATGTTTTCTTTATTTTTTATTATGGACTGCAGAGCAGAATTTAAGTTATTAATCCATGGAAATATGAATCTGGCTTTTCTTCGTGAAGGCTTGCTCTCATTTAAATCTCAATCCTCTGAAACACGGCAAGTGAGAACCAAATATCAGTGCTGTAAACCATGTCGTAACGCTTCTCTAGGGCGCAACTTTGACTGTGATGGTCACTGTTGAGAGTGAAGATGAAGATCGTTGGATAAAGGGCTGAATTTGGATCTGTTCCTTACAAACATATGGATTCTAATCATTTGGAGTACAGCGAACAAATAAAATTGTGAATTTATGTTGTGCTTTGGTGTGTCTTATGGTTGTATTGTCAGGTGCTACATGGGAGAAAAGTGTGTCTCGCAGCAAACAAACTGAATATTACTGAAATTGTATTCATTTTTAAGGTTTCAAAGTGTAATTATGTAATCCTCCGAAACGAGTCACGAACAGAAATGTTATTTTATATTAAGTAGATGTGTAAACTGCATTCAGTAAATTCGACTAAAAACATGTATTGATATGACAATTAAATACAACAGATTCAAAAACATTACTAGCACGATTTTAATGTTAATACATGGGAAGTCACACACATTGACACTTGGATATGTAAATGATTTACGTTTTATTACTGTTAATACGTCAATATTGTAAGTTTTTGTGTGTATAAAAATGTAAGTCAAGTAAATGTACATGTGGCAGAATCACACTTTATGTAAAAATACACACGTATTCTCATGAGACCACGCTGCACAAGCACATTGATGAAATGCCGGTGACTCACACTCCAAGCATACAATTGAAACAAATAGTTGTTTCTGGCACCTTTTTCACCCTGTACAATACGAGGACTGGGCTAGTGCTGACTGTAGGGCTTAGTTGACTGTGTGTGTGTGTGTGTGTGTGTGTGTGTGTGTGTGTGTGTGTAGCAGCCCGAAGGCAGGGGGTTGAGCCACTGTTGTACAGTCCTACCTGAACACATGGCAGTATAAACAGTACAAAAATCAGGAGCAAATCAAGAGCTTCAGTGACAAGGTAAGACATACAGCAATTACACGTACACACAGGAAGGGTACATATGGCTTCACACACTCTTTAAAAAGTGGGATTTTCACATAACTGCCATAGAAGAAGCATTTTTCTTAGTGTAAAGAACATTTTAAACACCTAGAATCTTTTTCCACCATGAAGAACCTTTTGGCATTAGGGAATGGTTCCGTGAATGTTAAAAGTTCATCGTGGAACCATAGATGCCCATTTTTAGGAGTGTAGCAAAAAGTAATTAACTCGGATATGAAAAAAAAACTATTTTGTAAAGCAAACATTGTTTAAAAGTCATATAAGTCAAGCTTTTAAATTAATATAGGCTATTTTCCATTTTAAATTATATCTTAGTTATGGATTCCTCCAGTGAGATACATTTGGAAAATAATATGAGATCTCTAAAACAGCCACACTTTTATGATTGGTCCTCAAAAAAAAAAAAAAGATGTGACAGCGTCTAAATGGTGTTAGATGAGAGCTGAATAAACAGCCTCTACAGTCAATCTTAAGCAACTTCTACTGCAATACTAATACATTTAATTTATCTCGTACACATTTTCCTTGACATTTCTTTTATGAGGTGCTAATTTAATTTATCATCATAGAGGAAAAATAGTATTAAGATTTGACCAGTCTTTGGTTAGCGCTTATAATCCCAGCAGAAATGTTTATTGATAAGTAGGGTTGTGTGCATCAAGACTGTCTGTTTATGTGCTCAAAATCTTTTTATACATGTCTTTATTTGCTTACTATTGCCACCTAGTGTTCATTTGTTTCCGTTTCAGAGGCCTGTGTTGTCTGACCAAAAAAAGGAATTGTTAAATATGTATGTTTTTTTCTAGACTGTGAACGTCATACACATGCAGAACAGGAGTGTCATAAAAATATGAACATGTTTGGCTATAGTGGGTAAGTGACTTGCAGTTTGCTAACATAACAATATGAGAAATATTGCCAGAAACGCCTAATCAAGATGCTGATGCCAAAACCAAAGGCTTTGTGAAGAACAAACCTACTATAGGGAGATGATTAGATAAGAGAATTAAAAGGCAAAATAGGCCATGTGATATGTGAGTGTAGTTTGATTGAATCAGGATGAGTGAAACAAGTGTTATTGCTGCTGTATTAGTTCATTCTATAGAATGAATGGCATAATTCTTTCTAATGGCAGAGTCTCTTGGTTATGTGGAGCTTGTGGCAGGATTTGACCCTATGACACAGACGGACAGAAACTCTTTGAGAGTTGATACAGCTGACAAACAAGGCATTTAATTTGGATAAACAATGTCCAAAAGTTCAATCTTTCTGGATGGACAGAAAAATTGCATTAGCAGGTTGTTGCAAATTGCATCTGATGTTTGTTTGAATAGTATGATGTTCGTCGGTTGTTCATTCAAGGTGTCAGAGGTGACATTAACAAACAGGTACATTTATAAATAACTGAGTAACTTGGCAGTCTTGAGCATTGAGTTTCAAAGGGCAAAATGGGCAGGATTAGTTACTTTTTATATTCTTAAAATAGCAGAGTACTGCACTTTTTAGCAGAGTAGTAAAGATTTCATACACTTCTTTTTCATAATGTTTTTTTTTTATATGTAAACTAAGGGATTAATACACTTTTCAGATGTCTGTGTGTTGGACTCTTCCCGCCACTCTTAAGTTCCTATGGTTATGTCATATATGTTATCAGCTGTATGTGATTAATTTACCTTGTTATCCCCTTTGTGTGCCTTGTATATATTCCCTGTGTTCTCCCTCAGTCCTTGTCGGTTCTCGTTTGAGTTTGCGTGTCAATATAGTGTGGTTTTTGCCTCTGGTTCTCCTCATTATTGAGTATTGAAGTCTGCCTTATAGTATTATTCCTCGTCGTGAGAGTTCCTTACCACACGTTTATGTAACAACACTACTGAAATCTTAAAATCAACCCAAATTAGGTTGTAAATCAGACACATAATTACAAGAGGAAACAGTAATAATAAAAAGGTGGATGTTTATTAATAAGAAATTTTAATAAAATGTTTATTAAACTTATTAATAAATGTTAATTTCCAACCTATTTTGGGTTCATTTTAAGTGAGCAATATAGTAATTTTATAAACTATTGGTCAAACATTTAACCCGATCGCAGGGTTTGTCCATTTTTTAACCCAACTTGGGTTATTTTTAACCCAGGATTTTTTAGAGTGTGTATATATACTATAATTTGTTTTTTTACAAACACAAAAATGAGATGCATTATATATCTGAAGCAATAATGTAACAAATAAGATTAAATGATTGAATCCACTTGCATTCTGCAGTTATAGCGGTTTTATTTGACAGGATCTTACTCAGACTATGCTAGTTAGTTAGACAATGCAGGTGGTTGCATCACACGTATAGAACAGTGAGGGTGGCTACACTTGTGCCTGAGTTTATTCTATAGTCAGCACATTTCCAGCCACTGCAAACACAATAATCATCAGGGGTCAGTCTCAGGCCCCATTTGCTAGCAAATCTACATTGCAAACTGGCTGGTTGCATATAAGTCCATTATCGCCATAGATTTGGATTAGAGTTATAATGCTGTTGACCAGACAGTTAAAAAATTCATTCCAGTATTTATAGCACATGGTTGTTTTGCCATTTTTCATGTACTGATGTATGAGTAAACATTGGGTTGCTTCAGTAAAAACAGTACTGGATTGAGTCCATAGGTCAGGAGTTTCTACAACAGATCTGGTGTCTTTAATTATTAACTTTTAGAGGTAGTGCATAAAAATTATGTTTATTGGCAAATTGATACACTGATTTTTTTCCAACAAATATTAGTGTGAAAATAAATTCCAGTTCACCATGTAATCATATAATCTCAGTAAAGGAAAATGTATTGTAAAAGCCCTAACCTAACCCTTTCTCATAGCTAGAGTTCAAAGGTTATCCCCCCCCCCCCCCCCCCTTGTGTTTCCATCCTCTTGGTTCAGTCTTTAATGTTAATCAGTGTTTTGACTGCCAAAGGTAGTTGGCTAAAAGCACCAGAGCAGTCCACTGTGCTGGAACCTAAATTTGTCTAAACCATCAGAAAAGGTAAAACGGGCCTCTTGTTTGTGTTTTCAAAGGAGAGTTGTTACATATGATGCTATTCTACAATAAAATTATGATTCTTTGAATGCTGGTAATTTGTTCAGTGGTTTTGAGTACTAATCTGTAATACCATGTGTTAAAATGTGGCAAATTTTTAAATGTAGTTTATAAAAAAAATCATAATTAGTGTAAAATTGGCCTTGAAAAATATGGAAATAATTGTGTTGATTTATCAAAATGGTCATTTAAAATTGATGTTCATATAGTTCTCTTTATATATTGATTCAAGAATGTAATCGATGATGTGATATTAATGGCGAAATTATATCAGTTGTGTACGTGCTGATGATCCAATGACAATGTGTGTGTGTGTTTTTTTAAACGTGTTTTTTAGCGAGGAAGGCGTCTGTCGAACAATGACTATGGTCTGTCTGACTGATTTTGAGGAATATGCCAAGAAGCACCTCTCAAAGACTACATGGGACTATTATGAAGCCGGAGCTGATGAATGTACCACCAGAGATGACAACCTGCTCGCTTATAAACGGTGTCATGCTACATTTAAATGATCATATACTCTATTAGGCAACTTTACGCTCCATAACTAACCTCTAACTTAACTGATCTCATAATCTTCAATTCTCGTGAAAATATCTCTTTCAGGATCCGCTTCAGGCCCCGGATCTTGCGTGATGTGTCGATCAATGACACTCGGACCACTGTGCTGGGAACTGAAATAAGCTTCCCTGTGGGAATTGCACCCACAGCCTTCCACTGCCTTGCATGGCATGATGGAGAAATGGCCACTGCTAGAGGTGAGAGGAGTGTGATGAAGTGATTTAATTGCACTAATTCCTGTGTTATTCAACACTTTAGCCACTAGATGGAAGCTAATCTGAAGCTACCAGCACTTTTTTCCTACTTATCTCTCCATTCTGCTCTTCTTTTAATTCCCAGCCACTGAGGCAGTGAACACCTGTTACATTGCCAGCACATACGCCACATGTTCAGTGGAGGAGATCGCAGCAGCAGCACCTAACGGGTACCGTTGGTTCCAGCTCTACTTGTACCGAGACCGTAAACTCTCGGAGCAGATTATACGCAGAGTGGAGGCACTCGGCTACAAAGCTCTGGTGTTTACAGTGGACGTGCCCTACACTGGTAAACGCCGCAATGACATCCGCAACCAGTTTAAGCTCCCGCCTCACCTGAAGGTCAAGAACTTTGAGGGGTTGTTTGAGGTAAGACAACTATTTGTTTATTTCATTTTTGGACTTTTCTCATTTATAGTACAGTAGAGCACAAAATATTTGAGAGAGAAAAAAAGCTATTTATATTTATGGCTGTCTTGTGTAATATTTAAAAACATTAACTTAATCATTTTAAAGCCACAATATGTTAGATTTTTGGATTAAAATATCCAAAAACCACTTGAACACTGTTACATAATTTGTTGACTTGTGTACTTACATTATCTCAGATGTTTAAATCCAGAGAAATAAGCCATTTTAAACAGGTCAGATCTCTGCGTCGCCTATCAATGACATCACACCCATATTACCCTTGATCCGGTTTTATTTTGTAGAAACCATGGAAAAACCAAAGACGCTTTAATATATTATGTGTTTTATTAGACAGGTGAGCAACTGTTTGGTTACATTCATCTTTCTGACACAGTATAACCTGTTCCTCACAGAGCGATCATCATTTTTCAAAAATGTAAACCCCTGCAGTAGAGGAAGGCAATGAAATAATGGGGAGAAGTAGTGGGAAATAATGGATTCGTATTGGCACTGCCTGAATGAGCAGCACTATGTGTTTGAACATGTCTTGTTATGCACAGTCTGTTTGTATGAATCCCTCTGGCTCTTTGTACAGGACCAGACTGGATCCTTGGATGAGTACGGGGCCCCAGCTAATTCCCTGGACCCATCGATCAGCTGGAAGGATGTGTACTGGCTCCAGTCTCTAACACGGCTGCCTATAATCATCAAGGGCATCCTTTCTAAAGAGGATGCCGAGCTGGCCATAGAGCATGGCGTCCAGGGAATAATTGTATCTAATCATGGGGGCCGACAACTGGACGGAGGTCCCGCATCAGTAAGGGACTCTATCAATGTGTCTGTAGTTTAAATATGATTCCCACCATACAGACACTTACATCTTGACCTTACATGTCACACAGATAGATTGTCTGCCTGAGATAGTGGACACAGTGCAGGGCCGGATCGAGGTCTACATGGACGGAGGGATCCGCACAGGCAATGACGTTCTGAAGGCCATAGCCTTGGGAGCCAAATGTGTGTTTATTGGCAGACCAGCGATCTGGGGTCTCGCTTACAAGGTAACTGTTGTTTTTTTGTTGTTGTTGTTTTATGGTTTCTGATGCTTGAAAATTTGCGTCAGTCTGTTTAAGCCTGTTCTAAAGTTACCATTAACAAATTGTGGGATACTCACATGATATTTGTTGTAGACAAGATGATCAAATAAGGTATGTTTTGAACAGGGGGAGGAAGGGGTGAAAGAGGTCTTGCAGATACTACGCGATGAGTTTCGTTTATCAATGGCGCTGTCAGGTCAGTCAACTGTGTAAAATGCAATGTGCCGCGTGTCACGTAACAAAAAAATGGGTCACGTTTTGTTGTCTGAGTATTTATTCTCTTCACCTCAAATCGGCTCTTATTCCTCTAGGTTGCAGAAATATTGCTGAGATCAACAGGAACCTCATTCAGTTCTCCAGACTTTGAACAGCAAAAGGGACTTTAGTCATTTCAATTTTTTAAAAACACTGAGAGCAGAGCACTGCAAATTTCCACTTTATCCACTATTAATACTAAATGTATTTAGGAAACTACTGTTGCTTTAAGTCACAAGAATGACATTTCTTTTTTACAGATGTTCACTGTGTCTGGATGGTTTTAATACAGTTTTTGTTTATTATGAACGGCACTACATAAATTCCACACTATTTCAACAGAGAGTCCTGAGAGGGAATTATTTTAGTACCCGATGAATCTCCACTCAGTAATAGTCTCATTTATTTATATAGAGCTTTTTAAAATACAGCTTCACGATGAGTATTCAATGATTTCAGTTATAATTATATTTCAACCATAAAGCAGCTCTACAGAAGATTATAGTCTGGCAAATTAGTTTTTTTGCACTCTACACGCTCTACAAAGTTATCTTTATGATGGTGGTCTTGAAGATGTCTTCTGTAGCTGGCAACAAACTAATGTGCAATGGGAAAAGTTTCTGATTTTGGAGCAAAGTGAGACTAATCGATATTGAATGGATATTGAACATTGAGTTAATATTTGGTTATTTTGGTTAAACTAAACTATACGAGATTCTCGAATGTAATAATGGTGTGTGTTAATTCAATATTTTCAGCCATAATATTAATCTGACAATAAATAGTATACTCTTCCTGCTGTCTTCCTGTACTTTTTGTACTAGATTTTTCACACTGAAAAAACAAATTTAATGGCTGCACAGCTTTTAAAGGGTTCTTTCATTGGGCCTTAAACATGAAGCTTTTTGTTTGCCATTTTTACAGTCACTACAGTAAACAAAAGAACATAAAAGAAATGTAAATCTGCTGTCGGGCTTCCTCTTTCACACCGGTTATGGGTTCACCTCATGAGTATCAAACACAACATCACTGTGCAGAAGCAGCAGAAGGAACAGCTAAGGCTTAAACTGAAGCCTATTATAAGTAACATGTCGAAAGGAGGAAGAGAGAACGTTTTGAAATAACATGCAAGGGTGTGTGTGTGTCTAAGCGAGTAAGAGAGAGAAGTGACACAGGAAGTCAGTGAGGTTGTGGTAAACAGACTCTGCATACCCAGTTGTGTCGACTGAGTGTGATCACAGCGTGATGCTTTGTGCTATAATGAGAAGACACTTTTGAAATCCCCAGAGAACGCACCACGTCTCGGTAAGCTCCTTTTATTTTATGTAGTCCATCTTTCCTGAATTTCCCCCCTCTTATGAACTTTACATTTGTGAGTCAATGCTTTGAAGAGGATGGATAAAAGTAGTATTGTTACTTTGAAGTAAATATTTAGCTTAAGTTTATCTGCCAATTATCTTTGTGATGAGGCCGTGTCTGTCTAATCTGCATCTTTTTTGTGTCCGCTGCGCTTGGATGGCAGCGCTAAACTTCCCCTTTCTGAAGTTGTTGTTGAAACTTTGTCATTTTGATCCAAACATTGTTCCTGTAGATCTGGTGTAAAATTGAATCGTTTGTTCTCATTTTTCTACCAGAAATCCTTTGTGGACAGCAAATAAGGAGACACAAAAAACATGGGGTAGGTTCTGATTGTCTTAAGATAGGCCTTTCTTTAAATGGCAGGTGGATTCATGTTATATTTTCCTTTTAACTTCGTACTTTCATGCGTCATTTCTTCACTGTTATTTTGAATCCCTAAAATTAGATCTCAGAGCTTTCGTTTAATTTATTTAGTAGATTAGTTTTTTTTAGAAGACATGCTTTCTTGTTGAAGGTGTCTCCCAGGATACAGAAATCAGAAAAGGGTTCAAATAAAGTACATAAAATAATACAGTTGGTTAGTGAACTGTATGAATTGGATAAAAACTACAAATTTATATTAATTATTATTATTATAATTATAAAATAGGAGGAAATGAGGAATATTCATGTGCGAATATTCACATTTCATGTGATCTGACTATAGCATACCTTTGTGAGCCCTCTGACCGTAGAAGTTTTTAAAAATGTTTTTATTTCAGAAACAGTGGGGAGGAAGGAAAACTGCATCGGAGACTTTCACGAATAGGAAGCAGATCGCAGAGGGAGCCGCCACGACCCCCTCCTCAAACAGACAAGCCCCCAACGGTTGTTCCTCCAAGACCAGCCGAGACCACTCCAAAACCCCCAGAACATGCACCAAAACCAGTTGTAATCCCCCCAAAACCTCCAGTGGTTCAAAAGCCCATTGCCCCTCCGAGGCCACAAATACAAGTGTTCAACAGCACAGAGCATGGCGCTGCCATACTCAAGGTAAAACAAAAGACATAAGAAAATACGAAATTACTGGCCTAGTTGACTGGATAAAACAGAGGAATACTGTGTACACACAAAGAGTGGTGTATTTCACTGCAAATAGTATATATTAATGGCAGATTTTACCGTGTCCCAGGGGTTGGATCATTTTCGTGGTGATGAGACGCTTTGTGATGTGACTCTGGTACCTGGTGACAGCAGTGAAACTTTCCCAGTTCACAGGGTCATCATGGCTTCAGCCAGTGACTACTTCAAAGCCATGTTCACAGGTATGTCTCACCAAATCCAGGAGGAGAATTTTCTCGTTTCAAAGCTTTATTAGTTTGTATGATTCTGGCTAAGGGGCCATTTACACGACACCGTTTTCAACCAAACACGGAAAATGCGAAGAACGCGAAGAAAAAACTTTTCCCTTTTTAGTGCATCGTTGTCGTGTAAACATACCGTAAATCTTAAGCCAATCGCTTAAATTAAAGCTTTAAAAACACTAATCATTTAAAAATGAACTTTTAATATATTTTTAGTAAAATATATTTGCTCACTTTTCATGCTGTACATTATAATGTTGCGATGCCTAAATTCATAATATTTATTTTTAATTTATTTAGACAAACATAGTATATATTTTAATATAATTTATTGGTTGTCAGTCATAATATCAAAATAATTATTACACTGTAAAAAATGCAATTTTAATTGTAAAAGACTACAGCGGAAAAAAATGTTAATTGGTTAACAGTACTATACATGGAGGAATAAACTAACATTATGTTATTTTACAGTAATATATTGCTAAATTGACAATTTTTGGGAAGTAATAAAAGAACAAATCATCTTGTGATTTACAGTGAAAAACCATAAACTGACTTTTAGAGAATTCCCTGTGTGACTTATCAAGATTGCACCAAAATATTAATTTTCATAGTATTTTGTCCACGTGTCTATTTTTTCTGCATTTTAATTCATAATCTTCTTCTCACTCATCCTCACCAATCGAATCGTTTCCCTCTCCCTTTTGGTGTGGAAGGAGGAATGAGAGAGCAGGAGCTGAAGGAGATTAAGCTCCATGGCGTGAGCACAATCGGCCTGAAGAACATCATCGAGTTCATCTACACATCTCGTCTGAGCCTGAGTCTCGGCACCCTTCAGGACACACTAGAGGCAGCGAGCTTCCTCCAGGTGCTTCCCGTTCTCAACTTCTGCAACCAGCTCCTTAGCAGTGAGGTACAAACTCTTAAGATGCGGTGTTCATTTTTCCTTTGCGTTAATTATTCGTGAGTTTTCAAATAAGCCACATTTTTACATGGCAGATCACTATAGAAAACTGCGTGGAAGTGGAGCGCATTGCCAGAGATCTTCTCCTGGAGGACGTCCAAAGACACGTCCACGTGTTTGTGTGCGAGAACTTCTCCGCGTTGATGCAGAGCGGCCGCCTCGTGCAGTTGTCCGAGGCGAGCATGACGTATGCCCTCTCCAGCGATTCTCTGAGGGGTTTCACTGAGATGGAGCTGTACCGCATTGCCCGTGCCTGGTTGTCCCACAAACCAAGCGAGCATCGTTCTGCCGCTTACTCCCTCATGCGCCACATCCGTTTCCCTCTGATGACCCCTGCTGAGCTCCTCCAGATCTCTCAGGAGGACCAGATGGAAGAAGGAGCGACAAGCGGGGAGAAGGAGGAAGTGGCGCCGTTCATGCGATCGGACACGGCCTGCGTCAACCTCCTCCTGGAGGCCAGCAACTATCAGATGCTTCCCTTCCTCCAGCCGAAACTGCAGACGGAACGGACCCGGATTCGATCCGACTGCACTCACCTGGTGGTCCTGGGTGGTGTGATGAGGCAGCAACTCGTAGTCAGCAAAGAGCTCAAGCTGTACGATGAGGAAGATGGAGGCAGTTGGAGAGCCCTCCAACCTATGGAGGTGCCACGTTACCAGCACGGAGTGGCTCTTCTCGGGGGGTTTCTTTACATTGTAGGAGGACAGAGCACTTATGACACCAAGGGTAAGACAGCTGTTGACAGCGCGTACAGGTATGATCCTCGCTTTGACCGCTGGTTGCAGGTGGCCTCTCTGAATGAGAAGAGGACGTTCTTCCACCTGAGTGCTCTGAAGGGGAAGCTCTATGCTGTTGGAGGGAGAAATGCCACCGGGGAGATTGGTAAGGGCATGTTTTAGCAATTACACTGTACAAAATGTTCTGTTCTGCCTTACTGTGGAAAAACAGAAAACTGTCTGTCGTTTAGATTCGGTGGAGTGCTACAACTTGAACAAGAATGAGTGGACCTTTGTTGCACCGATGAATGAACCTCATTATGGACATGCTGGCACAGTTCATGGAGATCTTATGTATGTGTCAGGTAAGTATCCACTCAAAAATGTGAGAGATCAATGTGAAAAGGACAAGTGTATTGTAGTTTTGCATTAATGTAGTAACATCTGTCCTACATAAAGAAGGAGATTTGTAAACTAATTAAATCTGGCTCACAAAGCATATGGCCTTAATCCACCACAGTCCTCTGCATGAGTCTAATAAATGAATTCTTATGCATCGTTACTCTCTTCGATTAAAAAAAAAGAAAACGCTGTTTGCAGGTCTCTTAGCAACTCTGCAACCTTCACCTAATGGCGATGTTCCCTGAAAAAGAATCAAAAGCAACATGAAACAAATAACCAGGAAACAGAGCAGCATCTAGCTGAACTGGGTCACTCATCTGAGGTTAGACCACAGTCTAAAAAGGGCATTGCCGGCCTCTTGTGAAACCATGAGAAAGTTCCAGCTTGAAGAATCGCAAACTTAAGTATTCACAAGTACTCAAACAGAAACATTTGAAGTGGATTAAAAGGAATTGAGCTTTAGGAAGATTAATAATAATAATAATATAGAGGCACTTTACAGACTTTTGTCTTTTCCACCACACCAAAAAAAAAAAAATTGTGTACTTTTTTATCAAAAGTGTAAGTAAAAATCATGCTTGAACTGAAATAAGATATGTGAATTATGGAAAAAATGAACATCACATGAGTAGAGGGTTTTTGTGCATCATTTCCAATCAATTTCCAGTTGTTTTCAAATTATGCAAAAAGTGTGAAAATATTATATTATAAATTGATTTATAATAAATAAAAAGTATATTTAGTTTAATTTTTAATTAATTACGAATTTAAATTTGATTATTTTCCACATTAAATGCTAACTATAAAATTACACCTATCAACTGCTGACAGTCATTTTGTCTCCAAAATGTTAAAAATCTCCAAGTCATTTCCACCACAGAATGATATTAAACACAAAGCATCTTGAGTTGTTGTAGAAATGACACTGGTATGAAATTTCAAGACTTCTCGTGTCATTTACACACTGTTGGACATTGTTGGTGGATTGAGTTTTGTTTAAATAACCTCAAATCTTATATATATATATATATATATATATATATATATATATATATATATATATATATATCCCATTCGTTCCTCAATAAGTTGATTAAGTTGCATTCATCTTTTATACCATCAGGTGGGATCACAAGAGATGCTTTCCAGAAAGAGCTGCTGTGTTATGACCCCGATAGAGACGTGTGGAGCAGACGAGCAGACATGATGGAGCTTCGTGGTCTCCACTGCATGTGCACCGTGGGCGACCGCCTCTACGTCATGGGTGGAAACCACTTCCGGGGGACAAATGACTACGATGATGTGCTAAGCTGTGAGTTCTACAGCCCTGCAACTGACCAGTGGACGGTGGTGGCTCCGATGCCCAGGGGTCAGAGCGATGTGGGGGTGGCCGTCTTTAAGGAGCGCATCTACGTTGTGGGTGGTTACTCTTGGAACAGCAGGTGTATGGTGGATATCGTGCAGTGTTATGACCCTGAGAAGGATGAGTGGGAGAAGGTCTTCAATGTCCTTGAGCCTCTCGGAGGAATACGGGCCTGCACTATGACAGTTCATTGTCCAAAAGGTTCAATAGATGAGGCTGAAATACAAGAGTGTCCTCTTTCAACATCCAAAGGCTGAACAGATGTTATGAAATTAGCTTCACATTGCTAGTGATGTGTATTGCAAAAACAGATTTGTGATGGTTGTATTATTGTACATGCCACTTTAGTAATGTCTGAGGTGGGGAAAGGAAAAATAATTTGCTTGTAAAAAAGCTGTTATGTTTTTAAATGTGCTTAAATGCTGCTCTCCTTCAGTGACTGATGCCACATATGATGGCCACTGTGCTTAATATTGCATCTCTAAATTATTCTGTTCTATATTTTATTTTTGCTTCAGTTACTGTTATAGTGCTTTCAAAAATAAACTTTTTTTTAATCAATTGTGTTTTGAACCTTTTTATATACATTCCTCCTAACAGAACAAAACTTCTATTGTTTACAAAAAAATGATTTATTTTTGTTTTTCAGTAAGGGCTAGAGAATATACACTATGGATACTATAGTTTAGATAATATATATATGTATATATATTGTAGTGGTAAAAATAAAAATGACTCTCGCACTGCGTAAGAGACAAACTCGTTCAATTGTCTTTCTCAATTATTTTATTTCTTCTTTATTTCTTAAGAAAGGTCAGACAGTCATACAGAAATACAAGTTGCTGCGACAAAGAAGGGAGGCTTCCTCCTCCTTTATATCTTTTACCAGCCTTCAAGGTTACATCTCTTAACAACTGTTACCAATCCATCTCATTCTATATGCCCTTCACCCATACCTCATTTTAACTTTAAGGAATTAAAGAATCATTACATTTTCTACAAAATAATAAACAGCACAACTGTTTTCAGCATTGGTAATAATAAAGCATCAAAATCAGCACATTAGAATGATTTCTGAAGGATCATATGACAATGAAGAAGTAATGACTGCTGAAAATTGATCTTTTCCATCACAGGAGTAAGTTACATTTTAAAATATATTAACATGGAAAACAGTTTGTAATAATATTTCATAGTCTGTTTTTACTGTATTGTTAGATTTTGCTGTATTTGGCTGAGCAGTCTTTTTGGGTGGCTCGCCAATGATTTCTCTAACACATAAAATGAATAAGCTTGACCAGAGTTCTTGTGGGGAGAAGAGTCTATTGGAGGCAGTAGTGTAGCACAGATCTTCAGCAGCGATGCCAGCGATCAAAATAACTTAACCCAAAGTTCTGTCTGTGAGACAGAACTTTACATGAAGACAAAAGGGCTACAAACTATAGAAAACTGTTAGAACCTTCTAGAGGAGGTTGATCTACCCTGCAATCTACTCTGAGCAAACTGTTTCTTTGTTATTCAGTTTCTGTAGGCCATTTGGTTGACATCTTTACAGACGGACTGTTGATTGCATCAAGGACAGAGATGATTGTGTCTGAGGCTCAGTCACAATTTAAATGCATCTAACTAAAGATGATGAAAATTCACATAATCTTTCAGTATTTTGATCGAATAAATGCAGCTTTGGTGAGCATGAGAGACATTTAAAACATTTCTTCAAACCTTACCGACTACAAACTTTTGAACAGTATTGTATAATCACCTCTGAAAAAACGGTTTAAATTCAAATGTCATAAGATCTGTAAACTGTCAATGGTGGCTTGAATAGAGCAGAATTTGTCCAACAACCTTGACTGGATCATGTTTTGAATAAGTCATTAGACAGAAGCCAAAGAACAACTATCCCAAGGTCTGTATACCCAGAGTAAATGTGAGAGACTATTACAGTCGAGACTGACTGACGAATGCTCCCTCTCCCCGTCGGGAATCTAAGTTATTTTAAAAGAAGTGGAGAAGTCAACAAGAGCTGAAAAATTTTTATTCTGCATTTGAAGTTCAATTCATGTTGATATGACATTTTAGTAAAAAAGCAGTTTCCTAAAAGTTCTGGAAATATGTATATCTATGTTTTATTTAGCACAAAAGTATAAGACAATACAAATATGCTAAAAATACAACCAAGACAAATGAGGAGAGAAAATGAAACTTGTGAAGTAGTTTTTTACACCCCAAAGCTCCGCTTATGAATATTTGTAAAGTCGTGGCATTAATAAAACGTATTCATTTGATTTCATGTCAACTGTTGCTGTCTTTGTAAAAACAAGAACCTTTAAAATAAGCACCACCTTGACACGGTTTCTCAAATCCCCTCCCCAGCCTGTGGCATTGAGGCTGTCCTTGGCAGATGGTAGAGCTTAAAAACGCACCACCCTCCCAGTCTGATGCACCAACTCGGAGGACTCATCACATCACAGTGGTTTCCAGTACCTCTCTCTACGGTTTCATCAGAGTGGCAGAACACAAAGTGTTACCCAGAAGTGACGAGGTACTGGCACTGGTGGCAGTTGCCATGGCTCTGTCTGGAGAAGTCTGCGTGGTGACAGGAGCCTGCGGGTTTCTGGGTGAAAAGCTAATCAAACTGCTGCTGGAAGAGGAGAAGCTTGCTGAGATCCGACTCCTGGATAGACACATCCGGTCTGAGCTAATACAGTCTTTTGATGGTAAGTGGATACATACATTACAGTAAGTCTCATCTAAAATAACAAATCCCTCTTGTATTTCTCCTTTTTGTGTAATATGTTGGTCACTATTTATATTCTTTGGTTTTGTGGCGTCTTAGTCCTGGTAGTTAGTCCTCATTCTTCTTCCTGTTTTGCACTTTGCTGGAGAATATTCAGAATGCAAATAATATACACATATCATATAAACTGTTCACATGTCTTTTTTAACTTTCTCATCTCTTTATATATAAGCAACAAATATAGGCAAATAGAGAAATACATAAAATCAACACTCTTTGATTTTGATTTGTTTCTCTGTCTGTGTCCTCAGATTGCAGGGGGGAGACTAAAGTGAGTGTTTTTGAGGGAGATATCAGGGACCGTGAGCTGCTGAGAAGAGCCTGTAAAGGAGCAGCACTTGTTTTCCACACTGCGTCTCTCATCGATGTCATTGGAGCAGTTGAATACAGTGAATTATATGGAGTTAATGTTAAAGGTGAGAGAACGGTTTGAGCCATAAGGGAGAAAAAAAACTCTAATGCAACTATAGAGTTTGTTTGATTTTTTTAGTAAAAAGTGATTGAGACAAAAAGTGAGCATTTGTATCAGTGGTTCTGAAACTGGGGAGCCGGAGCCCACTAGGGGACCACAGGAAATTTTTAAAAAAGCTTTAAAATAAGATGAAACACCTTAAAAACCAATATATTTCTTATTTGAATTCATCTTCTCAACTGTGCTTTGTCTTTGAAGATTTCCATGGTCTTGGAAAACCTGGATATAATAACATTTTTAAATGGCATAATTTTATAAGGTATACACATTTTTGTAGGTATGCCAAGCTCTGAAATATTTGATCAGGTATAAATTGACCCTTCGCAAAGACCCGCCCCCTTTAGTTACTGTTGCTATGTCCGACAAGTCATGCGCTCTCACGCCACACATCATGTTCTCACGGAGTGAAAAATACATCTCTGAGCAAAGAGGACACTGACAACGCATCGACAGACATGAAACAGTTTCATATTTAATATATCGTAACTTTTTAAAGAAGTTTAAACAATAAATAGCGTATAGTGTCTCTTTAATGTGTCGTGACAGATGGCTGTAGCTCCTTCAAGCGGCTCGTGAACCAACATCTCTTCACACTAGTTCATTTATAGCATCAAATAAACATGAATGAACATCAGAAGGAATGTTGTTTCAAGAGTGGAAAGACGTGAGTACACACAGTTTTTCAAGTTCAAGTTCATCAGTGTTAATCTACTGACTCCCCTAACTGCTTTGTCGGACAAAATGGCAGTTTCAGGGTTATGATTGGTCAGATCGCCTGTCAATCAAACTGTTTGCGAAGGGTCAATAAAAAAAAAAAAATCATTATCCTTAAACCTTATCCTGTAAACCACCATTCAGATCTGGAATCCTGAAATGTATTTATTTTAGTTGTAGTTAGGCAAACTTATTTTAATCTATGGACACTGTAAAATAAGAAGAATAGTTTTGAAAACAAAACTTTGTCAATTAGCTGCACATGTATCAAAAGAATCCAATTAACCTGCATGGGCCTTCAGTTCTTGTTGTGGAAAATGAGAACTACTGGATTAAATGAGTAAATGATACAACCCAATATAGTAATTATGAGGTTCAAATACCTTTTTTTTCCCATGGCAGGAACACAGCTGCTGCTCGAGACCTGCATCCAAGAAGATGTGCCCTCCTTCATTTACACTAGCAGCATTGAGGTGGCTGGTCCCAATCACCGTGGTGATCCAATCATTAACGGCGATGAGGACACCCCCTACTCCTGTTGTCTTAAGTTTAGCTACAGCAAAACCAAGCAGGAAGCTGAACAGATTTGCCTTCAGGCCAATGGAGAGGTACTCCGCAATGGAGGTCGGCTGGCTACTTGCGCATTGAGGCCCATGTACATCTATGGACCAGGCTGTCGATTTACTTTAGGCCACATGAGGGATGGAATCCGCAATGGAAATGTACTGCTGAGATCATCACGACGTGAGGCAAAGGTGAATCCTGTTTACGTGGGAAACGTAGCCCTGGCACATCTACAAGCAGGTCGGGCCCTCAGAGATTCTCAGAAAAGGGCCGTGATGGGTGGAAACTTCTATTACGTCTCAGATGACACGCCACCTGTCAGCTATTCTGATTTTAACTATGCTGTTCTTTCGCCGTTAGGCTTTGGGATACAAGAGAGGCCCATTTTGCCCTTTCCACTTCTATATTTTCTCTCATTCCTCATGGAATTACTGCACGTTGTGCTCCGACCCATCCTGAAGTTCACTCCACCCATAAATAGGCAGTTACTGACCATGTTAAACACACCATTCAGTTTTTCATATCAAAAGGCTCGCAGGGATTTCGGATATTGTCCTCGCTACGACTGGGAAGAGGCACGGAAGCGCACTACTGATTGGCTAGCGTCTGTCTTACCCACAGAGAGACGGCAAACTAACTTGAAGTAAACTAACATCATGTTTATGAATAGTGTGGTAACCTGTATTTCTCAGCAGCCTGTTGTTAGTAATATTCCTTCTAATTCACAGTAGTAGAAACCATTAGTTAGTGTGTTGGTTACGCATGTTATACATAATAAAAAAAAAACTTGACTGTATATTATGTTTATGATAATTAGAAATAAATATCTATGTAAAGAAAAAATGATAGGCTATAACTTATTCCAACAGAAGATGGTTTTATTGTACAAATGAATGTATTTTAAAATGAAGATCATTTAAGAAACAAAGAGAAAGAAGTAGACTATCAATGCTAGTCAGGCACTATATAATCCGTGAATTTGAAGGCAAAACTTGTGAGTAAACGGAAGTATTAATTCATAAGCCTACCACTCTGCATATTTCCACAGAGACTGTGCTTGTCTGTTGTTGTAACTCGTTACGCCTGTAGGTGGCGACACGTGACTGTCGTTATTCCTTTACTCAACCGACTCGTTAAAAAACACATAAAAATTGACAAAAGTAAATGGCAGTATTGTGTATGAAACATAAGGGGCAGAAATTGCTCTTGCCTTTAAAAACGTGAGGAATGGACTAAGGAATAGAAAAAATCGTAACGTCTGTTATTTTGAAACTGCACTAAACAAAATGTGACCTCTGAATTTGTCAAGGCTTCCTAAAATGTCAGACGCTGACAGAAGTAGACCAAGCGTCTTAGGGCAAAGTAAACATGTGAGTATATCACTACGAGATTGTTGCTGCGATTTACTGTCTAGAGGAGTCGACGGCCCGCTCAATGTAAAAATCGGCCCACGACATGCCGCCCACATTTAAAAATGATAATAATAATAAATTCCAGTTTTACATTTTTTTTGTTTTTAAACTAAATTAAAATGGATTCAATTAATATAAGTTTGAACTATAATGTTTTTTGTCATATAAAATAATTTTGGTGATCATATAGGCCTATTATTTTCACACATGCGCAGACCTAACGTTTCTGAGTACTCAGTTAACGAACACTTACAAGCGCGCGCGCGCTGGCAGAATTCCAATTGTAGCAATTATAATAATAATAATAATTATTATTATTATTGTAAATTTAGGGATCAAAATGGGCAAATTTGTTATTAGAGGAGAAAAACGAAATGATGAACTTCGTTTGCTCTGTAGTAAAGTACATGGCATATGCGAAACGTACAATGTCAGAAGACATGAGAATTAGAGTTAAGTTAATGTTTGTTTGATGTACTTGTTTGTTAAATTAAAAAAAAAACCCATCGGTGCACCCCCGGATGCTGCGCGAGGGATAGTCACGTGACAACGCTTGATATCGTCAGAGGTTGTAATTACAATGCGCTCATGTCGTTTGTAAAAATAGTTGAGTAAAATTTGCTTAATATTTGCGTTTTTGGCCTATATAATATTCTGTCATTGTTTGGTGAGTGTTACTATGATGTTGAAGAGAATTCACATCCAGAGTTGAGTAGATTCTTAAAGTGCTTGTATACATTTTGTGTATGTTCATTGAACATCATCATCTCTGTTTAATGCTAATGTCAGTAAGTTACCGTAGTTTTTATTTGGTGGAGTACGTTCTCATTTTCTGTGACATACTGTATATCAGGGGATTGTGTAACGTGAGTTTGTTGAACAAGTAAGTGTTACGTTTTGATATGAAGAAGTCGCACTGCCTGCCATTTCAACACACTGTGAAATAGAAACGAATTTCTTATAGTGTCTGTTGATTTTGCAGAGTGTGACAGAAATAAAATACCATATGTGCCACCAGAAAACACCCCCTCTTCTGTGTGTGAAATATCTAACTTGGGTATAAAAATAATATTTGCTAGTACCACAACATTAAATCTGATTGGTTTTTATCTGTGACCATATGCTGCCCGAGAGACTTGCACTTGGAGCCACTGGGAAACAATGTTGAGAACTCCTGGCCTTTCCATATTTTGAAAGTCGTGTAGTGCACTTCTTTCTAGCTTGTAGAAAACAGCGCATTCGCATTATTCTGAAGAACAACCGTTTTGCAGAAGATTACTGTATAGGGGAGTCTAAACAAACTAACAGCTGTTGATAATAATGTCTTTCAAGTGAGGCCAGCTGATTGTGTTAATTTCACTTCAAGCCATCTAAACCCCTTCTGAGATTTCTGGCTCGACGCTGTGCTAAATAGGCCAGAGTCCAGCCTCTGGACAAACAATCAAACATTTCATCTGTGAGGTCATGGGCTGACAACCAGCTGCAGACCATTGGACAGATCACTTGTTTTTCATTGTTATATTCCAAGATAAGTCACCATTAGTTACATAAGCTATCACAGGATGGATGCTGGGAGTTAATTTCTCTCAGGTTTACATGCTGACATGGTTTATAACAGCACACCAGGAACGGAAAGAAAAAGCCGTCATCTCACTTAATCGGATATTGTTGCATTTTTCTCAGAAACAGGCATTGTGTAACAGATTGTGGCTTGCTATTAAGTGGATTCCAGGCTTCTTAGTGTAACTAGTTGAAGAACAGGAACAAAATGTGTTGAAAGGATGCATAAAGAGAATGATTTGGCATCTGAACGGGAATCTAACCAGCAGTAACGTCTCACTCAGCTGATTTAACCCTGGTGATCAATAAAGCCATGGCTTGGAAATGGATCAGAGCTTTTGTTTATCTGTCGGTGTGTGTCACCTCTGCTGTGGGTAAGATCATTTTTATTTTATATTACATAGAATACATTTTAATTATGCCAGTTATATTAGGTGCATGTGAACACCCCACACCCAAGTGTATTTAATTTATAGACTACAACTGTTTTATTTGGAGAAACTCTGAAACTTGAAGTTATATAGTGTCAATAAGTGATTCACAGATCAATGTAAGTGCGTATAAAATTTGATGAGAGATTTTAACTGTTTATTAAGCCACTGTTTCACTGGAAACCCAATCTAAAGAAGCAGACAGAATTACAAAATGAAAGTTTAAAAAAAATCATTGGTACATAAAAACCATGTTGAATTGCACTAATGAAATTTTTTTTAAAAAAACCTTTGCTTTAACAGTGCTTACACTTTTGGTGGCTGCCGCTTTTGTTTGTATTTAAACAATGAATCTTTAGATTATAAAATCCTTAACAATTTAATAACAAATTATTCACCTTCCAAAGTTAATTTCCAAAATATCTTATTAGTCAATATTCAATATTTCACTTTACAAATTTGCCTCTACAAAGTCAAACTTGCACACCTGGGAATTGCAATGAAAGCAGTGTCGGGTGAATCCAGTAAAGCTACCAATTATACATCATTAAAATCTCAAAACTGTGTTTACTTTTTGGCATGCTCGTGAGCTCCCACACACAATTCCATGTGTACAACTTTGCAGGTGATGAACCATCCCGAGCCAAGTGTGCTGACTTCAACAACACCACCTGGCTGGAATACAGACAGGCCACAAAGCTCCAGGTTCAGTACCTTCTCCTTACACGAAAGAATGCAGACTGTGCCAGCCTGTTCACGCAGGACTGCCTCAACCACACCCAGAAACACACGGCTTACTTCAACTCATCACTCCCCACTAAAGTCATTGTTCATGGATACAGGTGAAGCATAGTCAGCAGCATTGTGTAATAGGAAAAAAGTCCACATCAATGATCTTTCACACAGATGATTCCTTGAATTACTTCGTTTCAGAGCCTTGGGCAGTAAACCTTCCTGGGTGAGTGGCTTAGCCCAAGCTCTACTGCGTGAAGAGAACGTGAACGTTCTGGTGGTGGACTGGGTCTATGGAGCCTCCTTTGCATATAACTTGGTGGTAGAGAACTACAAGGAGGTGTCAGTGCAGATATCTGTGCTTATCAATCAGCTTACGGTAAGTGTTTTGATTTTGGTGAGGGAGTCGGGCTTGTAACCTGAAGGTTGCTGGTTCGATTCCCACGCCGGCAGGAATTGAAGGTGGGGATTGTGAATGAACAGCACTCTCTCCACCTTCGATACCATGACTAAAAGTGCCCTTGAGCAAGGCACCTAACCCCTAGTTGCTCCCCTTGTAAGTCGCTTTGGATAAGAGCGTCTGCCAAATGAATAAATGTAAATGTTATAGAATCCATTGTTATTATAGGACACATGACCACTACATACTAATGGCTGCACAGCTGTAGAGTCTTCTTAAAGCAGTGTCCTGGCAGAAGTAATGAATATAATAAACTTGTCACAATGATCATTAGTGACAGTAAACGCATAGAAAGTACATTGTAAAGAGTAATGTGACATTTAAAAGTACATTGTTTTTTTTTTAGAATTATGGAAGTAAGCTGGAATCTTTCCATTTCATCGGTGTGAGTCTTGGAGCACATGTCTGTGGATTTGTGGGGACCCTCTTCGAAGGCAAGCTGGGTCGAATCACAGGTAATATTTTAATTCAGTACCTGAATTAAATATGTAAATTTTTAGTGGGCAGAAGTTCACTGCAATTGGAGGTTGCAATCGGACATTTTCTGCCGGTATTGAGAATCAAACCCATTACCTTCTCTTCAAAAGCTGTCATTAAAGCAAATGTTATTAATAGATATGTTCACAGTTTATCAAGTACAATATTATAAAATTTAAATGCACAACATAATAATGATGCATAATTAAATTCATATATATTTATGTTAAATTTTCAGTTCAGTTTGTCCCTCAAATTTGTAGGCTGGCAATATCATTTGTTAAGAGAAAAGATGAAAAACGTATTTTCACATTGGACACTTATGTATCGAATCTATTCTAATAACTGTTACCATAACTCTGTTATGGTAAAGTATGCCATAGGACCATGTAGCCTGTCAATTTTGTCCTGATAAGAAGATGCTAGACTTATGAGAGGAACAAAGGCCAAGACTGGACCACACTGAATGAGTCTTTCAGACAAAAGCAAAGGCCGCGAGTGCACTCCAAATAAACAACGACCAATTGTTTCACCACACAACCGTGGCGAGAAAACAAGACCTTGTGTTTATGCGGAATCCTAAATGTGAATAATTTAGTATAATACAGAACATGAGTGTGAGTCTTGTGTGCCCAGGTCTGGACCCAGCAGGACCAATGTTTAAAAGTGCTGATCCATTTGACCGTCTGGATTCATCTGATGCCTTGTTTGTTGAGGCCATCCACACTGACTCCGACTGTAAGAATGAATCACTTCTTTGCCTGAGATCACCTAAATCTATTCTCATTTATTTATATATGTGTAACATATATATATATATATACCTATGTATACATATTTTTGCACATTTGCCAGACTTTGGTATATCCATTCCTGTCGGACATGTGGACTTCTTCTTAAATGGTGGAATGGACCAAGCCGGTTGCGCACGCTCAAGATTTGCTTCAAGTAAGTAGATGGCAAAAGTGGACCAAACACTAACAGAAACATTAAGCTTGAAATGTACCGTAGCTTCATGCTACCTGAGAATCTGTCTATTTTGTCAGTTTTGATCTACTTTCCAGTGTATGGCTATGTCATTTGTGACCACATGAGGGCACTGCATGTCTACATGAGTGCCCTGAACGGCTCCTGTCAGCTTATTGGTTTCCCCTGCTCCAGTTATGAGGAATTCTTGGCAGGAAAATGCATCACCTGCGAGGGCCCCTTCAATGGCACATGCCCACAAATAGGTAATAATGAGTTAGCAGAATGCATTTTAAGGAAAAATGTTTTAAATCGGGCCTATTTAAGTCTGTTTGAACACAAATAGTTTACACATTTAAAGCTACAATATGTATATTTTTCACTGCTAGAGGTCGCCAAGTCAAAAACAAAGGCTTAGCTTGATGCCGAGATTGAGCGTGGAATTGTGAGGTGTCGTCTTCACCTCATGGGTGAGATTATTGTGTCTATAGTATGTCGATGTAGTATGAAGTAGAGCAGGACCGAGTGTCGTGGGAGCTGAATGAGGCTGCTTGACCGATTGCTAATGAGAGATGAACGTGACGCACAATTCGTGAGCATTGGAACTTTTATTATGCCACAGTCGGATACTTCTGATTAAGCATGTGAGGTAACACTGCGCTGTTTAACATCACATTTTTTGTTGGAAATATTATAACTCTGTGCGTTCGGTCACTGGCTTGCTGTGAGATGATTGTTGCACACTGCAGCAATCTAGATCGATATTAGAATATCTCATTAATAAATGCTGGATGGCTTGTGTTAATAAATGGCATGCAATCAATTTTAAAGCGTATTGTAGGATGGAGAAAATGCTGTATTACTTGGCTATTTGACCAAAGTGTTTTTCTCTGAGGCATGGTAAAAGCATGATAGTCTTGGAAAATCAAGAAAACCAGATTTAAATGATAGGACTAAATGTGTTGAGCTATATAAAAATTACTGGCCTAGTGGTTTTTCGATATTTTACTGCAAAAATCTTGCCTTTAACTGTTGAAAGTGAAAATGATTTGTAGCTTTTGAAATCAACATATACGTTGTATATTTTCTTATTAACATAACCTTGATGCACAAACATTTTTGTAGTGCAAAGACTGTGCTGAATGAGAAGATGTCTTCATAAGTAGAATGGCGATAGTTAACACACACATGACCTCAATCTCAGTGCCTGTCAGTGAAAATGTGAATAATGTTTCTGAGGGGTTTTGCGTGCTAGTCTAATTTTGGATGATTTTGACCATGATGTTCTAGTTCATTTAGGTGTTTAATGAGGCTTGACTTTCTTTGTGTGCATGAGTGTGTCCAACTGCATAAAATGTGTCACTTGAGGTTGATTATGTAAGGATAACATTGTTTCACATAATGTACGACACAATCGTACCTTTGCATAATTGCCCTGTCAGTGTCTATTTCTATATGTGTGTATTTTAGGCTTGTTAAAGAACAGTGGGATAACAGCGACTCCCCTGCCAAATCAAGAGAAGGTCTATCTACTGACCACCGCTACGGCTCCGTATTGTAGTATGTATGACGTTTTGCATTTTTTTCATTTATTAAAAGTCCACTTTCACAGATACTGCATGTATTAACACCTGATTTATGTCTTATAGATTTAAACTGGGTTTTATATTAACTGTTGTCTACTTTTTAAACGCATACACTCCCTGCACTAAAGTTTGGGGTCAGTAATTAATACATTTAGCATGGATGTATTAAATGTCAAAAGTGACAGTAAAGACTTATATAATAAAATATTTTAAATAAATGTTGTTTCTTTGCTTATTCATACAAAGAATCCTGAAATGTATCAGGGTTTCTACAAAAATATGAAGTAGCACAACTGTTTTCAACATTGATAATAATAATAATAATAAATATTTCTTTAGCATTAAATCAGCATATCAGAATGATTTCTGAAGGATCATGTGACACTGAAGACTGGAGTAATGATGCTGAACATTCAGTATTGCATCACAGGAATAAATTAAATTTTTAAATGTATTCAACTGTATTTTTGATCAAATAAAACCAGCCTTGGTTAGCATTTCTTTCAAAAACATTACAAAATCTTACCGAGCCCAAACTTTTGAATGGTAGAAAATAGACAAAATATATTTATTTAGGGAGGAAAAAAAGTAGTCTCCACAGGCTTGGTGAAATCAATGCAAACTATATTGCCATATGTAACAATATATAAATGTGTTGTTAATTTAACATTAAAAATACAGCCAAATAATGGCACTCATGCCCATTCTCTTTTTCAGCGAATCACATCCTTGTGGATTTGAAGGTTTCCCCATTAGACAAGACTGCTGAGGTTCAGCTCACCCTGATCTCGTCAGGACAGCCTGAGACGGAGTTAAAACTCAAACTGTGTGTATTCTATTTTGAGTTTAACCTGCAAGTCATTATCAATGAGCCATAGCCAGTTTATTTATTACAGGTTCAGCCCTTTAATTGCTTAAAAAACACGTGTATGAATATGTTTGTGCATATTTTTCAGAAATACAGATGAAACTGGGTATAAAAAGGTGGCTGCACACCCAGAGCGACTGTGTAAAATTGATTCAGTGCAGCTGAAAAACATAGGAGCACGATTCTACAGACAAGGAGATATTCATTTTGAGTACATATGCATCTCTGAAATCCCTCAAACCAGGTAAATGCAGGCTTATTGTTTGCCTTTAAACTTTCTTTACTCTTTTTTTTTTTTTTTTTTTTTTTTTTTTTTTTCATACTCCTTACACAATATTTTGATTTAGACAAAGTGTGCATGTCCCATGTGATACTGTATTTAATAATCCTGAATTTGTGTTCTGTGTGCAGAGGGTTGGATCCATTATGTGTGAAGAACATTAATATTGGACGGGGAGTACCATGGTCGCATGACTTTGTACAGGTGTGCTAAATTAAAAAAAAAAAAAAAAAAAAAAAATTCTACTTAAGAGCGCTTGTACAATAACCAGCTTTTAAAGTCTTTAGCATGTTTAGGTTGGGAGACATTAAAGCTTGGCAACAAACACAAAAATAGGATACAAGGGGACTGATATTCTGCTAGATATATTTATTGTGTTTTCACAAAAATATTTATGATATCACAAATAAAGTAAAATATGATTCCAGATGATTTTTTTTTTAATTTATGTGCACTGTTCCAGATAATGTTATAGTGAAATATCAGTTGAGAGGAATTCAACTTGCCTGAATTTTTGTTAGACAACAATCAATGACACAAATATTGGGTATAATGAAAGTCAGTCATTTAACATTCTTTTGTTGTTAATATATGTCCTGAATGTACTGGTTCATTTTCAATTACTAAAACTTCCTATTCAGAGGTACAAAATTCAGCACTTTGATTAGTGTTAACTGCATACTTGATATTACAAGTTACAATCTGTTCATTCACAATTAGTAATAAGGCTAATCTCTAGTTTGAAATGGCATTGTAAGAGGACTATCAAGTCACGTTTTTAACCCAGCACTTAACAGTTGGCCCCATGAAAATACATTTTCATAACATGGTCAGTATACAGTCTCACTACATCACTATGGAGCATTTACTAACTTCCTATTATAAAGCACACACTTTTGTATTTTTGTTATGATCTACGTACTAGCAATAAACTCTGAGGTGTTAAAAATTGATTTGTTTGTGCTGATGTTGCTTTATACCTTACAAATCCTGTCGCAAGTACAGTATTCCAAACAGATTTAACTAACAAGCACATGCCATTTCAAATAAATATAAAACAGCCATGCTGAAATCACAGCAATGTGGAATCATATATAACACCGTATCTTTCTGGAAAAAAAAAAAGTTGTGATTGTCAATCATATGAATGGAAACGGTTATGATGGTGATTTAACGGAGGAATCGTTCAGATGTTATGGTCTTTATACTGTTGAAACCATTCCTACAGCTTTGGGGTGTCAGTAGGGGCCAGTGGGGCACATCCTCTTTGGAAACGAAGTGGAATACTTCCTGGAGTAACATCCTCTGTTAGATTTATGGAAAGAGATGAAACATTAAAATGTCATTGAGAAGACTGAAATAAATCCCAATACTCATTTCAGCACAACAATCACATCTAAAGACATGTTTTTATCCACTGGTGTAGTTCTCATATTGTTTTCAGTATAGGACAGGCTGTATTTTTGGACCTGATCCACATATTTCATTCCTTTGGAAACTAGCGTGTGAAGGTCATGTCTCAAGTGACAGCAGAACTCTCCTCCTCCCACACCTGTCCCACTATGCAGTGCCCTACAAAGTGCAATCTGCCCCTTGCTGGCAAAGCCAAGTATTTGGAGAGGGAGGAGTGCTGGATAAACAGACTTGGCACGTTAGGATCCCTGGATATCCCAAACCCCTTCCAGTCTTTAAGCCATACTCTGGCACAAGTGTATGGTAAAATAAAACCAGCCTTATTCTAAGCATAGAAACATCTAACACAAAATATTCGAGACGGAACCACTGAATATAACTCCACTACCATGTACTAAATAAAACTCATCTCTCACCCAATGAAGTGTTTCCTTTGCCAGAGAGGACACACGTTAAATCAGGACATACCATAGACTTTCTTTGTGGGAAAACAATTAAAAGTTAAGTAATGTAATTATTAAAGAGTAACACAAAGCTACTCTCTTAAATTAAAGTAAAAATAATTAAATATTGTTCATTTGAATTATATCCCAAATTAAGAGTATTAATATAATAAGCCAACAATGTAAAATTAATAGTATTATCAATATAATAAAAAAATAATAATAATGTTTTGTTAATTACAAAACATTTGCTTTTTAACCTTTGAAGACATCTGGGCAACTGTTTTTTGAAACTGTATTCTTGAAGGATATTATTTTTCAATATAATAATCACCATATATGAACTATTGGCCTTCCATTTGAATTAAATGACATTAAAGCTATAAATCAAAAGGTAAAAAATTGCATAAAAACATAATTCATCATGCACATTCACCACTCTGCATTCCCTTAGTCAGTCTTTGTGCAGTTCAAATGTCCAGTTAGTGCAGTTGTGCCTTTTTCATGCAAACCATCTATACCGACCCACCCGTCAATCCTTACTTGTGTACTTACATTGTGAATTAAGAAGTGTCCCAGTGTGTTAAGCTTCAACACCCTAATCTTTACTTCAAATATTCCCGCTCATTCCCGTAGTCCATTAGAGAGCCTGTCATATCAGCAAAGTCTTCCAGAACCAAGCTGGTTGAGTCCTCACCAGAGGGCATCTCTGTGTCTGAAGGCCAGAGCTGGTGTGGAGGTTTGGGCACAGGGGTCTTTCCCTGGTCCGGATGGAAGTTTCTTTCATCTGCACGCTGGTTAGATGGTGCTGGATCAACCCTTACGACTGTAGGATCTCCTTGGCTTCCCCTGGGCGGTGAGCTAGTGCTGCCACCCTCACTGCCCTGTGGCGAGGGGGCGAGGACGTGGTAGAGACTGGGCAGACGAATATCAAGCCGCACACCGCTCTTGGCAAACAGCTTGTCATTGAGAGAGTACAGTTTGTCAGCGATGTCACTTCCGAGCATGACAGAGAAAAGTCGGGCGATGTAACGATCCTTGGACAGTAGAAGGTAAAGTCGACGTCTGCGCCAAGAGATGTAACGGCAGTCCGTCTCTGCGGTTAGTGTCACCTGAGGTCAAAAGGGCATGCAATATTTCATGGTTATATCAACATTAAATGATTTTGCTCCATGTCACAGGCTAAAAGATATTGCCATGATGTACCCAACCTCATAAAATTAGTACGTTACACTACCTGGAAGTTGCCCTCCTCTGTTGGTCTTAGAGACTCCCATTCTGGAGAGTCAAGAAATTGGTGAGGGAAGATATAATGGAGAAACTGACCTTCTAAGGACACTCTAATCCTGCAAAAGCAGAAATACATGTGTCAGATTCTAAGTAGTGTCCTTTTTGTATGTTGGCTTCATTATTTAAGAACATTTTTACCAATTTTCTAAATGCATGTTATTGATCTTATTGTGGATGATTCATCCATGTCTAGGTTTTATTTTTAAAAATGTTTTGACCTCAATGTTTAATCAAAATGCTATAACTGAACCTTCCAGAGAAACGACAGACTTCTCTCTGTTGACGTAAGCTAGACTTGTCCAATCATAGTGGTGCAGGGATGACATTTTTTGTAGGCCGAAACACAGAATCAAGTTAGCATTTTAGCACTTCTAGGTCTATCGTCCTGAAGTCAATGGGTTTTTGGTTAAATGCTTGGAGTAATGTCTGGTGAACAATCTCAAGATATTTTCATGTTTTATTCTACGACATAGAATACATCAGTAATTCCCTCTTGTTATTTTTTTAAAGCTTTTACTTGTCCATTAAAGTTCATTTGATTATCACGATGAACAAAACGTGAAAGAATCATAAGCTTTTGTTAGTCAGGGTTAGGGTTACATTAATTGCATTTGTAATGAATTCTTCAATTATTTATTAGATATGACAAAACAGTCATTAACTCCAAAAAATGTGTTATCATACTATAAGACTGAACAGCTTGCGTACTGTGGGCTACTACAAACACTGACGTTGGTACACTTTCAGGTAAAGAAGCAGGTATTTGCAGACTTCCATGTCTACAACTCTACTATACATTTCGTTTCTCACCTGCCAGAAATGAGAAAAGACAGCTGATCAATGGGTGTCTTCCCCTCCACAGCATACGTCTCCTCAGCCGCTAGAGAAAGCACTTTGTTCTCGCTGGCGGCAGTGATCTCCTTGAACACCTGCACAGGTACATCCAGCGGCAGATAGACAGCCGTGTAGAGCGCAGAAAGCTCCTCGTTGGCTAAACCTTCCTGCATCAGCCGAAAAATCAGATGACACACCTGGGCCAAACACTGCAGCATCAGCAGCAGGTTCCAAAGGAAAACATCAAGGCCGCACACCGTCAGCCAGCCCCACAGAGCCAGACAGAGGAAAGCCGGAGCCAAAAAACTGAAGATGTACAGAGCCCCATATGCTCCACTACCACCCATATAGCCCAAAAAAAGGATAGTGTTACCCAGATGGTAGATGGCACCCTCAGTGCTGTTGGTCCATCCATTGCAGAGTGTGTGATTGTAAATTATGGTGTCAATAAAGATAGAGTCGCCACTATTCATGTTTGAATCTCCAATTCAAAGAAATACTGAATTAAAAAAAAAAAAAAAAAAAAGTACGAAAAAGGTAGAGGTTCAAAAGCAGGTGTTAAAAAGACTAGATGTTAGACACAAAAATACTGTTCCCCACAGCCTCTAACAGTCAATACACCTCTTACTGCCAAAAAGAGTTGGAATGAAGGAAGCTTCATAATTCAGTTCCATTGACACCCACTTTTTCCTTTTAGAAATCAGCCCTATAATGTCTCTGCTTCTGTCCCCTGTCCCACACTGGACTGAAGACTGTTGGAAACATGGAGCAGGAGAGGCGGGGGTAGGGACTATGAGAAGGATAACCATGTTTGGAATTGAAACCCAAGGAGGAAAGAGCCACAGACAGAAAGCAGACTCACTACTTAACATAACACAATGATGGCCGGGCAGAGCGATTACGATAACTAGTGACACGGAGAGAAGCTTTCGGTGACATTTGTGAAGATCTTTGAAAGCTCTGCCAGATGTCACCAACACTCATTTTCTCACAATCAAAGAGTAAACTTGTATTCCAGTTCTCCTGGTGTTTCAGGGGAGGAGGGTCCTAGGCTATGGGAGGCATATTTAGAGAATCTGAGACCGATAAAATAACAGCGGAGATCATGTAACACTGTTTACCTCCCCCTCCCTGGCCATTCCTGTTAGTAGTTTCACATAACTTGGCTCATTAAATTGGTAGATTGGTAGAAGGTAATACACTATTCTGCTGCTTAGCAATAGGGTGCAGGAGTGAGTGGATGTTTTATGTATTCTTATTATTATTTTATAAATAAGACAAGAAGCTGTGCTATACTGTCAAAATCGTTGAGTGACATGCAATATTATTTACATGTCAACGACATAAATGAGAAAAAAACGCAACCTAACTTCACTTTACTTTTACTTAGAATTGCCATTAAAAAGTCAGAATTGTGATTAGTAAATCCAAAATCGAGAGATATAAGCCCCGAATTGTAAGAAAGTGTTAGAAAGTCAAAAATGCGCTAGTACTAGTGTGCTTGTACTATAAACTCAGAATTGTGAGAAATAGTCAGAACTGTGAAACTCAGAATTGTAAGACAAACTCAGAATTCCGATAAAAAGTCAGAATTATAATATAAACTCAGAATTGGAAGATAAACTCAGAACTGTGATAAAAGTCAGAATTAACCCATGTTGCCATGTCCAACAACTTTTGCGCTATCACTCCACACATCATGTTCTCACGCAGTGAAAAATACTTCGCAGAGCAAAGAGGACCCTGACAATGTATGAAACAGTTTCATTTTTAAAATATTGTAATTTTTGAAAGAAGTTTATAGCGTATAGTGTCTCTTTAATGTGTGGTGACAGATCGCTGTAGCTCCTTCAAGCGGCTCGTGAACCGATCATCTCTTCATACTAGTTCATTTATAGCATCAAATAAACATGAATGAACATCAGAGGGAATGTTGTTTCAAGCGCAGCAAGATGTGAATACACACAATTTTTCAAGTTCAAGTTCATCAACGTTAATGTACTAACTCCCCTGACTGCTTTGTCGGACAAAATGGTGGATTCAGGATTATGATTGGTCAGATCGCCTGTCAATCAAACTGTTTGTAAAGGGTGAATAATAATATAAATTCAGAATTGTGAGAATAAAAATCACCTTTATTGTTTTTATTCAGTGGCAAAAACAAGCTTTCACATGTTTCCACCATGGAATTTAGAAAATTTTATATAAATATAAAATATTTATAAACACATATAAACATAAAAACAAAAACTGAAAGTTGATATAAACTGGTTGTCTTGTGCAGCTTAACTACCAGATATAGTTGATAAGGGAGTGTCAAAGCTACTATTCAGAGCGGTCAAACTGACATGTACCCTGTAAGAGAGCCATGCAGATACATTCTCACTCACACTATGTGCACGTTCTCATTATAGTCAAGCACCATCGAAAGCCATTTGAATGACTGAAATAAACCAGAACCAACCAATTTACACATTTAACATCTGAAAAATATAAATTATGCATTTGCACATGCTATGCCTATGCTGATTAATCATAATGATCAATTAATCATATTGATCAATCAAAATTACTTACATTTATATAATAAGCAGAATGGATAGTGCAATATGCTAAATAAGCAAGCTGTGTTTGTGTCAGTGACTAATTATGCTCATGACTTTAGGAGAAAATACGAATTATGAATTGCATTTGCTAGGTTCACACCAGGTGTACAAGCAGAATAAAAGCACTTCTGCGTGTAGACCTCAGATTAGAGTGTGCTGGGAGCAGCAGCTCTATTTTAGGCCTGCATGCATAGTTAAGTGCAGCTGTCACCAGCCAAACGCTGGTACAGGGAATTCAAAGGCCAACCGAGCAGGAGGCTTGAAGGAATAGTCTGCTTGCGTGAAACTGCTTTGCCTGCGTGGTGTCGAGCAAAAGACAATACTTCATCATCAATCGTTTAATGTGATAAAATTAGCAAATCAAGCATGTGATACATATTGATAAGACTGAATCATTTAAAATAGGATTGAAAAAGAAAAAGTCAGCCCTGTTTTAAGAATGAAATATTGCATACAAATGAAAGGTAGAGATACAAGAGAATGGCTTAACATCTTGCATAGGAACTTTATTGACCATAAACATTTGTAAAGCACATATGAAAAAAAGAGAAAGAAAAGACAGATAAGATTTCCCTCAGAGGAACAAATTCGCCCCGTAGAATCTTCCCTCCAGTGTAAAAATATAAATAAATGTGCACACCAGGTCCCATTTCACACAGGCTGTCACACACAACAAATGGGGAAAAAGAAGAAAATTAGGAAACATATTGTAGCTCGTTCTTTAAATAAATAAAAACACACTCAATTACATAAGATACAAAAATGAATTTTTTAAGAGCACTAAAATGCAAAATCTGTCATTTACTATCTTCCATGAAAGACCAAAGGAGAAGTTTAGCAGAATAATGAGCCTCAGGGGTTGTCAAGTTCCAAAAAAGCTCCATGAAACCATCAAAAATGTAGTCTTTATGACTTTTGCACTATATTCAGATACTTCTGATCCTATACAGTTTTTTTTGTATTTGCTTAGTCTTGTTTGACAGCTGTCATCACCCTTTACTGAATGGAAGAGAGCAGCTTTGACAATATCCTATATAAATAAATCCACTGAAGAAAGTCATGACACATGACATGGAGTGAAAACTGAGGTGAACTATCCCTTTCAATTCAACTTGCAGTGCACAGAGATATCTGAAAACTGCATAGACAAGATTTAAGGGCCAAAATCTGGAAAAATGAATGAAAGAAATACCAATTCTTTAACAGAGAACAGCTACTGTCATAAGACAGTGAAAATAAACTTACCATTCACTCAATATGAAGATGATGGTGGTCTCATATCTTAAAACCAAGTGCCCTCATGCACTCCTTGTGTGCTTCGATGAGGCCTGTGCAGCTTTCTTCACCCTTTTCAATTATACTGCAATGAACACAATATTATGACAGCGTCTCGCTAAAATATACACGATTCCTTTACATAAATTAAAAACCAGTCCTTATTTACTCACCCTCATGTTGCACCAAACCAGTTTGACAGGCACACACAAGGAGAAATTAAGAGCTGCATCTGCCCCAATGCATCTCAAGCACTACTGACTACTTTTATGGCAATGTGCATCCTTTTTGGTGCTTGAAAACAAATTTTCTGTAATTTATTAAAAGTCCAGTGTAGTCCTTCAAAAAGCAGGTTTAGGACAACATGAGAAATTATGCGTAACAGCGTTTAATTTGTATTGTCATATCCCTTTAAAGCAGAAGTTAACTAATCGTTTCCTCACCAGGCATCTCGTGCCTTCTTGGTCTCAGGACACGCACAGCACGGCTTCAGGGGTTTCTTCTGCTCTGCCCCCTCTATAGCTGGCGAAGCCTCCACACTGGCTGCTGACAGGCTCGACATTTCCCCTTGTCTGAGAAAAACACAATTAAGTCCAACTCTAAACTTCAGTTTCAACACTACATATTTTGAACAACCACCAGCGGGCAGCAAACTAGCCACCATATACACCATGGTACATCATGTCCTCTGCTGTTTAACGAGCAGTTTCTCTAAAATACAGCTGTCAAAGATGCTGTATCTAACCGGAGGCAACAGATATTAAAACCATGCGGTCAGGTAAGCTCAAATATAAACATTTACAGGAAAAACGTTCACTCACTTTATATAACGCAGAGACTGATGTGCTCACGTGCGTCCTTACTTACACAACCTGCTGCTGTAAAATAAAAGCACAACACCGCGAACGCGGAAGTGTCGCGTAGCTTCCGGGTTACGGTCTTTCCTTAAAACAAAACTTAAAACAAATTTAAAACTAAGCTATAGCCGTTTTTTTTTTTTTTTTTTTGCCTTATATGATTTACTTTTACACACATGAATGGCTAGAGCTAAAATGAAACGCGTTCTAAAAGCGGAGCATAAACCATAATAAAGGTCTTGTACAGAATAAAAGTTTTTTTTTTTAATGATTTATATTATCATGATATTATTTAATCTTTAGCTGACATTTCAGTATAATCATTTTTAATATAAAGAAATCAAATGTTTAATGTTTTAATTATATTAAATATCAAATAACATTTGTTTTTACAGCACACCTGACTTATCTGTTTTCACCTCTACGGGTAGTTTTTCTTGTATTCTCAGCTTATTTTTGCTATTTAGGTAAAGCCCATCATCCCCTGTGTTTGAGTCATCACCTCATCCCTTAAACCAAACCTGACAGAATTCTCAGAAAAAAAAATCAATATTATTCAATAAAATTATTATATATTATCAATATCATAAGCCATCCATGAATCTGTATCAGTGAGAACATATTTGCATTGTAGGTTGTAAGAATGTTAAGCAGAGTTATGTGAATTTGCAGTTATTTTATAATACCCATCTGTCATTGTAAACATGAGATAATATATTGTAACTCATTCTTTAAATAAACAAATATATCCAAAGACAATGCATAACACAGTCGAGAGCGTGCACAGCTCACACAAGGACAGGAAAACCCATGAGTGTCAGGGTTCTGTCACCAAACTAGGAATGAAACCAACTGGATTGACAGAACGATAACAAACTCTGTGTCAAGGCTTGTGATTCTGTGACGAAAATGCAGTTGCAAATTTATTCTCAACTTCGTGTTTATTCAGCACAACTGCACTAAATTGGCCTATGCTGTTTTCAAGAACTGCTCAAATGTTATTTGACCCTAGACCTGTTTCACACTGAACACATATTCAGCACACAAGCAGAACTAAAGAATTGCAACAGGTGTACAGCTTGTTTCTGATGTGTAACAGAGATACATCTAGTGATTTCAGGTTAACTACATTTGATTATCAACCAAGATGGTTATCTGGAACGAGCTTTTGAGGACACACTTATTGTCATAAGTCAAATAATACCTGTGTAATTGTAGCTAAAACAGTGATTTTTGCAGTGATACTTGCATCATGTCTGACAGATGTACTTTTTAAATGTTCACTGGATAACAGCTTATATAGCAAAATATTGTGTTTGTAAAACATAATAAAATGTTTGTATTGCATTTTCTCTGCACTTTCTGCTAAGTTCAGCATGATATAAGCAGGACAAATATAGTACTCTTCAGTCATGACGTGAATTTGTAGGCCAACAGAGACGCCAACTCAGCATGGGTTCCCTCAGGAATTTATGCTTGGTGTTTAGTATATTTTTGTATGTTGTGCTCAGTTTATGAGTAAAAAATGTGCCTTTTTTTCTAGAACATGAATGTCATCCATGACATTTGAAAGTGATGTCCACTTAGTTACACATAATTTGTCAAGCTTATAAACAGAAGGGTAATTAATCAGACAGCACCAATTATATATCATTGGAAATGTTTTTAATTCATTTGGCAATTGACCCTTTGCAAACAGTTTGATTGACAGGCGATCTGACCAATCATAACCCTGAATCCACCATTTTGTCTGACAAAGCAGTCAGGGGAGTTAGTAGATTAACGTTGGTGAACTTGAACTTGAAAAATTGTGCGTACTCACGTCTTTCTGCTCTTGAAACAACATTCCTTCTGATGTTCATTCATGTTTATTTGATGCTATAAATGAACTAGTATGAAGAGATGATCGGTTCACGAGCCGCTTGAAGGAGCTACAGCGATCTGTCACGGCACATTAAAGAGACACGATACGCTATTTATTGTTTAAACTTCTTTTTTTTTAAATTACGATATATTAAATATGAAACTCTTTCATATGTCAGTGTCCTCTTTACTCCGGGATGTATTTTTCACTCCGTGAGAACATGATGTGTGGCGTGAGAGCGCATGGCTTGCTGGACAAAGCAACTAAAAACTAAAGGGGGCGGGTCTTTGCGAAGGGTCAATTGGTTATTAAGTAAAGAAGCATCACAGATGAACTTGTTAATAAAACCAGTGACTGATTCAATGACCCACTGGATAACTGAACGCAATGTGATATATAGACTACAACAAATTAATGCAGTTAGGTGTTTGTTGTCTTCTGGGAATGTAAGATCAGTTACCCGTTACATTACTTGAATACCACTTTGAAATTCAACACTGTACTGTGACTCTCATAAACATAGTCTGCCAGTGCAATACAATAGTGTATTCGGTTTAATGGAGATCGGAGCTCCACCATTGCTATGTGGAAAGCTGCCGGTGTCTGTTTTTGTTGTGAACACAATCACAACAAAAACACAGACTAGTTTCCCCAGATGTACTTCAGTTAAACCCTGATTTCTTACAAAACGTAAATGCCTGCAACGTCTCATTTTGTAATAGCAAAATCATCTGTGCACTTTAATGTGCTCATTAGAAAGAATCTCTTTGTGATATCAGTACAGTCATTTACACACAATGAGAGTGTAAGTAATTCTATCACCTCCCATTGTCAGCCTTGGGTCCGGTTCTATCAGAACCATCTGTCTAGTTCAGATAACAATAGTTGTGATATTCAAAACCTCCTTGTGTCAAAGAACCGCCCCACAGTCCAGATGAGCTGAGCTGATGTGAGCACGAGGCAGAGATACTGAATAGTTGATGAGACAATATAGTTTGACAGAGGGGAAAGAATGGAAAGACGGGAACTTATCTCTTTCTACATTCTGGACCGAGCCAGAGAACTGTGATGGAAAATTACTCTGTGACTGTGCATGTGCGTGCGTGAGAGAGAGAGGGAGAGAAAAAAAGGGAGCGAGCGTGAAGGCGAAAAGAAGAAAAGTGCATGAAATGGTCAGCATAAAAGAAAGTCCAGAAATAAAGTTGTCACAGAGGCTCGGTGAGAGATGTTAGAGGAGCTTCACAGTGCTTAGTCAGGGCCTGGAAATGCAGCGTTTCGCACCTGAGAATCACAGGCGCTTCAACTGGAACGGGTGGAAAAACCTGCTGCTGCCGCAGTTGAACAGACGCTCGCTGTATGTCTACGGCAGTGAGGTGGCTGTGGAGAAGGAGTGTACTAGACAGAAAGAGGGAGGCGTAATTGTCATCCATCCCTTCAGTCGTATAAGGTAATGTACACTTAACTTGTCCTTGGTGATTTTATTTACTTCACTCTACATAGGTTCCAAAAAAGGGGTGATGCCATTGGTAGACTGACCTTTTTTGGTTCCCCAGAGAGCCTTTCAGTGAACACTTCATTAAGGAAGCATTTTTTCCTCAGTGTGAATAACATTGTAGTCATTTAAATAACCTTCTTCCACTGTAAAGAACCTTCTGTGGCATGAAAAGGTTACATGTCTGTTAAAGGAGTGTAGAGTGCTTAATGGACTGAAAATTATACAAATAAAATAAAAATGAGTTTTGAAAAGGTAAAACCTCATGCAAAACTGCCATGCAATGTTTTGTTTTAAAATGCATCTCTTTTGTTCTTTTTTGTACAGGAGTTACTACATCATGTGTATGATGGCCATAACATTTCTGAATCTAATTGGGATCCCAATGGAGATTGCCTTTCTGGATGGGAACAGTGGAGTAGGTTGGGAGGGTTTTAACGTGTTCTCGGACACTCTATTCCTGATTGACGTTGGGCTTAACTTTCGCATGGGGATCATTACTGAGGACAGTGAGGTAAGATTAGCCCTAGACTTTACAAATATCGCATTTCTTAAACGTATCCAATGAATCGTTCTGTACACAGGGAGCCATTATGGATTTGAAAAGCATTCGACAACGGTATTTAAAGAGCTGGTTTATACCCGATATGGTGGCAGCGTTCCCAGTTGGTTATATCCTACTTATTGCGGTAATGTCTTATTTTTACAATCCTTTGGCTGTATGTAAAATACATTGCTTCAAGTGGAAAACTTGTGTCTTGTGCCCTTTTCGTAACAGGACCTGCAATACCACAGCGACTCTCCCTCATCCAGAGCCAGCAAAATGATGCGCATCTTAATGTTTGTGAGAATCCTCAGTCTTGTCCGCCTGCTGCGTGTGTCAAGGCTTGTTAGGTTTTTCAATGAGGTGGAGAGAGTAAGTAATGAATAGCTTGAACATGTGAAACTGATCTCATCTGAACAAAACTGAATTGTTTATAATGTACATGTGAATAGGAAGTCAGCATTCAGAAAGTGTTTTTATTTCTTTAAAAAATGCCTTTGATTTTTATTTTGGATCTCTGTCCCACAGGTTTCAAATGCCAACTTGGAGGTGGTGAGGGTATTCCTAAGAATCTTGTCATTATTTATGATGATTTTCCTGCTGTGCCATTGGAATGGCTGTATTCAGTATTTCGTACCAATGCTTGAGGAATTTCCCTCAGACTGCTGGGTTAGAAGAGAGAATCTAATGGTATGTGGCTCATACAGAATATTCACAAAAACAGCATTCCCACAGTAATGAAAATACTATTGAATTTGAAAATTGTACTTACAAGGCCTGGAAAAGTCATGGAAATGAATCACATTTTAATATTATAGTAAACTAGCATGTTATTTTTTTCTACATATGTTCTAGAAATTATTTCAATAATTCCAGATGCTTTAGAATGGTTTTTTTTATTATTATTATTTTTTTAAATTTTAATTATTGCTAATTGCTAATTATCCTGCATTTTATATGGCTACTCACCAAATGCATAAATGTGACCTTGGACCACAAAACCAGTCATAAGTCGCACGGGTATACTTGGAGCAATAGCTAACGGGGTACAACATTGTATGGGTCAAAATTATCCATTTTTCTTTTATGCCAAAAATCATTAGAATATTAAAGAAAAATCATGTTCCATGAAGATATGAAAATATATTAAAAAATTATTTTTATTAGTAATATGCGTTGTTAAGGACTTCATTTGGATAATGTTAAAGGGAATTTTCTCAATATTTTGATTTTCTTGCACCCTCAGATTCCAGATTTTCTCTCATTCAGGACAGGTTGTATCTCGGCCAAATAATGTCCTATCCTAATGAACCATACATAAATGCTTATTTATTCAGCTTTCAGATGATGTATAAATCTCAATTTCAAAAAATTGATCTTTATTACATTTACATTTACATTTAGTCATTTAGCAGACGCTTTTATCCAAAGCGACTTACAAGTGAGGAAAAACAAACAAGCGATTCTTCATGAATTGGCAAATAGCACAGGAAGTGCTCACAATACAAGTTTCATACATTGCTCAGTACCATAAGCTAGAGTAGGAAGGGAAAAGGGAAGGAAAGGGTTTTTTTTTTTTTTTTATGAGGGGATCAAGTGTTCACGGAAGAGATGAGTTTCAGCTGTCTCTACAATATAGCCAGGGATTCTGCGTTCCTGATGAAAGTAGGGAGATCATTCCACCAGCAGGGAGCAGTGAAGGAGAATGTTCTGGAGAGTGATTTTGTGCCTCTCTGTGACGGTACCACAAGCCTACGCTCCTTTAGTGATCGCAGGCTTCTGGTGGGGACGTAGCGTTGTAGCAGTGTGTGGAGGTAGGAAGGTGCAGAGCCTGTGGTGGATCTGTAAGCAAGCATCAGCGCTTTGAACTTGATGCGAGCAGCGAGGGGTAGCCAGTGCAGAGAGATGAAGAGGGGCGTGACGTGGGCTCTCTTTGGCTCGTTGAAGACAAGACGAGCAGCAGCGTTCTAGATCATTTAGGACGCTTTATGACTGGTTTTGTGGTCCAGGATCACCAATGTGTTGAAATTATCCCTGTAGGCCTATATTATCTTAAAGCTGAACGCTGCAATAACACTACAGTAATATTAATACTGAGGCCATCGATAACTGAGTGAGTCCGTTCTGATACAATCTTAGTGCACTCAAAAATTAAAGCAGGGTTTTCACAGCGATGCCATAGAAGAACCATTTCTGGTTCCTTAAAGAGCCTTTCAGTGAACAGTTTTTCATAGTGTGAAGAACATTCACTGCGATTGACCAATCAGAATCGGGTATTACAGAGAGCCATATTACAATGTGATTTTATTTTAGAGCTGTTTTGTGGTTTTAGCGGATAGAATGAATGCATTAATGTCAACTTTTTGTTTTGGGTCATTTGTCAGAATGCCACAGTGGGAGAGAAGTACTCCTTTGGAGTTTTTCGGGCCCTCTCTCATATGACTGCAATATCATATGGTTCCTCTGAAACACCCACAAGCAAGGAGTATACTTTTGATCAGCTGATTTAGCAATATGCTAATTTTATCATTCATCTATAACAATGCACAATCGGTGCTTCTTTTAATGCTTGATGTTTGTTTTGTTTTTTAGATGATGTGGAGCTGTGGATTGTCATGACTAGCATTGTGTCTGGAGCCATCATGTACACAGTGATGGTTGCTAACACTGCTGCAATGATGTCTGATGTGGACATAACAGCAAGAGCGTACAAGAACAAGGTGCAAGGAAACCAAATACCTTGATAAAGCAACATATTAGATGGTTATTGTGTATGCCATTCACATTTTCTGTTTTCTTTTCTCATATTTGCTTGTTTTTACATAGATAAATCACCTGGAAGATTATATGACTTTTATGAAGCTCCCCAAAGCCCTTCGTATGCGCATCAACAACTACTATCAGGCTCGTTATGCTGGGAAATGGTATGATGAGAAGGATGTCCTGAAGTGGGTGTCCTCATCTCTCAGAGAGGTGCTGCTCACTGATAGTCATAGAAGTGATTACTTTAAAGAAGCTTGCTTATGTTATTAAAGGCACAATATGTATTTTTTTTTTTTTCACCGCTAGGGTCGCTAAATTCTTCAAAATGATAGCAAAGGGTTAGTTTGATGACGCAGTGAATGAGTGGAACATGGAACTTGTTGTCATGCAGATGGATCTAATAATGTTCATGGATGAGTTCATGTTTTTAACATGACAGTGGAATGAAGCAGAGCGTGGCCGAGAATCACGGATGCGATTACTAATGAGTGACAGATATCAGTGGGATATGAAGAAACGAGAACATTTCATTCTACCGAACTACTCATAAGTGCTGAAATACTACTCATACAGGTCAGTTTATTTGACGAATTAAAACTGTGAGGTAACGCAGCGCTGTTTCACTTGGTCTAACGTCGTGTTGAGTTAAATAACATTGATTAGTCATATGTAACCTACATTTACTCTCCTTGTCTAATAACGTTCAAATCGAAGTTTGTCGCAAAGCTCTCGCCATCTCGGAATAAGAAGTGAAATGCCACGCCGTTATTGATCCTTGTTTAATTTCTCCTTTTATCCCAAAGTTTGCTTGCCATGGTCCATAATGTTTGAACGAAACAACAACAGTGTCCTCCTAGACGTTACATAGCTGTCCGTGTCTGTTGCCATAGTTACTATGCAGTAAAAGTGGAAACCAGCAATAACGTAGATATTATGTCATTAACAGGGAGAGATGGGGCACAATTAATATTGCGAATTAACAAATTCTTGGAAATATTTAGGATAATGTAAGTACGCAGCTGAACTAAACGTATAACATTGTGCAAGTGGTTTTTGGATATTTTTATATACAAATTTTACATATTGTGCCTTTAATAGTAAAACCGTGCCTTTATAATTTAATGATTATTTGGATGGTTTTATTAGGAAATTCTGCTGACCATGTGCTCTGGCCATGTGAGAAAAGTTCCCATTTTCCGGAACCGTGACATAAACTTCATCAATGCCATTCTTCTCGAGCTACAATATGAGGTCTTCCAGGCGGGTGACATCATCTTCCAGCAGAACGCTCCCGGTGACCGCATGTTCTTCATCGAGCACGGTCAGGTCCTTGTGGAGAATGAGTTTGTCCAGAGAGAACTGTGTGATGGAGACTACTTTGGAGGTTTGACTCGATAATATATCTTTGCTTTGTCAATGCAATGTCTGTTTAGATTATGTACAATATTCTGTGTTGTAATACACTTATCATTGATAAGATAAGCTAAATAATTTCTGTACCTGCCTTTTCCAGACTCATGTCTCCTAACAAGAGGAAGGCGCTTGGCCACAGTACAAGCTCTGACTGTCTGTCAGCTCTTTTCCTTGTCAGTGGACACCTTTCATTGTGTTCTGGACGACTATCCAGACATCAAGAGAGACCTGGAGACATCTCAACAGGATAAAGACATTTTGTTATGTTGAGAAAGTAAGTTAGTTTTAGTGCTATCAATGCTTAATATTTTTTATAGTAAGCGTGATGCATTTTTTCAAGATCCTTGATGAATAGAATGTTCCAAAGAACAGGATTTAAATCTTTTGTAACATTACAAATGTCTTTACTGTTCCTTTTGATCAATTGAATGCATTCTTGCTGAATAAAAGTATTTCTTTCTTTCAAAAAAAATTTATATGCACTACCAAAATTATGTTATGTAAGTTAGCAATTTTAAAAAGAAAGATTTTTACATTTATAATACAACACATTAACCAATTTTGAAAGGCGGAATTAAAGTGTACTTGCTTAATGCTAGAGGAAAGTAACATTCCATCTCTATTTTGACTGGTAGATGCCTACACCTGCATCAAACCCCTCCTGCATCTTCCTCAGCATGCTCTTTGCCAGACTGAGCTTTGCATTACTTGGATCTTCCTCTGTATCGGGATAGATTATTCTATTCCAGCTGGTGGATGTGGGCTTAAGCAACCCTGCGACCCTACATAGGACAAGCATTTTGGAAAATAGGCTTTGTCCAGGGAATAAGGTGTAACTCGGAATCATGCAATCACACTGGACTGCAATTCCTCTGAGAATACTGATAGGATTATGTTAGTTTGTAGGCCTTCTTCTCCATCTCCTACACTCCATACTACTTTCCAAGTAGTGCCCACAGGAGGATGCACCATCACAGCTAAGCATAGCCAGTCACAATTTCGCTCTGTTTCCAGGATCTTTGACACTTGCTCTTCTAGTAGGTTTCTGCTTCTCCACACCTCCATGATCTTACTCTTTTCGTCTTCCTTCGCCTGTTCTCTGAGGTATCCAGAACAGCGCATTTTCAGTCACAGCTACTAATCTAGTACACCCAGCTAATTTTTACACATTTAAATGTCCCGCTAAAGTCATCAAATTTTTTTCCAAATATCAGTTCAGATGACGCACAAATTCGGTCAGGGCCTAGAAATAACCCACCATACTTAACTTTTTTATTTTTTTTATTTTAAGTTTATTTATTTATTTAGGGGGGAGGGGGGTATGCATTCAGAAATCTCTGTGGGCCTTCAAAGAGAAAATTTCAGTGGTCACATATGTATATACATTACTCCTGTACATGCAGATTTAGAGAAACAAGCATTAAAGTTTAGAAGTCTATCTTCTGTCAAGAACATATAAAACATGAATTAATAAAGAAAATAAAGACTTTTTAAAACATGATTTAGTTGTCCCTGATTTTTCCTGATTTTTTCCATGTCAAATTGCGTAGTGTGTAGAAAATCAGTCCTTTAATTTGACCTCTATTTATTACAAGTGCTTTTTACATAAATGGAAAGACTTGGTTCATTTAGTAAATATAATCTGGAAGGAACGGGAAATTAAAAGAAATTCCCACCCCTGAGGAATGAGGTGTCCAGAAATTAAATGAAGCAAAGAGAACAGAGAGGAGATGTCCTGGCATGACTATTGTGTTAATGTAGGGGGGAGTAAAGCTCTATAGTCTATCTGAAGCTTCTGTATTTGAAGTCTGTGGCGCATTAAAAGGATGAATGAAATTAAACATTTTGTGCTTCCATTGTTAACCATTGTTGGGATTAGGTCTTTGATCACACAATAATGAATCATAAATAATATTTCTATAGACAAAAAGCAATTATGCAATTATTAAATTAAAACTTCCCACCTAACAATTTTTGGTTCACAAAACATTAGTTTTTGGTTCCTAGAAAGTTCTCAAAATGTTCTTTTTTAAGGTTTGTTTTTAGCCAGGAAAGTTTTCTTAATGGAAATAGAACATTAGTTTTTGGATTGTAGAACGTAATTTTAATGTTCCTCTACTGTTATTCTAATGTTTCCCTAACGTTATTCTAACATTCCTCTAACGTCATTTTAACATTCTTATATGTTATTCTAATGTTCTCCTAACGTTATTCGAACGTTCCACTGAATTCAGTCTTTGGTTCGCAGAACATTAGTTCTTGCCAGAGTGTTCTTTTTCAAGGTTTGTTTTTGGTTAGCCTGGAATGGTTTCGTTACGGAAATAGAACGTTCGTTTTTGGTCTGTAGAACATTTTTTTTAACGCTCCTCTAATGTTTCTAAATAATAGCCTTAAAATAACCATTGGGGAACGCTCTGTATAAGTTATTTTTAGCTTATTTTAAAATGAATACACTGCAACCTTCTAGAAACCTTATTTTAGGTTGCAAAACATCAATCTTAAAAAAAAATAACGATTAGGGAATATTCTGTTTAAGTTATTTTTATGTTATTTAAAAATAACGACCCTGCAACGTTCTTTGAACGTTATTTCATGGTTGCAAAAAATAAAACCTAAAAGGAACGTTCCCCGAGAGTTATTCGGTTCTCAATATTCAGGGTTTATGTAAGAATTTGTTTGCATTTGTGAACTATATTTTTAATTAAGCTTATCATAAAGGTACCCTATTATAATGCTTCGATTTACACCGGAATCTGTTTCTTCCGAGGGCTGTAAAACCATTGAGGATGAAATCGCCATTAATATAACTTGCGTAGAATGACTGCAAACCATCACTGGGTGGCAGTAATGAGTCTCGCGGTGTTTGGATGCGCGTCAAGTCTAACGAGTCAGTCAGAACGAGCCCGGGTGAACCGCGAAATTTGAAACAAAAGTTCAGAGGTAATTATTTTTATATGTTGCTTTTGAAATCTAGTTCATGAAACCACAGTATTTGTGTTACGGTATTATGCGTTATCTGTTCCCGTGTGTTTCTTAAATGAATGTCCTCAAGACAGTAAGTTAGCTTCCTTGTGGTTTGTTAATATGATTACTTATTACTGTATACATTTCATATTAGCCGTACAATCCCAAACAGTTAGTTAGTTTATTGTTTATTCCTATAGAAAATGACTACCAGTATTATTATTCATATATTTTAATATAATAATTGAATGGTACCTAACGCTAACTAGCTGTTCTTTCAGTCTGTAAACACCGCTGGGATTTGAGCATGAATCCTTCAGAGCGTTTCTTTGCAAAGCTTCGCAAACTGACTGTTCATCTGGAGACTGAAAGCAACAATCTCCTGCATACAAGTCAGAACCTCAAAGACGACGATGGTAAATGGCCAGGAAATGCTTTATAGTTTGTAATCAAATGATCAGGTGATAATTGTGCGTCCATTGACTGGTGTATGTGGTCTGTGGTTGTTAAGAGGATGAGGAGAATGGGGCTCAAGCACTGTACCAGCTGCACTCTGAAGTCCGAGCACTGAAGGTATGTGAGTGTTAAGTTATGGTCCATGATATCAATTTGTTTTTGAAGTATGGGCTACATTTGATGCAAAATCGTATGCAGCGGCAAGTTCAAGATCAGGTTGCTACGCTTGATGCTACTGAGGTGAGGAGCTTCATCAGAAGATGCTTGGTGCTGAAGCAGAGGACCACAGAAGACATAGACAGGCTGAAGAAGCACTATGAGAAGTATGGCTACAGACCACGAAAAGCAGGACAGGCGTTTACAGGTAAATGTTTATCACTTCTGAGAAAGTTAACATCCCAGTGCTGCTTCTAAATTTCAGTGGAAATGTTCCATTTTCTCACTATTCCAGAGATGAATGGTACAAAAGAGACAGAGGAGCAAGCAGAGAAAGGTGCAGTCCAGGAAGATGAAGGAAAGAGGCAGGGTGTTTGTGAAGAGACTCTGCAGTCAGAGACACCTGAAAAGATGCCTCCACCTGTTGACCAGCTGCAGACTCCAAATCTCTCTGATTTTGGTCTGTCTGCACTTCAGTTCCAGAGAATGCTTAGTGGAGCAGAGCAGCCTCTCAGTGCCGCTCCTGTCCCAGCTGTGGCTCTGTCACCACCGCCGTTTGTCATGAACATGCATCCACAGCAGCCAAAAACACCCAAGTGCACCCTACGTATGGAGGAGGATGCTCCAACCCCAAGACTAGAGGACTTTGGCATCTCTGAGTATACCATGTGCTGGAACAATGATTTTACCATGGATTTGTTCAACAAGAAACCACCAAATTCCTGCAGGTACACACTATGTCTGGTTGGGAATGTAAAATCACAAGCATGTTGGTCTTCTGAAAGACTCAATTTGCCACTTTGAAAATGTTCTTCATATTATAAAGAAAATGAAATTGAAATAATATTTTCAGTGCACATCTCATAGTGATTGTGTATGACACAGATCTCTGTATTTCTCTGACAGCTGTTATACATGCGTTATATACATAGAATATACACTAAACATTTTTTTATGGTTTTGAAGGAAGGCTCTGTAACTTTATTTTAATGTGTGCTTGTTATTGTAATTAGACATTTAAGTACTGAGTATTAATGAACTAAATTCAGTATGTTTTAAAATGTAATTTATTCCTGTGATGCAAAGCTGAATTTTCAGCATCATTACTCTAGTCTTCAGTGTCGCATGATCCTGCAGAAATCATTCTGATATGCTGATTTTGTGCTCAAGAAACATTTCTTATTATTATCAATGTTGAACATGGTTGTGCTTCTTAATGTTTTTGTGGATTTTTTTCAGTGTTATGATGAATTATCACAGGACATTATAAATCACTTTTGGTCACTTTAATGTGTCCTTGTTGAAATAAAGTTGAAATTTATTTAAAAAAAATCTTACTGATGCCAAATTTGGAAAGATTGTTTAAATTTAGTGTAATATGTGTGTTGTCTTTCACAGTGAAGGAACAGAAAATGGTCAGAAACCGCCTCGTGTTTTCTCCACTCTGTCTTCTTTGCCTAACAAACGTGTTGCCAATGGTAAATAATTTTTTTTTTAAATGTTAAGATTAGTAGTTAACTTAGATATAAGTTAATAAGTGAATAATTGATTCTTAAACTTTTACATTTGGTCCTGAATGTTTGTTAACAACTGATTACAAAAGATGCTGACTCTCTATATTCGCTCTAAAGTTTCTCCTTTTTTATTTGCATGTGTGTTTAAATATTTCAGAGAGTCTGGAATCCCCAGAGCCTCCTGTGTTTTGCACCCCAGGATTTAAGATTGAGAAGCACCGCATGCCATCCTCTCCGCCACTGAAAGGAAATAATGATCTCCATTTTCCTTCTCGCCCTAATAACTGTCGTTCTACCCCAGAGCTCCCTGCATTTGAGTCATCATTTGTCAGCAAGCTAATAAAAAAGGTGCGACGTGCCCCTTAACTCACCAATTTGTCACTGATGTGATGTGTAAATCTGCCACAAGAGACTTTTATTACATTTAACTGTGATTGCGTACAATACCTGTCAAAATGTGTAATGGTTTTACTCACTGCAATTACCGTTTCACAGGACGACAAGCAGGAAGAAAGCGAGAGGCACAATAGATCACAGGAGGACAGTTTTCACCTACCAGATCCTTCGTTTGATGCTCCAGAGATGCCAAAAGTACTACGTTATGAGGATGAGGCCATGCCTGAGATGCCGACCCTTCAGTCCGTTTTTGGGAGATCTCTTGCTTTTGTAAGCAATTGTGTGAATATCTTTTAATCATGAAATAATGGCATTATATTCTAGATTTCATGCTAAACCTTATAAACATATTAGTTGAGTTTCATTTATTGAAATGCAGATAATGCTTTCCCTTCCATCAACTCTGAATAGAAAAATGCATCCAGTGAAAATCTCTCTGGGATGAAGATGGGGGCAGGAAATGTGTTAGAGCAGAAGCAGACCCCTGACCCAATGCCTGAAGATGGCTTCAATCAGGATTGGTGCCTTTCGACTCCAAAAGTCGGAGTGAAGTTCCCTACAGAGCCATGCACACCAGAGATGCCAGATTTAAGTTCAGTCACTCAAGATATCTTCAAAGTGAGTCACTACAGCCTTGCAATGCAAAGGCTTGCAAAATATGTCAAAGAAAACATTTCAGATATGGTTAATTTTTTTTTCTCCCCCTCTTTTAGCTCATGGCTCAGAGCAAACCTTAAGCGCTCACTATTGGATCTGTGCTGCAGACCTCAAAGACCGGCTTTCAAAAAGTGGAACCAAGAGGAAACAGATTGTAGTCATAACACCATGAGTCTATTGATTTATTTTTTGATGAGTGCAAAACACTTTAAAAAAAATTTTTCAATAATAAAAAGAATAAAGATTAAGGCATTGATGGTTATTGTACTCAAAGAAAAAGTTTGAGAATTTACGACTTATTACCAAAGAATTACATCAATACAATTATCCAGGTCCACCAATGCCAGCATTTCTGGTGGATGTGCAGAGTAAAATCGGGTTCAGTAGAGAATCTGTGGAAACAGCTATTGCACAAATGTCACATTTTCCATTAATGATACTAAATTTCCGGACTAGCTTGCAAATAAGGCAAGATGGACAAAATGCTGCAAAGCCAAACATTTAGTTCCATAATTAAAAAGAAATAATGTAGGTTGTTTTTTTGAAGTTTAGCTTCATGTCTATGAAATAAGTGAGTTCTGAATGAAAAGAAATTAAGTCAGTTTATAAATGTTTAGACCAGAGACAAGATACTGAAAAGAAAATTTATTCAACATTTTATGGAATCATGGTAACAGGGCTAAAACGTAAAAGGTAGACCTGATAAAAAATCCCATGAAAGTAAAATATGAAAAAGAATATCTATATAACTTTCAACCCACAATATCTGCCCAATCCTGCTGGAGATGGACCTTCCTGTAGAGTTTAGTTCTGACTTGACAAACACTTCAACCAGCTGATCAAAGTCTTGAGGTTCACCTGAAAAGCACAGGCTGAGATTGAACTAAACACTTTAGGAAGGCAGATTTCCAGAAATCCCCCCCTCTATTTGTGTAAATGCAGGCAAGTCTTGTTTCAGGAGGGTCAGTAGGGCCTCATGCGTCCTTGGAGAGGTGGTGCACGGTTAGGTGGAGTGATCGCGATGTCAAGGTAATCTCCAATCTGAAAGCGCTGAGACTGAAGCGTCATGGAGTCATCTGCACCTTTGCGTCCTGAAACTGTGTTGCCAATCTCTTTAACCCTACAAAAAAAAGCCAGCCAGGTTACTCTAAATTCACATGAACCAATCTAAACTGACTAAGCTATGCATAAAGCCCCCTCTAAACATTACCTGTAGATTTGTCTTTTAGGGTCCGGGTAAACAATGGCAAACCCAAAATGCGTGCCTTTTTTTCTAGCTTCAGGATAGACTTCCTTCACCAGGCTTGTCAGCTCCTTCAAAGTAGCATCCATCCTATAGACAATGCAGATTCAATTCAGGATCATATGGTAATTTTAATCAATTAAAAGTGCAAGTTTTGAACAGACACATACCAGGTGTAAATCTGAAGCTCGCTAGATGGTACATTCCCCCGGGCAAACTCGTCCATGCGATGGTGCCTTCCATTGTTGGTGGTGAACACTCTCAGGAGGAGAGGACATGTCTGTGGGACAACAGACACGCAGAAATGAAGAAGTGTCCCACTTGAAACAAGCAGGCGAAAGTGCATTTATTCGATACGACAACAATATTTAAGTTTGTGATTGTAGTACAGATGTAAAATGCGTCTATTGTATACATTTTTAAAAAATGTACCAAATCTAGTTTAATGTTACATATTTGAATTAATTTTATTATATGCTATACACCTATTAAGATACGACTTGTAGTATGCTATGGTGTTACTATACATTTTATTACCGTATAATGTTAGTATCATATGCTGTATATTTAAAGTTGTACTAGATAAATGTACAAATTAGCTTAGCATGCAGGATGCGTCGTCTGTGTGCGATTTCTGGCGCATCTGACGAGCAGAAGCAACGATAAACAAACCTTTTCTCTGTCCACTGGCTTTTCTGGCTCTTTCTTGATTTCCTCTTGTGTAACCCTCGATTCTACAGCCATTTTAATCCAATTTCTTTGGGAAAATCACTGATGAAACGCTTTTCTCAACGCCTGTTAATGAGCGAGCGCGGCGCGGTGAGATGATGTCAGCGCAGCGGTGACTGCGAACACCAATCACAGCCAAGCGATGACGAGCAGCGACATGACGACACGCTCGCGTCGTCTACGCTACCCCCACCGCCATTTTGGGAGTCAGATTGTAAATATTGTAGTGAAGAAAAGCAAATACGTCCACAAATTCGGTGACCTTAATATGGTTCACACGTGCGTAGTGGCCGGGTGTCGGAATAGGAGGACTCCTGGGACCACATTATCCTTCTACAGGTTTCCACGGGATCCGGAGCGGAAGCAGCGCTGGATCGCTGCTGTGAATCGTGAAGGGTGGGTGCCAAACGAGGGCAGTAGACTCTGCAGCACTCACTTCATTTCAGGTATGTTAGAAAGGATGAGATGGGTATTGTGTGTTGCAAGGATAATGCTCATCGCTGGGGTGAATGTAGATATTTCTGGTAGTGGGGGGGATGTGTTTTTGTTTGCAACGCCCATGTCTGATATAGACAACCTGTGCATCATGTTAACTCTACTATTTTGTTTGGGTTAAATGTACATTTGCACCGTTTATTAGGCTTTAGCACGAACACTCTTCCCTCTCTTAGGAATCAGAACATAAATGCTCCATTGTAGGTTTGCACTAAGACATAAGTGTATTCTTGTTCCATTTACAGGAAAACAAGTGAAAAATCCTCGATCCCCAGACTATGTTCCTTCAGTATTCACTTCAGCGCCACTGTCACCAAACATGAAGGAAGCAAGTGCCTGTGAAATGTATGATAAACAAGAGGCACAAGTCGAGGCGGCCAATGCTTTGCTCTTCCTGCAAGGACAAGGGCGTTTCTTGGAGGCTCATGGCCAGATCAGAAGTCAAGAAGAGCCAGAGAGTGTTTCCTCTTCACTAAGTAGTTGTGACGAAGAGGATGATAAGACTGAAGATGGCATAGAAGAAGAAATCTCACTGACAAGTGTAGACCAAAGAGGAAGAGCCTCTGAATATGAGTCCAGTCTTGAGGCACTTAAGAAAGAGAATATGGAGCTGAGGGAATCGATAGAAAAGATGTCTCTCACTGAGGCGTCCTTCAAAAATGATCCAGAAAAGGTTCGGTTCTATACGGGATTGCCAAACTACTTTGTGTTCGAGACGGTCATGTTGCTTCTCGTGCCACACATGAAAGGGGACAAAAATGCGAAACTTTCGAAATTCCAGCAACTGCTCTTGACTCTAATGCGACTCAGGCTTGATCTTAGAAACCAAGACCTGGCCTATCGTTTTGGGGTCAAGGTTGCAACGGTGACCAGGACTGTCCATCGGATTATCAATATAATGTTCACCACCCTTGTGCCCACTGCTGTTTTTTGGCCGTCTAGAGCGGAGCTCAGAAAAAACCTACCCGCAGCTTTGCGTTGCACTTACCCAGACTGTGCAGTGATCATTGACTGCTTTAGAGTGTCGCTGGAAAAAGCTCTCATTGTGGATGTAAATCAAGAGGTTGCCTCTACAGTATTGAGCGTGCCAGCTCAGTCCATGGTGAATGAGCTTAAATATGTGATAGGTGTTGCTCCTCAGGGTGTGGTCACGTTTGTTTCGAGGGGATCGCCCGGTCACGTCAGCGACAAGGATTTAGTTGAGAGTTCTGGCCTCCTCTGTAAGCTCCTGCCCGGTGATGTTGTTCTGGCCGAGCGTGACTTTGACATCGGGGGCTTGGTGGGTGCTCGCAAAGCCGAACTCAAAATCACCAGTAGCAGTTACACTGAAAATAGTCAGAGCGGAGAAGATTTTTCACTGGTGGGTGCGCTTTCAGATAAGGTGAATGTTCATACACACGTTGGGAAGGTAATAGACATAGTCAAAAGAAGATATTCTATGTTGACCGGACCGGTGGAGAGTCCCTTTACCGTCATAGAACGAACTTCCAATGTGAGCACTTTTGATAAGATAGTGCAAGTTGCTTGTGCCTTGAATAATCTGTGTATTTCTGCTGCACCCCTGGAATGATAGCTCATATTTGCCATACTTTTGCAAAAGCGACTTTTACCTGTACAATGAATGCACCTTTACTGTTTCCCTATTTTAACAGAAGAGATTTTCTGTTGGTAAAAGAGGGATCTGAGCAACTCTAAGAACATTTATGCAACCTTAGGACCAGATTATACCAAACTAATTCATCAGGCACAGTTCACTGGACAATTTTCTCTCTAGCCTTTTTTTTATTTTTATTTTTTTTACATGAGGAACTTCCTTAGTCTCTGAGCTGACTTTATTGATACTTTGGTTTGATATAGACATTCCATCCATAGCTTAACTTTAATTTGCTATTGTCAAGAGTGGAGCTTGTATGCTGAGAATGTAAAACATTCAAGGCACTGTAGAAGGCGTCTTAGTCGGAGACTGTTATAGACATGTGTATTGTGACATCGGCTGCACTTAGTTCCAGTGCCTTTGTCCGTGTGATGCCTATACCGTTTTTTTTTTTTTTGCTTCTGTATAGATGCACTATATTTTTGCATTAATTCAGCAGTACATTGTTCTTTCCTTCTGATGATGCCTTGTCATTCTGCCATGTAATGTGATTGTGTAAGTACCACAAAATTACATTTTAGTTATTGGCATTGCTATGTGATCATTGTCGTTTTAAATCAACTCTAATAACAATTAGAACGATATATTCACTCTGAATTTTGACCATAGCATGTTTCCGCACTTGTACCCTGGCTGTCACTTAACCGTATCTGTGTGTTCCATTTATCTATGTTACGGTTTGTGAAAACGACGATATTCATGTTGAATTTTACATTTTACTCATACGTTCTATGTGTACAATTCACCAACGCAACTGTAATCAAATGAAGCATCCTGTTGTATAACATGTATGAAAATGTTTCCATAAAATTTTAAGTACTTGTTATTGGAACTGGTATTTCGTTATTCTTCAGTTTCTTTATTCCTATACTTTGCACTTTTTAGGTACTTGACATGCAATTGTGACATTCTGTACTCCATCTAAAACTATACTAAACGGCATTTTGATTATTTTATCATTGTGATGCGTCCATACTTGTCAATTTCATATATATATATATATATATATATATATATTTCAATTATTAGACAGAATGCATGGAATATATTGTCATTTTAGCTGAAAATCTTGATGTCGAAGAAATGTATGAGCTACAATGTGTCTATAACTTTAATTCCTGTTTCGCAATCATTCATCAGAACATGTCAAAACTCATAAGCAGGGTGTTTTGTAAGACTTTTTGGTCATTACTTGGTTTAGTAATGTGTGATTTCCTTTAGAGACTAACATGACTAATTAATTGCAACAACCTGATTAACCAGGAGCCAGTGAACAAGTATATTTAAAGATTTCAGAATAACATTAATAATTACTACTTTGTGTTAATGTCTGTGCGAAGAACGCACGACTCGTGCATCTATCGGCCAATATTTGCCCATTCCAATGATTTTATCTGCTAGCGCACATCAGATCAAGAATCTCAGCGTTGTAAATGTAGGAAGCCCCGCCCAGGGTATGTGCAGTGCTGACGTGCATGGCCGCCTCACGTGACTCCTCTGGAATGTTAACAATGCAGTAAGTGTCCAACTTTGTACTGCATTCTAATTCTGCCGTGAGTGCCGAGAAAATGGAGGACAATCCCATGATTTTCACTGTGTGCTTTTTATGAGAAGGCATCGAAAGACGATCCTCGGGCAAGAAAACGCCAGACCGATAATCTACAACTTTACTGAAGTTTAAATCAGTTCCTTGGACTAAGGTACCACTTATATCACATGGTGAGTCGCTCAAAACTTTATTATTTTTTTTTTTTTTTCAAAACGCTGGGCATCAGTCGTTTTTAGGAATTTCTCTATTCGATTTGCGATTGCAAATCCTTTGTGAGTTTTGTAAGGAAGTTATATTGCTCACTTAAAGTGAGATAGGAGTGAACGGCGCATTCTCCCAGCGCTGGAATGCGGACTTGCTCCAGCGGATCTGCGTTCCTCTCGCTCCAGTCCCTCGCAGCGCCGGAGCCTCTAGGCCCGTAACTCTATTCCGCCTGGAAGTTGCTCAGCGTCTATGAACGCATTTTGGAAAGTCGCTGTTTGTTAATCTAACGTGGGATTATATACGTACGTGAAATATTTCTACAGCAGGCGTGGAGGACAAATGATAAAACCGAATCTTTATTAAACGTAAAAATGTCTTGGCTTTCACTGATAAAACATAGTAGTTACATTAAAATCGGAAGAAATCTGGCGTTACCTGCGGTGGGGATAGAGAGCCACTGCCACGCGCTGCAGGTAATGCGTTTTTACTCGTGCGAAACAAACCAGCGCTACTTTCCGCACGTTTAGTTTGTTTGTTTGTTTGTTTGTTTGTGTCGCGCGCAGTCAGATGTTTTAGCTGTTCTACAACGGTCCGATTGCGTTACACTTTGATTGTTTTGAATTTTTATAATTCACTCCACCCACAAAATTATTCTTTTTTTTTCGCATAAGTTGTGCTGGGATCTTCATATTTACACTTGTTGTTTTTGTCTGCTTTGTGTTGTCAATATTTTGCTTGTGATGATGAAATTAAGCAATAACGCAAGAACGGTGGCAAATGTAAAGGCTTTTTTGAGATTGGCCTCAGAGGGGCCAAATTAATATCAGTATGATTCTTCATACAATCGTGACAGTTTTTATTATTATTATTATTGGGCAGTTACTGTGGATATGTAAATGATATCCTCTCAGAATTTGTTTATATTGCTTAAAACAATATATGTATATAAATTGCTGATATTACTTAAATTTATGTAAGCAATGTAACACATGATCTATACAACATTGTGTGGTTATCATGATCTTTTTTGCTATTTTAGTTAAAATGTGTATAAAGTGCAAGTTCTGAATTTTTGAAAGTTTGCAAAATATTGTCCAGCTTTGGACATTGTATCCCCTTAATGAGCTGCATCAGTCCAGCTGCAGCATCATTCATGGCATGTGTGTAATGAATATGAATTTAATTTTTCTTTCATTGATTATCTCTGAAGTGTACTTGGATTCGTGTTTGAATGCAGTGCTACACCTTTTGCTGTTGTTACGTGTGAAATGGAAGGCGTAGAAAGTAGTGTTGGAAGTCTTCTTTGACAATAATGGGAATTATTACTATATCTGTTCTAGACTGGGCAATACAATTCCATTATTGAGCACCAGCATTCCAGAAATCTGTTGAAAGTCCTTTATTCTGTGTGGTCATATCCCTCTTTCAACAAAAGACAAGAAATAGGACTTAATGCTGTGAAACGTTTGGAATTTGAGAACCCTGTGAAATATCTCGACAAGATCCATTATTTTCTCCTGTTGTGAATATGTGGTATTTCCTAGAAACGGGAAGCATGAGCGGGCTATATATCGAAGGGCTTGCTTTTAGTTGAAGTCACAGTTACGAAAAATGATCAGTAGTTTTTTGGTCTATTCCCCAGAACAGAACATTGTACATTTTTCAGCAAAGAAAATAATAATAACTTGTATATAAGAAAAAATTGTGCTCGCATGCAGTACCATTTAAAAGTTTGAGCCGGGTCAGCAAGTATTTTTCTTTTTTTCTTGTGTTGACCAAGACTGTGTTCTATTTGATGAAAAATACAATAAAACAGCAGTGTTGTTAAAATATAATTACTAATGTATTTTAATGCATTCTACAATCTAATTTATTCTTGTGATAGTAAAGCTGAATTTTCAGCATCATTACTCCAGTCTTCAGTGTCACATGATCCTTCAGAGATAATTCTAATATGTTGATTTGGTACTTAAACATTTCTTATTTCTCAATGTTGAAAACCGTTGTGCTGCTTAATACTTTTTGTGAAAACCGGGGAATTTTTTTTTTTTTCAGGATTCTTTGATGAATAAAGTTCAACATTTGTTAGAATTATGAGTAGAAAGAACACCATTTATTTGAAATGGAAATCTTTTGGAACATTATTAATGTCTTTATTATCCCTTTGGTCTGTATAATGCAGGGGTGTCCAAATTTGGTCCTGGAGGGTCACTGACCTGGGATACGTTTCCCAAAGCGAACTATGGTCGCAAGTTCCATTGTTACCAATAGAGTTCAATTGGACTTACGACCATAATTGACTAATGGGAAACTCACCCTTCCAGAGTTTAGCTCCAACTTGCCTCAACACACCTACTTGGAAGTTTCTAGTATGCCTACTAGGAAATTGATTAGCTGGTTCAGGTGTGTTTAACTGGTGTTGGAACTAAACTTTGCAGGATAATGACCTTCTGTGAGCAGGATTGGACACCACTGGTATGATGCATCCTGAATAAGTATGAATTTCTTACAAAAAAATCTGTCTTTTCTGACCCAAGCTTTTCAACGGTCCACAAAATATGTTGTAAAAGAACAGCACAGTTATATTAAGTTGATCTGCATGTGTTTAGCAACGTGTTTAAACCTATGACAGAGGTGCTAATGTCCGATCGGACTCCGGTATTTGACATAGAGTAGTGATGCAGGGCCTTGGACGTGCCTGGACCGCACCCTGACCCTTCTGTCTAACACTGTCTCCACAGGCAAAGATGCATACCAGACTGGGATGGAACAAGCACGCAGATGGAATAACCCCTCACATGTCTTGGGAGGAGGGGGAGTGTGAGCCCTGAAAGGGGTGCTGGGATGTGAGTAGGCCAGCATCCAGCACAAGCCAGAGCCAAAGAGGCAGCTGCAACAAAGACGAGCGACAACAGGAATCCTAATCTTCGCTTCCATCTTTCCCACTGCAGCCTGTTATCTATTCAGGTCAGACTGAGTGAGGGTGTGTACAGTTGTGTGTCTTATTGTATGATTGTAAAACCATTGTATGTGTTTCTGTGAGGGAGTAACTGACTGAATCTTTCTGTCCACTCCATGTGTGAAGAGTTTGTGTGAGAGTACAGGCCACGTTCACTCATGAGGCCTAAGACCTTCCCTGCCGCCCCATATGTGGGCAACACACGCCAGCGGCTGCAGGAGATCAAGGAGGGACTGAAACAACCAGCAAAGCTGGTGAGCCAAGCACTTCATGGAGGGAGCACTCGAGGGGAGGGGGGCAGAGGTGGTGACTCTAAGGGCAAAGACCAAGCTGGTAGGCAACAGCAGCTCCGGCAACCCCAGAAGTTCAACAACTACCAAAACGCCCTGCGAGAGATCCGCAAGTCTCTGATGCCCTTTGCCAATGAGTCGGGTCCAGGATCCAGCTCAGGCCACCCTGGTGAAGTCAACAGACAGATGTTACAGGATCTTGTCAACGCTGGTTGTGATCAGGTAAGGAATGTCTCTATTGATATATATATATGTGTGTGTGTGTGTGTGTGGTTTAATAATTTAAATAACAATACAGATAATTATACTGAAATAATATTCATTATTTATGTAGTACGTATACTACTAAGTAAATATGCACCACCCTTCTAAATGTTTGGAGTCACTAATATATATATATATATATTATATTTTTATTTATTTTTGTTTTTTATATATGTTTGAATACTATAATGTACCTTTTAGAACTTTTTTTTTAAATGGAGAGATTAAAAAAAGTCTTCCTGACTCCAATTTTTATATATATTATTCAATTCATATTTATTTATAACCTGTATTGTATCTTGGTCAGCAAATCTTGTTTTACTTGTGATGGTGACCAGGGGTTCAAATCCTTTTAGCCTGAGCAATTAACATAGAGGAAGCTTAGCAAATATAGGGCTATTTACATTGTACAGTGGCTATTCAGTGCAGTCTATCCAATCTTTGCCAAATATGAAATTGTTACATAATATTAAATGTGATGTTGAATTGGCATGTTTTCACAACTTTAGTATTTTACTCTTACATCTCTGCCCTAAAAGAAGTGGCAGAAGTCAAGTCAGCTCTTCCTCACCATATAAACATTTATACATGCGTAGTGTTTCATTTATGTATTAGCCATCAACCATATCATTCTTAATTGATCATGGTCCAGTTATTACATAACTACTATACTAGAATATAATACTGAAGTATTTTTAATTGGTTGTTTTAGTGTATTTGTTTTTCTCTGCTGTAGTGATTTTTGTGCAAATCACTATTTGGTTAAATGTGACATGTTCTGGTCCTTTTTGGTAATTGAAATGTAGTGGCTGCATATTAAAGGGATGGTTCACCCTAAAATGTGGAACACTAAAAGTATTTTGTATGGACAAAATAGCAAATGACAAAAAAGTTTACACTTTACAATATGGTTTTGTTAGTTGACTTCTTAACTTGAACTAAGAACGAACAATTTCTACAGCATTTATTAATCTTAGTTAATTTCAACATATACTAGTAAATGATTAAAAATCAAAAGTTGTATTTGTTAACATTAGTTAGTGCAGTATGAACAAACAATGGACGACAGTATTTTTATTAGCTAACATTAACAAAGATTAATAAATGATGTAACAAATACACTGCACATTGTTAGTTTGTGTTCGTTAACCCATTAACTAATGTTAACAAATGAGACCTTACTGTAAAGTGTTAACAGAAAAATTTAAACGAAAACTGAATATGAAAAAATTCAAAATATGAAAAAATATGATGGTATAAATAATACTGAAATAAATATAGTCATGGGTTTGAAACAACATGAGATGGAGTCAATGATTCAATTTTCATTTTTGGGTAGTTATTTGGGCTGTCCAAATAAATTGTGACCCCTGACACAATAATTTGCAGGTATATTATGTGGCCTTTTGGGTTTGGAGCTTGTTCATGTTGATTTGAGTCAAACTTGTTGGAGATCAAAGGTCCTGTAATGTAAAACTGAATATATTTAGTGTGCTTTTATTCAGCCTCTCTAATACAGACCCCTTGTCAGATCATTAATGAATATGTGTTAGGGCTTTGCTACTAATGTTCAGACACAGTTCTGAGAGTGGCCCTGTGATTGCATTAGGCATGTGAGGAATGCTGTGCTCAAGCCCATGCGCAACACCACCGAGAAATCCACCACGGCCCAGTGGAATTACGAGGCCTAGCCGAAGGGAGCCGAGCTGCCTTTATGACATGGCTAAATAGAGACTGGAATGGGGCTTTTTTAGGTCTCTGGAAGCTGAAACATGCTATCAGATGAAGTATAGTACGGAGTTAAACTTGATTTGGATCATGCTGTTTGGATACATTCTATCTTTTGCTATCAGTCCTGATGATTTATTTTTTACACACACAAGGGTTTGTTTTGCTATCAAAGTGAGGACATTCCATAGGCGTAATGGTTTTTATACTGTACAAACTGTACATTCTCTCCCCTACCTCTACACCTACCCATCACAGAAAACATTTTGCATTTTTACACATTTTATACAACATGGTTTAGTATGTTTTTAAAGCTATTTGAAATATGAGACTCATGAACTGTCCTCATATTTCAGGTTTACGTCGTAATACCAGTGTCATACCCTTACAAATTAGTGTCCTCATAAATCACAAAAATGCACACACACACATATAACATTATGAGCACTGACAGATGAAGTGAACAACACTGATTATCTCTTCATCACGACATCTGTTAGCGGGTGGGATATATTAGGCAGCAAGTGAACATTTTGTCCTCAAAGTTGATGTGTTAGAAGCAGGAAAAATGGGCAAGTGTAAGGATTTGAGTGAGTTTGACGAGCCATATTGTGATGGCTAGACAACTGGGCCAGAGCATCTCCAAAACTGCAGCTCTTGTTGGGTGTTCCTGGTCTGAAGTGGTCAGTTTCTATCAGAAGTGGTCCAAGAAAGGACCAGTGGTGAACCGGTGACAGGGTCATGGGCGGTGAAGGCTCATTGATGCACGTGGAGAGCGAAAACTGCCCCGTGTGGTCCGATCCAACACACGAGCCACTGTAGCTCAAATTGCTCAAGAGATCAGTCAGGGTGTCCATGCTGACCCTGTCCACCACGGAAAGTGCCAACAGTGGGCATGTGAGCATCAGAACTGGACCACGAAGAAATGGAAGAAGGCGGCCTGGTCTGATGAATCACGTTTTCTTTTACATCATGTGGATGGCCAGATGCGTGTGAGTCACTTACCTGTGGAACACATGGCACCAGGATGCACCATGGAAAGAAAGCCGGTGGAGGCAGCGTGATGGTTTGGGCAATGTTCTGCTGGGAAACCTTGGCTCCTGCCATCCATTTGGATGTTACTTTGACACGAACAAACTACGTAAGCATTGTTGCAGACCATGCACACCCTTTCATGTAAATGGGATTGCCTGGTGGCTGTGGCCTCTTTGACACAAAGCAAAAATAGTTCAGGAAAGGTTTGAGGAGCACAACAATGAGACTGAGGTGTTGATTGGCCTCCGAATTCCCCAGATCTCTATCCAATCGAGCATCTAAGGTATGTGCTGAACAAATATATATATATATATATATATATATATATTTGTTCAGCACATTAACAATTTAATTAATATTATCACAAGAATAGCCATTTTTGGATTACAACCCTCCATTTGAAGACCAGTGCTTTAAACAAATTTGGTCTCTCGCAAGATTAAGAGCATAAAATTTCACAGGCTTTTGTGAACACTCAAGCATTTTGTTGATTGTCTTTGTCCAGCATTTATGGGATAGCATATACAACATTAATTCACAAAGAGGAAGTACTCAGCCCACTGTCATTTCTGCTGGGGAAGCTGTACCACCCATCTACAACAGAACTGAGATGCCACAGACTCTCCGATCGTCTTTTGCATGTTGTCATTTTTACATGTGGTTTAAAGTTTTGCATTTGCATTTTATATTTAGCAGACGCTTTTATCCAAAGCGACTTACAAGTGAGGGATTGGGGTTAGGTGTCATGGTATCAAAGGTGGAGAGAGTGTCCCCACAATCCCCACTTTCAATTTCTGCTAGCATGGGAATCGAGCCAGCAACCTTCAGGTTAAAAGCCCAACTCCCTCACCATTAGGCCACGACTAAAGTTTTCTTTTTTAGTTGATATAAAAACATGAAATTTGTGTTCTGTGGTTAAGTCTGTCCGGCTTTGTGTCTCCCCTGTATTCAGATTTGGCATAGCCGATTCTTTTCCTGTGACGTACACCACATGCACCTAGACCTCCCATAAGATCTGGGCATACATTTTTCCATGTTTTTATTAATAGTAAAAAAAAGTCATTATTGCGAAATGACTCAGTCGTGGTGTGTGACTTGGTATTTTTAGTTCTCCGCGTCCTCTGACTGGGGCCTCTGTTCCTCTTCTGACCCCACATACATTCCAGGAAGGTAAATGGTCGCCGCTGGTCCTTCCCTGGGTTTCTTTAGTTTGATTGTTATCATTGGTTTTCGCCTCACAAATTACACAGCAATGTGGCTGATGGTTACATAACCAACTTTGAAGGAGGAAATGTTTTGGTTGTGGAATGAAAGGGGGTGGGAGGGTGTAGGAAGAAGATGAGTATGACATGTGTTGTGTATTTGTGGTTTCTTTCTAGTTTAGGATATGAAAAGCTGCCTGCATTCATCATGCATGTGATGTTTGTGTACTTTTGGAATATACACAATATGATCAATGTGTAGTGCTGTGTTGGCATGTCATGTTTGCACATGATCTAAATGTTTATATTAGCCTTCCCTTGCAACCCAGTATTTCCAGGGTCTCAAACCACAACTGGTCAGTGCTGTGCAGCATAGTATTTTTGCATTAGTCAACCTGAAACACTATTTGACTTGCGTTAAGTGAAATTTCTTAGTGGAACAGGATATTTAACAAGGGCGCAGCTTGAGTTTACTCTTCAGGAATTGATTGGGTCATTAAACTGGGTGTTATGTATCAAAAATGTCCCAAGTGGGTCAAGTGAGAGGTTGGTAGGAAGGCAATGAAAAGTAAGTGGGATTGAGGACAACACCCAAAAAGAAGTGCAGAGCAGATTGTTGTATTTTTTTTTTTATTAAAGATTATAAAGGCAATTTGTTTTTTCATGTTGATCTTTTAAGTTTACTCACTTTTAAATACAGTTTAAAGCAGTTTCTTTAGCATACAAGGTGTGTACTACAATTCAAAATATTAGTCAGTAAGATTTTTTTTAAGAAATTATTAAAATTAATTCTAGCAAAGGATGCATTAAATTTATCAAAAGTGAAAGTAAAAACAAAAGATTTCTGTTTCAAATAAATGCTCTGAACTTAATTAATCAAAGAATTGTGGAAAAACTGATCATGGTTTCCTCTAAAATATTGAGCAGCATAACTGATTTCAACATTGATAATTGTAAGAAATACTTCTTAAGCCCCAATCAGCATATTGGAATGATTTCTGAAGGATTATTTTTGTTCAAATAAATAAGCATTTATGCATGGTGAACATTTCTTTCAAAAACAAACAAAAAAAACCATTTCCAACCCTAAACTTTTGAGTATTCCTGTATATATTTTATAAATTCATGCATACCTTAGGAATCCCCGGGGATTGTGGGGAACCCATGATCTTGGCATTTCTAGTGCTGTGCTCTTCTGTTTTAGCTATTTTATTACAGTATGGATAATGTTCCACCTCTCCATCTCTGTCCACTGATGATGATGATGTCCATCCGGTCCTAAATCTCAGGGTCCTCCATATGGCTTTCATTTTCATGTTCATTGGTGGAATGTGTTTCAGAATTTGGGTCAAAGTGGAAGCTCTTTAAAATGAACAGTGTTGGAATATAGTTATGTCACTTTAGTCAATAAGAATACATGTTGTTGACTTTTTAAAGTAACAGTTTGGGGGCGGGTGTTTGTGTGGTACTTGCCAACACCACAGTCAGAAATTGAATGTCTAGTATAGCATTGAGGCGAGGCTTGTGGTCATGACAAGTTTGTAAATGTATTTTGGAACCTACCAAATGAATCCTAAAGGCACATTGGAACAGAATGATCTCAAAAAGAAAGAGGGGAGGAGGAGGAGGGACAATTTAAAGCATTGATTTCCACATAGCTGGAATTCTTGCTTCCTGGCTCGTGGAATGTCCTGAACATCTGCCGCCATGACAGTGGAGGTCAGGGCTGAAACTTGGACCTGGGGCCAAACCAGACCCAGCCTTTCCTGAAACCAGACTGAACTCCATGTTGGATTGTTGTTTTTGTGTGTGTGTTTTAAAAAGAGAGAGTGGTGCCTTTAAATCACTAAGAGGGACAAGAAGGCACACCCTTGGAGCGGACAGTGATGGAATGCAACAGAAAGCCCTGGCACTTTTGAGAGCAGTGATCACAGACAGACAGCGTGTGTTTGGAGGATTTCCTGTGTTTTGTACAGTACCAATCATAGTTCTAGACATTTGTTAAAAAGGATCTAGACAAACTTATTACAATACACAAATATTTACTCTAAACTACTCAGGGAATGTGTAGAATGTGTGTGGATGTGGCTCTGCATAATGAGTGTCCCCACGGTTTGTATGTCTGCGTCTTAAAGCCCATTCCTTTTTTTCTTTCTTTCTTTTTTTTTTTTTTAAATTACTGTCAGTACCATCTAACAAAAATTTGACCGAATTTAAAAATGGTGTTTATCACTCTAACTTTGACATAGTTAGATTTAATATTTACCGACTTTTTTGAATGCATAGTGGACCAAAAGCAAAAGTATGTGCTGAATTAGGCACTTATTCCTTCTTTTTTTTCTTTTTTCCATGGCATGCTTGGTGAAGTATCACGTGTGAACACCAGAGGCAGTATAACACTTGCTACACTGCTGTAGTATTTGGTTTGGGCAGAATGTCTTCTGAATGAGGTCATATGCCATTCAAGGGGATTTCCTCATATAGGTGTGGGTCTCTGCTCACAGAATACTGAACATGTCTGAGTTGTTTTATTTTGGATCGCTGTGGCTTCGCAAAATGTGACAAGGAAAAGTTACGATTAATCTGAAGGTCTCTACAGATTAATTCAGAGTTGTTGCATGGTAGGTAATCATGAGTAGAGATTATTGAGAACTATTTTTCCTTTAAATAAATTCTATATTTAAAATAATTTTGATTTAAATAAAATTCTTTATTGCTTTGAAATTAGTATAACTATGACCAATAATACAAATAAAATTTTTGGAAAATTTAACATAAATGTGTCCTATGTATTAGCATGAAATCCATGAATCGTTGCAAATCTCTTGCAGTACGATGTGTGGTCAAATGTGCCAATCTCCAGTCATAGTGCACCTGTGGCCTGGCACAGGAAGGAGCTTGTGCATAATTTGCAGAGGAAGGAGCTGCAGGAAATGTTATTTTAATTATTTGCTGTGTGTGTATGCATGGGTGGGTTTATATTTACATGCATGGTCATGAGTACATATGTACACAAATGTGTTTTTCTAAATAATCAAGGTGCATGGAGGTAATTTTCCATAACAATACAAATTCTAAAACTGTACAAGGGACCAAAACTTGCACTACTCAACAGAAAGGATGGTAACGTAACTCCCCATGAATGTAAATTAAATTAAACATTGCCTTTGCATAATGGAAGTGTGACTTTGACTGAAAATTAGGTTTTTTTAAACTTTAGCCTTTTAAAAAAATCACTCTCCAGTAACAGATTTTTCTAGTTTACACAAGTGCATGCAGCAAACAAATATTTTTAAGTTAACTGTGTTTAAGAAGGAAATGAGGCCATGCTGCTAGCTCTATATCTGATTTGGGAATATTTGGCTCAATAAATATGTCAATTTAGTAGCAGTCAGGGCCTTTTCACTTCTCCTTAAAGAATATATTTTATTTTGTTGATGCACACTGCCCAGCCAAAAAAAAGTTGCTGTTTGGATTTTAATTGGCAAAAAACTTAAGAGTCTATGACTGGATCAATATTACAGTGATTATTATGTTTCTAGCATGTTTTATGTTTGGAAACGGGTCTTTTAAACCTAAAAGATGGATTGTGTAGCTTATCATGTCTTAAAAAAACATGTAGGAAGATGTATCATGGCCATATTCCTGGATGACAATGCCAATATTCATCAGGGTTAAAATTGTGGGGGAAAAAAAGAAAATTTCAGAGAGCATGAAGAATCATTTTGTGCTATATACTATATATGTACTACATTTAAAAAAGTTCCAAAAAGTATTGGATAAACTTTAGTATCTACTTAAAAACCTTACATGAATGTAGAAGTTGTGCCTCACTGGTGCATAATGAGAGGAAATGCATTGTGAAAAAAAAATCCATGCATTGCCTATGATCTGATAGTTCTTTGCCTGAATTTCTTAAACAGGAAATGGCTGTACGTGCCCTAAAACAAACCGGCAGCCGTAACATTGAGGCAGCGTTGGAATACATTAGCAAAATGGGTTACCTGGATCCTCACAATGAACAGATTGTACGTGTCATCAAACAGACTTCCCCAGGTTTGTGCATACTTTTAAAAACACACTATATGAAATTTTAGGAATGATGCACCAAAGTGCAATGTGAACCTTTTCTAATTCCCTACAGGAAAAACTGGCATGCCAAATATGATGGACCACAGGACAGCAATGGAAGGCACTGGGGATGGTGCAATGCCCTCTTATCACCAAATGGGAGCACCACTGTATGAGGGAGCTAGTTATGGGGCTGAGGGTGAGATGGCTCGTGCATACATGGGTGGACCACCTGTCATGAACTACATGGCACCGCCTGCCAACCCTTCACAGGGTCCTACCATGGGAAACCCAATGGGCCGCCCTGCAAGTATGGGTGCCTACTCCACAAGCATGGCTCCTCAAACTAACACTGGGAACCCTATGTACACCCCTGGTCCAGCCCAGCAAAAAGGATACCCTGGTGCAATAGACCAGGCCATGATGGGCTACAGTGTGCCTGGGCCACCCATGCAAATCCAGCCTCAGCCCTCAGGAGGCCCTGGCCCTCATTATGACTACAGGCCTCATATGATGGAGGCCTCCAGCTATGGGGTCAAACGAAGTGCTTCCTTCCAGAATAAGATGCCCCCACTTACACCTGAAAACTATGTTAATATGCCAAGCAAAGGAGCAATGGGCCAAAGCGCTGGTGGCTACGCTCCCAACTTATATCTGCCACCACATTCACACCCACGCCAAGCCAGCCCCACCTCACACCAGGTTCACTTGATGCAACGCCCCCCTGCAACTATGGGCAGTGAGTTCTCTGATGTTACTCAAGGCCTTCTCACCCCTTCCCGGGCCAGTCTGAACCTTGACCTGTATGAGCATCACTGGCCTGGAGCCCAAGGTCCTGAGGGGACTCCTCCAGCCAGGCAGCCTCAGGGGCCTTTTAGAGGGGAGGTACGTGTCCCCAGTAGGACCAATTCTTTCAACAACCACCAAAAGGTAACTGTGAGGCAAACATTGCCTCCTACAGCTAGTGTTGCTGGCAAGCCAGAGGCATCATTGGGTCCACCTAACACAATAACTGCAGTGACCTCTCCACCAATCCAGCCACCTGTTAAGAGTATACGGGTCATGAGGCCTGAGCCGAAGACAGCAGTGGGACCATGCCATCCGGGCTGGCTGAGTGCACAAGCCCAGGAAGCACCAGAGTCTCATGGATACATGCCAGATGAAACTTTTACCCTGGAGCCCAATCAAGAACACCGCTGCCCGCCTCCACCTTACCCCAAAACACTGCTCCTGCCTGGATCTGGACCTGAGCCTGCATCCCTGGAGCCTGGAGCCATGGGTGGACTTCAAGATGTCAGTGCTACAAGCAGGACTGTCCAGAGTACCTCAGTTGGAAAGCAGGAGGAACCGGTCTCCAAAGACAAAGTGAAGATGAGCAAAGGAGAGAAGGCTGTGAAGGATAAGAAGCAGATCCAAACCTCACCTGTGCCTGTGCGAAAGAATGCCCGTGATGAAGAGAAGAGAGAGTCACGCATTAAGAGTTATTCTCCCTTTGCTTTCAAGTTCTATATGGAGCAGCATGTGGAGAACGTGATGAAGACCTACCAGCAGAAACTCAACCGCAGGATGCAGCTGGAGCAGGAGATGTCCAAGGTGAGCAGTGCTGGAATTTCTTTAACCACAAAGCACACTAGTCGTTGATTTGCACTTTCCGACAATTGTGTTGTTAATTCTTTGAGTGTTCACTATTGAGTGTAAGTGTTATTGTTGTCAAATCAAACATCCTCTTCTATGTTTTCATCTCCTTTAGGCCGGCCTTTCAGAGGCAGAGCAGGAACAGATGAGAAAGATGCTTTACCAGAAGGAATCCAATTACAACCGTCTACGACGTGCCAAGATGGACAAATCTATGTTTGTCAAAATCAAGACACTTGGCATTGGGGCCTTTGGTGAGGTGTGTCTTACGCGTAAAGTGGACACTGGGGCACTTTATGCCATGAAGACTCTAAGAAAGAAAGATGTTCTGAACCGAAACCAAGTAGCCCATGTGAAAGCAGAACGGGATATCTTGGCAGAGGCCGACAATGAGTGGGTAGTGAGGTTGTACTACTCATTTCAGGACAGAGACAGCCTGTACTTTGTCATGGATTACATTCCTGGAGGAGATATGATGAGCTTGCTGATACGTATGGGGGTTTTCCCAGAGCCCTTGGCCAGGTTTTATGTGGCAGAACTGACATTGGCCATCGAAAGTGTGCATAAGATGGGCTTCATCCACAGAGATATCAAGCCAGACAACATCCTCATTGACCTGGATGGACACATCAAACTGACTGATTTTGGTCTGTGTACTGGGTTCCGTTGGACACACAACTCAAAGTATTACCAAAAAGGTAAGGGACATGAAGGCAAGGTGATGCTCATAGCTTTTAAAAAAAGTGGCCCAAATACTGTTGCATTGTTTAACAAATCATATTAATTGGTTTTCTTCTCTCTCTCTGCACTGCTTCAATAGGGAACCATATCCGACAGGATAGTATGGAGCCAAGTGACTTTTGGGATGATGTGTCTAACTGCCGTTGTGGTGACCGGCTGATGACTTTGGAACAGCGGGCAACTCGACAACACCAGCGTTGTCTAGCACATTCTCTGGTCGGCACTCCTAACTACATCGCCCCTGAGGTTCTTCTGCGCAAAGGTAAGAGCTTGCACATGATCACCCAGAAGTATGTGAAGTTAACGAGAAGTGCTTGTATTTATAGATCTCTTTTTCTATTGTGATGCTTTTTTAATGTGCAGGATACACACAGCTGTGTGACTGGTGGAGTGTGGGTGTAATCCTGTTTGAGATGCTGGTTGGCCAGCCACCCTTCCTTGCTCCAACCCCAACAGAGACACAACTTAAGGTGAGAGCTCTATATGCATGTTCTTAGGTTCCTTAGCTTAGAGTTGATGTAAACCATGGGTGTCCAATCCTGCTCCTAGAAGGGCCAATGTTCTGCAGGGTTTAGTTCCTACCTGCCCCAACACACTTGCTTGGAAAGCTCTAGTAATCCTGAAGACCTTTATTAGGTGGTTCAGGTGTATTTAATTAGGGTTGGAGCTGAACTCTGCAGGATTGTGCCCCTAAAGAAGGATTGGACACCCCTTTTGTAAACAGACTAGACATGTTGTCTTTGGTGAGGTTATAAATGTTTGAGATTTATGAAATGCAGACATTAGGAAGGAAGTGTTGCTAATGTTTATATCATCGCTTCCACAGGTGATAAACTGGGAGAACACTTTGCAGGTGCCCCCACAAGTAAAGCTGAGCCCTGAGGCAGTTGACATCATCGGTCAGCTTTGCTGCTCAGCTGAAGAGCGTCTAGGGGGCAATGGGGCTGGAGAGATAAAGGCTCACCCATTCTTTTCAGAGATGGATTTTTCCAGCAATCTTCGCACACAACCTGCTCCATATCGACCGAAGATTGCCCACCCTATGGATACATCCAACTTTGATCCTGTGGAAGAGGAAGGGGGTCCAGGGGCCTGGAGTGACAGTGGAGATAGCACCCGCACATGGGACACCCTCTGTTCTCCACACGGCAAACACCCTGAGCATGCCTTCTACGAGTTTACTTTTCGCAGGTTTTTTGATGATAATGGTTGTCCATTCCGTTATCCCAAGCCCCCAGAGGCAACACAAGACCTGTCCAGCAGTAGTGTGCCTGGTAGCCTTAAGGCTGAGTTGGAGGAGGAAGAGGTTCATGAAGAGGAAGAGCATGGGGAAGGTTGTGAGCCGGTTTATGTGTGAGATTGTCAGATCAGGTGTTCATGCTGCTCTGCCTTTACCCATAGAGGACCTCGCCTGTTAACGCGCTACATCTCCTACACTTCCTTTCAACCCAACTTTTTCTTCAGGGTGTTTTTGTACACGTTAAGTGCATGGAAGAACATCAGAAATGGAGTGCAGAACGTTCCATGTGAAATGTTTATTCCTCTCAAACCATTATGCAGTATCGTTTGCCTGTTACAAATGACTGAAGCTCTGACCAGGGACCAAGGAAATACACAAGCTATGCAGCTTAATTCATGGGGACGTTGGTGTGACTGATAAATTTGGCCACTCTCCTATGAGAGCACAAAAACAGAGATGTGTAGCTGCTGCTTTGTGGTTTGTCAGTCAAACCACTCTACTCCCATGGTTACTGTGGTCTGTCTCAACTGTGCCCCATTCCTTTTATTCCATTTGGGGAAAATATCCCAGTCTTACATCAGATGTTAACACTTCCTTCACCTCTCTCAGCCTGGTGATACTAACATAGTCATTCCAAACACCAGAGAGGTCATGGTGAGGGATCAGGAGAGAGCTGGGCTTGGGATGGTGGCTCTGTGGTTAGGCTGTGACTAGGAGATGTGCCGAGAGGAGGCAGAAATATCACAATTCCCCCTCTATAGCGCAATCCCACAACATTATAAATCTCAACTGTGTGTTTTTACTCCAAAAAGTATTTCTGAATTTGAAATCAGTTTGGTTTTAGAAGTGTGGAAGTCAGATTTTGGATCTTATTATCCCAGTCATTTTCACATAATTCGTCTAAAATAAAAATACGTTTTAGAAGATTTTATGGTGCCACCAAGTGGTTCAAAGTGACACTGTAAACAATCATACATATTCCTCTGAAAATTTAAGTCCTAGATTATAGACTGACAGTATTAAGTCACTTCTTCATGCAAAGTCTGTCCAAAAGATCATGCAGTATTTTGCAGTTAATACGCTAATCACAGACTTTTTGTAAATATTATACAGTTATCTTTTTATGTTTCATGCCTTATCAGGTGAAACGGTGCTCTCAGATGCGACACAATATTGAGACAAAATGTTATGTACAGCCAGCACTTCAAGGTCATGAGATCTTAAAACTTCCATTATTGTTAAACATTTTTATAAAACATCTTTTAAATGTTTAAACAACCTATTTCTTTAGAGCTGAATCCTGAGGTCACACATAATGTGTGGTAGTAGCATAAAATTTGCCACAAAAATTGCAAAATGGAAAATTAAGAGTTAACTTTTAAATTAAGAAAGACAAATAAATCCTAAATTCTGCTTTTTGTTTGCTTGCCAGTAATATGCATGGTAACATTCATTCATTCATTCAAAATAAATGCCTCACAAAACGTTGCGTTATTCACAAATTTTAATTTTGCTTAAGTGTTTTAGTTTAGTTGCTAAAGTATTGTTTTTATTTCATTGATATTTAAATTCAACAAACATTTATCTTGCCTGGCTTGATTTAATTTGCTGAAAAGCTTACTTAACCTGTTCCCAATAGTTGTTTTACACGTGCATCACACATTTTTAGAGGTGTGTTTTCTCAGCCGCTAGCTATCCAGAACAAATTCGTAGCATTATGGTTTTTACCTAAAACTTAAAAGAACAAAAGTACAAATGCTGGGACTCCAGCTATTTCCTTTTCTTGTTATGCAGAAGACATTATATGCTTTTCATCATATAACTGTCTGCTTTATCCTCTTCCTGTTTCCCAGAACATCTTAATTGCATTTAGCTTCATAAGAAGATCTTAAAAGTGAGACGGGTGGTTTTTGTTGTTTGTTCATGCTCATCCAGATCCACTGGAAATGATCTTGTCTGTCACCATCAGTGAACTTTTTAACAGGTTTAATAGAACTATAGAAGCGCAAAAATGTTTTGTCATCGAGGCTGCTGCACCATTTCAACGTGATTATACAGCACAGTATTATAACAAGACAGTCTCTGACTGAAATGTAAAGAATACTTTGAGGCAGAAACTCTTAAGAAAATAGTGAAGAAGTGGCAAAAGAAAAACGTATCTGGATGGTATGACTATGTGCAATACAGAAAATACATTATATAGTTTTCTAAATACAACAAATAGCCTTTATAACTTTAAAACTGAATTATGCTATCTAAAAGTATATATTGTATTGATTTATATATTTTCAGTATAGTTTCATGACCCAATGCTGCTTATTGTTATAATATTACACTATAAAGTACATTATCATCATACTTTCATTTATAATTTCTCTCTCTTTGTGTATAAAGTGTGGTTTTGATTGTCAGTGTGATTGATCTGTTGTAAGACGAACTGTGTGCCTTCTAATGAATGTGTGGGTGTGTGTACTACGTGCTGATCAGTATTTCAGGAGAAGGTGGAAATGCCGTCATTTCTTGCTCTCAGGCAGGTCCTGACTGTAGGAGAGGTGGTGTTTTTTTGGTGAGATAGCTTGAGGAAGACAAATAAGAAAGCAAGAATGATTGATTGTTTTTTCTTTAAAGACAAAAAAAGCAAGCAAGCAAGAATGAATGATTGTCATTGAGACACTGAAGGAGATGTATATGGATGTCATGGCAGGATGGATATGGAAACGCATTGTATGCATTTGGTCAATAATGAGGATCATTTTGAATTTCTGTGATCTAATTTGTAGTGATGAGGGGTCACTGCATGAAAAGTATTCTGAATTAATTTTATCTCCCAAGCTGTCTGACAATCATGTAGTTACGTGTTTTCAGTCAATATTGTCAGGCCTACCCTGTAGGATAGTTGATGATGATCCATTCATATTCGCTTTATATATTGTATCAGTACGATCACTCCTAAAAGTGAAGTGAAACAGTAACAAATATATTTTAGAGTAAATGTATATACCAACTCAAATTGGTGTCATGTCTTTGGTCCAATCAAACAAGTTGATTGAGCTCAATGGAGTGTGACAGCAAGTGTTGTAAATGTTTTGCTACCCCATATTCATCAGAACGGACCACTCAGTGAAAAAGCATGAGCTTTCTAGAATCTCTCACAGAGTCAGGTTTAGGGTTTGAATGTAATTAGTGTGTTGTGCTTGAGATGGATTCTGTGTTTTACTTTTGAAAATGTTGACTGACAATCTTTGACTGTATTTAGAACTGTGTGATGATGGGACTTTTTCCTCTAATGTATGTTTTTGTATTTTAATGGATGAATGGGTTGGGACTTTTTGACGTTTGTAATCTTTTAACTGTATTATACAATTCTGTTACTATTGAACATATATTTATACAGATATACATATTTTTTGTATTCGTTTATTCTTTATTTTTCTCTTTTCTGAGCTAACTTTTGAACCCCCTTGTCTACAGTATTACAGACAGTATGCATTTGGATTTATCTCTTTTTTTTTTTTTACATGTATGTATGAATTGAGAATGTTTAAGAAATGCTTTCGCTGTCCTCATGTGTAAATGTATATGTCTAAATTAAATTAAATAAATCATCCTCTTGTTTTGAGTATTGTTGAATGAGTGGTGGTGGGTGCGTGTAGAGGTGTCTGGGGTGAATGTCTTCATAACCCGTTTATTCCCACCAATAACTTTGTCATCAAAATTTACTTTAGTTTAAAGTTTACAGTTTATATCAAGTGCAGTCTTGATAACTTATGAACATTTTTACATGACTAATATGCAAACAGTCACCCATTTGCTCATCTCAGAAACTTCATCATCTTCTTGGTGCATTTAATATTTACAATAAAAAATTAAGGATTTGTAAGAGAGAGAGAGAGAGAGAGAGAAATGATTTAAAAAAATCTGTGGTCACATTTTTGATTAGTATAAAAATATATAAGTATGTGTGTGTGCATACTATAATTTTTCCACCAGTTACAGTTCTGACCAGTAATAAAACTGAACTTAAAAATTCTAGAAGCCATGCACTGGTGAGCAGTGGTTCCTCTATTAAGATAAACACAAAAAAAGCTCTTTCAGAAATTGATAGCGCTTTCCAAAAGTTCAAGTGTGTCCAGATCAAATCCAAAATGCTTCAACTGAGAGAAAGAAGGAAATAAAGAAGGGAGGGTGGCGTGAATTAATAATAATAAAAAAGTCATATTTACCTTAGTTACAACTGAATGAGCAAAAGGTATATCATCCAGTGCCTTATCATGTATTACATAACTTTTAAGGGAGCTGTCTGCCAAAAAGTGCCCATAAACTCACTGGCCCGAAGTGCCGCTTAATCCCACAATGCAGTGCATGGCGCGTCACTGAAGAACGACCATGATGGCGGCGGTCGGTGCACCAGAAGTGATTTCACAGCTGGAAAGCGCTGCCAAAGTTTTAATGGTGAGCATTTCGCCGCTATTTTCACATCTCTGTCCGTGTGCTGTTAGCGCTGTGTGGGGGTTCACTCTGAGGGGGTCTTGCTGTTCGCCAGTTAGCGGGGAAACTCTCGATAAACGCGGAGCGGTGCGTGGCGCAGTGCTCGACTCACTCCATCCCGCAGAAGCCCAGCGCAGCCACCATCACCTTCGTCTTCATCTTCATCGCCATCGTCATAGTAGCACCACTCTGATGCCAAAGTTAACGTATATAATGACCGCCGTGAGCTCAGCTGGTGGGTCTCAGAGGCCTAGTTTGATCCTCCAGCCTTGGAAAAGCGCGCTGAATGAGTTCAAGTGTGTCTGCTGGAGTTTCTCCATCAGCTGCTGTAGTTACACACGCTGTTGATTCAGCCTCATGTTCGCTCAAGCACATGTTTAGCAAAGCTCCAGGAGGCCAGAGGCGAAAGAGGAACTTTTAACTTGTTGTTTATGTCACGATAACGCTGTATTCTTCGTTTTCTGCCTTTTAAAGAGTTGAGCAGCTGCACAGAGAGCTCGCTGAAAGTTGAGAGCAGGACATGTGTAGCGAGATGATGGCCTGTGCAATTCACCAGCAGTCTCTCAAAACCTGCTTCCCTGTCTGGACCGCATTTCTGAGCCTCATGCGGACTAAATCGCTCGAGTTGAGCAGTGTGTGGTGGTCATGGCAGCCGCAGTCATGACTAGTACTTCAGTTCAGTGTTTATGTTTGGTGAACGACTTTGGCTGTGAAGTTTTGAGTCCAGTGTTTTGGACATGTAAAACAATTAGCTCTTTTTGGAGACTTGGCTTGCTCATACTGATATTTAGAGGGTAGGTTGGGGAATATAATACAGATGTGTGGCATGCATTTGTTTATATTGAATGAGCTGTTTACACTATACACTTGCTTTTTTTAAATGTGTGAATAAATGCAGTTATTAAAAATTGACACGGCTGTGGATGAATTTTGGGAATGACACCAGGAAAAGCTTTCACTGCTGTTATCAGCGATAATCTCAAAACTTTTTTTATTTTTTCATACTGTTTTAGTAACAATGTGTTTGTATAAAATACTCTTTACATTAGTGTTCAAAAGTTGGGGATCAGCAAGATTTGTTTTTGATTTATTTGATATCGTAATATTGTGTACAGTTATTATAATTGAAAATATCTGTTTCAGCTGTTTTTTGATCCTTCTGAAATGATTCTAATGTGCTCATTTTCTGCTCAAGAATCTATACTTGTCAACGTTAGAAACAGTTGTGCTGCTTAATGTTTTTGAAACAACATTTTTAATGGATAAGTTTCTGTTTAATGTTTTTGTTGAAAACGTGACACGTTTTCTGATTTCTTTGATGAACAAAGTTTTACGTGATGTAGAAACTGTGGAAATAGAAACTTTCCTGTCACTTTTGATCAATTTAATGCATCATTTATTTCTGAAATTATTAAATTATTTGAAAAAAAAAATCATCCCGACCCCAAACCTTTGCTTATATATGAAAGATTATTTAATGTAACTGGAACGATCACGTGTTTTAAATTATGATTGTATACCCTCTGTATTTTATCGTAATTGTTTTGCGATTGGGATTATGAGCAGCCAGCTTGTACTGCCATCCTTGATATTTTTATTATATGATCATTTTTCATAAAATCCCTAAAATACTTTAAGTAATTAGTAATTAATTTACAGACCTATTTAGAAAGAGTGACCCAATATATCTCAATTAATTTTTTTTAATTTTTTTATACACATCTCTTGATAATTCTCTCTGTTCATCAAGCCTGACCAGTCCGCCGCTGAACTCAGTAGGTTAGTATTTATGAAGTCAGGAGGTTAGCTTTTGTCATGGTTATTTTTTCAGATTGCTGAAAGGTCAGTGGAGATCTGTTATTGATTAGTTGTGGAGCCCTGATCATCAGGCAGACTCACTGACGTCACTGCTGTCATGCTTTTCCTAATCACTAAAGGGTGCTAGATAATCTGCGTATCATTAAAGTGTCGCGTCACCTACACTTTCCTCGCAGTATAAAATCAATACATTGATGAATTGATTTTAGTTAGCTTGCTAACATGTGACGATTTCTAATTTCAACCGATATATTTGTTCAAATCAAGTCAACCGATTCAATAGGCAATTTTATTTGAACAACAAACAAACCCTTTGTCTCTGTACCAGTCTGTCACCGCATCGCCACGGGCATATCTGACTGTGACTTGTGCGTCTGCTTGGTGACAAGTGAAATGAGTATATGCAGTTAACATCTCATGTCAATGTACGTCTGCTTTCTGTGAAGCTTTGACATGCATGGATTCAGCCTAGTTCAGATGCCTATGGAACCCTCATCAAGAGCTAAGCAATCAATACACACGGGCAGATAGGCATCAAATAAAGCACAAATACAAGGAAAGATACAGGAATTTCTATATCTGCCATGTTTGAACTGCTTCAAAAGGACAGTATATAATGACATTGAAACCCCTGATTTAGTCCAAACCGATCATGAAAAGTTTGTTTTTCAGGCCAAAGACACCTTGGATGTTATTGTATAAACTTAAAACATTTGTTTTTTGAAATGAAATATGAATATAACTGAAATAAGCTAAAGCTGAAGCACTAAAATTACTAACTGGAAAAAAACTAAAACTGAAATGTAAAAAATGTAATTTTTTTTTTTTTTCCTAAAGTTAAACTAAAAATTAAACTAATTTTTTATTATTATTTTATTTTTTTTAACAAATTTGTTTGCGACAAAACCGTGGACCAGCCTATATTCTAGTTCTTGTTCGTGTTGATGTTTCCATGGCACCAGAACGGATTGAGACCATGGAGCAAGTGAAGCAGAAGTCTGATAAGTTGATTGGGTGTAATAACCGTTGTCTTTTCTGATAATCTTCAACTGGCAGGCGGGATTTGATATTTGTGTGTTAGCCATGTGGCTTAGGGAAGTGGCACATTTTTCCAATGCCTCCTGGTGGTATTCAAGACTAGAGGTTTGCAGTACTGTCTGACATGATGCCCTTAGGGTTGATCTGTGCATGGAAAATGTTTCTATTCTGCAGCATGTGTTCGTTTTAATGTGCCTAGTGACGCGTGTCAGGTGATCTCTGTTTGTGTGCATGTATCAAATTATACCCTCTTCTCTCTAGTCTGGTTACTATGAGGTGGATGACTGCTGTGCTGTAATTAAGAATGGAATGTGATGTTTAATGTAATGACTCAAGTGTGATGCGTTCACAGGGCAGACGGGACTGGGTGTGTTTATGTGTGATGCTTCATTGGTCACCGCTGAGAACAGGCTGCTTGATTTCTGTCATCACTTTTGGAGGCTTTTAGCATTTTATCAGTGACCTGTTAGGATTATGAAATGAATTTCATAAGACTAAGGACATTAAAGAACTATTGAAAAAACAAAATAAATATATTATACACCACCGTTTAAATGTTTGGCTCAGGAAGGTTTATTTATTTATTATATTAATACTTTATTTTGGAAAGATGCATTAAATTGACCAAAAAGGACTGTAAAAACAAATTAAGATGTTACAAATATGTCTATTTCAAATAAATGCTGTGATGAATTGCTGAGGCAAAAGCAACACTACTCTTTGGAACATTGATGATAATAATGTTTCTTGAGCAGCAAATCAGTGTATTATAATGATTTCTGAAGGTTCATGTGACACTTGAGACTGGAGTATTATTTTAATATTTTAATATTTCACAGCTTTACTGTTTTTTTTACTGTATTTTCGATCAAGTAAATGCAGTCGTGGTGAGCATGAAAGTGACTTTGAAATAATTGTAATAAAAATGTGGTTTATTTAAATACTTAAGAGATGGATGATATGACTAAAATCTAAACACAAATAAGTAATTTTCTATTACTGTTGATGATACATATCCAAATCTCTAAAGATGCTTTGAATAAAATGTGTATGCGAAAAGTGTTATACAAATAAACCTGACTAATCTAAACACAAATAAGTAATTTTCTATTACTGTTGATGATACATATCCGAATCTCTAAAGATGCTTTGAAAAAAATGTGTATGCGAAAAGTGTTATACAAATAAACCTGACTTGACTTCAGCTTAGGGGTGTCCCATATCATACCATCCACGATAATACCGGTATAATTTTTTGCATGATAAAAAAAAGTGGCATATCAACGATATTGTGACGTGATGAAATATGGCCCATTCATGTTCCCGCTAAAACGTTCAAATACATACAAAATTATTTCAAGATGTCTTGGCGAGTATCCAGTTAAAAACAGTCAGTTTTGGAACGTTAAATAGTTGAGAAAGAGAGCGCGTGTTTTGTAACAGTATATTGGGTCTGTGCAGAAACTCTTAAAGTGACAGTAGTCCAATATTCCTCATCAAAGACTCAAAAACAAACTAAATCACTTCCTGCTCTTGACTGAATGCGTTTTATAACTTTAATGATATATGTTAATCTGTATTTAATTTTACAATGTAGACTACAGAAATTAATCTAATGTAAAATAACACTGGATGTGTTATTTACTTTTGATTTCTTTAATCAGGGCCCGAGCATCGAAGTGCGAGGACCCTATTGGAATTGCTCTGTTTATTTCTGTAGTATTTCTTACCTGAATAAGGATGTATTTAATTAGGTATTTTGTCATCAATGACAGTAGCTCATTGGAGAAGGATGGAAAAACCCCTTCATTGTGTTTACACTAATAAATGCTGCTGCCTGCCAGCTGCAATCACCAATAAAACGTGTTTATATGTTTTTCTCTAAATCGTCATAAATATGGTTATCGCAAATATTCTTGAAACATCGTGATATAATTTTGAGGCTACTTCACCCCTATTTCAGCTCATGTTTGGCTTGTTTGTGTTGGTCTACATGTGGGATATTCAATAGTGACCAGTGTAACATGTTCAAGCACACAAACGTTTAACCCTTCCTATGAATGTGTTCACAGGCACCGCCGTCCATGGTCAGCACAGAACAGAGGCAGCATGCAGAGCACATATTCCTGTCCTTCAGGAAGTCTAAATCCCCCTTTGCCGTCTGCAAACACATCCTCGGTAATTCTTAGCACTCAGATCTGACAGACACTGCAACTTGTACTGACTTTTGCTGAGTCTTTTGGATTCTACTTCTTAGAGGTCACCAGAGACTTGCCAGTCTTCTTATAAAACACACACAAATTTAATATGTATAGTCTATCTGCTAAAGGCTAATTTGTTAACTAGAAAGTTGATCTGTTAGTTAGAAGTATGTCCAGCATATGAATGTTGTGAAAGCAAACTCAAATTGATTAAAAGCTACAAAACTCCAGTTTTGATTACATGTATTTTATTTTTTTTTAACTCAATTTTCTGTAAAGCTGCTTTTAAACAGTGTCTATTTTGAAAAGCTGCGCAAAACCGACTTGACTTCTTGGTTAGAATGTCTGGTAGAATCATCTTAACCCTATAAAGTCATAGGCCTGGTTTCACAAACAGGGCTTAGATTAAGCCAGGGTTAGGCCTTAGTTCAGTTGGGATGTTTAAATAGCTTTTTATAAACATGCCTTATAAAAAAAAAAAACATTACTGGTGTGTATCTTGAGAGAAAAACAATGGCACTGGCATGTTCTGGCATGTCACTGCAAGTTGCTTTCAGTCAAAACAGCTCAAACATGCATTTTAGTCTGGGACTAGGCTTAAGCCTTGTCCTTCAAACCAGGAGATAAAGGATCATATTTAATTCACATATTTCAAAGGCCTCTAAATTATTAACATGAGCAATTTTGATGAAGAACCTGTTGTACACAATCTACTTCGTGACTTTAGTGTCCAGACTGATAATTCATACTTTAGCATGTAAAAGGCTATTTAGTATAATTTTAAAAAGTCATTTTTCTGATTGTGGTATGTGTTTTTTGCGGTGAAATTTTTAATATAACATCAATGTAAGAATGACTTTTAAATGCTAGTAACATTTCAAGATGAATATTTACTTAACTAACATTTGTTTGTACATCTCTCATTCTCTCTCTTACAAGCTATCAGAATTTCCTCTTACGTTTCGGCCATACAAACATCAGCAAATTGTACCAAATTGCATATATTTGCTTTGTTTGGGCCTTGGGCGTCCTCGAGTATATGAGCTCCATATTCTCCTATATAATACTATATGAGCCATAAAAGCATGATGTATCAAATATGATGCTCAACAAAAATCAAATAAGCAATTTTTATTAATTGTCAGTTTAATGATCTGATCCATTAGAAATTATGACTCTTATTTGGTATGTCAGGCTTTATAGTGGTAAACATTTTTAACACCTGAACTTGAAATTTCAGGAGCATCTTAAACTTTTAGAGTGTAAAATAATGTTGTAAGAACAAAAAAATGAATGAATAAAGAGTAATAATAAATGATTGTTATCTTTCTTTCTCCACAGAGACTAGTAAAGTGGACTATGTGTTGTTCCAGGCAGCCACAGCCATCATGGAGGCCGTGGTTAGAGAATGGATCCTTCTGGAGAAGAACAGCATCGAGTCCCTCAGAACATTCCTCCTCACTTATGTCTTACAGAGACCCAAGTAAGTGTGTGAATGAACATGAAAGTGACCGCATATGACTGTACCTCTGGTTCAGTCTGTATTCAGCTTGTCTCAGTAAAAGTGTACGTGTCTTTCCTGTTCTTTTGAATTGTGTAAATCTCCCTCTGCTTCACTGCAGTCTGCAGAAGTATGTCCGAGAGCAGATTCTGTTAGCAGTAGCAGTAATAGTGAAGAGAGGCTCTCTCGACAAATCCATCAACTGTAAGAGCATCTTCCATGAGGTCAGCCAGCTCATCAGCAGCGGCAATCCCACCGTGGTAAGACTTGCGTATCACATGGATGAAAACTATGAGAATTTACTGTGATTATATAAAACTATAATTCACCAAAGGCTCATTAGACATTGTATGCATTGTATCCCTCTGTTAATAACATTGTCGTTGGTATTCTAATTGAAAATACTTTAATTACACAGCCAGGTCTGGGCAAACATCACAGCATCATTAATATTCATGACCACAGCCTTCACTCTAGTAGGACTTGTTTATGTGAGGCTAATAAGAGGATTTTTTTAACATTAACAAACACGAATGATCAACAAATTCAAATAGTTATTAATAGTTATATCACTTTTATTAATAAAATGCCATATACATTCATATTTGAAAGTTCATAAGCTTTTCTTAAGTCATATTCTCTTAATCTCGTCAGGTTTTAGAAATGAGTGAATAAATTTCTCTATAATTTGTCAATATCTGTTACAATATGTTTTTTAATTTTATATTGTATTTTTTTGCCATGTATGTTGCCTTTGCTGATATGGCAATAAAAATCAATAAACATCAATCTAATCCACATTCAATAACTGTAAAGTAGCTCTGGGGAAATAAAAATGACCATTTATTGGTCAGAACATGTGGAGGGCCTGAAGTGTTGGATGTGATGGTCTGTTTAAAAAATGGACTGACTGTTCCAGTGCGCCTAAAATTAATTTTACGTTTGAGTACGCCTAAGCGAAAAATGTTAAAAGAAAATGAAGTACACGCTGTGTCCTGCAGACGGCGCTCCAGTTTCATGTTTTGAATTTGTTCATTTGAAGTTTCTGAATAAGTGTGTGGGAAGTTTCCTAAGCTATTTAACCCATTTTGGCTTGAGGGAAATTAAATAATGTTTTGTCTGTTGGTGTCTTTATCTGTCCTGCTAGCAAACACTGGCCTGCTCCATCCTGACGGCTCTGTTGAGTGAGTTCTCCAGCTCCAATAAGACCAGTAACATTGGCCTCAGTATGGAGTTCCACGGAAGCTGCAAACGCATCTTTCAGGTCTGTCCTTCTGCCATTGCATTTGTATGTCAACCTGTAATGGGCAAAAATTATGTAAAAAACTGAACCTTATGCACGGTTAAATTTGTGTCATTGATGTACTACTAGTTTTTAATATTTTGAATTGGATTTTATTTTTATATTTTAAAGTTTAAAATTTTTTTTTTTTTTGTTTTATTTCTATATAGTTTTAGTTAATTAAATTTATTAGTTGTTTATTTAGCTTTAGTTAAACAAACTGTAAGAGAAATTTTGCCTTTTGTCTAATATATTTATATTTGGGGATTTTACAGTTAAAGGACCAGATATGATAAATTAAGACCAGCAAAATTTTACCGTAGAGAATAGTTTGCAGTTTCATCAGCAGAGTTCAGCTTCAATACTCGCAAGGAGTTTGTTGGGCGTTCTCTCGTATATCCTCAAAACAATCGCAATTAAACTCTAACATATCACTAACTATGTCGTCACTTCAGGTTGAATAATTCTGATAGGCTAAGAAATGTATAAACTTAGAAAATATCCACACATGGACCTAAAGGCAGAAGCATATCTTCATCGATTATACAGATGACACCAAGACCTTGGTTCAGGCATGACGTGACCCGTCGAGGCCACGGAACTGCATTTCTAAGCTCCAGTTTGTCGGAGAAAACAAGCCATTCCATCTTCCCATGGTGCGAGTTGTTCGCTGCACCAATACTGATCTGTAACGAATACTAGCACACACACTGATACAAGGTTGAAGTTGGTCGAGCTCTTGCTCTAATCAGGAACTTTCCCAAAACATACAGATAAGTTGTACTTTTAGGTAACAAATATTTTTTTATGGTTTTGGTTAGTTGACCATAATAACCATCTTGAAGCAGTTTTTGTGGTTACGTTGCAGTGCAGCACTCTACAATAATGTCTCATTTTTAAACATTAGCTAATTTTTTAAGTTTTCATGAACTAACAATGAGAAATACTTTTCTTACAGTAATTATTATTCTTTAATGTTAATCAATAAAAATCCAGATGTTCAATGTTTGTTCATGTTAGTTCAGTGCCTTAACTGTAAACAAATTCAACTTTTGATTTCAACAATGTATTAGTAAATGTTGAAATTTCTAAGATTAATTAAATCTGGAAATCAGTATCAATACCCAGTAGGGCTGTGTGATATTACAAAATATATCGTTACAATATATCAGTATAAAATGTCCATCGTTAAAGGTTTTGCTATGATGTTTATATGTAAATCTGTAGCAGGCAGTAAATATATACACTTCAGAGTGGTGGAATGAGAATATACAGAGCGGGATGTGCTTCATGTTAAAAAGAGTTATAAGCACAATATATCCTGAAAAGGAACTCAATTTCGGTGTTCGAGCTGACCGGAACACTGCCAAAGTGCGCGCACAGAAAGCTGCCTCTCTCAGAAGACGATCTCGATTTTGAGATGTGCTCCGTGTTAAAAAGTGTAGAGAACCATAAGCAGTGAGTGACACTCCGACTGACTGACACTGCTAAAGCACGTCCATAGAAAGCTGCATCACTCAGTTCTCTTTCATGTATTTTGAATGGTCGAATACACGCAATTATGTCAAAGTTCCCATCGTGTAGAGTATTCACAGCCGGTTGTATCTCAAGTGAAAGTGAACAGTTGGGTGTAAACTGGATGTGTATCAGTATAATGGATCTGTGCGTTTGGTATTAAAGTGACAGCAACCTAATATACTTATCTGCTGCTCTGTGTCATTAATGTGCATCAAACAAACGAGAAAATAACTTTTTTTAGCTTTAATAAGAGTATATTTATATTTTTTAATACAGTGAAGAATATGCAATATTTTATTTTTACATTTTATTGCTAAATTTCTGTACTATTTCTAATTACGTGTTCAATAAACCTATTGCACCTGAATTTAAATCATATTTTTGTTGATTAGTATTTAGTATTTGTCCAATTGTTTGTAATTTAATGCTTTTTTCCCTTATTTTTAATAATAGAAATTAGATAAAATAACACTAAATAATTATATTGTTTATATGTATATATGTGTATATGTAAGTGAAAGTGAAATAAGAATTTGGTTGTATCGCCTACCCCTAATGCCCAGCATTAATTTGACTGCGTGTGCATTCTTGACCTGTGTGTGACGCAGGAGGACGACCTCAGGCAGATCTTCATGCTCACTATGGAGGTCCTGCAGGAGTTCAGTCGGAGGGAGAACCTCAACGCTCAGATGTCCTGTGTGTTCCAACGCTACCTTGCACTGGCCAATCAAGTGCTCAGCTGGAACTTTCTTCCACCCAATCATATCCTTTCATGAAGTTTTTTTGTTTGTAGCCATAATTTGTTCCCTTTTAAATTTGGAGGAAAGTTGAGAGAAGTGATGCAGGCTAGATTTGTGTCCCTGGGAGCACAAGGGAACGCTAGACCTGGGCTGAAGCTGCAAATGTTTGAGAGGTACAAGGGTTAAGAAACAAAATTAACTGTGACTTATTTTTGGATTAATAATAGACAAGCTATAATGTGATAATCATTCTCAACCTTCATAGCAGTTCTCGCAAAATGATCGCGAACACTGAATCGGATCCATGCACGGTTATTTTTACTCGTTAAAAAACGAACTCTGACATGGGGTAGACTTTTTCCAAGCATGAAAAAACAATGTTCAACTGCTTGAAGCCACAAATTTAGAGGAATTAGAAAGTATGTCCCACAGTTTAATTCTTTGAATATATTAACATCTGATGTAAAGGTCTGGTTTTGAGGGACTTGTCTCACCATATTATTTATTTATTTATTTTTTTGCTTGCCATTAGCATGTGCTAGTGTTCGTCCTAAATCATGAGCTGTGATTGATGGTGCGCGTGCGTCTGTGTGTGTTTTAGCTCTGTGAGGCGTTAATCCCACTCAGGCTGACTTTGTGTCTCTGTGTCTCTTTAAAGAGATCTGAGCTGGCGTCTATGCCAACCAGGGTCACGTATCACTTACAAAGGAGGTCTGTGCCAAGCCCTTATCGTGCTCAATAAGTGTGCCTTTAAACACACAGCTCATTGAGTGCTGGGCTGGAATGTCGGGCGGCCATTTGTGCATTGATGTGTTTGCATAGTTTCAAGTCATATTAATTGCCCACTGGGCGCTGGAGGGGGAGATAGTTCTTTGATACCAAGAGCACATTTGTTAAGGACACAGAGAGGACAGAATATGTGAGTCTATTAGTGTATATTTGTAAGAACCGACTAGTCTGTGAGTTGTTAATGGCTCGTGTTAATCAACTAATCTGTTCTTTAATGTTAAATGTCTATACTAGATTGCATTTACAGCGCCACTTAAAATGTAAAAGATTGGAAAAATATATGGTAAAAATATAAAATGGCTGAATTTGATCAAATACAGTAAAAACGGTAATATTATAAATTGACATTGTCATAAACCGAGATCTTTTGAAACATTATAAATGTTTACTGTCTCTTTCGACAATTTTATTTTAATTTTATGCATCCTTGCTTAAAAAAAAAAGTATTAATTAAAAGAATAAATTTAAAACCCCAACTTTTGACTGGTATTTAATATAAAATATTTTATATAAAATTTGTATTATTTTATATTTATGTATGTAATATACTGTAACTTTACGTTTATTATACACTTATATTTTCATATTCAAGACTAATTGACCATCTTGACCCATCCCGTGTGTTTGTGTGTCTGTTTTAGTGTGTGTTCCTGACAGCCGCTTAGACTCTGCCTTCCTCAAAGTGCCGCCATCTCTCAGTAGTCAAGGCCATGGCATGCGTGTCATTTGTCCACGACACACTCCCACTTGACGCATGTTACATTTTTCATGTACATGTTTGCGTGATTCTTAAACGTGATTCCCTGGGTGTCTGAAGTACTGCATGTCTGTCCATGGCCCTAGTGACCCCAGGGTGGGTTGTGGCCAGGCTTTGAGCCGGTCAGGTGCTCTGAATGGAAGAGAGGGATGACAGATGGCTGTGTGCCTCCCTTTATCTCTGACACACAAATACACATGCACGAGTGAGAGGAGCTTTTGTAAGACCCCTGTCCCAGGGCTGACAACGGGGAGGAGGGCGTTCCTAGGGCTGTAATGGGAATCTTAAGAGGGAGGATGTGACACTCAGGCTTCCTAATAGCCCTGGATCTCATCTCTGCCCTCTGGCACCGGCAGCTCCCGGCATTCTCATCATCATTATGTCCGCTGAATGCCCCCTGACTGATTCACTCTGCACAAGACTCTATTCAGTTCTCACACTTCAGTGTCTGCTTTTAATTGACCTGGCCAATGTATCAGCCAGTCTATCATTAATCTATATGGAGCTGCAAATATACACATATTCAGTGATTCTTATGATTAAGAAGGAGTATCTTGCCTATTCAGACCAGTTCCTCCTAAATTACACCTATGGTTGGTACAATTGCCAGATCATTGCTGTGGCCACCACTGAAAAGGTGTTTTCATTTTCTGGGAACTACGTGGTTGATATTGTTTTTCTGTTGTTTTTATTTACATGTGCTCTGTAATTCGATATCTCTGTGTCCCTTCAGTTCTGGTCTCAAAGAAAGCTCTTAGAGTTGAAGTTCCAAGTCTCAGAAGCTTTAACTTTACTGACAATCAACAAAGTGAGATGCCAGCTGTTCATCTGAGTTTTTTTTTTTTTTCTGCAGCCAGGGCGCAATTCTTAGTTATTGCGAAACAACCGATAAGAAAACGAAGTGACACAGTTCTCTGGCAAGATTCACCCATCCTGTTTTCTCACAACTAAGTTCTACATCTTTCCTTTCTCTCTAATTGTGGAATTCTGCCAATTGATGGTCAACCCTTTCTCGTTGGCAAAATGTAACATTCTCTAAGGACAATCAACTCTTCCCAGAGGCAAAAAGCCTCCACGTGACTCCTTTTAACAATGGTCTTATTCTTTTCAGAGCCGCCTGTTGTTTACTAGAAAAATCCCTGACTAAACAAAATGTGCTCAGTGGCTAAGCTAACTTTTCAGATACATTTGACCCTTGTAATCAGCCATGAGGCACTTCTGGCTTTTATAGTATTCAAACTAAGTTGCTGGATACACGCATCCAAAAGTGCGCATTTTGGCTGTTGCATCACATCTCACGCTGGTTTTCTTTTCTTTTTCTTTTTTTTTCTCAGCATCTCACACCATCACTGTTTTTCAGACAAGTATAAAATAGTTCAACTTTTAAAGACACATCTTGAGACTGCTGCTTTTGTGGTATTTGATTTGAATCGAAATTTATTTGACAAGTTTATATTATTTCTACAAAATAAGTATCTCATACTACTGTCAAGGATAAAAACACAAAGCCATTGGCTTATTTCCAGTGCGGCCCTCGATGTTAATATATAGGGTAGAGGCTTTGAACAGAAGTGACAGATAAACAGTAGTATCTCCTAATCAAATACTAATTTTTAAAAAAATAGTAAAGATAATTCTCAATTTATCACCTGGATGCATTTTAGAATTTCTATCTTACATTAATATGAAATGTCTTATACACAGTTTTTTTTTGATAATTGTATGAATTTCATTGTTCTGTTTTTGCCTTGAAAATAGCCTTGTTTCTGACATGGAGTTAATAATTAAATAACTCGCTAACATGACCAAATAGCAATCTTTTGCTCCCTTTATTGACGCTGGTAATTTATTCCATGCAATAGCACTAGTGTGTAAAAACATATTTTCCCACCAAACTTTTAAATTTACATGGACAAATATTAAAATTCCTACCCGTAGTACAATAAGAATAATAAGCTGTTGTCTCACCATATAAAAGTAATTTTCTCAATAGCTTTGAAACCACATTATTAACAATTCTATGCGTCATGCCCAATTAAAAAAAAAAAACACTCTTTCCACAGTCAACAAGCCCAACTCCTTGACTTTCACTATGCAAATGTGTTGGAGGATGAACTTTTAAAATTATTCTAACTAATTTGATTGAGCCTTTTGCAATTTGTTTCATACCTTGGAAACAGCCATCATACCAAAAGGAGGTAGCATAATCAAAATGGGGTTGAATCAAGGCACCTGCCAACAATTTTAAGGAATAAATGTCCAATAAATCGGCTTGTCTCACTAAAAACGGAATTTTACCACACATTTTTGTAAATGCCTTTACTTTATCGATTAAGCAACCCAAATAATTTTGCCATTTGTTATTGCCATATCTTAATCAAAAATCTCATTTTTTTATAAAATATATTTTTTATTATCTAAAAACATAAACAAAAAGGTCCTCTGAACATGCTGCTTTAGAGTCATTTATATAGAGAGAGAGAGACCTCAAATACTCCCCGAGTAACTCCACAATTGATAAATAAAGGACTAGACAATGTACCCTTAATTTTTATTGATCTAAGTCTAGCTATGTTCGAACACTAGATCGTATCTTTTGTGAATGCCCCCTGAGAGACTCGTCATGTGGTCATGACCTCTGAATAGTTGATTTGACATGTAATTTTGCCCATCTCTGCTTGAGTTCATCATGTGTTTCGTGTCTTCAGCAGCTGGGATGAGGACTGGTGGAAACGAGTCATGTGCGTTTATGAGTAAGCCCGGGTTGGGTTTCAGGAGGTCATATCTTTAGTCACCCTCCCTGTTTTTCATACGCTAGCACACTTTTCCAGCAATAGCTCCAAGTGACATTAAATGACCGGCTGGTTTATCCCCTGCGCCCCGTCAGTGCTCGTTGGCGTTCGTCCGTCCGTCAGTCTCTCCCTGCTGCGCTTATGTGGCAGGCTGCTATCAGCCCGCTGGTGGTCAGCACACAAGCTCCAGCCGCTGTCCCTTGTGGCCCGTTCTCTCCTCTGAAAGGGCCAGCAGAACTCTGTGTGACCCGCGCTATTTTTAAGAGGCCATAAAGTCAGATCTGCTCAGGACGCACTTCAGGCAGAGGGGATGTAACACTCCAGCACATTAGTAAAACACCTGGCACTTCCTGGTGTTTGCATAATGAATTCATAGGTGCGTCACCACGTATTTGCGTAATTTGCTTTGCTTTATGCAGCAGTATATGGCGGACATGAGCAGAAACTGTAGTGTTGGTGTGTGTGTGTGTGTGAGAGCGAGAGAGCACTTGCATTTGTCTGCTGGGAGTGACTGTGGGTCCGGCCCAGAGGAATGCGTGGCCTTTGCCGGTAACTGGCTTTGATCAGACATTCCTGTGGGAGCCTTTTCTCTCTCTCTCTCACTCGCTCTCTTCTTGCTCATTTTGTCGTTTCGTCCCCCCCCCCCCCCCCCCCGTCTCTTTTCCCAGTGGGCTACATATGGAAAGGGGGAGATTTTGAGGTAAACATTTAGTGGGAGGGGACAGCAGTAGGAACAGTCCTGCTGAAGAAGAGCCATAGAGAGAGCTGGAGAAAGCAGATGCTGGGAATTCACTGCAGCAGTTTTTCGTACTCCTTAGTGTAGATCAGCAGGAACCGCCAGAGAGAACTGATAGACATACAAGGGGCTTTGAAAGGTCTTTCTTGTCCTTTCTGCTTCTGCTGTTGCCCTTAACTGAGGTGTCACTGGGGAGGCACTACATTGCCATGTTCGAAGCGACTCAGAATGTCATGCTCAAGCCAACCGATTCCTGGAGGGAAACTCTTCTAGACCACAGAGTCATGGACCTTTTCTTCACTGTGAGTACCACCTTTTTTTCTTTCTTTTTTTTTATAACACATTTTTCTTTGAAATGATTTATATTGCTTTGGCCTCTTATTCTCTGCTTTGAATCTGCTCTTTTTTTTTTTTTTTTACTCCCTTTTTCCTCTTTTCTTATTACGCCATTGCACATTCAATACTTGCATTCTCTAATCCTGTTTATTCGTCATGTTTTTTCTTCCTTTTTTTTTTTACAAATAATTCTCTAACCGCTGATGTTGTGACTTAATGACACACATCAGACTATCAATATTGACTATCTGCTTGTTAGCATGCATATTACTAGGATACTGGCAATTTATTAGTACTTATAAAGCACATATTAATGCCTTATTCTGCATGACCATATTCTATAACCCTTAATACTACCAATACCTAAACTTAACAACTACCTTACTAAGTATTAATAAGGAATAAGTAGGAGTTTGCGGCAAAAGTCATAGTTAATTAAAAGTGATAATTTGACCCTAAATCTAAAGTGTGATGAAAAAAATTAATATTCAGATATATTATTACAATTTAAAATAACTATATTTGTTATAACCATAATCAATTTTTTTTTTTTCCAGATTAGATTAGAAAGTTCGAAAGAACATTATTACCATCTTTACTGTCACTTTTGAACAATTAATGCTTCTTTGCTGTGTTACTGAATTAATTTCTTTTTTTTTTTTAAAAGAGGAATCTTTTATTGACCCCCGACTTTTTAACGGTAGGGTGTATGGTTCACTATATATGATGACTTTCAGCACTTGTTTATACATATGAATCTGCGCTTTTCATCTGAAACTGAATCTGTGGGTGACACAATTGTCCCAGGGCAAACCATTTTCCAACTCTTAAGTTTGTGCGAGTTGCTCACGGCAATAATGACAACATTACAAGGAAAAATGTTAGGTAATGAGGTAATAAATAAATGTTTTTCTTCACTGAATGTTAATTAGCCATTCATTAATACTGATTCAGTGCTGTTAGAATTGTACTGGGAAGTAAATCTGTTATGACCAATATTTATCGTATACCATATAATTATCCATAGTTTCTTTTTTGATGTTACTGTTCAGTTTTAAATGGCTGAATAAAGTTACCAGTCAAGAACAGTGAATGTTTTTTTTCTTGTCAATATTGTTTAATTAGTACTCCCCAATTACACATTTTATTTGCGTTTGATCTAGTAAGGTCCCCTGCTGAATGAAATTACTTCATTCTTTGTGCTCTATATTAAAGCAGCATAATTTTTAGACTTATCTCCAGAAGATCATGTGTTGTTCATGCATTCTGCATGGTACACCTTCAAGTCATTATAAATTCAGTATAATGGGTCATTACATCTCACAGAACTAATGCCTGCGAGGCTCCGGTCGTGATGTGTGGAACAATTCCGTCAGGTTACCCTCGGCTTCAGTGATGCACGTGCCAAATAGCGTTCCGCTCTTTCTCCATTACCATTGCAACAATCTCCCTGAGGCATCTGCTGCCAAATAATGCTCTACTTTCCACCATCAGTCTTGGGTGGTTTGAATGGCCCGATTAGATGTTACTTTCCTTCACTCTGCTGCTCAGGAATGAGTCTACAAGGTGCCAATATGCTGCTCCATCATTCATGCCTCTTCTGAAAGGAGGCTGCAATCTGTAAACGGGCGACAAACTGTGCACCCGTCTTAACAAGGGTCAGTCTGTTGACCTGGAGGTCAAGGGCTGTTCAAACATAAGTGTCTCATTTGTCTTTTATGGGATTTGCTGTGTTATGGGTTTTAAGCATACTGAAATAGCACATATATGTGCTTTTTTTTTTTTTTGACATGTTTGTAATTTATTTGAGTTTTACATTTTTTTTATTTCCTTTTTAAATGTCAGTATGCTTGATAGTCATCTAAAATAATCAAATAAGAAATTTTGGATTTTATATATTTTTATTTTCGATTTTACCTGGTTTAATATGATAAACACGTAGTCCAGTAGTTTAATTTGATGTATAAATATACCATTATCAAGAACGAGTCAGTATTCTGCCAAATTTTTATTATTATTTCACTTTGACATTAAAGTATGTTACCATTGTCAAAAATCTGTTTTAAATGTGTGGTTCAGTGTTGTAAAACATGAAAACATCCAAGATGGTAAATACTTGCTTGTGCTCAAAAAAGATTGACATGACTGGAGTAATGGCTGCTAAAATTCAGCTTTGCCATCACAGGGGAAAAAAATGCATCTCAAAACATTAAAATAAAAAAAGTTATTTTAATAATTTTTCACAATATTACTGGTTTTTACTGTATTTATTTTTTATCAAATAAATGCAGCCTTGGTGAGCATAAGAGACTTCTTTCAAAAAAGATATTTTACCGATCCCAGACTTTTGAATGGTAGTGTAAATCTTGGCTTTTTGACACTTTGATTGACAACAGCAGTATAGATGGAATAGCTGAAGATGAAGAGGTGAACAAGACTTTAAAAGTTACTAACCATATTCAAGCATTCAAAGGACCACAGCTCTGTGTGTCCGAGCACAAGCGTTAGTGTTTACACTGTGATTACCATGATAGAATTCAAAATAAATTTGGTATCGCATGAGAGTTCAATGAAGTCTTCTTGGCGCTGAGCTTGATGTTTAGTGGTTTTGTGTTGGTCTCTCGGGGTGTTCTTTTGGCCATGTGATATTTAGTGGTATTTACAGTGGGTGGGGGGAATGTTTTTGTTAAGGGCTGAAGAGTGGTCAGCTGTCACACCCTCTGTGTGTCTTTACGAGTCTCCTTGTAGCTGTGTGTGGTGTGCTTGTCGTTTTTCTACGCCCAAGCCAGGGGGATCTGTGCGTGTAAGGGTGAGTTATTGAAGGGGAGGGTGAGTGTGCGTGTGTCGGCCTGTCAGCGGTGTCTGTGTGTGTATGTTGGCCTGTCAGCTGTTGGTCCTCACTTCTCAGCTGTGCCCCGAACAGACGAGGGGGCGTCCAGACACGCGCTGCCGGGGTCAGAGGTGACTAGAGATGAGCTGCTGGATTAGACTCTGAACCCTGGATTCAAAGCCCCTGTTAACAGCCTCAAATCCTCCCTCAGGTGGTCCGAGGAGAGGTCTAGCCCTCCTCCGAAAGAGAAGGGGTCTCCCTCTGCCTCTTTGATTGCATCTCAGAAGTTTGGAAACTTGCAAATGAAGCATAGCTTAAAATAAATCTGATTTTCTCTTTGCACCTAATAAAGCGATGGCTACGCTAACATTTTCCTACCAGCCAAACCGACTGAAGGGTGTTTTTGTTTGTGGTTTTAGTTTTGGTTTGTTCTTACACCCTCTGTCTTCACATACACTCACTCATTTGGTAACAAACAGTCACATTTTATGCATCAATAAAATGGGTGAAACTCAGAAAAACATGTCTGGGTCACATTTCAAAAGAAAAAGGAAAAATATATTTTGCATTACCGAAAACTAAGCATAATTTAGGATCCTTTGCATTGATTTTTGCATTGTGACGCATTTAATTTCATGAGAGTTAAGCACATTTCCCCCAAAATGTTCGTTACAATGCAGATATTTTTCTTTATACTTAAAAAAAAAAAAAAAAAAAATAAAAAATCCCATTATTGTCAGTAGTGATTCTCGTTAAAATTCACATTTTAATAATTGCTGTCATACATTGCTGCAATGAGAATGAGATGTATTTAATTGTCAAATGAAGTCTCAATTCAAAACACCTTTCCATTTCGTTCTTTGAATATTTATATTTTTTTGTTATATGTATTTCTTTATATATTATATATTTTATTTCTTTTTTTTGAGATGCAATATAATATTGTAATTACTGTATTTAAAAAAATTACTTCATACAAAGTTTTATTTTCTGTTTAAATTTTTTTTATATTTGTTTTAAAATTCTTTAAAGGGTTAGTTAACCCAAATTCTGTCATTAATTCCTCACCCTCATGTCTTTTTACACCCGTAAAACCTTCGTTCATCTTCGGAACACAAATGAAGAGATTTGTGATGAAATCCAATGGCTCAGTGAAGCCTGTATTGGCAAGAAGACAACGAACACTTTCAATGCCCAGAAAACTACTAAACACACATTTAAAAGAGTTCATGTGAGTACAGTGGTTCAACCTTAATATTACAAAGCGATAAGAATACTTTTTGTGTGCCAAAATAATGACTTTTCAACAATATCTAGTGATGGCCGATCTCAAAACACTGCTTCATGAAGCTTCGAAGCTTTACAAATCTTTTGTTTCGAATCAGTGGTTCAGATCAAGTAACTGCCAAAGTCATGCGAACTACTCAAATTTCGAATCACTTATGATGAACCTCGTTAACTGAAATCACGCAAAGCAATGTTTTGAAGTCAGCCATCACTAGATAATTTTCACAGAAATTATTCTCGTTGCTTTATAATATTAAGCTTGAACCGCTGTACTCACATGAACTGTTTTAAATGTGTTTTTAGTTGCTTTCTGGCCGTTGAAAGTGTTAATTGTCTTTCTGGCAAATGGAGGCCTCACTGAGCCATCGGATTTCATCAAAAAATATATTGCGTATGTAGAATGACATGAGGGTGAGTAATTGGTGGCAGAATTTTCATTTTTGGGTGAACTAACCTATTAATATTCTTTGCATTCTAGCAATGAGAATGAGATTTGTATTTATATATTTGAGAATGTCAATTAAAATTAATGTCAGTTTGTAATATTTATTTATTTAGTATACATTCTTTTAGAGTTTATTTTGGGCGGCACTTTATTTTCTCGACAAGTTTCATGATGTTCACCTGTGATTCACATGTGATTAGCACTAAGCAAAGAGTTTTAGAAGCCGAGATCAGATTCTGACTCTGAGCATGTGCGTGGTTTGTTTATGGTATAAACACAATCAGGGCTTGTTATGGCACTTTGAGTATAACGCTGTCGTAAGGTGATTGATTGTGGCCTCTGATTTTGTAACAGGATCTGAACACGCTCAATGCGGCTGGAGCAACGAGCAGTGAGAATAGAAAGCGAGAGAGTGTCTAATCCTCCCCGTGGACGGACACACAAGGCTTTGTCTTTTCTCTATTAATAGGTCTCCCTGCCTCTTTTCTCTCTCGCATTCATTTCGGAGAGCTACCTTGTCTTGTTTTGATTTAGACGCCCCCTGCCAGACTCTAACTATAGTCTGACTCAAGGCGATTGGCATAGTTTACATGGCGTGGATGTTCTTCAGCGCAGCTGTTTTTACAGAGCATGCTGCTCGCAAAGCGTTGGCCTTGTACTCTTTTCTTTCTTCTCTCGTTCCCTCTTTCCCTATCCAGTTCTCTCTCTCATCTGCCCTACACACCCCTCCTCTCACTTCTCTCTCTCGCTCTCTCTCTCCCTCCCTCTTCTTCTGCTCAGAGGATGATTTCACACTGCTCTAGCAGACAGGGCTTTGCTATGGTGTGTTAGCGTTAGCACTTTGCCCAGTGGCTGATGTTCATCCGTGTATCTGTAGGAGGTGGTGTGTGTTGGGGAAATGCCACTTTAGGTTCATCCACATTCTTCCCGACTGTTGAAAGGGCTCCATCTGACTCCGTGCACCTCTTCGCACAGCATCTCCACCAGAACGTCTGGCGAGCAGACGAGCAAGAGTAAGATTCCAAGGATTTAGGAAAGAAAAAGAGCAAAGGAGTGTGCCAAACAACCATATGTGCTGGAGACTTGAGTCAGACCGCTCAGAAACGTTATCCGTCTCTTTGACCATGTAGCGCTCTCTTTATGCCGCTCGTCCTCGTGAATGCCTCGGACTGGATCGGTGTTTGAGAAGCCGATCTGATTGATTGGCTCGAGTTGAGGTGGCCAGGTGTTTTTGTCCGTGGCTAGAGGCTGTAGTTTTGCCGTTGGCGAAGGTGAGCGGTATTCTACAATTTTCCTTCGTTCATTATTCCACTGAGCCGAAGGTTTCGGAGGCTTGCGTGAGATGAGAAATCGAAGACAGACCCGCGTATCTGTGCGTAAGAGAGAGCAGAAGGGAAAGAGGGGAGAGAGGGAGAAAGTATGTTTTTATATGTCAATGAGAGAGACTTTTCTCTGTGATTCAGGGGGACTTTGTGTGAGCTCCCCAGCCCGTGTGTTTTGTCAGCTGCCCATGGGCCGGTCTGCAGTTCCTCCTGGACTCTTTAAGGGGGCCTGTCTGGTTTTAACACTGTAGGTTGTACCTACGGTCACATGTACGTTCTCTCCAAACTCCACTGCTTCTGTTCTTTTATACGCTCGTGATACGATATCATGTTTCCTGAGAAGAATTTCAGTCTGTTGGTGAGCTGCGTTGATGTGGCTTCTGAGAGTTTATTATTTGGTCCATTGTAGGATGTCTTGATCTATCGGTTTGTCAATGAACGTATGCAGGCATGTATTTTGGCATTACAATCTACTGAGTTCATAGGAAAGTCGGCTTTATAATGAAGAGATGATCTGATATCAGACATGCTCCTTTTATGGGGTTTTTGAAAATGGGATTGGTTTACGTCAACATAACGACTTGAGTCAGGAAATGGCTTGTGTTTCAGCTCGTCTCTCTCTTGTCTCTGCCTTTTAGGTGCACAGGAAGATCAGAGAGGACTCAGACATGGCGCAGGATTCCCTTCAGTGCCTGGCCCAGCTGGCCTCCATGCATGGCCCCATCTTCCCCGACGAGAACTCTCAGGTGACCTACCTGGCCCACCTGGTGGAGGGATTGCTCAACATGATCAATGGGTGCGTTTCTCTGAGACCTTCAGTCATGTTGTGCACTGTGTGCTTCATGTGCTTGCTGTTCACAAATGTATTCTTTTGAATTGTTGGGTGACTGGGTAACACTACAAAAAGGTTCATTAGTTAAACATTAGTTTAACATGAGCAATACCGTTGCTAATGTATTTACTAATCTTCCTTAATGTTAGTTAATGAAAATACAGTTGTTCATTGTTTGTTCATGTTAGTTCACTGTGTATTAACTAGTTTTAACAAGATTTTAATAATGTATTCGTAAATGTTGAAATTAACAAAGATTTATAAATGCAGTTCATTATTAGTTCTTGTTAACTAATGAACTTTACTGTAAAGTGTTTCCAGTAACTGCATATTAGTTGTCTAATGTGTAGATGAAACTAATGAAAACATGTCTTGGCCACATTTCGCCCCACAATCCTTATAATCCATAAAATAAATTATATTTAACGTTATTATTTGAGGACCATTGATAAAATTTTACAGCAATGCAAAGCATCTTTATTATCGCAAACATAGGATTAATTCTTTTTAAGTAAAATGTAATTTATTTCATTCCTTTTATTTTCGAGTAAAATGTGACAGAGACGTGTTCTTGACTAAGAGATTCTACCATATAGCAGAGTTAGAAAATTACAAGGACAAATTACAAAACTACTACCCCATATACTGAAAACGTGGGGGCAAACATACCCCTTAAGTGCATGGTTAAATAAAATTCTCCATTTATTTTTATAGAATGAAATTGATACTTTTATTTATTTATTTATTCAAGAAACATAAATGGAGCAAAAATGCTCTTAAATCCTTTCTCGTACTTAAAATTATTAAGTTTTGACACTAATATGTACAACATGTATTGGCATAGTTGTGTGTTAGTACTCACATTGTAAATGTTCTGTAATGTCTATAAAGATGGAATGATGTCTCTGCAGCTTTAAATAACGCACACATTCTCTTATACACTGCTGTTTGGAATTTGAGAACAAGTAGGCGTAGTGAGTTGGGGTCTCTCTCTCTCTCTCCACTCCTCCCTCTCTCTGTCTCTGCCATTCTGTAATCACCTATTCCTGGAGCATTTTTCCAGTTGCATCATCGGAAAACCATGCGGCAGGTCCGCCAATCTGCTGTGATTGAACTCTTCTGCTTACAATTTAAATCCATCTGATATGGGTTAGAGTCGCAGTTAGGAGCGTAAAGAAAGGCAGACCTCGACTGCTCTTTCAGAGAGAAAAACCCATGTGTTCCCAGAATCCAGGTAGTGTGCCAGCGCAACGGCAGGTCAATGTTTTGGTTGAAATCTTAAGCAGCTGAGGTATTTGTGCATATAGACAAATATTTTCAGTGAAACTGAAAACATTAATGTGGAATTCCAGTGGATAAATATTCAGGCTGTACTATATGTGCAAAGCTTACACTGAAGCACTGCAGGCTTTTGCTGTATCTCACACGCTCCGATAGACCCAGATCAGAGAACGGTGGCAGAGGTTGGTTGTGGGATGATCCTTTAAGGTCAGTACACTTATTGAACTTCTGTCCTTAACTTTTTTTTTTTACCCTCTGACAGGATTGAGATTGAAGACTCGGAGGCGGTGGGTATCTCCAACATTATCAGTAACCTCATCAGCACATTTCCTCGAAGCGTTCTGACAGCGCTCCCGAACGAGCTCTTTGCCTCTTTTATTAACTGCCTCACTCTGCTCACGTGTTCCTTTGGTCGCAGCGCCGCCCTGGAGGAGGTGGTGAGTACTGCAACCACACACCGAGGTCTGGGAATGTCAAACTCGTTATTCTTTTTTTATATAGAGAACTGCTCTGTTGCAGCAGACTTTTTATTGTATTTAAATGAAAAATAAAGCTATTAAACCAATGTACTTTTCACACCCATATTTAGGGCTAGACACTGATTTCCTGATTTTATTCCTTTTAGTTTCATTTGTTGTTTAGTTTGGGGTTGGTTTGGTTCTTCATAAAATGAATTTAGTCATAATAAAACAAGCCAGGGTAAAAGGCATACGCTATTTTTTAAAAGTGTGGTTGGTATTTTTTTTTTTTTTTTTTTTTTTTGAAAAGTAGTTGCTCATCAAGGGCTGTATTTATTTAATTATAAAACACAGTAATATTGTCAATATTACAATAATATTACAATTTAAAGTAACTTTTCTATTTGAATAAATTTTAAAATGTCATTTATTACTGTGACGTTATAGCTGAATTTTCAGCATCGTTACTCCCAGTGTGTAGCGTCACATGATCGTTCGGAAATCAAGAAGACAAGAAACATTTCTTATTATTGTCAATGTTGAAAACTGCTTAATATTTTTGTCAAAACTGTAATACATTTTGTTCAGGACTCTTAGATGCATAGAAAGTTCAAACGATTTCGATTTCAAATAAATGCGTCAAGCTGTTTAAGCTGTCAATTTAAAGCATCCTTTCTAAATAATAGTCTAAAAAAACTAGCTGTATATAAATAAAAATTTACTGTGTGTACATATATTAAATAAAAGTGCTCAGTATGTATAGGTGTATGAATCAAACTAAAATGTATGTAATTATTATTATAGTCTGACGTGATTATTATAGTGTGGGTACTATTAAAAATAATTTTATTTAACACGTTAAAGCTATTTAACATCATAGTAACGGTAATATTTAATTTTTAAAATTGGATTCAGTATTTGATTTCTATAATAGGGTGAACGGTCTTGGAATCCAGATCATGGGATATAGAAAAAAAAAGGGTTAAATGATTAAAGTTACATCCGTTTTCTTTTTTTGTTTTTGGTCTCTAGCTGGATAAGGATGACATGGTGTACATGGAGGCATATGATAAGCTGCTGGAATCCTGGCTGACATTGGTGCGTGAGGATGAGCACTTCCCCCGGGGCTGTTTCGTCCAGCCAGCTGTGCAGGTCTTCAACTCCTACATCCAGTGTCACCTCGCCGCTCCAGACGGCACAAGAAACCTGGTCAGAACAACTGCTTTCATTCACCTCACGTCCAAACATAGCTTTCTCAGCATGTTAAATCTCATTTGTTAACCCTTTGACGCGTACGATCACACCGGTGTGATTTAGAACGTTCAGTGCATCACGTGATCAACTGCCAAATTCAAAAGTGCTTGCGCGCGTTCTCTGGCGCTGAGCCAGTGACAGACGCGCTCAGCGCTGTCAGTATATCACAAATATGCAGTGTTTTCAACCACATAATGTTTATTTTAGGTTTCAGACATTTAAATACACACTAGTACTGACAAAACAATACATTTACAGATTGTAAAATACACACTGATGTTTATGGAAGCGGCAATAACAATCATTTCCATAATAATTAGACAGCACGTTTTATTCATATCAGATACACATTGTGTAAGTAACTTTAAAGTTTACTCTCTTCTTCTCTCAGTTCACCGGCTCACTTACTTTCATGTATTTCGGGAGAAGGATGAATTCATGCACTGTAAATCCTCTGTACTGCGGGGCAAACTAACATGGCGGCACCCATCGCGCGTATATCTCAACTAACGCGATCATTATGAAGGTGTTTAAACAGCAAAACACATCCACTTGTACATATTTGACCATCGGAATATCAGATATTTCATGCTATAGTCATCAAATTTGTTAATATTTTGAATAAAAAAAGGAAAAATTAAATAAAAGCAGATCATCAGTCATTCAGCGCTTTTGAGGTTGCTCACGTGACGAGCAATGTCGCGTCACCATGGAAACAGTAAAGTGACACGTTCTAAATAAAGGTCGCCTTGAAAAACTCACGCTGGGCGCTCAGCCAGAATATTTTAAACTTGCGTGCGAAAGGGTTAACTTTGCCAAAATGTCTTTGGCTTTCCAATTTTTTGCTTTTCTTGTAATTTTTTTTTTTTTTTTTTTTTTTGACTTTGTGGCTTGCTTTTCATCTTAATTAAATTGTAAGAGCATGAAGCACAACATTAATGTCTAAAACTGTTTTCCTTCAAAGAATCCTCTTCCAGAGTAACACAGCCGTTCCAGCACATGGTCTCAGTCATATGCTTTGTCTTTTCAGACTGCAAATGGTGTCGCTTCCCATGAAGAGGAAGAAATAAACGAGCTACAGGAGGACGACAGAGAGCTTTTCTCAGATCAGCTGGCCAGTATCGGCATGTTGGGCCGCATTGCTGCAGACCACTGTATACCTCTGCTCACAGGGTACAGACACTCACTCCTCTTCAGAGAAACCGTTACAATAAACAACCACTGTGAGCTTTACATTTCCCATCTGTCTTCAGTTTGTTGGAGGACAGAGTCACCCGGCTTCACGGCCAGCTCCAGAGACACCAACAGCACCTCATGGCCTCTGCAGACCCTGGCACAGTGGACCGGAAAGTTCTAGATGACCTTTACGAAGACATTCATTGGCTCATATTAGTGTCAGGTCTGTGTCATGCGCAAAGGGAATAAGTTCACCCAAAAAATAACATGTCGTCATTTACTCGGCCTCGTGTGTTTCATTTCATCTCGCATGTGTGAGTAGCATGTTGAACTTCATTGTCTGTGGAGGTTTCCATTCATCCACATCATTGTAATATATTGTAATATATCAGGTTGAACCTCAGTATTCATTCCAACAGAAACAGTATTTCTGATTATTTAGAGGCATTCCAGTCGCTTAAGTTGCCTTTTGTCGTAGTTCTGAAGTCTTATTGTGTTTTAACAGGCTACCTCTTGGCTGATGACCCTCAGGGTGAGACACCGTTGATACCTTCAGAAGTGATGGAGTACTCCATCAAACACTCGACTGAGGTGGATATCAACACTACACTGCAGCTCCTCGGCTCTCCTGGAGAGAAGGCCACCTCCATCCCAGGATGCAACAGGACAGACTCAGTTATCAGGTAAAGCGTCTTCACAGTATACATGTACCAATGTGTTCTTACTCTGTAAAGAAGATTCAGGTTTGTTGGTAGTTAGTAGGTGTGGGAATCATGACATGATTTCAGCACAATTGTTATTTCCTTTCAAAAGTTTCGGTTTCCGAAGTTTATCTTTTTTGTCCTTATTTTATAACATTTTGAAGCTGATTCTGTGCTAAGATACACCCCCGCTTCTTGTATGGCATCATCACGTCAAATTTCAATTACATGCGAGTGGTTTGATTTATCAACACATTTTTTTTAATGGCTTTTGACGACTGTAAAGATTATGTTTACCAAATTTAGGCTCTATCCAATGAAGGCTGTAGGAGTTTGACTTTTTTTCTAAAATCTAGTTGGGTAAGAAATAACTTTTCGTTGCATGTTAGACTCGAATCAACTTCAAGTTCAAAAGTTCGAAAATGGAGGTGAAATTTTATAGTGGCAGTCGAGGGTTTGACGGACTGACCCCATATTTGATCAAATGCCTTCTCTTCTCTTTTTTTTTTTTTTTTTTTTTTTTTTTTTTTTCCCAGAAAGATGCAGTGGAAAAAATTAACAGAGTAGGTGTTGCACAGTGTTTTTCCTCTAAACATAAATGCTTGTCAATTTCATCATTGAGTATATGAGGCATAACAATATACTACGTTGACAGTTTTTTTCCTTGTCTTGGCTTCATGTATACACCCATCTATTTTGCACAACATGCTCTTCTTTTATACATTTGAACAGCCAAAAAGCTTCATAATTGACTGTAAATTTAGCTACACAACAGTTAAAAAGTTTGGTAAAGTTTTTTTTTTTTAAAGAAATTAATACTTATGCAGCAAGGATGCTTTAAATTGAACAAAAGTGACTGTAAAGTCATTTGTTAGAAATGCTGTCCTTTTTTAAAAATTATTATTCATAAAAGTATACTAAACCGGTGTCCTGATTACACAAATATATTAAGCAGTTCAACTGTCTTCACCATTGATAATGATAAGAAATGTTTGTTTATGTCAGATCAGTATATTTGATTGATTTCTGAAGGATCGTGTGACACTGAAGACTGGAGCAATGCTGAAAATTCAGCTTTGACATCACAGGAATACATTAAAATTTTAAATATATGAACATAGACAATAGTTCTTTTTAATTGTAATAATATTTAACATTGATACATGTTTTACTGTATTTTTGATTAAATAAATTCAGTCTTTGTAAGAATTAGAAACTTCTTTCAAAAGCATAAAACAAACATAGCGGTAATAATCAGCTTGCAAGCCAGCTGTTGGCTGATTTTGCTGCCTGCAGGAACAATGATGTGCCGCCTCATGTTTAAATTGTATCACTCAGAAATGCTGCTGGAGAGAGCAGGCGTGGTGTAGCACAGGCCGTTTGATCTGCAGTTCGTTTGCCCAGCGGGGAATGCCCTGGCACTCACCCAGCGAGGCCTGCCACGCGAACAGCAGCCCTCTAGTGGCCCCAGCCCCGGCGCCAGCCAATCCTGTAACACCACTCCCCACACATTATTCAATTAGAGTCAAGCCAGGTGCCACTCAAATCCCAGGGTCAGAGGGGAGCGCTAGGGGCCCAGAATCATGCGTGTGTTCAGAAGCGGTTTCCTATTTTAATTGGTTTTTCTTTCAAGATCTACGTGCACTGTTGTTATATTAAAGGCTGGTTTGATGTAAAATAGTGTGGTGGTGGTGGTGGTGTTGTTATTTAATAATAATAATAACAACTGTATTAATATTAATGACAATCATTCTAAAAAATGAAATGATAATATAATTGTTAAAATATTTTAAATAAATAATGTATAAAAATAAAAATAATTAAACCTTATTCTATAAATAATCAATAAAAATAATAATAATTTTAACTTTATATGTAAATACATATTACTTATTGTTGTAGTAGTAGTAGTAGTAGTAATAATAATAATAATAAACAATTTCTTTTTTTCTTTTCTTTTTCTTTTTTTTTTTTTTTTTTTTTTTTTAAAGGGGAAGGAGTAAGAGTCAGGCTTATGGTAAAACACACACTAGGTCTTTTTCCCCTGACATTTCCAAACAGATATTTGATCTGATTCTAATCTGATTGGAATGGGATACAGACTGTGAATTTAATGAATAGTGATTTTAATGATGTAGAAGCTGTTTATGCGGTTACTGGTAGGGTCTCATAGAGACCTGGCGGTATTGTCTGCAAAAATCTGCCTGTAATCTGATTTGGGCTTAATGGATGGTGTTATTCCAAAACTGCGGAATGGGATAGAGGTGAGGATTGAAAGATTGGAAGGACGCTGAGTTGATGGGTAGGGGAGGGATGTAGAATTTGAATGGGGGGCGATGTGGAGGTCAAAGGATTTGGAGAGACAGTAGGCTGGTGATGGGTGGGTGAAAGCGAGCAGACTGTAGAGGATTTGGAAAGACAGTGGGCCAAGGGATTGTGTTTCCCAATAACAGGCACCGACCCCGCTGCTCTGAAATGTCAGTTGGGTTTTATCTTCACAAACAATGTGAAACATTTAATGGTGCTGCACTCTGCGGGGACCGTGGGTTATCGGTCTTCCAGGATAGTAAGCTGCTGTAATCCCTTTCTTGTGTCCTCTTTCTTTACCAGTGGAGGTGTGAAGGAATGATACCGTTTGTTATTGTGGGCCTTTGTTGAGTCTCGTAGCATCTAGACAGAACTGCCATGATCTCTATTCCATCCCCTCTGCCATTTCTCACACTTGTTTTCCTTCTCTCTTCATTTTCCTGTAAAGGACAGATTCTCAAACTCTGTTTCAGATTGTGCTGCTGGCAGAAATTTACCTCCCATATATTCAGCTAGATTTGCACTTCCATTTCTCTGCCACAGGTTGCTATCGGCGGTGCTAAGAACGTCAGAAGTGGAATCTCGGGCTACGCGAGCGAGTCTGACTGAGCTCCTGAGTCCTCAGATGGGCAAAGACATTGTCTGGTTTCTTCGGCGCTGGGCCAAGACATACCTGCTGGTGGACGAGAAACTCTACGGCCAAGTGAGTTGCCAAAATGAGGTCGATCGACGTGTGGAAACAGCAGGCATAATGTCTGAATGAAGCCTTTAGGGATCTCTGTTTGGTTCTGTTTAGAACGATTCCTGGAACACAACCTAGACGTCTTCATGTGACATTTCATGGCTTCTGACTCTTCGTTTTGTGTTTCTATTTGTCTTCTCGCCCTCAGATCAGTATGCCCCTCAGCACAGCGTTCGGAGCAGACACTGAGGGAGCGCAGTGGATTGTGGGATATCTGTTGGAGAAAGTAATCAATAATCTGTCAGTGTGGAGCTCTGAGCCAGAGCTGGCTAATGACACTGTGGAGCTGCTAGTGACTCTAGTGGAGAAGAGAGAGAGGTTTGTGTCTGCCTGCTGGAGTAATGTGTATGTGGGCATCAATGAGAGCTAAATATGTGTCTAATTATCCAAACGCCCTGCAGGACAGCTGCTCACTGACAGGCTCAAGGGAGCCAGTGGTTTGTGCTGATGTCTTCATAAACCTTCGGTTGAAACGAGACCAAATGTTTTTAATGTGCCCCACCTGCTGGTGGAATTATGGCATTGCATCTGAAAGTCATTTCTAAACTTTAAGATTGCATAGTACTACATTAATAAATTGCATTAAAGGAATAGTTTTAGTCATTAACTTATACTCTAGTCATCTGTTCATAAAAGAAACTTTTTTAAGAGTGCAGCTCTTTTCCTTTTTAAATGAACGCATATAGTAACTAGGTATCAAGCACAGAAAATGTTGTACATATGACTCGTTTACCATATTCTAGTTCATGTGAAGTCCATTGTATCTCTTTAATCTCATTCAAATTTACATCTGTTCAAAGGATTCAGTGTGCAAGATTTTATGTTTTTGAAAAGTCTTGTCATGGCTGCATTTATTTGATCAAAAATACAGTAATATTGTGAAATATTATTACATTTTAAATAAATAAACTGTTAATTTATATATATTTTAATACATTTACTCCAATACTCCAGTCTGCAGTGTCACATGATCCTTCAGAAATCATTCTAAGAAAGCTGTTCAAGAAATATTTCTCATTGTAAATTTTGGAACCGTTGTACTGCTTAGTATTTTTGTGGAAACTGAAACATTTATTTCAGGACTTTTTGATAGTGATCAATTTAATGCATCCTTCCATTTTAAATGTACTGACCCCAAACGGTAGTGTAGTCACATATTCAAACCCGGCATCAGACAGGTCTAGAATTTCATGATTTCCGGGTGAACTACTCCTTAAGATGTTCAGTAAAATCTTCTCGCATGATATAAGGTTTGTTCTTCTGTGTTTGGGTATTTTTTTATCTTGACTCTTTCCTCTCTCGTGGTTCAGGGCAAACATTGTCGTGCAGTGTGAGAACTGGTGGAACTTGGCTAAGCAGTTTGCCAGTCGCAGTCCTCCCTTACATATGCTGTCCAGCACAGTCCAGCGTACCCTGATGAAGGCCCTGGTCCTGGGCGGCTTTGCTCACATGGATTCTGATACCAAACAGCAATACTGGGCTGAGGTCAGAAAAACAAAGCTTCCTTCAAATTATTTATTGCTGATAAGAACACAAAATAAAGCAGGAGTTTATGAAATGTTGCCTCATCACTCTTCGTCTCTTTCTGTCTCTGCGCTGCAGGTACTGCATCCTCTCCAGCAGCGCTTCCTCAACCTCATTAACCAGGAGAACTTCGCTCAGATCTGTCAAGAGGAGGCTGTGAAGCAGGAGATCGTGGCCACTCTAGAAGCTCTGTGTGGCATTGCTGAAGCTACGCAGATTGACAATGTGGCATCTCTCTTCAGCTTCCTCATGGACTTCCTGTCCAGCTGCATAGGCCTCATGGAGGTTTACAGAAACTCACCAGAAACGGTCAACCTCATCATAGAGGTGTTTGTGGAAGTGGCTCACAAACAAATCTGCTACTTGGGGGAGGTGAGACATTCACGCATGTATTGGTTCTGACGTGACCACACATTTCGGATGTGTTCTTCTAAATGTTTTTATGAATTTGAACACACCCCGTGTCTTTCTCCACAGACTAAGTCTATGAAACTATACGAGGTGTGCTTGACGCTGCTGCAGGTTTACTCTAAGAACAATCTGGGTCGCAAGAGACTAGATGTGGCGGGAGAGGAGGATCAGTACCAGGACCTTCTGCTCATCATGGAGCTCCTCACTAACCTGCTGTCCAAAGAGTTCATTGACTTTAGTGACACCGGTACGAGCGCTCATTCCTGATTCGCATTGGAACTTGTGAGCCTCTTTGTGTGAAATGAAGAGTAACTGTGTTATGTGCGCAGATGAGGTGTTTCGTGGGCAGGAGCAGAGTTCTGGTGCTGGACGGGCCGTATCTGCTGCTGATGTTGTGCTGTATGGGGTTAATATTGTGCTGCCCCTCATGTCTCAGGACTTGCTTAAGGTAAATTTCAATTTTCGACCTGTATTTTGAGAATTATTAATCAACTTATTGAGATGTTCATTGCAAACTCAGATATTCGAAGTAAAATGTATGCTACTGCTCTAAAGTACTCTCTCTGTCTCTCGTACCCAGTTCCCTTCTCTGTGTAACCAGTATTATAAGCTCATCACCTTCATCTGTGAGATTTTCCCAGAGAAGATCCCTCAGCTGCCTGAAGAACTCTTCAAAAGTCTCATGTGCTCCCTGGAGCTGGGCATGACCTCGTATCCTTGTTGTTTTTGTGTATACAGAAAACAGTTTGTTTACACTTACTTCATTAAATAACATGAAAATGTATGTGCTTGCTAAGCATATTGTTGGATTTCACTGACTTCATTGAGTTATTGTTATTGAATTAAGATGTCTGTGGTTTAGTGTTGTACCTTAACACACACTGCAGGATGAGCTCAGAGATCAGTCAGCTGTGTCTTGAGGCTCTGTCTCCACTGGCTGAGCAGTGTGCCAAGACACAGGAAAAGGATACACCCCTATTTATTGCCACACGACATTTCCTTAAAGTGAGTCACATGTTGTCTAAAAAAGTCGTCTACTGTTTTTTTTTGTTTTTTACAGGCGATGTCTAAAACTGTGGGGCTAATTTAATGCAGATATACATCATTGTTCAAAAGTTTGGAGTCTAAGATTTCTTTTTTAATGTTTTTGAAAAGTCTGAGCAGCGATTACTCCAGGCTTCTGTCACAAGATCCATCAGAAATCATTTGAATGTGCTGACTTTGCTGCTCAAGAAACATTTATCAATATGGCAAACGGTTGTACTGCTTAATATTTTTCTTTCTATTTTTTCTGGATATTTTTCTTTTTTTTTCAGGATTCTTGAAATAAATCAGAAGTTGGATGAATAGAAAGTTCAACAGAACAAAATTTATTTGAAATCAAAATCTTTTGTAACATAATGTCTTTATCACTTCTGATCAATTTTATCCGTCCTTGCTGAATAAAAGTATTAATTTCTTTTTTTTAAAAAATAAAAATCTTACTGACCCCAAACATTTGAGCAGTTGAATATATTATACAACTGCAAAAGAGAACATTTAACTTTTTAAGTGAACACATTTTGCACAATATTTTCTCAGAATTCACAAAAAAAAAATTAAAGTGATAGTTCTTCCAAAAATGAAAATTATCCCATGATTTACTCACCCTCAAGCCTTCCTTGATGTATGAATATCTTCTGTCAGACGAACATAATTGTAGATTTAAAAATATCCTGGTTCTTCCAAGCTCTATAATAGCAGTGAATGGAGGTTGAGTTTTTGAAGCCCAAAAAATGGATTCATCCATCAAAAATAATCCATAAGCTCCAGGGGGTTAATAAAGACTGTCTGAAGCCAAGCGATAAAATTTGATAAAAACTAGACTACTGTACGCATATTGTGCAAGTCAAACTTAGACGCCTCTTGCGGTTTAAACAAATAGGGCTGGGCAACAAACTCAAGCTCCTCTTCTCTTTATATTTAAATCCTGACATTTCTCTTTAAAATTTCTTGTTTTAGACTTCTAATTCGTGACCGGTGTTTTGTTTTGCTCTTTCCTCTGTCCTTCCGCGTTCGTCATTATGTCATGCATCAGGTCAGGAGTTACTCTTCCGCCACAAATCGATGCGTACGGCCGTCTGCCATAAGCTAGTTATTATAGTTAGTTATAAGTTTTAAATATTGAGATTTTTCTTACAAAAACCCATCACTTCAGAAGGCCTTTATTAACCTCCTGGAGTCGAATGGATTATTTTTATGATGGATGCATGCATGTTTTGGTACTTCAAAATCTCACCCCCATTCTCTACCATTATAAAGTTTAGAAGAACCAGGATATATTTAAAAATATCCCAAAAAAGATAGTCACACACAACTAGGATGGCACAACTAAATCATGGGATAATTTTCATTTTGGGGTTTAATGTTAAGAGTATGTTACTATATATTACTAACTTTCATTGTAATATGTACTTGTCTGAGATTAATATAGATGTATAAAATACGTGAATTAATAATGTCCATTTCTCTCTTGCGCTCTTCCTCCATAGCTGGTGTTTGACATGCTTGTGCTCCAGAAGCACAACACTGAGATGACGGTAGCAGCTGGAGAAGCGCTTTATACATTAGTGTGCCTTCACCAGGTACACAGCACTATTTAACTAAAATAATGTCAGCTGTAAAACTTCTCTATATCTTAGCTGGAAGTATATTTTATCAAATTATATCAATCTTGTGACATATTGAGGTGATGTGGTTTGTCTTAGGCGGAGTACTCAGAGCTGGTGGAGACGCTGCTCTCCAATCAGAGGGATGCCGTGATCTACCAGCGGCTGGCGGACGCGTTCAACAACCTCACTGCCAGCAGCACTCCTCCAACCATGGACCGCAAGCAGAAGGTGGCCTTCCTCAAGAGCCTGGAGGAGTTTGTTGCCAATGTGGGAGGGCTTCTGTGTGTCAAATAAACCACTTTCTCCAGCAACTGTCCACAGCAGCTTCCCCTCTCCACCCCCTCTACCACTCAGAGAAGCCTTTCACCATGCCAAACCATGGAGATGCTCAGCGCAGCACAGGATGAGATGCCTCTCTGCTCTGCCTATGGGCCTTCAGACACGCATGCCTCCAGAGAGGAGAGAGGCCGGCGAAGGCCGGGAGGGGGCGGCCAGTGGGCCATGATCTGATCGTTGTTTACTTTGCCACTGAGAGGTCCTCAGATGAACATTTATGAAGTGCGCAGGGGTAGTCTTTCTGAAAACTGATCCCTTCATCCCACTTTTACACTTAGTCTTTTGCAGACGCTTCTTCTCGAGTGCCTTCGTATTTGGTTTCTCACGGCTCAGATCCAGCGACAATAGAACCGTGCCGTGCCGCACTCATGGTACACCCGGTATTGTGAGCTGTGGTTGCCATGAGAACGAAAAAGCCTTTCTCAATGAAACTTTGATTGCAGGAAGGCCCTTTTGGAAAACCAAATCACTTTTGCGTTTAAGGCTGTATATATATTTTTGAAAAAAAAACAAAAAAATGAAAGTGTTTAAAAGGACTGAAAAGTTTTTATAAGATTATAGTTGACAGAAGTTTGACTTTTTCTTTCTTTTTTTTAAAATTACAACTTCACCTGAATGAAAAGGGGGCTAGTTTGGATTTTTCTTTTTGATTGATTTGATTGATTGATCGATTGATTGTAGTTTTACTCTGCCTTCACCCTTCGCCCTGATCACAGCAGTATAACAGAAAGTGTTTTCCAACAAAATTCATGTCTGATCAATTACGGACACATTTCACATGGTCTCCTGATGTTCCCATCAGTGTTCCACTCACACTAGCACACACACATACTCAGAAGTGTGGAACAGTCAACGTTGCTGTAGCAATAAAATACCAAAAATGATGATCAGCCGTTATATTCAGGGTGTTTGATGGTCCTTATTTCCATTGTTCAAAGCACTAATTCTTATTTTGGAATGCCTGAAATGATCTGTAAAGTGTATATAAACTTGTTATAAAAAGTGAGTCGTCCTTCTTGGTTTATATTTTCAATACGGTGTCTGAGTGAATGTTTAGTTCTGGACATGTCGCCATTCGAATGCGTTTGTTGGATTTTAGCGCGACTGTACTCGCTCGGCCACCGTAGTTGAAGCACGTGTGAAGCCGTTTTCAGTTCTGTGTGCGAGTATCTGCTTCATTACACTGTTCCGGCGTTGTTCTTTGCTAAGGTAAGTTCACAGCCTGGTACTTCTATAATAAATGTCGTTTGCGACAGTGCGCATCAATAATGAATGAGCGTTGAACTGAATGTTTCTGAAGCATTCGTCGTTTGTTTCCCACATGTTGTCTTAAATAAAGGCTCTTGCGATGAGTGACAGTGAGGATGAGGAGCCTCGGCTCTCCGCGGCGACACTTGCAGCGTTGCAGGAGTTTTATGCCGAAAGTGGACGGACTGGACTGGAACAAGCTTCGATCCAGACCGACAAGTTCTGTGTCGGTGCTGTGGAGGAGGACTGGGTACGGTAGATGTAGAAGAATTGCCTTACGTAATTATTTATTGTTATATTTTGTATTGTGTATATTACATGAAGTGCGTACTGAGCTCGTGTTTGTGAACAGCGCATGAGTCAGTTCTGGTACAGTGAAGACACGGCCGCACGGCTGGCAGAGGACGTCCTGCAGCAGGCTGGAGAACACGGAAGGTTGGTCTCGAGCTCATTTGGTCTAACTTTCACATTTGTGCAAGTGACCCCTCTCAAAGAGCCGCCCCCTTTAGTTACTGTTGCTATGTACGATAAGCCATGCGCTCTCACGCCACACATCATGTTCTCACACGGTGAAAAATACATCCCGGAGAAAAGAGGACACTGACATATGAAAGAGTTTCATATTTAATATATGGTCATTTTTTTTTAAAGAAGTTGAAGTTTAAACAATAAATTCTGTATAGTGGCTCTTTAATCAGTCCCTCCAGAAAAACTAGTGTAGTCGTGGCCTAGTGGTGAGGGAGTCGGGCTTGTAATCAGAAGGTTGCTGGTTCGATTCCCATGCTGACAGGAATTGAAAGTGGGGATTGTGAATAAACAGCACTCTCTCCACCTTCGATACCATGACCAAAGTGCCCTTGAGCAAGACACCCAACCCCTACTTGCTCCCCTTGTAAGTTGCTTTGGATAAAAGCGTCTGCTAAATGATGAAAAAAAAAACAGATTTTTTTTGTGTGTGATTGTTGCGGGCAAAAATCCTTGATTTTGCAGTACGTTTTCTTAAAAAAATGAGATGGGATATGATATATAGGACATTTTTGCAATTTTATGCAATGAAATTGCAGGAACTTGAAAAACTGCGGTTTGATGAAAAAGAGAAAAAGAAAGGTTCTCACTAGCTACTACCTTCATGTAAAGAGTCTAGTCTTATTACTTCCTATGATAAACAAGCATACTAAATCACACAATAGTTCAGTTCTCATTCTGTTTCATTTCAGACCTTCATTAACACATGGCTCAAACTTACAAAACATTGAGTCAAACAAGTTCTGTAGCTTTACAAAAGAAATATTCAACAACTTCTGTTAAAATGAACAAAATACAAATAAAATGTGTGCTTCCTGTTTTACAGAGGTAGCTATACAAGACAGACATCTTCTGTTAAATGAAGTGCTTCCAGTGCACAAAGTGCAATCTCTTACTGCAACGTAAATTATTTTACATACTACTAATATACAGCGTCGACTTCCGTCTGTGGTCCAAAATAATTTTCCCCCACTGTCATGTAACACACCGGGAAACTGGTTCGCGCTGTCTTTTGCGCTTATTTTTGTTGGCAAATGAGAATGATTTGCGTGCTTCATCATGGTTTACAGATGATGTTCACGTCATGTAATTGCGTCGCTTCATAAGGTTCCCATGTCAATAGGAGGTAAATAATGGTGCTTTACTTGTGTGCAGTAAACGCAACATTTTTCAACTTTCTGCTAAGATAAAAGTGACTTATTTGCAAAGAAAATACAGGGATTATGAAATCATGCTAGCTCCGCATTTTTTGCTTGCCGAAATCTGCAATTTATGTGGAAAGTCCGGCGTATTTGAAAAAATGCGACCCCCGCATAAATATGCGGACTTTGGCTGATTATGCATGAAATCAAGCGATCGCATAATCGTATTTTTCTGGAGGGACTGATCGGGATCGTAATCGGCTCGTGAACCGATCATCTCTTCATACTAGTTCATTTATAGCATCAAGTAAACATGAATGAACATCAGAATGAATGTTGTTTCAAGCGTGGAAAGACGTGAGTACACACAATTCAAGTTCACCAACATTAATCTACTAACTCCCCTGACTGCTTTGTCAGACTAAATGGTGGATTCAGGTTATGATTGGTCAGATCGCCTGTCAATCAAACTGTTTTGGTGAAGGGTCTATTGGCGTGTATAAAACACGAGGACAGTAGTGACAGTTGTCTCTCTTCGGCCACAGCTGTATCCCTTCTAGACACAACTCCTTACTGCAGGTACCACGATACACCAGTAGATGGCGATCATGACCATCTTTTTTTGTATTGCGTGAAATCGATTTATATACACAGTGTATCTGGAATGTATTCACAGCACTTCACTTTTTCCACATATTAAGTTACAGCCTTTGTGAATACTTATGTACATGTAATTTTTTTATTTTTAATAAATCTGCAGATTTCAAACAAACTTCTTTCACGTTGTCATTATGGGGCATTGTTTGTTGAATTTTGTGGAAAATAATTATAAGGCTGTAATAAGGAATGAGGATGTTACATAACAAAATGTGGAAAAAGTGAAGTGCTGTGAATACTTTCCGGATACACTGATTTTGGAGTGAAATCAATCACTCGGCCGATTCATTAGAAAGCTGATGTCAAGTTAACATTTACATGTATGTCACAAATTAATATTGTGAAACTGGACCGCATTTTATATCTATATGGATCACAGATGTTGTTATGGATTCAAAACACCAAATTTTGCTACAGCGGGACTAGTCTGCATTTACATTTACATCACTGAGTGTGTTGTGTTTTGCTAAATTAAATCACAAAAAAATTTACATATTTTTTACTTGGGCATTGTAAGTTTGATTTTGCATTTTTAATGATTTGAAAGAAGCTCTCCGAGGCAGGATTGATTTATTCAAAAATAATTTAAAAACAGCAATTTTTTTGTGAGATATTACAATTGAAAGAAATGATTCTAATATGCTCAAGCAACATTTCATATTATCAGTGTTGAAAACAGATGTGCTGCTCAATATTTTTGTGGAAACTATCATGCTTGTCAGGATTGTTTGATAAATAGAAACTTTTTAAAAAGTATTTATTTTAAGTAGAAATCATATTACATTATAAATGTCTTTACTGTCACTTTTGAACAATTAAATGTATCCTTCCTGAATTAAAGTAAGACAATTAATTTAGTTAAAAATATATATTACTGATCCCAAAGTTTTAAACAGTAGTATGTGTGTGTGTGTGTGTGTGTGTGTGTGTTAACACATTACTTCCCTTTAATGTTCCCCCTCTCACCCAAATGTTCCATTGCTGTGTTGTAGGATAGCTTGTATAAGTGCACCCAGTGTGTATCAAAAGCTGAAACAGTTGGAATCCATGAGGTCGAATACTGCGTCTGCTGTTTTACTGGAGTTTGACCGACGTTTCGAAGCATATGGAGAAGAGTTTGTCTTTTATGATTACAACAACCCTCTGTGCCTCCCTGAGGATCTCCTTCCTCAGAGCTTTGACATCGTCATCGCAGACCCTCCATACCTGTCCGAGGAGTGTCTCAGCAAGGTGGCACTCACCGTTAAATACCTCACTAAGGGCAAAATCCTGCTCTGCACAGGCAAGTGGAAAGTATTACGTCTATACACATATACTGTGTGTGTATGTATATATATATATATATATATATATGTATGAGCTCATTTGTTATATTTCTCATGGTCTGTATTCTAATCTTTGCCTTGTTTTTGCAGGAGCTATTATGGAGGAGCATGCTGGCAAACTTATGGATCTGAAGATATGCAGTTTTTTACCGAAACACAATCACAATCTGGCTAACGAGTTCCGCTGCTACGTTAACTATGACTCAAGGCTTCTCTCGTGAAAAAGGCTTTCAATGTGACATTAGAACTTTGTTTTTCCCGTCGAAACATCAGCAGGAGCAATAAATATTCTGGAGAATAGCAGGATCCAGATATTACTGCTGAGAGTTTGGCCCTTGATCAGAGATTTGTGTTCAGTCTTTGATTATGCTTTGGCTGAATTACATTGTCAATTGCAAAGATCTTTCTGTCATAGAATTGGAGCAAACAATTTCAGACTGTTTAACTTCATTTTAAAGCATAAAATGGGCCTAGAAGTGCATGTTTGAAATGCATAACATACCATATACCGTAATATACCACTAGACTTGTGTGTTACTAGTGTTGTTTTTATTAAAGTAATAATCATAGGAGGACTGACACAAAGTCAAGCTGAATAATACTTCTTCTTCTAAATTATATCCAATGAATGGTTATGACAATCATCCTTGCCTTTAAAAGAAGTAAGGACTGTATTAGAAGCTGGACTGTTTTAGTTATTTAACACCATAATGCTGACTGGCTTTTCCCAAGTACTTTGAAAGTTTTCCTTTTGCTCGCCCTCACAGCTGCAGATTCTAGTCCGCCGTGCCAAGTTCTGGCTTATTTCTTTCAGTTAGGGAGAGCAAAAATTGAAATAAGAAATTTACAGATAGAGGGAAAAAAAATCAAAATTGATTACTTCAGTTAATTCTTTCTAAAGGTGCTGGAAACTGCATTTTTAGACGTGACTCTTTGCACACTTGGTTTGCTCTTCTGTCTTTTTCTGTCTCTTTCCAACAATGGCACACAAGTACAGCCCACGGCGATGGACACGTAGCTCTCCGTGTAGGAATGACGACCCCCGACGCACGAGCTGATTCGCCGCAGTATGACCGTTGGCATATACACTGGGGTGCTTCTGAAACGGTCACTTTCCTCCCCGTTTGGTCCGGTCAGGCATCCTTTACACAAACAATACGCCTCTGGAAGATATCGAGGGTATCTCGCTGGATCATGGGAGATTCTTGGACCAATAATAATAAAAAAAAGTGTTATTTTTCTTGCAGAGAAACAGACAAGACTTCAAATCTTATATCAGTGGTGAAGTGAAAACACAACCGAACTGAATAAAAGATAATAAAGGAATAAACATCACAATATTTTTAGTATTGTTTAATATATATATTACTTGATTGCATTCATGACATGTCTAAACACAATAATAATTGCTTTTCTTATCTCCAAATTTTTCTAAAAAAAAAAGTTTCCTCCTCTTCTGGGTCTGTTCTGAGAACAGATGTACATAATAAAAAAAGAATAATAAAATCCATAGTTTTTAGTATAAGGATAAAACAGTTTGATGAGTACATTTATTTTTTGTTTAAAAAAAAAAGATTACTTTTAGCTAAATTGTTACACCTTTTTGCACTCAGGTTTGTTTTGACCCAAATATGAACTATCAAGCATAAAAATGGAACGACTCAAACATTTATAATATGTTTATCATTTACACATAATTGCTCTGCAGCTATTTGATTTTAATTTATATTACATCTATTGGATTTGTCTGAATAACTTCTTTAAAAGCCTCTTTCCTATGCTCACACATTTTTTCCTTCCCACTGGGGCTGCATTTTGTTCATAAGCATTTTTGTACATGCGCACACAATAATTCTGAAATTAAAATAAAATGAATATATTTTGTTTGAAAACATTTCAGGGTAATATTGATGTTTTGGCGTTGTTTTGTTAGAAAAATATGTAGGTTTCATAAATTTAAACTTTTCGGCAGTCATGCTTCTTTTTTTTTTTAAATCCATCGAAGTCCAATTGAGTTCATACTGGTAATTATCATGTAATATACTCATAAATTTCATGTAATCATATCCTTAAATAAAATTTCTCATGAATATGAATAAAAAAAATATATTTTCTTGCATCACCCTAGATTGCCAAAAAAAAATGAAATGTCAAAGAATATTAACTTTCCCTGCCACGTTTTTTTGTTGTTGTTGTTGTTGTTGTTTTTTAAGCTGCAAGTCAGTTTTCACAAAACATTCGTGAACCACAAAATATTTTGTTGTATCAATATCTGAACATATTTTATTCTAGCGTCAGGCATTCTTTTGTTTTATCAACACTTGAATGTGGGAAAGTTTCATAAAAAAAAAGCAACATTTTGAACAAAAAGTGGCTTTTTTATTTGTTTTATTTTAAACGACTACAACGCGCATAACCAATGCTTTTATGATATCGCTTGTTTCTGTTCCTTTTTTACATGCGTTTTGGAATCTGGAGATTCTCTACTCTTTCAGAAGACGCGTAACAGCGCCCCCTACCGTATAACAGTGAAAACACGCAAAGCCGGACAGTTGCCTCAATGGCGGGGAAGCGTTGCCCCATAAACAACTGAAAATTAGATAAGAGGGGGGTAAAAGTAATATGTAATAGCATCGTAAAAATACGGTAACATTCAAAACTATATCCGTTTTATAAGCTTACGTTCCAAACTGTAATGCAAAAGGTGTGGGCTGTGGTTTTGAAAGTTTTTGGAGGATTAAGAAAAATGAATCGTTAAATTCCACAAGATTCCCATCCCATAGCTACACTTCCCGGTTCTTGAGCCTTACCTGTACGCCCAGGGCGAGAGGCTGAGGAAGTTTACTGGGGTACGTGGTCTGTCGCGCGCTATACGAGACGCTGATTGACAGGTCAGATTCTGGCGCTCTGGAGGCGCGAGCTGCAGGGTGTGATGAAAAGCGCTGAGCACCCCGACTGAGAGCCTCCCAAACATCTGCTCCAAAATCTCCTCTGGTAAGTCCAGACAAGAGCGAGTCCTTGGTGCTCTCCTGGACACCTTCAGTCCCCGTTCACCCGGCGCGCTTCCGCAACACCACAGCAACACCAGCACCAGCGTCGAAACAAGTCGACCGCGCATTTCCGTTCACACCGAGTCTGAGCTCGCTTCACTGTCAGCAAGCGATTGTTGGGGAAGATGAATCAAAGTAAACCTTTAGAGAGCTCTCAAACCGATCTTCACAAACTCTCCAGTTGTTGCGTTAAAGCTGTGCCTCATCAGCCCGTCCCGTAAATGCGCTCAGGATACTCGACTCCAGATACTGGGCGGACTGTTTGATACTGAACAGATCATGATCTGCTCGAGCTGATGAATATCGCATTGATTTTTTTTTCCAGGAATCCTATGTATTCCTTTCAGATATTTAGGTGGTTGAATGATCAGATACTAAAGAAAAGTCTACAAAATTAGGCTTTAATATTTCACACAAAACATGCCAACGTCTTCAGCTTCATGTTATGCATGTCATACAGAACAATCTTGACAATTTTTTTAAACCTAAATGCAATTATATATACAATGCATTGCTATTATAAAATATAGTGTAGCTTAATGAAGTATTTTTAAACTACAGTGCTATTGGTGGAGCTGAAAATGCAGACAAACTTAATATCTGGACATATATCAGACTTTCCACTGAACTGATCTCTGTTGCTCACATCACTCCGGCAGTAAGTCATCTCCGAGCTCTTCGTCAGCAAACTCATCTTCCTCTGTGCGTTTCTTCGCTGCTGTTTTTGGTCTCTGCATTTGAGGCCCCAATGGATCGACATAAGAAGCATCTAATATAATGAATACAATGGATGCAATAAGTACAGGCCAGGCCGGAACCATTCTTCCCTTCACATGAATGAGAAAACTAAGCTATTATATGAAATCAGTCAGAGAAGGGTAACATTATTTGATTAAGGGAATGTAATAATAATTTGTCATCATACATTTAAGCATTCGACAGATGCTTTTATCCAAAACAATTTACATTGCCTTTCCCTGCCTATCTAAACCCATGACATGGGCATTGCTAGAGCCACGCTCTACCGTTTGAGCTTAAGGAATGCAATTATAGCCAAGCGAATTTAATTATTTTACCACCATAATATCTTCATTTGATTGTGTATTGGAGCCACAATGACAAGAACCTCCTTAAAAATAACAACCAAGGTTGTTTCTCACCTATTTCCTGCTGAGTGCTGGCCTCATACGGTTCATTGGACCCGGGCAGAGTTTTCAGTTTAACGCTAAGCCTCTCACCCTTGGCGCTGGTGCCATGGGTGCTTTGTCCACTGTCTGAGAAAACACATCCACATGTTGGACTTGCAAACATTTCTGGAGTGAGTGTTATTTTACAGTAGTGTCTGAACAGAAGAAAAAAAAAGGCGTTCGATTTTGAGTTGCCACCACCAACAAAGCAAGTCATGTTGTGTTAGAACACTGGTAAACAAAACAACACAAAGCAACAGCTCCAGCTTGCACTTGAAGCAAAGGCTATGTGGCACTAGAATCCTAATTAAAGTGAGTTCATATGAATTGCATAATTGAAAGCATTTGTGTTGCACAAAGACAACGGCACACAGCTGCCTTTCACATCTTGGCTGTGATGACAGGAACAGAGTGCTGAGGGACACATGTGAGAGCGGAGTCTGGCAGGCAGGTAACTTTGAGATCTTTAAACTCAAAAACTCAAAGGCATTAAAGGGTTAGTTCTCCCAAAAATGAAAATTCTCTCATTAATTCCTCACCCTCATGTTGTTCCACACCCGTAAGAACGGAACACAGATGAAGATATTTTTGATGAAATCCAATGGCTCAGTGGCCAGCAAGACGATTAACTCTCTCAATGCCCAGAAAGATACTAAAAACATATTTAAAACTGTTCATGTGAGTACAGTTGTTCAACCTTAATATTATAAAGCAATGAGAATACTTTTGTGTGTCAAAAAAAATAAAAAAAATAAATTATGAACAATATCAACAGTATCTAGTGAAGACCGATTTCAAAACACTGCTTCATGAAGCTTTGTGAATCATTTGTTTCTAATCAGAGGTTCGGAGCACCAGAGTCACATAATTTCAGTAAACGAGGCTTCGTTGCGTCATAAGTGTTTCGCAATTTCAATAGTTGGCGTGATTTTGGCAGTTTGATATGTGGACCGAATCACTGATTCGAAACAAAAGATTTGTAAAGCTTCGAAGCTTCATGAAGCAGTGTTTTGAGATCGGCCATCACTAGATATTGTTGAAAAGTCATTATTTTGGGGTTCTTTTGTCGCACAAAAAGTATTCTCATCGCTTTATAATATTAAGGTTGAACCACTGTACTCACATGAACTGTTTTAAATAAGTTTTTAGTAGCTTTCTGGCAGCTTCACTGAGCCATCAGATTTCATCAAAAAGATCTTAATTTGTGTTCTGAAGATGAACGAAGGTCTTACGGGTGTGGAACGACATGAGGGTGAGGAATTAATGACAGAATTTTCCTTTTTGGGTGAACTAACCCTTTCAAATGACAAGCCTTTTGCTGTCCACATAACTGAGGATTCATGTCAGAATCAAGCTCAAACATTTATCACTAAAATAAAAAGCTAAATAAAAACTGCCTCAGAGACTGTATAAAAACATCTTTAATGTGACTACAGTTTATGCATCCAAACTGGCAAGTAAGAGTAAGAATAGTACAGTAAGAAACTGTTAATATCAAGCAAACTAACACTGGGATAGAGTTGTTCAGGAGTGTACTTGTGAAATATTTCACTGGTATATTTGCACCCAGTGCTTTGCAAACAGAAAGGAGGTGCTGGAAACACTCTGTCAGACAGTGAGAGTGGGATATTCCCTGGAAATAGTGGTTTGGCAGATCGGACATTTTCATGCTTTCACAGCACATGTTTGCTTTCTATTGTGCTGTGATTGAAATATGTCCTTGGATGCTGTATCATTACGGGAAAACTTCAGGCATTAAAACATCATTTTGACATATGGACTAAGCAAGTTCAAGTTTCCCATGAAGCTAGGAGATTTTCGTTTTTAATCATCCAGAGGATTGATCATCTAAAGTGCACAGTGAAATACGGTACATACATACCTCTGCCCTGCTGCAACACAGGACTATACTTAGCTTCAGAGCGAGAAACTGCAGAGAAAAGAAAGGAAAAAGAAGACAGATCTCTGAAGAGACAGTGGAAAGGCTGGACAGAGAGTTGAGAGCTGAGTGAAGCTTATAAATTAGGGTTTTTTTGTGCGGTAAACCAAGCATTATTTGTTGAGTTCAGTTTTTACTGCAGGGCTGAATGTGAGAAATTAAAGGCATCTGTAACAAAGTGTAATAACAGGTGCAGTAGCAGCAGTTTATTCCTGAGCACAGTGCCTAATATGTAAATGAATCATTGCCAGATTAAAAACAGCAATTAAAAGATGGCACAACTATAAGAGCATCATTCACAAGTTTCTGGGGGTGCAGTTCCATCTTCTCTTTTGATCAGAAACACCATCAGCTTTACTTGTGGATATGAAGAATCTAAATATGCTTGACTGTCTTTTTGACACTTTAGCGATATTATTTTTATTAGAATAATTTGTCAAGTATATGCACTCCAAACTTACCCCTGTTCACTGTGCGCAAAACAATAAGCAGTAAGAAGTAGTTCAGCCAAAAATTAAAAAAATGGGGCTGTGCAACAAACTCAAGCTACTCTTCTCTTATATCGAAATCCTCCGATTTCTCTTTAAAAATTCTCATTTTAGACTCTTAATTCATGACTGGTATTTTATTTTGCTCTCTCCTCTGCACTTCTGCGTTCGTCATTACGTCATGTCAAGAGATTACTCTTTTGCCCCGTAAATCAATGCGTACGGCCGTCAGTCGGGAGCAAGTTATTTTAGTTTTTAAAGTTGTAAATATGGATGTTTTTCTTACACAAATGCATCGCTTCACTTCAGATTGCCTTTATTAACCCCCTGGAGCCATGTGGATTACTTTTGTTATGGATGGATGCACTTTTTTGGGCTTCTAATCCTCTATCTACTGCCATCATAAAGCTTGGACAAGCCAGGACACTATTTAATATAGCTCCGATTGTGTTTGTCTGAAAGAAGAAAGTCATATACACCTAGGATGGGTTGAGGGTGAGTAAGTCATGGCTCATTTTTGGGTGAACTAACCATTTAAGAAAGCTGAATGCTCAAAAATAGATATGCTGAGGGCCAATAGGAAGACATAATCTCCAAATACATCTGCATGAACCCGTGCTCACCATGTCTTGCTCTGTCTCAATTAGTCTGTCTCTCAAGTAAGTATGCACTGTCACCATGTAATGCACTTGTTAATGCTGGATTGTTTAAAAACAAATGTAGAAAAAATCTGAGATTTTACGGAACAGGACTCAAATTAAACACAGCCTGAGAAGAATGCAATGCCGTGCTTGTCTTAATAGTTATACAGGAGAAGTGTGTGATCCCTTCTGCTAATGTAATTCTGTAGTGAGTGTAGTCATACCACTGGCCCTCAGAGGAGGGGTATTGATGGGGCTTGAGCTGCTCCCTTTCAGGTGCACAGCCATGAACAGAATAACAGATAAACAATAAAAGAGAAGAACAGATTACTAACAAAACAAAGATGAAGCTGACAATATAAAGTAAAAGAATGCAGGAAAAGAAAATGCCTTCTGTGAAGGAAAAATTACGCTCTGTCTCATTACTGTCAAAATGAGTGATTCCATGAATGTGATCTGACTGGCTGTAAATAAATTACACAACCATTCAAAAGTTTTGGGTCCGAAAGATTTTTTGAGAGAAATTTGAAAAAAAAAAAAAAAAACTTTTAATCAGCAAGAATGCATTAAATTGATCAGAAATGAGAGTAAAGACATTTCTAATGTTACAAATGATTTCTATTTCAAAGAAATGCTCAGGCATTTGATCAGCAAAAGACAAAAAAGAAGGAAAACCGGACCACATAACTGTGAACATTAACTGTTTGTAAAGCAGCAAATCAGCATATTAGAATGATTTCTGAAGGATCATGTGACCATTATTTACCATTATAAACCATTATTTTACAATGTAGTAATAATTGACAATATTACTGTATTTTTGATCAAATAAATGCAGTCTAGCTGAGTGTAAGAGACTTCTTTCAAAAACATGAAAAACCTTACCAATCCAGACTTTCGAATGATAGTGTATGCCCTTTACCTGGCTTATTTCTCACAGCAATAGGAACTATGAAGAAATTAATAAAGAACGCAACCACTTTCATAAAAAAGTAGCTTCACATCATGTCTGAATTATTCTACATAAAGCAGGCAATTGTCATACCACTGGGCTTCTTGGGGTTTGAGCCGCTTCCTAATGTGTTAGAAGATGTGAAAAGAAAATATTAGAAGGAGAGGTGAGATGCAGTAAGAAGCTGATAAAGGTCACTTGTTTGAAAATGAGTGTACTGCATGACCTTTAAACCCAGCACTGCCTGAAGCTGATAACAGAACATCACCTGACATGAGATCCACATCTGATGTCCCAGAAGAGAGGTGAAGAACGAAAAAATAATATTATTACTACACTACAAACAAGGGGAACTGTTTAATTTAAATCTCTAAATCATGTGATTTAGTTTAGTCCTAAGGGAAAAGGTGTCTAAGGCACATGCACTCTCTTTTAAAAAAAAAAAAAAATCACATGACAGGACTAGCAGTCTCTACTAAGTCTGTCCACCTGGATTCACTATATTAGGGCAGTTACAGTCATACCGCTGGTTTTCTTAGGGGGAGTGTGTGTAAGGTTTGATGAATTTCCTGTTTACCAAGAGAGGCGGATGACAGGTTGATGGAAAAAGTAAGAAGCATGTATTGAGATAATGAGCAGTATTCCATCTCAAAAGTTGATTGATGAGGTTGTCCACTCACCACTGCCAGCGCTGCCTTCCCTGCGACCTCGAGCACTGCTCTCCCTCCCAGATCTCACCCTCTGTGTGTGGGAATAACAGGATGCTGTCAAATACTGGCCATTGCTCCAGTGCTTTATTTTATTTACGAGGGGAATGGGCTCAAATATTTTATATACAGACCAACACACAGGTTCCTGTGTCAAACAGAGGTTTACTTGCTAAAGGAACAGGTGAAGAGGGAATACAGGTAATTTCGCTCTCTCTCTCGTCGTTTATCCCTCTAAACAGTTACATGTGTTTTTTGTTCACTCCTCACATACACTCTTCTGTTTCCTTCCATTTAAGGAAGCAAAAGAGGCCAGCATATAAACAGCACCAAGAGAAATCAGGGTACCTGCTCTCTGATCTCCTTCATTTTTTCAACTTTCTTTAGTTTGGTGGCATAATCCTGCACCTCTTTTAGTCCCATATCAGTGCACAGCCTGACCAGGAAGCGTAGACCTGCCCAATAGATAATGACATGAGATGCAATACTCCTAAATAGGCACTGAGAATCAAAAGCCGCTTTTCTACTGTCAGGCCGAATAGTTCTCATTCCATAACGTTTCCATTCAATGCCAAACCGGGCCAGCTGGTAAGGTTACAGTTTCATTTTCCACTGTGGGGCTGATAACAGCCACTCTCTGGAAAGTGTCAGTCGTTGCCTTGGTAACGCAACAGTTTACTGATGATATGAGATGTAAATAATGATCGCGTTATGGAGAATAATATGTTTAAATCGCTCAAATAGAGCGCAGCCAGCTATAGAGAAACTGGCATCCAGGCAACAGACAAGTGACCAATCCTGAGTGAAATCATCACTTCATGGATTCTACCAGCTTAGACGGTGCGAGAATGGTTTGTAATCATGCCATACTGTACCAGGCTCAAGTGGATACACAACTGGAACAGTTCCTTGCCATTCTAAGAACCGTTCAGCCCAACGGTGCAAAAGTAGCTTTTACAAAGTAGTTTGTGTTGAGCAATTACATTCAACATTTTCAGGAAATTTCCGATGAATGTCCTTGTAGGTCTCAAGTGCCTTCTGATAATTCCCTGAAAACAAATGGAAAATATAAGTCGGGACTTTGAAGGCACCGAGATCACAGCTTATGGCTAAATTCATTAAATTCATTATTACTGACAAGTTCATACCACTTCTCCTGTAACAGCTTGCCACCATCAGCTGCCACTTGACCTGTGTTGGTCTGAAATTCATGATACGTCATTTATACAAATATCTCCACATATATGCAGAATATTCATGCTAAATACATATGTTATTTAGTAACTTACTGAATGAGGGTAGCTCTCTCAAAGTACTGAATAGCTTTCTCACAGAACTGGGTGTCAATGTAATATGCTCCCAACCATTCGATCACACTAATGTTTGAGGGAAAATACCTGTATGACTGAAATAAATATCATATAATTATTATTTAAAATGTAACTTCTTTCGAATCTTTTTCTTCAGAGTAACTCAAGTTTTCTAATAGACAACCATGATTCATAATGACTGTAATTCATAAATATAGAATATTATTTCTAAATATCCACTAAAATCTGGACTGTGATCTGTATGATATGCACCTATATATATATGGTAAACTGATAAGACAGACAGATAGAGAAAATTAAAAATGTATAACTAATTTCATTTTTATTAAATTTTTACATATTAGTTACATTTACCTACGTTTTAAAAGATTAATTAAATAAACAGTTCTAAATACAGTTATTTATTTGAAAATAATGAAAGCTTGATTTAGATTTTTAGATTTATATTCTTTTTTTTTAAAGTGCCATTTCTAGTCCTGCATTATCACATAATCATTTGAGATGTGACTGATGAGCATGATAAGCAGTGTTTTTCTATTTTTATTTTTTTTTACCTCATAATAGTATTGGAAGGCTTGAGATTTGTCTCCTTCATTGTCATAGAGGTCTCCTAGTTTGGCCAGCACCTGGGCATCTGTGGGGGTCACACTGGTGAGCTGCATCAGCCACTCAATGGCCTGATTAGGGTCCTCCAACATCTCATATCTAAAGCTGCTTAAGGAATATGACTCTTAACAAGCACTTATCATCACTTATGTGATGATATTTAATTTACTTCATTTAATTTACATTTTGAATGCAGATGTTTTAAGGAAGGATACAGATTAGCCAGCTGGTACATGACCTGAGCACTGTTTCTGAGAATAGCATGCAGTTTGAGGAAGCAGTCCAGGGCTTCCTCCAGCCTACCCAGCTTCTTATAGGTCAAACCTGCATGAGGATACAGAGATTTCTGCTTTAAAAAGGACTTACTTCATGAATGCATAGTCTTTGTCTCAGCTGAAACATTTTAAACGTGGAAAGGTTAAAGCACGTAAGATGTAAAATGAGCATGCAGTGTAACCCTTAGGATGTTATATTTGTGATTGCAGACCTAAGTTATAGAGGGCTTCAGTACAGGACGAGTCATTACGAAGAGCCTCCTTGTAAAACTCGGCTGCCTTCTCATAGTCCTCTTTCACAAACACTGTGTTGCCTTTGTTAATGAGGGCAGCAGGGTTGTAGCGGTCAGCGCTCATGGCTAGTTCAGCGTAGCGGTCAGCCTGGTCATAGTCTTTTTCCTGGAGGAGACACATGAGCAGCAAAACAAGAGCATATCTGTGATAACCTGGATTTGTGGGATAAATACAGTCATTTCCGGTTCTGTACTGTCACTGCTTTATATCTCTGTACTCACCAAGAAGTAGAGAAAAGATAGATTAGTGGCAGCGGCACTTTTTACCCGACTGTCCTTCTTCTCGAACATCTTTAGCGTCTCCACTGCCTGAAAACAAAATAAGTGATTAAGCATATTCAATGTCTTCATGACATAAAGAGATGTTTCACTATGATTTCTCTGAATAATACACTTGAGATACATCACATTAGCTGCTACATGAAATGAGTGAAGCAAGGTAACACGACACAATATCAGCACACATATACAGACAGGGCTTACTACAGACACACACAGGTTCTCCAAAAACAAACATACCTCAGCCTCAAGAGTCATGCAGACGGACAGGCAAGAAAACAAAATAAAATGGACCATTGAATGTGAAAAGTGTTAAAAGACAGAAACAAGGGTTCCACACAGACATAGAGCAAAATGGCTCTCTTCTGTGGTAATATGTCAAATGCAAAGCAACTTCAGTGTCTTCAGGGTCAGATCTACCTGTTTGAAGTCCCTCTGTCTTAAGTATGTAATAGCTTTATTGATCTCCAGGTCATTTGCAAGCTCCACATATTGTGAACCCTTCACCATGTCCACACACCTAAAAAAGTACCAAATTAAGCTTCAGCACAAACTGCAAGGACAGTTACTTCATTCTGTCATAAACGGTCTTTAGTAATAGTAATGAATTATAACTACTGAAAATAAATACTAAATCACTTAAAATTTGTTAAAGGAATGTCTTGGGCAACTTTTAAGACATTTAAAACGCCCTTGTGAAATACATACGCTTCCATTTAAAAGTTTGAAATTGGTAAGAATTTATGTCTCTTATCTCTTAAAAATACAATAAATTACAATAATATAATGAGTTAGTATTATTATTTTAAATTACTGTTTTCATTTGTTCATTTTTTAAATGTTTGTGTAATTTATTCCTGTTATGGCAAAGCTGAATTTTCAGCAGCCATTACTCCAGTCTTCAGTGTCACATGATACTTCAGAAATCATTCTAAGACCAAAAAATCTTATTATTATGTGTTCTTCTGCTTAATATTTTGTGGTGATGCATTTTTCATAAAACTGTGAAATTTTTTCAGGATTCACTGAATAAAAAGAATATTAATTTGAAAATAAATCTTTTCTAACATTTTTATGATGTCTTTACAGTCACTTTTGACCAACTTAATGCATCTTTTCTGAAAAATCGTAATGACTCCAAACTTTTGAACGATAGTATAAACTACTCACCAGTCAAACCCAGCTGCAAATGACGACTCAATGGCTGGAGCAATAAGCTTGGCTGAGGTCATGATGTATTTTTCTGCTAATGCTTTCCTAGAAGGAAAAACAAAACAAACATTCTGGCAGAAGACTACGCAGACACACTGAAATGAAATATGTGAAGGGTAATAAATGCCAAGCTGTAGTACTATAGATCCAACAGAATGTACAAGCAATACATTATAATACCTCTCCCTTTCCATTTGGTGAAGCTTATCATTCTTTATAGCCTCAATCACCATGTTTGCATGAGAGTCATCCTGAAATGTAAAAATGACACGAAAAATATGATGTAATTCAGTTTCAATGTGTGACTAACAAATATTTTAACTATACACTCACATTTGCAGGGATATACTTGTCCTCATCATCAATACCGAGGGGCACACAAATGAGTTTCTGAAAAGCTTTCTTCATCCTCTCACGGTCTCCGATGGCGTAGTAGCATAGGATGAGGTTGAAGCCTGTCTTAATGTTGGGACTCTCACTCATGATGTACTCAAAGGATGTGATGGCATCTGAGTACTGTCCCATATGTATGAACACAACTCCAATGTTCTGCATGATCTTGATCCTATGCAATAAGGGAAAGTTAAAAACTGAAAAAAAATCACACCAAATTGCTTACAACCTGAGTAAATTGAACGGGGCAATGCAAATAATGTAGTTAATGAAACAAATATACTGAACTAAAAACTGACCTCATTGCATTGTGGGCATTTGAGATTTGATCCAAAGCCATGCGATAAAATTTAATTGCTTTTGTGTAATTCTTTTGCTTGAAATAGATATTTGCCATGTTTACTTTCAGTCGTCCTATAGTAGGGAAAGTGGAAAAATTAGAAACACATTCATATCAAAGGGATTTGAAATTGTATTAAGATGTTTTAAATAATATTTGAAATTCACTCACCGGCATTATTGAACATTTTGTTCTTCACGATGACTTGGTATGTGTTCAAGGCCTCAGTGTACATGTCATTATTAGCGTATTGGTTTGCTAAATTAAACAACACCTGAACAAAGCATAAACCTGTCATGTGAATTTTCAGTTAGGATATGTAATTTTATATGGAGCAATGAACTCACAGAGTATGTCAGATCCAGATTGATGTGGTCCGCAGTGCCCGTTTGTTCTCTCTGTCTCACCAGAGCCCTTTCCTTCCTGCCCGCCTCTTTAGCTTTCTCTAGAGACTGTAGAAAAAGATCATTCAGCATCTAAATATTCACCCTTTAAAATCTAATAAAAATAAAAGCAATACCCACCAGCTGAAGATCCCCACGAGCATGAGCGAGACAGCTCTCCTCAATCAAATCATTCACCTTCTTTTCCAGGATCTTTATCTTTTCCTCTGGACTGCTCAAGAAAACAAACAATCAGACCAAATAATTTTGTCCATCTCCAAGTAAAACTGAAGATGGCAAGGAGGATCTAGTAAACAAAACTTGTCAATTGCTTCTCTATGAAAACAGATGGACACATACGTGTCTTCATTCTGTCTCTCTAGTGGAGGGGCTGGTCCTTTTGATTGTCCCAGTGGATCAAACACTGAGCCTGAAAATTCAAACAGTTAAAATGAAGGAACCTATCATATTTTCCACCAACTCACAAGTTAAAATGTATTCATTCAACATCATTATGAGGAAGTTAAACATGGAGTGCCTGGACAGCCCATGTTTGAAACCTGGAAAGCAAAGCACCTCTAGCTACAGATGAAGAGTATCCCGCTGCCCGCACTGCAGTCATGGGGCGAGCTGCACCGTCCTGTACAACAAACAAACAAACAAATAAAAGAAAGAAAATGAATAAAATTTCATTGCATTTTACTTAAATAAAAAATAAACAAGAGATTGAGTCTCACCTGAACAGCTCCAGTCATAGGCCTTCCCATTGCAGTGCCAACAGGAATTCGAGACTGGAATATTAACATCAGAAATATAAGAGTAAATAAATAAAATCAGCTCAGCCTCGCAATCCCTTATTGAAGCATTAAATATAGTCCATCTGTAACCATAAATGAGTTTGTTTTTCCAATAAATGATTTGATAATCTTGATTCTGACTGTATATTCTCTAACCCCTCAGGGCCAATTTCCTTCCCGGCCCTGACGGCTTTCTTCCTGATTATAAGACATAATACATTCCAACACGTTATCACGCTATTTTATTTCAAAACTGAGTCGTGCAGTAGTGTAAATCCATGTGCTCTACTCACTCCTAAAGCTGTTCCAATCGGTCGCCCTCCAACTGCAGTGCCAGGATATTTTGCAGTCATCTAAAAATATATAAAAAAACAAATTCAATGACTATTATTAATGAAACATTGCTGTCTGCTGACGTGTCTGTGCTTCCACACAGCACCTTCTGCAGAAGATCATGCAATATAACTTACTGGCGGTCTTCTGCCATGACTTGTCCTGACGGCCTGCTGAAAGCCCACATCATTGTGAAGGTCCTGCAGGGACAGGAAAATGATCATGCAAAACATGTATTCATAAAATGCATGTCTTTAGGTTAAGTCTTTTTGTACCTCTGAGTCAAAAGTCGGATTGTAATCATTGTAGCCTGTGTACAAATCATCCTCCTCTTCCTCTGGGACAAGATGCACGTTCTCCATCTGAAAAACAAACAAAACAAACAAACAAAACTCAAGTCTCTAATGCTACATTTGTCGGTATTTTTCAAAAATATTTGAGACATTACATTTGGATAAGCAGGAGGCCATATACAAGGCTAAGACAACTGGGAACATATTTAAAACGAGAAAGCGACTCTTAGACATTATTTTGAACAAATATGTCATGCGCGTTCCTCTATAAAAACAAGTTCGTTTACACAGCTAGCACGTGACCACACCGCTTATCTCGTATTCAAGTTCATTACCTTAATCTGTGGTTGTGAATTATGATCATTTAACTTTCCCGGAAAAGAGAACAGTTTGCTTACCTAAGAAAAGTGTAATATAAAGGCCGTATTAATCTGAAATATTCCGAAAAATAGTGTCTGTAGCCCAGCAGCACAAACAGCTCGCTAACTCAGCTGAGCAACACATCGGTTGCTAAGATACCAAGAGGGGTTGCCCATAAGCCACACAAGAGAGATTTTACTATGTTTCGATGTTACATTGATTATGTTCGTGTCTTTATATACTCTCTTTAATCATTACATTTCTAAATAAACGTATAAACGCATAAACGTCTGAGCAGAAATTCAATGAATTCTTCTTCTGTAAAAAGCCTGATGTATTTGGGCACGAGTGAGGCGCCGTAGCTCCGCCTCTCCTTCGTGCACATGATAAGCTGAAGTCTGGTGACAGCGTGGGCTTGAGAAGTAGACGCTTGAGTTTAGATTTCTGTAAACGAGACTGCTATGAGTTCATTCAAAGGAAAGATCATTACTGTTGTCGGGAGGTGAGAGATAACCCGTCAGTTACTTTTAGTCAGAAATGATTTTGTAACAGATTAGCTGTGATGCTGTTTATGCACAGTTGTATGTCTCCATATCAGAATAGTGCATGTGAAAAATGGACAGTGCAATAATTTATGACTCAAATCAACACGTGACACAGTATTGCGCTGATTTGGCCTATTTTGGGTAGATGTGCTCAGTGTAAACAGAATTTTAGGGTTATTATTATTAAGATTATGACTATTTCACAGGTTTTTTATGCATGGTCAATAATTCTGTGAATTTGTCATGCACTAAAGTTCTTGGCAATATTGTAGTTCCTGTTGAAGTAGCATCACACACTTTCCTCTTTCTCCTATAGAGATAATGCATTGATGTTCTCTAATCTTGAACTATGTTTTTTATGTGGCATATTTACTCTTTTCCTCATTTTTATGTATGTGGCATCATAAAGTGGACTGATTGGCCGCTCCTGGGCCATGGTATTCCTGAGTGGAGGGTACAAGGTCAAGATCTATGACAACAAACCAGGACAAGCATCAGGGGCCATCACAGAGATCAGGTCAGCGGAAAACAGGAAAGAAAATTGACCCTCACCTAAATGATCTCCCATCACTGCCTAACTTTCATCAGAGCAGGTTTATGGCCCATTTTGAGGGCACAGACAATGAAAACCAATGCTCAGGGTAGCTAAATAGAATAAATGTCAACTGTATATAATGTATAAATAGGAATGAATGTTTTGGTAGTGTAGGTCCATATCTGTTTATGGTGGTTAACTATGACAAGCCGTTTTTTGTCCCGATTCATTATCGGGATATTAATTTTTGATATCAACAATTCAATTTCCACTTGTAAAAACTATAATTCTTGATATCTGTAATTGTATTTTCACTAGTGAAATCTCGCCAGAGGCTGCCATTCAAATTCAATTGTTGATATCAAGAATTGATTTCTTACTAGTTGAAATTCCAATTTCACATATCAGGAATACAATTCTTACTAGTAAAATTAGTCATTTTTGACATCAAGAATAGACATTTCAAGTAGTAAAAATGCAAATTTTTGATGTCAAGAATTTCATTGTCACTTGTTGAAATGTCTATTCTTGATATCAATCAGTTGAATTGCTACTAGTAAAAATGTTCATTTCTGATATCTGAAAATGAATTCCTGATATCAATATTATTTCTGATATCTAAAACAGCTTTCTTACTAGTAAAAACCACATTCATGATATCAGAAATGAACATCAGTAGTGACAATCGAATTATTGATATCAAAAATTAACAGTTTTACTAGTAGCAATTCAATTGTTGATATCAGAAATTAGCATTTTTACTAGTAAGAATTGTATTCCTGATATGTGCAATTGGAATTTCAACTAGTAAGAAATCAATTGTTGACGTTTGAATGGCAGACGAGATTTCACTAGTGTAAATACAATTACTGATATCAAGAATTATAATTTTCACGAGTGTTGGTATCAAAAAATAGCATTTTAACTAGTGAAAATTTAATTGTTGATATCAAGAATTAACAGTTGTTACTAGTGGGAATCTAATCCCTGATATCACAAATTAACATTTTAACTAGTGAAAATGTAATTGTTGATATCACAAGTTCATATCCTGAGAATTATTAAAAGTCAAAACTGCTTGCAATTGTTTAACACACCCTCTGCCTTGATTCACCTCTTCTGTCAGCAGAGGGAGTTGTAGAGCTTTCTGTATGCTAGATATGCCCTCATTTGAATGCAGTAATGACAGATTAGGCCACTCAAATGATCCTCTGTAATGCATGCAGAGTCGCTTCAGCTAATACGAGGACATACAAGACAAGACATAATTTACAGTACACTTTATCTGCAACGGATACAGTAATTTTATTAATCATAAACCATGACTGAATCACTGTATCTGGACACGATAGGTATTTTGGCAGATTTCGAATGCATTTTGTTTTGTGTGTGAGCAGGAAACAGCTTGAGGAGCTTCAGCAAGCCCAAATGCTTAGAGGAAATCTCAGTGCTGCAGAGCAGTTGAGTCTACTCAGCAGTCATGATGACTTGCAGCAGGCCCTAGAGGGAGCTTTCTTTGTCCAGGTATAGTTTTCCACTCAAGCTTGGATGACTTCCTGTTGAGCCAAAAATGACATGAGGAAACAACGTTTGAAACTAAACTAATGGGTATTTCATGTGTAGAGGAAAACGTTCTCAATTGATAAAGAGCATATTCATCATTCCACATTTAATTGTTTAGTCACTGTGCAAAGCATGTGAACCCAGAGGAAGCGTGTCTGTTTACTTTTGAAACTGCTAGACTTTTCCACGATGGCTCTCTCACTTGAGTTAACTATTTGAAATACACCCAGGTTTAATTATTAAAAAATATATTGAACACTTAGGAGCCCAGCCTCTGTTTGCTGTAGGAAAATGCTTCCTTTTTAATGTCTGATCATGCATTCTTTCACTGTTTCTGTTTGTCTCCATTATGAAGACATCAGCATTTAGTGACACCATATAGTCGGTATATGCTGATACTGCTGTATTTGCACATTCTTGTGTTAGTGATTTTAGGTTATTTTTTAGGTCATTATTTTTTTTATAGCATGTCAAAATGAAAATTCATACACAAGTAATTCATTGTTTCTGCTCTGGTTGCTCTTATTGTAAAAATGTTGCTAAAACACATTTGCTATATTGTTGACCATCAAGTGCTCTTGTCCTCTGTGTCTTCTGTGAAAAGGAGTGTGTATTTGAAGACCTGGAAGCAAAGCAGTCCGTCTTCTCTGAGGTGGAGAATCTAGTCACCGAAAGCGTGATTCTCAGCAGCTCCACTTCCTGCCTGATGCCAAGCAACGTTTTCTCTCGTGTCCAGAACCGAACCCGATGTATTATATCTCATCCGGTTAGTTTTGATCACAGTCTGTATAATTGTAGAGGTAAACAAGGTTGAAGCCACATTGAAAATGTGAGCGTCAAATCTGTTAGGCTTTATTATGAAGTTGTAAGATATTATTATGTATGAAAAATAGAAATGATGAAAATGAGAAAAAACCCACAGTACATTCCTTATGTGTATATTTCAGTCCAGATTTTGTTTGTTCCAGCGCAACATTCCATCTTTAACTTGAACCCCCAACATCTCCAATTCAAAACACGTCTAGACAAAAATGCCTCAAGATCATGCTAATGGCTACAGCAAAAATCCTCCTAAAGATTCAATTCAATTTGCATGTTCCAAAAATGAAAAGGAACATTTGAAAATGAAAACACTGAAAGTATCATTTACATGGTTTTTCTTGTTAGCCCTGATGAACATGTTTTTATCACAGCCTGTAGTGAAGGATGGAGTGAAAAGTATCAGGCCCAGAGAGGCATTACTGCATTTTGATTCCTTCCTTGCTCGATGGAAATTCCACTCTGATCTCATGAGCAGAAAGGTCTTGTTGTCCTTCAAAGCGATGTGAGGCAAATAGTTCACCTTCACCTTAATTAAGTGAATGTTTAAACCCAAATGCCTAGCATTTGTAGTCAGACATTTTAGTCAGAGAGACCTTCATAGTAGGCTCTTATCTCTAGCTCTGGGAAACACATTGGTACAGTGTCTCACCTGTGTCCAGGGGCAGTTAAACAAGTGTAATTTCCCTCTTGTTTTTAACCTCTCAGGTAAACCCTCCCTACTATGTGCGTCTGGTAGAACTGGTGCCACACCCAGAAACGCTGTCTGCTGTAATGGATGCTGCTTACTCACTGATGACCGATGTCGGACAGGCGCCCGTGCGCCTCAAGAAGGAGATCGATGGTTTCGCATTGAACCGTGTTCAGTATGCCATCATAGCCGAGTCCTGGAGGCTGGTTCAGGTTGGTTGAGCAAAGTCGCATAGCAGTTATGGCTATTCTGTATAAAGGTTTGGCATAATTCATAATATGTTATCTTCTGTTGTTACTCTGACCCCAGTCATGACCTGAACCCTCAAATCTTCTGTCCTACATATAATAAATGCAAAATATAAAATGTATATTACACACACATGCACACACTTTATTTGTTCACATATCTCTCATTTAGCAAATTTTAATTTTTCACATAGTTATTGCTGCCGTTTTATAAAAGCAATGAGACACTTAAGGCCTGTGTTTCAGTGATCTTATCACAGTTGAGGGTAAAATCATGCGATTGATTACCCATGTAAAAATCATTACAATACAGTTTCTCATGGTTTTTTGCTTCAGTAAGGTGTTCACGTTACAGGATGAGTGTTGATAGTTTGGTTGTTCATGTGTGAGGAAACATTTATTGCTGTCAGATCTCTGAACAGGAAATTTTCAATTTTGATGTGTTGTGTCCGTTACCTTCTGGTATTATAGAGAAAGGGAAGGGAAGTGAAGTTAGTGGAAAGAATGAATGAACGGAGACAGAGCATTGTATCATTCGTAGTCTTATCACATTGTTTACGAATGATCAATTGAGAGAAGGGAAAAAACATCTCTTTTCTTTGTTTCTCTTTTAGAACAGCCAGCTTATCTTTCCTCACACTGGTTGTTTTGTCCTACTTGTACAGTACACCTGTATTACAGTGTATCAAATGAACATGGGATAGAGTGAGGTGATCCACTTTAAAAACCAAGCCCTTTTCAGCTCTGCCCAAAAACAACAAGCAGAGTCAAGCAATTCAACAAATAATGGACATCTAACTTTGAACTTTTTTTTTCTTTTGAGTGACTATTCAGTTGAGTAATGGACATTTTAAAGATAATGGCACACAATTCTTTGTTCTCTCCAGGGTGTATCATGGCGGCATCATCACAAAACTGTGAGTGGACGAGGTGTGGTGGATTTTATCAAAATGGATTTTTTTTAAAGAGATGGTTAACTCTCTTGAGAGCCATTAATCCTAGTTGTTGCCAATAGTCAATATAATGTTGGTGTTACCCATTTTGTTGAAATTGTGGTGACATCGTCTTTGTTGGTGCCTGGAGAGCTTTAGATGAGTCGGGTAAAGTCCACTTCTCTTCAGCGTCCACAACAGTGATACTCAGACAGATATTCAAAAAAAAAATTGTCTGCGTAATACAATACATGGTCAAAATAATAATGTGGACAGCCAAACACCACACCAGTGTGTGCTTTTGAAAGTTTATTTCAAAAACATTAAACGGGCAGCTGGCCCTCTCTAACAGCTCCTGGGAAGAGTTTCTACTCGATGCAGGCATTTGCTCTCATTTAGACTCGTGTGTGAATGAGGTCAGGTACTGATGTTGGGGGTTGACTTCTCAATTAATTCAATTAAATTGTTCCAAACCTTGAGTAGCTGTACTCTTAATTTTATCTATCCATTAGTAATGGGTGTAGCCAAAATGGGCAGACCTGTTGTTTACAAGGCAGTGAGTGAAACATACTTCTGTCCATTCAGTGCTTATGAATACTGAGGATGGCTCTGTCTGGTCTTTGATAAAGACCCTTATTCTACATTAGTAATGCTGAATAACCAAAAAGTTTATGCACAACACAATTATCTCTTATTATTATTAATCTCCTAGGGAATAATTGTGAGGATTCATCATCATGATCATAATTTTACATCATTATTTACTCACCCTCATGTTGTTTCAAACCTGCATGATTTTTTTTCTTTTCTAAATAAGATATTACACAAAATGTTCAGACTGACTGTTTTTAACAATAACAGTAAGCAAAAGAAAGTCAAATGGGAAAATCTTGACAGAATTTTGTTCTTGAGTCAATTATCCATAAAGATATAACATAAGTTTAAGTTTTGAGATGCAAGTTGTACATTGATCTATGAGAATTTGTTCTTCAATCCCAAAGGATTGTTCTCGATGTTTATATAAAGCCAAAACAGAATTTCCTTGCTGATGGAAAAACCCTTGTGATGTTTTTACCGGAGAACACGCTGTGACTTAATCACAGTGACGGACATTTTAGAGGTTAAAAATTGAACTACTTGTACTGATCAGTGGTCTGATACTGATACTGGTCAGTGTCAAATTTGCTATTCTTTTAAGCTGGTTACAGACTCATACACATACAGTTCTACATATCACGCACATACTCGTACTGTATATGTCAAATAAAGGATAATTGCCATTCTGCTTTTGTTGTAATGGCAGCACTGAAAATGGTATGCTATGTTAATGGTATGCTTACTTGACCTTTTTGACTGGCATGACAGCTTTACTGCTTTCTTATCCACTGAATAGAGGCAGTACTGAAGGGAAAGCTTGTGAGGCTGAAGTCAAAATGTCACATTAGTTGTAAATGTCTTTTGTATTGTGTGTGTGTGTATGTACGCATTGATCTTATTCATCGTGCCCATTTAAGAAGATATATTTTCCTATCTATATGCCATTATAGTAAATAAGTATTCTTACTTGTAACCATTTTCCTTCTTTTCTTATTCTTCATGGTGATGAGATAGTTTAGTAAGACTGGTCTGGAACATCAGTATGCTTTAGCTTATCATGTTCTGTTTCATTAGGTTTTTTTATTTGCAGTGTCCATATTACAGTATGACAGGAATGTAAATTCTTAACAAGCTACCTTCTTTTTTCTTTGAAGTATCATGACATACTTTTCCAAGTCTTGTGATTTCCTTGCTGTCAGAGGGAAAAGTTCAATTTCTAAACATTCCCCATTTGAGGCACACATCCATGGGTTCATATCTACATAAGAACCTAAATCCTTCCAGAGATCCTCCCATCACTGTGCCCTCTTGCTCAGTTTTACTGTCACTGACAACTGCATGTTTTGTGTCGGCTTCTAAATGACAAAAATACTTCCCCTCCTGTCTGGTAGGTAAATGCTCTTAAGAATTTCAAAAGAACCTGCTTTGTGAATTGCTAGAAGGTTTGACCAAAAAAAGCCATGTTGATGAACCAGTTAAACTAGCATGCATACTGGTTTATACGTCCTGTTAAGGTTTAAAAATTTTTACTAGCTGAAAAAGTTTGATCTGATGTCCATAATGGCACAAAGCTTCCACAAGCTGATGTTATTTTAAACCTATGTTTTCACTCTTACAGGTGAGTTTTTGTTTTTTATGATGAGGAACATTTAAAGTTTGGATGGTGCACTATACACAAGATTTGTTGCTCAAATCCACTCTTGCTTCCTCTCAGAGTTCAGGCAGCCCTTTGAGAGAGAGCCAGCTCTGGAAAGTAGAGCAGCTGGGAAAGCTAATGGCTGCCCCTGGTGATTACCGTATACAGGAAAGGCCTCTTTTCACGGTTTCCCCAGCCAGTCCGCCGCCTGGCGACACCGAGATAACGGCCTCGTTGTTGCGCACAGGAACTGAACAAAGACCACCCTGTCCCCCACCTAAACTCATCCCCCCCACTGCCCGTTCTGTATCCAAGCTTTGATTTCAGCACAGTCAGGCAACAGGTATCTGTGGCCACAGGTAATCTGAGTGCAAAGTGGGCCCAAAGCCTGGCACCACAACACTTGCCTCCCTTTGCCATACCATCCCATTGTTCATAGGATACTGAGTTAAATGATAAGAGAAACCCAATACAGTGGGAGCGGCTTTAGTACTCTTCAGATGGGACGAAAGGGGGGGGGGGCAACCTCCGTTTTCCTATCAATAAGGTGGACCAAACTTTGTTGGCTGGACAAACTACTAAGCAGGAAGCTGTAATTTTAGGATTAGAAGATCAGAACATCAGTAAACCACTTTTAGAAACACTGTTGCCAAAAAGTTGCCAAATGAACTTCTCTTTCTTCTCATCCAGGAAGGAGTGATCTCAGTGAAGGACATTGATCTGGTGATGTCTGAGGGTCTGGGCATGCGCTACGCTTTTATAGGTCCCATTGAAACCATGCATCTCAATGCACCAGAAGGCAAGCTACCTATTAAACCGTGGATTTTTTTAAAAAATGGCATAATGAAACTTTTGTAATTAAGCACTGAGAAGTTTTTGTTTTCATCATGCATGGAAAAAACATTGCTGCGCTGCTTGGGGCAGCGGAAAAGCAGTCTGTGAAAAACCTGTTGCAGTTATCAATGATCAACCTCACATGACTTTAATAAGTGTGTGTGTGTGAGCGAGAGAGTTGGTGAAAGTAACTGAAACGAGCTCAAAAGTGTGTGAGTGCGAATGTGTTTTGAAGAGATCTCATGTTCACGGTGAAAATCAGAAGGCGGTGTGAAATCTGTAGGACGACCCTGTTCCCCCCAGGAAACGTGCTTTGCCATGTGACACCATTACTAGCATTTGATGATGACGGATGAATTATTATCCTCAGCCCGGCCTGCTTGTGCTGTGAGTGAGGTGCTACGGTACTCTCACTGTGGTGATAAAGCCCCCTGTATTCACCGTCGCACCCTTGTTTCTTTCATTGCTGTAATGGCACAGGTTCTTGGAATCTGTAAGGGAAGAACTATGGCTGAACTTTCATTGGTGCACGTCTTATCTACTGAGAGCCCTTCTAAAAGCACTCATGCCCTTCAGTGAGGAGCTACTCAATTCATGCTTGAAATCTCTGCTCGAAAACATCTATTTGCTGAGTCATTTTGGACTCAATTCCACATTGAATATGCACACTTTGCTTTTTGTGTTGAAGTTATTCAGAATGACAAGGCAGTCTTTGATTGTACTAAATATGATTTTTTGGTTAATTGTTTTTGAATAATATATTTAAATTATCTAAACAGTTTCTGTAATATGCTGTTTTTAGAGTCAGATAATATTAGACTTTTAGTGGTCTACTGTATTGTAGAAATGCATCTTTATTTAATCCTCACCTTGTGTTGTGTCGGTCCAGGTATGGAAGACTATCTCCAGCGCTATAGGGAGGGCATGAAGAGGGTTCTTAACACTTTTGGGCCTGTACCAGACTTTTCTGGAGAGCCAGCAGCTAGAATCATAAAAGTATGCAATATCAATAATACTTTTTGCATGGAAAAATCTCAAAGCAGATGTTATAAATAACCACAAATGTTTTTTTTATTATTATTTAATCATTATAAACTAAAATAACGCTTTTATTACCCCTTCAGGAGATCTGTGAGTTGATCCCTGGTGAGCAGGAGCATCTCACCGGCAGAAGAGAGAGAAGAGATCAGCTACTGATGGGACTAGCTAAGCTAAAGAAATAAGATTGTCCACAAGATACTACCTAAATGGAAATGGTTATAGATCATCTGAGCCATTGTTGTCCTGTTTAATATTTCCCTTCTGGGCAACTGAATATGTTTGATGAAAACGACTGAAACAAAAGCTAACCTCAGAAATGGCTTAAGTGCTCATTTAATTATGAATTGATTTTTACCAGGTTTTTTAAGTCTTATTTTTGTGACACGTGTTATACAGATAAAGCACTTTCTTTGCTCATGGTGTAAAATACACAATTAAAGGGAAAATGAAAGCAATCTCTAGTTGGCAAGTCCTTTTCCTGATCCAATAGCTACACTATTTTTTATTTTCGTCTGAATATTAACATTTGTGAGCTTTAGTCAGTCAAAACAGTTTTGAGGTCAACTCATCTAATCATGCTCGGCATGAAAAAAAATATCCTTTTGACAAATGCGCACAATTAAAAATAGCATTTTGATTTGTGACTTCCTCAGGGGACATTTGTGAAGAAGTTACCTTAAAATCTCTGAATGTCTTTGGATTGCATAACGTGGTAAACCAAGTGTCAGATACAAATAAAAAATTCTAGAACATTTCTGAGAACTAACAATGACCTTTAACCAACTTGTGTCAAAGTGTTTGATCTCAACTCGCACAGGTTTAGCAGAGCAAACACAGATGTAGACAAGACATTAAGTATGAAAACTTTCCACATTACAATATAGTTTGCTATAATAATATTAGGATTTTGTATCTAACTTATTTCTGTGTACTGTTTTGCTTAAAGTGTGTTTGTATGTTTCTTCAACTTACTATCTGGTTTGACATTTTGCTTTTTGTTACGCAAACGCATTTTTGGTGCGTCCAAACCTTTTGTAACCAATGTATGTTAAACTTTGTCGTTCAAACTATCCTGAAGACATCTGCACGCTCGCGACGGGACGTTATGGAAGCGCGCGACGTCTTCGCTAGTTTTGTCACTTGAGAGCTCGAGAACATCCAATGAATGCGGAGGCCCCGCCCGCTGTCAGGTGCAGCTCTCCTCGAGAGAGAGCACTAAAATGCGCTCCCTGTCCTCAGTCAATCACTTCAGCTCACTCTCAACACAACAAAGAAACTCCGCAAGTGAATTTACTCATTTTTCCTCACCTGGGCGAATATATGTCATGGATTTGGTCTGAATCATCTTCTAGGCTAACAGGTACATTTTTGTGAAACTGCCAGAAACCTCACTGAGATTTTAGATTTTAGATTTAAGCTCGACCAAATATGAAAGAAAAACTTTGAACGGAATGTATGGTGTGTTCGGCTAACTAATTAAGTGTTTTATTAATGTTATTAAATTCTATAATAACTTAGTTATTCGCAGTTCAATATGTTGAGTCTTTTTGAAGACATGGAATTGTTAATATAGGCCTACAATTACTAACGAAAAAAGTGGAATAAAGGGTATTATAATAAATACATTTCATTGTATTTTATTTGTGTATTTTTATCATCCAAAATGTAATTTTGAAGTTACTTAAGAACTGTAAACAAAAGTTCATACACCTCCAAATTTAAAAAAAAAAAAAAGAAGTGTGTTTTTATTTTAAAGCTATGAAAAACAATTCCAGTCTGTTGTGTAACGAATGGTTAAAGAATATAAAGTTTGCCTATTTATACTTGCCAAATGTCAAATTCCTCTCTTTCTTCTCAATTAGGAGTTGAGAGCAACAGTAATCAGGACTCGGGATGAGTTGGGGAGCGCTTTATGCCCAGCTGGGAGGGGTGAATAAACACTCCACCAGCTTGGGAAAGATCTGGCTGTCTGTCCTCTTCATCTTCCGCATTAGCATCCTTGTAATAGCTGCCGAGACGGTCTGGGGAGATGAGCAGTCCGACTTCACCTGTAACACACAACAGCCCGGCTGCAAAAACGTCTGCTACGACCACTTCTTTCCAGTGTCACATATCCGTTTCTGGTGCCTGCAGCTCATCTTTGTGTCTACGCCGGCTTTGCTGGTGGCTATGCATGTGGCGTACCGCAAGCGCAACGTAAAGAAAGGCCTTTTGGCCAACCGTGCTGGCACTGTCAAAGGGGATGACCTGGAGAGCCTGAAGAAGAGGCGTCTTCCCATCACTGGGCCGCTGTGGTGGACCTACACCTCCAGTCTGTTCTTTCGGCTCATTTTCGAGGCCGGATTCATGTATGCACTGTATTATGTCTATGATGGGTTTCAGATGGCTCGTCTTGTGAAGTGTGAGCAGTGGCCCTGTCCCAATAAAGTGGACTGCTTTATCTCACGACCGACAGAGAAGACGGTCTTCACCATTTTCATGGTGGGATCTTCTGCCATCTGCATTGTGCTCAACGTGGCTGAACTGGGCTACTTGATTGTCAAGGCATTGCTGAGGTGCTCAGCCAGATCCAAGGGGAGGCGCGCCTTTGTACACCAAGATAAAATGTCCACAGAAAAGGCACTCTTACAGAACGAAAAGAACACAAGGTTGTTGTCATCCTCTTCAGACTCCTCGACCAATAAGACTGTTTAAGGTTATCCCTACATCCAGGGACCCAAATCTACCATCATGGATGATAATAGGCTCATAGACGACAGTGTTTAAACAGTATGTGATTTTGTAGCTCGTTTTAGACGAGTTGCCCTGAGAGCAAGTTTCAAGTAAGGTTCATTCCAAAGCCGACATTCCTCCCTCAAGCCAAAAGATGAATAGGGAGTACGGCACTGCATTGCATAAAAATTTGGGGGTTGTTGAATTTTTTTCCCCCACATTGTTCAAAAGCTTCAGTACTCTCAGAAAAGCCCAAGTGTGACTCCTAGTGGTTAGAAAAAGGCGCTCTTACAGAACGAAAAGCACACAAAGTTACTGTCATCCGCTTCGGACTCCTCGATCAATAAGACTGTTAAAGACTATCCCAACATCCAGTGACTCGTTCATGGATGATAATAGCCTCGTAGATGACACTGTTTTAACAGTATGTGATTTTTTTTTTTGCTCGTTTTTGACAAGTTGCCCTGAGAACAGAACAAAGCCTGAACAAAATGGAGTTCAGAGACCTTTGCACAAAATTGAGTGTCCTGTTTTGGGATCATTTACTAGGTTGTGTATTGTTTGTACATAAATGCTTCTCTTTATTTGGACATTTACATGATTGAGTTTACTTTTTCCTTTTTTCTTTTTTAAAAATGCATTTTTTTTGTCTTTCTGTTACCCATTAACAGTTTTGGCAGTGTAATTTAGAGAGGGTTTGTGTTTTTATGTTTTTATTTGTGCTTGTATGTGTTTTAAATGTCTTCAAATGGCACGTCTGTTTAGTTTTCACAATATCCTTGCATTGACTGATTTCATATCAGCTTACAGCAGTGCCTTATTGAGGGAAAAAAATAATAGGAAAAAGAGAAAGAAAATAGGCTGTAGTCACGTGAGAATGTTTACTAGTGGCGCGCTTGTCAGTCAGTGTACCTGTAGACAGGCGAACAGACGTGGTTTTTCGCTTCGTCAACTGTCCGTTATCTTCCATTTAGTTTCTCTCTGAGTCCACGGTGAACAGTTTTGTTTTTAATGCTGTGATTTAACCGCTGGAATAACCGTTACCAAAGTGTCCACATGGTGTTGATGAAATCTGGCTGTCACATAAGTACGTTTCTTTCTAATTTTGCCTAACAACTTAACTTTTTATATGAATATCTTAATAAAAAACCTTTTTAAATGTTTGATGTGTTTGTCAGTATGTGATTCCCACTGGTGGGTTCTCCCAGGAAAACCAATGGAGGGCGGTGCATTTCTATTCTATTTTAGGCAAGGCCTGCTGCATGACTGCATGCAATACAAAAATTCCAGAATTTTTGCCAGTTTACTGCCACAAACCCGCTTTTAGTGATTGCTTTCATTAATAATGTAATAGCCTAATTCAATTTCTGTTATCAACTTCCACACTCCTGACCTTGTAGCAGGTTATCACCTCTTCAGTGGAGAAGAAATCAAGCACTCTCACACAAATTTGATTACATATTCGCTTTTTTTAAATAATTGTACAGTTTTGATTATGATTGGTAACATGGGGTAATCAAGATGACCCTCCCATCCCCCACCACGTTTTTTCTCCTGACCACAGATGGCACAAAACCGTGGCCTCTATCTCAGCACTTTTGATGAACAGCTACACTATTTTTAATTTTGCCATTTCATCTGAATATCAAAATTTGTGAAATTTAATCAGTAAAAACTGATCTGATTTTATAAATAGTGATTATGAAGAAGAATATCTCAATCCACTCTGATCTTATGGGTGGAATCTTTCCCATGTTAGACTACATTGTGCTCCGCCGAAGAAAATAGTTCCACACGCACCAAAGCAGAATCAACGTTCCTTTATAGAACGCGGAGTGATACAAAAAGTAAAACGCTCTCCTATCATTTATATTGTATCATATACTTTTTTAGAATGATCAACGTTGTATTTAGAGTAATCGTTTTTCTTTTCATTATTTTATGACAATATTCCGTGATAGGCCCTACAGAGTAAAATAAAGCATCTGTAAAATATTCTGTGTTCGAGTGCAGTGAAGTTGGGGCGATGAGTTTACCCCAGTTGACAGGGGCGTGGCGTGCGCTCTGACTGGCCGATGACTTTCTGAACGCAGCACTCTTGCGTGACCACTCAAAGTGACAGTAGCGATGGCTGGGAACGGGAGACAGCTGCGCCTGGTGAGACCCCGTCTCCACACTCGATTTGCCATGAAAAACTAGGTGTTCTACGAGAGTTTGGCCTCGGGTCTATGTGTGAAGAACTTTTCTGAATGAATAAGTTGGCCGGCCACTTTCAAAAGAGTTTGGTAAGCTGGCAGTGCTGCCAGGATTTGGGAACGGGGGGAGCGGGGAGGGCTCCTGCTGCCTTTGGGAGGTCTGTATGCTTTCATCGCACTCAAACTGTGGCACCAGTGGCCGCTGGATATTGATTTCTTTAGATAAGTTTGCCTACTTCAGTCAAGGTATGCTTTAAGTTAGGAGCACGGAATCTTTTATCCTTTTACATCCCTTATTAATTAATGTGACTTTTCGGTAGCCGGTAGGCCATCGACTTTGACTCCAGTGTGGATGGTTTCTGCCTACTAACATCATCATTTAGACAGATTTCAGGAAAACATCTGTTGTTTGAGAGGACCGTATGAGCGCATAATCAGTGCAAAGAACAGAAAATCTGCCTCTCTCTGACCTGAATGTCCAGTGAGAACACTGGATAATTACTATCATCCGTTAATTATATAAACAGCAGCAGTTTGTAATTTAATGCTTAGCTGTTGGATCAAAGACCATCAATATTAGTGATAATAATAAACCAACCACTTTCATATCTGTGACAATAGAGAATTTGAGAATTTGATAGAAAATATCAGGCCATTAATTCCTGGACTTAAAAAAGGGCTAAAATTATTATTATCTATGGAACTAGTATTAAGATGTTACATTTAATCAGTTATATAAAGTTGTGTAAATATATACATTTAATATAAAGTTAACTGTAAAATAAAATTAAATACATGTTTTATTATTATTATTATTATTATGTAACTTGCACCTTCTCTTTCAGGGTCATAGACTTGATATAGAACCTTAGTCGATGGATTTGCCGCCCTCAATACAACATCATTTTAGTAAGTAAAATGATTGTTTATCTGCCTGTTAAATGTTTTTTTTTTTTTTTTTTTTTTTTGCTAATTTTTGGGATCTTTGTTTACTATCTCACCCTGGTTCTATTCAATCTTTCTGTTTATTTGTACTTATTATGATAAAGATGAATCTGTGTTTAAAATCCTTAGATTATGTCATAACACTCATTTCTGGATTCATCCATTTCTCAAAGCGCTTACAGCACCAATTAATGAATTGTACAGTTTAAGCTGGCAATGAATTATACTCATGTATACATGAAATGTGTGTAGATTCACACCTATAAAGTGGCCTGGTATTGGCAGTGCCATGTCTCCATATTTCACTGTATTTTCCCCCTTGATGTCCTGAAATTGGCTCCATCAAGGCCCTTCACCCATCACTGTCCAGTCAACGCTTTCAACTGTTTTTGAACATTATAATGTCGATCTCAGCACATGCCTGCTGGGCAGTGAAGCGAACAGGTGAGAGAGAAAGAGACTGTGTGTTTGATTGTGGTGAAAAAGTGTGTGTACGAGTGTGTGTGTGTGTGTGTGTGTGTGTGTGTGTGTGTCAGTGGCTGGAGAGAAAGCGAGCCATAGAGAGTTTGCTTACACTGTGCATGCCAGGTTCATAGCAGCCGGTTAGAGAGTTAAATAGCGAGGGGTCACGAAATCCACAAGTTAATGTCAAACGTTTTGGTCAAAGTGATATTTTTTACTGTGATCATTGACAAGGCTGATTTGCTCAATTTTCCTAAACGTCATTATATGAATTTGTGCTAGGGATTGGCGAATGCTTCATCAGGGCTTACAGTTCGGATCTTATGCAAAACTGTGAAATGTTGTGTGAGTTCATGAGAGCTGAGCGTGTTTTTTATAGGTTAATGTACCTTTAGCTGTGCCTCTTTTGAGCATACCTTCACGGCACAGGCCTAGACAGACCGAGAAGATCCAAAGCATCTCATGTACAGTGTAACATGTTATTTTGTTAACAGTTTTACTAGTTCTGATGCATCCTCTCTGTTCCCCTCTCAACCCTTTTGCTCACCTGATTCTCTCTCTCTCCCTCTCTCTCTCGACTGCAGACTGTACTTTCTCTCTAGGCTAGAAATCGTGAAGCATGGGTGACTGGAGCTTTCTTGGGCGGCTCTTGGAGAATGCACAGGAACACTCGACCGTGATCGGCAAAGTCTGGCTGACGGTACTCTTCATTTTTAGGATTCTAGTGTTGGGAGCGGCGGCCGAGGACGTCTGGGGCGATGAGCAGTCGGACTTCACCTGCAACACCCAGCAGCCCGGCTGCGAGAACGTCTGCTACGACGAGGCCTTCCCCATCTCCCACATCCGCTTCTGGGTGCTCCAAATCATCTTCGTGTCCACGCCGACGCTCATCTACCTGGGCCACGTCCTGCACATTGTTCGTATGGAGGAGAAGCGGAAAGAGCGCGAGGAGGAGCTGCGAAAGGCCAGCCGGCTCCAGGAGGAGAAAGAACTCCTGTATAGAAACGGAGGGGGAGGGGAGGCTGGTGGACGGGGTGGCGGCGGCAAAAAGGAGAAGCCGCCAATCAGAGACGAGCACGGCAAAATCCGCATTAGAGGTGCCTTGTTGCGCACCTATGTGTTCAACATCATTTTCAAGACCCTGTTTGAAGTGGGGTTCATTTTAGGTCAGTATTTCCTCTATGGCTTCCAGTTGCGGCCCCTGTATAAGTGTGCACGGTGGCCCTGCCCCAACACGGTGGACTGCTTCATTTCCCGGCCCACGGAAAAGACCATCTTCATCATATTTATGCTTGTGGTGGCTTGCGTGTCCCTTTTGCTGAATTTGTTAGAAATCTATCACCTCGGATGGAAGAAGGTCAAACAGGGCATGACCAACGAGTTCGCCCCCGAGCGTGAGTCGCTGCCCGACGCCAACGAAGCGGAGCCCGAGTCTCCCAGAACTGCGCCTCCTACCCTCAGCTACCCGCCAGACTACACGGAGGTGGCCGTGGGTGGCGGCGTGTTCCTCCAGCCCGTGTCGGCACCCTCCACGGCTGAGTTCAAGATGGACCCTCTGCGCGAGGAGCTCGAGGAGTCCTCACCTTTTTACATCAGCAACAACAACCACAGGCTGGCTGCCGAGCAGAACTGGGCCAACCTGGCCACCGAGCAGCAGACTCGGGAGATGAACGCCGCCTCCCCCTCCCCTTCCTCCTCCTCCTCCTCGTCTCGCTCTTCCAATAATGGGCGGCAAGCCAAAGACGCCGCTCAGCTCGCTGACACCCCCACCTCCGCTAGCGGCGGTCTGAGCGCTGGGCCGGAGGAGGGGCACGTCACCACCACGGTGGAGATGCACGAGCCGCCCATCATTTTCACTGACGCTCGACGACTGAGCAGGGCTAGTAAAGCCAGCAGCGTGAGAGCGAGGCCCAATGATCTGGCGGTGTAGTGGCTCTCCACTCCAACGTGGAGGTTTTTGTGGACAAAAACACAAAGAAATACACCAAAAACAAGAGGAAGTGAGAGGCAGATTGCTGGAATGGAAAAGTTCATTCCATTCATAAAGCGAGCGATGTAAAATCGCAAAGAGCTCATTCATCTCTTATGGGATTATGAAAGATGGCTGCTGAAGGCTGGTTAGTGTAATGCAGTAGTTGAATGGAGCAGCCCACCAGATGCACGTTATGTTATACCAGAATCTGGAGTGATTCACTGAAAAATGTCACCTAAATTAGTCAGACAAGGCCTTAAAGCAAAAGACTGCCATTTGATCCATTCAATTTTTAAGTATATTGTATCCAAGTCTCACGACATAACAAAGGCACCAAACATAAAATGTTTGCAGTGCAATAATACAGATTACAAACAACATTTTAAATACAACATAAAGACCGTCTATGGTTTTAATTGAGTAGACTCTCATGTATTATCATGTACTATATTCATTTTAATTTATTTTAAAGCCTGGAATAGAACAGGCAAGAAATGAAAAAAAAAAAAAAAGTAGCTGTAATTGAAAAAAGTAGTTAAAGTTGTCAAATTCATAAACTCATTTTTTTTTAAAAGGTTCTCTTTGTTTTCCAGCATCTGTCTCTACATTTCCTCACTCTAAAAGAGAAATCAAAGTGTTTGAGAAGAAAAAAGAAATAAAAAGCACATTGCCTGATGAAAGTGGCAAACCTTAATGCATAACAGAGAAAAGATCATCCATACATGAAAAAAATGAACATATACTGAGGCAAGTGACATATTTAGATAACTGTTGTACTACTGAATGGTGCAGTTTTAATTCATATAGCTTGTGTATTCTCTGGACCACATTTCTTTTTTTTAATCCCAAGATCTGAAGTTCATATCCTGCTTCTCTGTTGGATTTGAGAGTTTTGATATATGACCATCTTGCCATCAGGAGTACATGATCACTTTTGAAGTAGTTAATCTGAGGAGGGGAGTACTAACTCTCATTACATGTGACATTTGAAATCCTTATTGGTTTTTATTTCGAAAAGTTTGAGCATTTTTATTTCGAAAATGTAAGCAATTGGTTGAGAATGAGTACAAAAAATGTCATCAAAAGCATTGCTTTTCTGTAGTCAGTTCGTGGTTGCCAAAAAAGTAGTTACTTCAAAATGGACATAAAAAATGCTGCAAGTGTCTAAGATGAAGTTTATCCCCATTTTTTTTCTTTTTTTCTCATTGTTGGTCCAGTTTCAGGTTACTGTGAGGCCCTCATTTTCACTGACTGCTACTGCTGTTGTATAGAACATGCCTTCGGTACACATACTGTAACAACATGACAGCACAACATGATTTTTTTTTTTTTCTTTCTTTTTCTTAAGACCCATTTAAACACGACGTCGTACAATGCTTTGACATCAGGTATATGCTTCACAATCTATTTAAAGAGACAGACAGCCCTTCAAACGGTACATTGCTTGATCACACAGAGACTGTGCAAGTTTGTGCTTAGGACATTATTACTTTTGCTTTAACCAGATCACAGTATTTACAGATGTATGTTATTTATTTTCTGCTGTTTTAATGTATCCAAAAATGAAAGTGTGTTATTTTGTCATTTTTTGGTTCTTAAAGTTTACATTTTAGTAAATAGTTGAAGATTTGCACATTTAGGCAAAAGACACTGTTCAATCATTCTTACATTGATAGAAAGGAGGAAATATTTTTGATCCTTAAAGGAAAATGTCTTAATGGTAAAAGTCGTTGTGTTGATGGCAGTATTATTCCACTTAAATAACATCAAATGTAATTTATAAAACAGCACTTGTAGAGTATAAGAAATATACACGTTTCCCATGTTTTATTTTAGGACTGTTGTGGTGGCCTGAAAGGACCGCAGGAAATTTGAACATTGTGGATTATAGCATTTCATCGATTCTGAATTTGAATTGGCCAGCCAGCCAGCTCTTTCCTATCTCGATCCGTTTGTAGTGTACTTAGTTGCAGCCCATTATTCTCAGATAACACTCATTTCTTGAACTTCTTGAACTGATTTTCTCAAGCAGAGCTGATTATTCTGACCAATCAGGGAAATGAACCACCTACATATGCTCAGAACAGCAGCCTGTTTCGATGCTGTCTTAAGAGAAGTGCCTTGTGTATTCAATTTTATAAGAACAAGTTGATGTAAATGTTCATTTACCTCAAATGTTTACAAAGCTGTTACTAAATAAACTTTTTGTACCATAAATGCAGGCTACTCTGACCTTTTCATTTGTAAACGGAAGGCGCCAAAACTCACGTTTAATGTTATTGATGTTGTTGAGTGCTCTCAAGTGCAGGCCTGCTCACTGAAAAGGCCCCGTCACTGGCTATTAAAAAGATCAAGGCAGAAACTTTCTCAGAACTCTGGGATCTTTGTGAAGGTTGGCATGCTATTAAGTTCATTTTGTCATTTTGAACCAACCCTGAATTTAATTAGACAGTTTAAAAGTGAATGTCTCGAATCCTGAACAAGGCATTTATGCCATTTTATGCAATCCAGGCCAAATCATCAAGAACATCACGTCTCAACCAAAAACTTTCACTCGTTGACCTCTGACCTTTACGCTTATCAGTTCTCCACTCCAGATTCCTAGACGGGAAGTGAGAATGAGACTGAATGATGAGGGACACTAAAATGACACATCGTCCCCATGATCCACACAGTCCTCCCTCTCTGAGGGAATGTCAAATCCAAGCAGGCCGTATTTTTTTTTTTATCACTCAGAGTGTTTCTAGAAGTGCAATTTAGACGCTACAAAACAAATGTTTACTTAAACTGGACCTTTGGAAAGACCAGCGGGCGCGGGGGGTTAAGGGGATTACCGTTACGTCTGACAAATCATAACACATCATGTTCTCGCGCAGTGAAAAATGCATTGTGGAGCAAAGAGGACACTGACAAGACAGAGTAGGTTACTCAGCTTTCAAATTTTGTAATTTTTCAAGAAATTCAAACAGTACCATTTCGTGGCTCTTTAATGTGACGGATTGCTGTAACAGCTCAAATCAAGCGGCTCGTGAACCGACTATCTCTTCCTACTAGTTATAGCACAAAATAAACATGAATGAACATCAGAAGGTATGTAGTTTGAACCGCAGAAAGACGTCAATAATCACCTTTTTTCAAGCTGAAGTCCACCGACATTAATCTACTAACTATCCTGTCTGGTTTGTTTTCCAGACAAAATGGTGGATTCTGCGTTATACTTGCCTGTCAATCAAACGTCCGGCATAGGGTGAATTGTATTTGTGTTCCCATTTGATCCTGTCGCCCCCTAATTAAAATTATTCTGTTTGTGCCAGATAAATATTGCTCTGTTTAGTTAGCAAGCCATTTATAACCTGAATCGTTTGTTAGAGGTGATACCCAGAGAGAACTCTCCGTTGCCATTCCCATTCTTCTGGAGCCTACGCACATCCAACATCTTTATAATTTTTTAGTATGAGTAGTATTTGGCTGGTCATTTGATTCTAAAAACTGAAAGAACCCCTTTTAAAGAATTCCCAAAACTACACATAAATTACAATGACGTGCAGAAAATCCTAAGCCTGATTGAGATGTTAAAATAATATACTGTTTCGCATTTTACTTTAGTCGGAATTAAAATAACTGAGCTAAAAGCTCTTCTGCTTTGACAGGCTGCTGGACAATTACACATTTCATACTACAAAAAAGAAAAATGACAGAATTGCTCAAAAAGAGATTTTTTGGCTTGGATTGAAGGAAATACTGGATCAGAGGAACCTTGTCCATGAAAAGAAGACTGAGGAAAATTTATTAAGAGTAAGGGAAACCAGCTTGAGCCATCCTCTTTTTTTAATCTACGGCTATCCTGCTGAAAAATCCATTCTGGTCCAGGCTGGGTTATGCTGGTATAGTGCTGGTATTCATGGTGTTCTCAAGCAAAATGGATCTGTTGATGCTGGTTCCTCAGCATGGTGTTGTGGGTTTGAGTGTGAGTAAGCCATCGGTTTGCAAGCAGCGTTTCTATATTTAACACATTATTTATTTAAATGAAAAACGATATAAGGTTAAAACAGGATTTACTGAATTATTAGAACTCTGTAATTCCTTTTGATCCCTCTTCTGAAAGTAGAACTGAGAATTTTAATTCTTTTAGCTATGAGTACATTAATAATCAGTGTGACTGGTAAAATATTTCAAATCATCAAAGGAATTGTCTCCTGTTTCAAAAGATCAGTTCATCAGACAAATCAGTTAAAAAAAGCTTATATACATTGCAAAACAAACACATTTAGAGATTATGAAAACCAAGAAAAATGCCCAATAAAAGCATAATCATAAGCAGACTGAGCTATTTCAATGGGACAGTTAATTTGACAATGAAAGTTCAAAACTGAAAGTTTTGAAAGACTTTTATACTCATTTGGAAACTCCCATGTGTCAAATTCCAGATGTCAGTCACTGATTCCAAAAAGTGTAAAATTTATAGTGTCATTGCAGTCAGTAGCGTGAAATATCAGAGACAACAGTGATAGCATGTGCATTCAATAATTGCTGAAAGAGAATGAATTCAACCAAAGTCAATAGCCGAGTGCCCAACTAAATGAAACTCTAATCACCGTAATGGTGACTTCAGACAGACTACAACAACGTTTGTACATGATCCAAAGTAATAAAGCCAAACTGTTTTCAGAGTTGTTTAATTATACTCTGCTGGGATTTTGATTTTATTTGCAATTGATTTAATCTAAGGCTGTGAATCTTTATAGCAACAAACAGTGATTCTGTTTCTTAACCACAGTCGTCATCACTAATTCTCAATCATCACCTGTAGAGTGAATATACTTTATTTCACTAACTGCAACATTCCTTCAGTGTTTCTTTTACAATCTATAGATTGGGACTACATGACAATTGAGCAGTGTTTGTTTAACACAGAGGATTTGACTGTGTACCAGTAAACATGCAAAATGCATTTTTCTTTTTAAAATAATTTATTGAAATCAATTTGGAAAATTGTCTTGGTCTTTATGAAAACACAAACATTCTACGTCTTTATGAACACCCTACGAACACACACTAAAAAAAGTGATATTTAACACATATGCAAGTTTTGTTGTGGTCTTGTTGGGTACTCAAAGACAAGATCGCTCAAAAGACAACACATGCTGGTCCACAAGCACACAAGCATCCCATGCTGGTCCCATCATCCAAAACATACCTTATACCTTATTCTGGTGACCATCGATGCTGGATTTCAGCATGTTGTCAAACTTTACAGTATTGACATTAATATATATATAAACTGGAAAAAAAAAATTAAAGCATGAAAAGGAAGTTGTGATAGTCTTCTATTTCTATTGTTATGTATAAGTGAAAGATTTTGTTCAATGGGAATTGATTGGACGTTTGTGGTTTGCTATTGCTGTGATGTCATGTGAGTGACAGGTTGTGCCGCTGCAGGAGGGAGGGGAAGTTATTTTGATTAAAGATTATGAGGGCACATTAATTAAAAAAAATTATGTGCACAGAAAAAAAATTATAATATTTAATACTGAAATATTCCATTAAAAAAAAAAAAGAAAGTCAATCTTGATTTCATGGTTACTTTAAACTGAGTCCTGAATCCATTTAATTGGAGGCTACAATGAAAGCCTGATGTTGAGAGGAGGCGGATCTCAACACTACCAGCTTAAAAATGTCATATATGACATTGGAGTTCAAGTTCAGGGAACTTTAATTTTCACTGTACTGGTTCGTTTGAACTGGCACTTATTGCATTTAGTCAGCACATGCTGTGTGTTGTGGGAATGGCCTCACGCACATCCCCCCCCCCCCACACACACACACAGCAGTTGAAGCTCGACTGGCTGTTTCATGTGCTCTGTGTCTAGATATCTATGAGAGGACAAGTGTGTTGGGTTATTTTAGGCCAAAGGATTAGAGAGACAATGCAAATTTGAAACTGGCAAACCTGTTAAGGTTACAATACAGCACAAAATACAGCATAGATCTAATTTGGAGTATCAGTATTATGGTAAGAATAAGGACAGTGATCAATGAGTGTTATTAGAAGAGCAAAACAATGACATCAAATGAAAGGGATAGTACTGGTGCAGGATTGTGGGAAGAAGAGCATGGAGCCAGGCATTGAAGAGGAGGTGATAGGCAGTAGGTGTTAAGTCCAGTGTTTGAGGGGTGTCATTCGATTGGTTGTCTGCAGGTTGAAGGTTGCAGTGCTATCTATGAAGGGCAGGGTCTATGTGTAGCACTTGGCTTCGCCATCCCAGACCTAAAAACACACAGGCAGTTATTTATAGCCTTTAATCACCTTGGAAATTCATGCAGCCACTCTGCCTGAATACCACCGTGCCGCGTTGTTTATTTCAGGAAAGCCACTCAATATGTTTGGGGCCCAGTCAGAACCAAGGTGTGCATGTGCAGTTAATGAACACCAATGTTTTGATGCTAGATTTGAACATGGGGGGCATTTCCATCTGACAGGTAACTCATCAGTTCTATATTAAACAATGACCTTAAATTTACATCATCTCATTTCCTTTAAGGTCACATGAAATGATTGTAAAACTAAAAAATATAATTCCAAATAATTGATTGTTACTAATAATATGCTATTTTGTTATTTCAAATTAATTGTAATGGGAAGCAGTAACGTCACAGACAAATCACATGGTTAAAGAGATATTTCACCTAAAAATAATATTTTATAACCCTCATGTGGTCCAAACCTGACATATATTCTTCTGTGGAAAATAAAAGAAGGTATTTTGAGAAATGTACACTATATGCACAAAAGTAATCTTTATGCTAAATGTAAGATGAACAAAACAGGGAAACATGTCTCATTGCATCCGCTTTTCGGAGAAAGTGTTAACACCAGTACAAACTGAAGGCAATATCTATGGACTTTTAAGGTAATCAGCTAACCTGGCTACATTGGGGAGAACAAGTCTGTCATTTTTATCATAGGTACTCTTCAACTGTGAGTGACAGAATCTAAAACAAAAATCCAGAAAATCACATTGTATGATTTTTAAATAATTAATTTGCATTTTATTGCATGATAGAAGTATTTCATACATCAGAAAAGTAGAACTTAATATTTGGTACAAAAACTTTTGTTTGCAATTACAGAGATCATACGTTTCCTGTAGTTCTTGACCAGGTTTGCACACACTGCAGCAGGGATTTTGGCCCACTCCTCCATACAGACCTTCTCCAGATCCTTCAGGTTTCGAGGCTGTCGCTGGACAATACGGACTTTCAGCTCCCTCCAAAGATTTTCCATTGGGTTCAGGTCTGGAGACTGGCTAGGCAACTCCAGGACCTTGAGATGCTTCTTACGGAGCCACACTTCAGTTGCCCTGGCTGTGTGTTTCGGGTCGTTGTCACGCTGGAAGACCCAGCCACGACCCATCTTCAATGCTCTTACTGAGGGAAGGAGGTTGTTGGCCAAGATCTCGCGATACATGGCCAAAAAACAAACAAAGGTTTCTGTACCAAATATTCAGTTCTGTTTTTCTGATGTATCAAATACTTATGTCATGCAATAAAATACAAATTAATTCTTAAAATAAAAAAATGTATGTGATTTTCTGGATTTTTGTTTTAGATTTCGTCACTCTCAGTTGAGGAGTACCTATGATAAAAATTACAGACTTCTACATGCTTTGTAAGTGGGCAAACCTGCAAAATCGGCAGTGATTCAAATACTTGTTCTCCCCACTGTATGCATCTCCATCCTCCCCGCACATTGCTAGCGCAGACAACACACGTCATCAGCGCGTTCAGTTTAGCTATGCAGAGTTGTAGAAAGACACACAACGCCAAATACAAACAGTTTTACAGTTCTTCTTGAACCAAAACAACGAGCTTATGTCGCTTTCACGCCATGCTACAACCGTAATTACGAGATGGCAACCCGTGACATTCTACCCGGAGCTGTTCACGTCCTCAGACTCGGATTTATGCGTTTCTATGTCAACACAATCAGTGCCAAAATCAATCTGCATCAGTAAGGTGGTACAAGTGAGAGTTCTGTAAGTTGTTTGCGTACATATGTTACGTGCTTTGAGACGTGAGGTAATTTAACGCTGTCTCTCATCTCGTGATACTTTGCAAACTCTGCCGTGCTCATTCATGTGTTTTGGAGAGGGCGTGGCTTTGGAGATGCTCTGAAGTGAGGGTGGGATCTTATGTTTTCAAAGCTAGCTTGCTATTGCTACCCACTCCGAAATTGCCTACCATACCTTTACATTTAACAAATCAATATACAAAAGGCCTGAACTGGAAGCAATGCCCCCACTGAGACACCTGACCATTACACCAACAGATACTGTCATCTCTGTTGTTTTATTTAGAATGGCATCGCATTCTAAATATATAGACATTAATATGGAGTTGGTCCCCCCTTTGCACCTATAACAGCTTCCACTCTTCTGGGAAGACTTTCCACAAGATTTTGGATCGTTTTATTTATCCAGTAGAGCATTTGTGAGGTCAGGCATTGATGTTGGTCGAGAAGACCTGATTCACAATCTGGTGATGGGGTTTGATGGGGTTCAGGTCAGGGCTCTCTGCAAGTTCTTCCACACCAAACTTAACCATTTCTTTATAAACCTTGCTTTGTACACCGGGGCACAGTCATGGTGGAATAGGGCCTTTCCCAAACTGTTCCGACAAAGTTGGAAGCATAGCATTGTCCAAAATGTCTTGGTATGCTGAAACATTAAGATTTCCAGACACATACTTAAAATTACACTTATACTGACATAAAAGTCATAAGTCAATTTTTTTGATCGAGATACTTAAAAGTAAATTCTGTGTATATTTGGCTCAAAGTTGTATTTACTGTTTTCATTGAGAAGCCTATCGAATAGTTTTATATACCGTTTCATAATCTTACATCTTTTAGCATCCAGTACAATTGATTTGTTTGAAAACATTGAGAAAACTATAAGTATGAAATTAAGTACACTTAAAGAAAACTAGTAGTCATTATATAAGTAAATGTAAATGTAAGTTTGCTATTTAAAAGTATACTTTTAATGGGCCAATTTAGTCCCAAGTAGAATTGATAAAGAACACTTACATGTACACTGATAGTAATATATACTTTCTACACAAATTACAAAAATATACATGAAACTTTACTTAAGTATACTCAAAAAGAAATTGCTTGAAGAATACTTGTTTTTGTCGTAAATTTTTTCCCTCTTCCTGGAATCCTAAATGGATATATGCACATGTATAAAATCTTATAAAACAACTTTTTTCTACTCTAGCTGCGTTATAGAACAGTAACATACATATTTTTCAGGCTCTAAGAAAAGACTTAAAACACACCAATAGTAAATATTGATTAAGATTGTAAATATACTGTAAGTTAGAGTTCAGATGTGTTTAAATCATATATGGTATTGTATAGGAATAGTGTGCATTGCAGTTTGACCTTTTGCCAGCTAACGGCATCTGTCACTGCTATTGTAGAATGACCCAGAAGACAATGGCAGGGCGCACAGATCTCTCTGTGAACACACTCTCGCACCATTCTAGTTCAGTACAGAGAATGTCTGGACTCGTGCTTAACAAGGGTTAGTATCTAAGGGCAAAATGGCAGTGACAGTGACTCTGAGTGAACTTACCCAGTTCACGTTCATTCACAATGTGTGTGTGGACAGAGATCTATTGTTCTGTTTAAAATGGGCTGTATTAGATTGATAGTCACACCACTTTTTCAACACAGATAGGCCCTCCGAAATTTAACATTACAAATAAGTCCCTCAAATTGAGCTGTATGGGATAACAGCTGTCCAAGAGCGTAATTCTGACCGACATCTTTCACGAGCAAGGCAGCTTTAACAGTTTTAAAGCTCGTGTAGAAACGAAATGTGTTGGTCATCCATACTGGTGCTTCTCACTTTCAGTACAGCTGGTCGCTGTGTTCCCCCTCCAGCATAAACTCCTCCTCGCTCAGCTCACTCTCTGTTGTTTTATAATTAAATGGTGACATTAGTTCATATCATGTGATTCTAAAAGGATTCATCACACATTAGAGGGCCTAATCGCCACCTATAGTCTGCCTCTCGCCTCTGCCGCGGCTCTATCCCAGATGACCCTGCTGAGGGCAGCGCTTTCTTTATGTCCCCTGAAAGGACTGGGGATTGAGCCCAAACAAAAAAACCCACGAGGGTGAAAAAATGTTTTTACATCCGCCTGCCCTCTCGCCCGGCCGGCTGTGTGTGCGCTCAGGGTCGTTTTCGCTTTAGATCAATGGGACAAGTTATTGGAGTCTGGCCAACTCTAACTGATGGAAAAGAAAGAAAAAAGCTGCCTCTTCAAAAAAAGAGGGTTTGTCATACCTGCACGTGCCTTCACAAAACAGCCCGTTCTTCTTGTTCTAGCCGCTGATTTATCTCTCTTGTACATAATTTGGATTTTTAAACTGAAACGTTAAGCAGATTTGTGCCCCGTGCAGTACAGAGAAAACATCCACACACTTAACGCTCACAAACGCAGGGAGGTGCCAAAGTTCACAAGCACACTCAAATAGGTGGGGTAACCTCAACGTGCTTTGCGTCACTCAAACAGGAAAAAAACAAAAAACAAAAGAGAGAGACCACATTCCAGTGTTCCTGAAGCAGGGATCAGAGTCGTGCCCGCATGGAGAGCGATGGCCATTTATCTGGAAACAAAACTCACACCCAAATGTGAAAGAATTTAATGTCTGCATTCTGCCCCAGCCCGTCCTGGTTTCATTTTGGCTCCAATACGCATGGCCAATGTAGGACGCCCCCAACTGGATGCACCGCAAGGGACACGTGCTGAAAAACACCAGCTGTGGTTCCAAAAGGGCTCAAGCAAAAGTCTGAAACTCAGATTCAAACTTAAACTGAAAAAAAACAATTTTTTGGAATGTTTTGTTTTTTTGTTTTGTTTCAATGTTGTGATGTATGAATGAATAAGCAATATTTTGGGGTCAAACATCAAATATTGTGACATTAATCACTTGAACTTCTATACAAAAGGTCGGTTTTCTTTCCACTGTAACAAACTGTGTCAGAAAACAGACATCAAACATAACAAAATACTAAAAAGTTATTAGTTCATTTGTCACTCAAATTGTTATGCTGACAATTTGTAACAAAACATCTGTGATGATGTCTATTTTAATCAGTGCTAACTCATTATTACAAAAGGAATTTATATTATGACATTTCTCCACCCCTGTCCGAACATTGATCATTTACGAAAAATAATCCCTGATGGAAGGATGAACAAACACACCAAGAGTTGGTGGCTTACGTAAAATAACTAGAACTTTTCCCCCAAAACAACAGCTCATTTGTGAGTTGAGTGGCAGCAGTTACTACGCAGTTGCTGGGATGTTCTAACTGGTTTTTAGCACATTGTTTTGTGGTTGTTAAGTTGCTCTAATTGGTTTTTTTTCATGTTACTGTGCAGTTGCTAAGGTGTCCTGATTGGTTATTTACTGGCCCACATCAAAATCGATATTCTGGTCTCTAAATAAAGTCCTCGAAGTTTAGGTCTCAACAAACTTCAACAAACTTTTGGGACGTGGCTGGGAACCACAAGTTCATTGGAGGATGAGTTACGTGTAGTCCCTGAACCGAATTTTAAGTAAAGACCCACTCCCATTTTGTGCATTTTGCAGGCTAAATCCAGCAATTTCAAAATGAATCCTTGGGAATTTTGTGTGAGGGCGAAATATTTCCCCATTGAAAGGTTCAAGTTTTTCACATAGATTGCCTGTGTTTAGAAACAGAAAGCTACTTGGTTTGAAAGCTGGGCTTCATACATCGCTACTGTTGACAATTGATTTTTACGCCTGTGAAAATTCCCTAATATGACCAATAAATTGAATCTTTGCGTAAGACTGCCATCTTCTCCGAATGTTTTCCTTGGATATTTGACTGTTAAAAGGTGTTTCTCATCTTATTAAGTTTCAAAACCTCTCATCCTGCAGATGTCCTCCATCCACTTACACCTAATAGTTCCACTGCCCTATAAATAGATCAGCATTCAGAATAACTCCTATTTATACTGAAGAGAAGAGGGGAGTGCTGTAACGATAACACAACTGCCTGTCGATCACAACTCGGGCAACCTTAGTGAAAATAGAACATCATCGTCCACATGGCAGCCATTTCCTGTCACATGACCATCCACTGCAATGACCTTGTGCTTCCCAGCGTAGTCGTTGACATGAGACACCTGCTGGAATAAAGTCCATCAAGGGGCTTGGTCTGGGAGCCATGTGTTTGTTTGGGAGATGATACCAACCAGCGGTGCCAAGTGAGATCATGTCACTCGTCTGGCAAAAAGAGCTCATGCAGTACGACCCAGATAAATATAGTCCAACCTTACATCACAACATTGTTCCTTTCATAAATGCCATAGGTAGGCTACCAAACGGTAGGGGGTATGGGGGATGATGCCGGCTTCTGCAAAACTCATTTCCAAAATACGAGGTTGTCACGAAGCGATTACGTACCAGCTTGCCCACCCCAAAAGTCTATATCTTCTGGCCACTATACACTACTTGTCAAAATCTTGGACACATTTGACTGAATTTGCTTTTCATAACAGTGTATTTTCCGTAACGCTTAACCAAACGAAATTGAAAAAGTAATGACCAGTTTCCTGAACCACATGTATGCTCATCTGCCAGTTGCCAAAAAAGCAAATGGACCGATTGTGGTCGATTAAAAAAAATTCGAGTTAAGACCCTTTCACACTAAGGACAATAGTATGGAAGCCCATTTCCGCCACCGAAAAAAAAAAGGAGAAGATTGCAACTTTTTATCTCAGAATTCACGAGTTGGGAAGTCGTTTATGACATCAGGTTCAGGTTCAGGTTCAGGTCACTTCAGCCGGAGGAAGAATAAATTTCTCTTTACTACAAGAGAATTAATTTATGAGGTCACTGTAAATTATCGTGACGTATTATATTGTTATATTACGATACCATTATATTTTGCTCAGGTAATCAGCTTGTTTTGTCAATGACAATGTCACGGCCAAATTCTGAATTTCCTACTCATATTTACAACTTTATGGGGGCGTTCATGTACGAATAACTCGTAAATACGATCTTTACAACATGACTTATCATGCCTTCACGTGATCTCAGCATTACAGTAAATGCGAATTTCCTAGCTAAAAATTGCACCTGAACGGCCTTCAATTTCGAGAGTTGAATGCAATGAGCTCGTAATCACGACTTCAGAAGTGGGAATTTCAAATTGCCCTTAGCACATGAAGGCAGCATAAATGCACCATCAATTTCAAAATAATTGTTTCCCCCTCAGATGACAAAAACATCACATGAATGTAAAGAGCCTAAGCATTTGTGCAGAACGTTATCGCGAGTTGGTGTTCATTACAGTTATCGAATCGCTTACTTGTACAATATTCATATATTGTGCAGGAGGGAAAAAAGCATTCAAAAAATTACAGAAGAAACCATAAAAAAAAAGGATCCACACACATTGGTCCACCAATATCATCATGATGAACCTTATTAAGTTTGAGATAACCAGAGATGTAATCTAATGTGGGTTCTTTGAACAAACAGAAATAACTTCTGGTTTAGATTTTAAGTACATTTTTATAGAAAGACAGTGTAACTGGCCTTAATTTTTTTGACCACTATTTGGTGCTGTGATTTTGAAATTATATTAAAAAAACATTAAATAAAGAAGTAGTAAATAAGCAAGCATGTACAAACTTGAATGATAGTGCAAACCGTTCTGTGTATTAAATCTAGAGGATTCTTTAACATCTCCAATCACTTCAGGTAGAACACATTTCCTCAAACTGTATGATTTGAGGTATCATTCATGTCCACTGCAAAAATGGTGGAGCATGAATTAAGTGCCAGATTTGAATATTTTCCAAACCCTATAACCCCAATGAGCGTGGCTCATTAGCAAGGACAAAACAAACATCTTTACTCCGTTACAGAAGGCTACGCACTTCTAACCCTTCCAAGACAACAGAAGAAAAAGGGCAGTAAACACAATGACAAAACTGAAAATTCACATTTCATGGTCTTACTTAACAGCATATTTAATCAGAAAATATGATTTTTAAAAGGGTCTTAAGGTAAATCATTGAGACCACGAAATTAGCTCGTAATTTATTGGTAGAAAAGGTCAAGGAAAATAATCGTAAAAGCCATGAAAACATAAACCCCACTGACTTTCACCTTATAAATAAATCACTTTTACTCTTGCATAAGCTAAGTGTTTTAAATGTAACGTTTAATTATCTTTGTGCACACGCACATCCTTCAAATTACTCTAGACTCCAGGAAGGGTACAGAGCAAATCCTATGACAATGCTTAAACATTGACGATAACGTCTCTGCTTATCTGTGTGTCAGTGTAATGCTGCAGATGAAATTCAAAGTTAAATTTCATACACTTGATTGTTCAGAGGAATAGTTTCACACTTAAAGGTTCAATGCCAGTAACATATTGGCTGTGCAGGACCAACTCCTATCCAATCCACTCCAAAACAACAAGAAAGGGGAGGGAAAGATGCACACATTCACAAGCACACTCATTCCACTCGCACAAAGAAGAGGTCCAGGGCTGCAGCAGGTTTTAATGCTATTATGGAAGGCCAGAGAATTTGCACACATGGCACAGCGTCCAACACACACACCCTGCCCTGCTTTTACAAAATCTTGGACTCTCAGATGTCAATCAACAGTAATAAATAAATTTAATCTTTAGAAGGCTTTGTTGGGCAAGAAGGAAAAAAAATAAAATAAACATCATCCTCAACTCCATTTCCTTCCTTACAGGACCAAAGTTCCTGTGTTTTTTTGTCTGCTACCAGACTACACTCAGAAATATTTTCAGACCACAGTGGCCTCACAAGTAATGCTACATGAACAAAAGTTTCCAACAAATTGAAGGAGGGGAGGGGGGAGGGGTAAAGAAGAAAGCAGCATCCTGTAGGTTTTGTTTCGGGAGAAAACTCCTCAGGGTCTTTGGGAAGACTGATCTGAATCAGCATAATCCCACCAAAATCCATCCTGACATCATCTCTTAGCTGTTTTGGGATCAGTGTGTTTTAAAGGGAGAGTGACAGGGTGTGACATGGTAAGCAGCTCGTTGGTGATGCACAGGGTGTGTCACGACAGCATAGTAAGAAGTCTTCGGTGCAACGGCCTCTAGACTCCCTCGTCCTCGTGCTGGTTTTCTTTATAGATATCTCTGACCAGCAGCACTCGAGTCAGGAGCCTAGCCAGCGCGCTCTTCTCTAGAGGCGTCGAGCTGAACCACAGCGGACTGTCCGAGGAAGCAGAGACCTCTGGCTTCATGTAAAAAAAATCTGTCCTCTGTCTCACAGACTCTGGGCTGAGGAGAGACGAAGAGAGGAGATGGTTAAAAAAACAAAAAAAAAAAAAAAAAATGGCGTCCATTTAACAGAACTAGAGATCCAACGATATTAAGAATCTGCCTGATACCAAAACTTCAAATATTTTCATGTTATGGTAGATAAACTGATTTATATTTAAATAAAACCCTATTATCGATAGTTTTAAATGCTACAAGTATATTTAGGAATCACAGTATGAAAAAAGGATATTCATTTTGAGATCTTTTGCTAAAGGTTAGTGTTAAATTTAATTTTAACACTATTTATTTATTTATTTCCACTGCATAATTAAACTAATACTACATTTTTTAAAGTCCCTTATTTTCACCAAGACTGAATTTATTTAATCGAAAATACAAAAAAAAACTATATAAAATTTTAAAATAGAAAACAGTTAATTTATTCCTGTGATGACAGAGCTGAATTTTTAGCATAATACTTCCAGTCTTCAGTGTCACATGATCCTTCAGAAATCCTTCTGATATTCTGATTTGGCACTCAAGACACATGTAGAATTATAAATGTTGAACAGTTGTGCGGCTTAATATTTTTGTGAAAACATAATTTTTTCAGGATTCTTGAATGAATACAAAAAGTTCAAAACAACATTTATTTGAATTTAGGGATGCACCAATTGCAATTTTCTTGTCTAATCAGATTTCTGATTTTTTTTTTTTTTTTTTTTTTTTTTTAAGAAAGTGTGACCTGTCAATATCAATTGTTGCGGATTCAAATTTTCTTTCAAATAACTATAATTGACAACATATACAAACACAAATATACTTTTCTTCAATGCGAAATTGACAGTAAAATGACAGTAATAAAGAACGAACAAATGAACATTTCAAACAACACCACAAATAAATGCAATAGAATAAAGAGTTATGAAAAACAGATTCTCAGGTGGGTCTAACTCTATATTCAGGTTAGAAATACAACAGAAATGAATCAAAATCAAAAAATAACACTGGAGAGTCTTCATTGTAAAGATTAAATACAGATTAATGCTTACAATTAGTTACAAAAGTTATAGTCAAAAGTAGAGTTTTCTTTGTCTTTTGTTATGTTATCACCATGTCAGACAGCACCAGGAATATTACACTTCGGTCACTTTAAGAGTTTGTGATCATGTGGAAAATCGTCCGATTCTGGTCCCTGTCCAGTCAATCAGTGCATCTCTATTTGGAATAGAAAACTTACTGTCACTTTTGATCTATTTAATGTGTCCTTGCTGAATAAAAATCTTGATATCTTTTTTTGTTCAATTATTCAAAGGGTTTACATTAATACCTCATGAAGACAGGAGTTCTGAATGCACAGCTGCATCACCACAGGCTCACTTAACAGAGTATGATGTGTCCTCATACTACAAGTGTCAACACCATGTTTCAGGATGTGAACAGCAAATGTTATAATCACTGGACACTGCTTAGTTCAAAACAACTTAAACTAGCTAATCAAGGTCTTGGGCTGCAATTTCTCACCAAAGTAGTGCTAGTGTTTGGCCAGAGGATCTACATACCTCTTTTAGATGAAGTTCTTCACATTTATAACAAACAAGTAACTGTTATATGTGACTCACCACTTCGAAAGGTAAAGCTCATAGAGTCGGCACTCGTGTTTCTTAACAGGACAGTGAGCAGTTCCTTCTGAGCCACTGTCCGACTCAAAGTTTGAGTCACAATCATCTTTACGCCTCCTCTTACTTCCTGATTGCTCTATAGAAAAACAGACATGTTTCAGCATTAGATAAAAAAACAGCTCAAACCAAAAAAGACACAGAATAACAACAATACTGATGATGATATATATCAAAAAATTACTTCACATTACATTTTAACGGTCTAAATTTTACTATGGCATAATACTTCAGATGAACACACCGTGCTGCTCTTGTGAGATGGAGGGGATACGTATACAGACGGTGGTCTCATGGCTGTGGGGTTTGGAACGGCTAGGGCCGTAGACGTTTCCAAATGAGAGGCGTAAGTGCTGTTCAGTGGTGCGAAGACGGAAGTATTTGGTGTTGAGATAGAGGAGGGATCTCAGTAGGACGGAGGGCGTCTGCTCCCCGAGCTGACCGCTACTCCACAGATACTGCTCTTCAACACGACCCCACCGAGAACCTTAACACACGCACACACAAAAAGAAGCTCAACACTGGAACAACATTGATCATAACATTTCCAATCAGCAATAAAATTAGACAACATTCAAAATCAGGTTAAAGGTAGGGCAGGCAATTTTTTTATCATCACGTTTTGTTACATTGGTTAAAACTCTCTTCACATCCTGATAGCAATCAATGATAGAAGTGGTCTAAATATTAAAAGATGCCCATATATCATCTTCTGTGGAAGTCTCAGGACCAAAAAAAGGTCCAATCATTGCATCCTCCCCTTGCTCGTGCAGACATCCCACGTCATCAATGCGTTCCATGAGGCTATGCAGAGTTGTGGACAGTCACAGAGTGCCGCAAATAATCGTTCATGCCATGTCGTCACTGCAATTATGAGATGGTAACCCATGACATTCTACCCAGAGCTGTTAATGTCCTCAGACTCAAATTTATGCACTATCAATGCTGAAATGAATTAGCAGCAGTCAGGTGGTACAATTGAGACCTCTGTAAGTTGTTTAACTTCATTATTGTTGTAATGTTATGAGCTTTGAGACATGAGGTAACTTAACACTGTCTTTTGTGACGCTCTCCAGACTGTGCTGTGAACGTTCATGTGTTTTGGAGACGCTCTGAAGTGAGGGTGGGATCTCATGCTTTCAAAGCTAGCTTGCTATTCCTAGCCTCTCCGAAATTGCCTACCGTACCTTTAAAGAAAGACTCCATATACTGAGAATTTTGTGCATGAAATGTCCTCATAGTTGGATTGAGTCAACAGTTCTTTTCAGAATGTGAACAGCAATAGTTATAATCACTGGACATTTCAAACTGACAATCATATTAGAATGATCACTTCACACCTTCTATAAATGTATTAATGCATTTACCATCTGGAAGGACACTGGGTTGCCAGTCTTTGAGGAGCTTGTTCAGTTCTTCCCCAAAAATGTGGTACTGTGGGTCACTAAAGAGGTCATCGGTCCTTCCCTTGTCCTGCAAATACTACAACAAAACCCACGAAATGTGATAAACACGACAGCACATTGCAAGACGCATGACACATAAAAAGCGACTAGGTCAATCTCCAGTGAGTAGTTTAATGTGTCCTCATAGCAAAAGCATCAACACCATGTTTCTGGATGTGAACAGCAAATGTTATAATCACTGGACACCACTTAACCCAGGAGTGCACAAGCCTAGACCTAGTTTCCTGCAGAGTTTAGCTTCAAACACAACTTAACTTATGTAGTTTTATAGAAGTTAAAATAATTTTTTAAAGATTGTGTAATTTATGTAAAAATTCACTTTAAAAAAAAAATCCACTTTTCTAACTTTCATTCATGGAGATGGCAGATAATGTGCCATGGTTTAGTGGAACTTTGCTGCCATATATTGGAAAACCCTTAAAATGGCTGCAGAGCATTACTCAATGGCTCGTCATTTCTTTAAAAAAAAAGTATTTATGTGTAGACGTTATAACAAAAACATTGACTGTCAAAGTTTTGCATTCTTTTATACTCAAGTATCATATTTATTTTGCAATTATGACAATATTACAGTCAAACCTGAACATTGCCTCATATGCTCTGTGTTTGCATTTGTTCTCCATCGTGGATGTGTTGTGGTGTCACTCCATAAATTCTGTGCATGTTCTGCATTATAGCTGACTTTTTCCATTTCTTATTTTGTGGGTTTGGGTGATGCTTTGTGTGTGCGTGTTTATTCCATCATAGATGTGTTGTTATGTCACTCCTTCATTTTTGTTTGCTTTACGCATTATAAATGACATTTTAGACAAATTATGTAACAAATCAATGGGGGACTATTTAAAAATTGCTTTTATGGGTGATTTTTGGAGGTGGGGACGTATGAGAGCATGAGCGTTTCACATTGTGGATGTGTTATAGTGTTTCCATCTCATTTCTGTGTATTTGTGTTCTGCGTCGTGGCTGATTTAGTGATTTCGTGACTAAATGACCCCAAACAGCACATAAGGGCTAAACACCTATAAAATCGGTACCATATTGGTCATCGCCCCATATTAGAAACTTTAATTTAATAGTACTGGCAAACATTGGAAATTTTTAAAAGGTGCATTATGCAGGATTTTCAGTTACTGTTTGTAAACAACATTCAAACTTGGCCACTCCTCGCAGGCAGAAGTGCAAGTCCTCTTCCCTGATATTAGTTGCACGCAACTCAAGAAACCACCTGTGAGAAGATGAGTGATTAACAATGTTTGAAAGTGTTTGCAAAATAGCTCATTATGCATAAATAGCATTTTGTATTTTAATAGTTAATATTTAGATGACTGGCATTAATTTGCAAGCAAGTTTAGCCATCTTCCGTCTAGCTCACTAATGAACAATTGCGTGTCATCATAAAAATGTAATTATAATGCCTATTAATCTGTCGAGTTACAGATAGAAGTCAATATTAACACTAGAGAACTATAGTCTTCTACACTATTTTGAAATCCTGCACACTGCACATGCTTCTTTCCCTTATTTTTTCATTTAGATTACTTTTGTCATCTAGTGCTCACTGAAATGAAAAATTCACTTCCATTTAAAAGGAATGATTTTAGTTTGTGTTTTATTTTTAAATTTATTCAAACAAAATTTTTCACAATTTTATTATCAGCCATTTTTCAATTATCGGACATAACATGAAAATTATCTGCTTGTCAATATCAGACAGAATTTTAATACTGATAAATCCTTACTTGGATGTAAAGACAAGAAGGTGTAATACAAAACAATAATTTAAAAAGAATAACCAAATTCAAGCATAATGATACTCGTATATCTGCAAATAAAATTGCAAAAGCCATAAGTCACAATTTTGAATTTACATAATAAATTAATTTATTATTAATTAACTGTACAACCCTACTCTGGAGAAAAGCCTGCATCTTTGAATTTTTATTGACATACATTCAGTTTCCATAAGCATAGCATAACTTTAATTTATATCAAATGCACAGATTTACTGAAGCACAAAATTTTAAACTCCACAGCCCTTTTTAACAAGAGATTCTGTTGTCTAATGCAGTGATTCTCAAACCTGTCCTAGGACCCCACTACAACTGCACATTTTGTATGTCTTCCTCATCTAGTAACACCTAATTAAACTCACCAGCTCATTAGAGAGACTGCAAGACTTCAATTTGGTGTGTCAGATGAGAAAGACATAGAAAATGTGAAGTCGTGGGGGCGCCTAGGGCAGGTTTGAGAAGCACTGGTCTTAAATGATCCTCTTCTATAACTTTAATGGGCAACAAGCATGTGCAAGACTCATGATGTGGACAGTCTCACCTTCTGGATGCTGAGACAGAGGTAAAGCAGGCTGTCTGGAGTATAGCTCTCCCCGTTGGGTCGACGCACCTCTTTGACGAAGCGGGATAAAGACTGATTCAGCTCTGCTGGGCTCAGGGACAGGAGACTGCAGTTTAAACTAACTGCCCATAGGAAACAAAACAAAAAAAGTTACCCCGAGCGGCTTCAGTACAGCATAGAGACATTTTAAGATTATCTTGATGACTTTGTAAGACACTTATTTACAAAAACATGGCATAATAAGGCAGGTTTTGCAGAAGTGGGATACTACAATTCAGATGGATGGAAAAAAAGTGCCCTCATAACTCAAAGTGATCAACAAAACAGCTTCAGAATGTGAACAGCAGTGAAGTTATAATCATTGAGCACAATTAAACCAAACAAAGGTTGAAAAAGTCCCTGGGACCATCTAACACTACAATCTACAAAGGAAGCATTAAAATGAATGAACTAAGTTTGTGGTAAGATCAATCATGACGAATACCTTGTTTCTGGCTCTCCATTCCTTTGGATTGACTGGACGGTGAGGCTTCAGATGTGGCCCATCTCCTCCATGCGTTTAAGCCATATCTGGAGCTCAAGGGGAAAGAGCTGTCAGCTGCTGAGGACTCTACTGTTGGTGACGAGGATAACGAGGATAAAGACTCTTCTTCTACTGCCCGCCTCTTCTGACCCTGCAACCAAAGTAGGACAGAAAGATTATTAATTGTATTAAGTGTTGTTAACAATCACCTCTGTGACTACGAGCCTCATAAAACTTCAGCAATCACGGGACATCAGTATGTGAACAGCAAATGGTTTTCTAATCACAGGACAGCACTGGATGTGATGTTATTGGGGTGAACGTGTTCATTACCCTCCTCCTGGTTCTGGGCCGAGGCGTCTTCTCTTTCTCCTCTTTCTCCTCAGCCAGGACTGGAGGCAATGAGAAGAGCATGTCTGTATCTAGACGCTCAACCAGGACAGGCTCTGATACTGGAAAAGACCAGAAACATGTCTTTACTATGTATAATTTTGCATTTTGGAAACAGTGGTTACATATTCAAAGAAATTAGAAAAGGAAAATACTTTATTTAAGGTAGACATCATCACAATTGGAAAAAGAAATATTGACCCTCCAGACATAAAAAAAAAGGAAAAGGGAGAGAGAGAAAAAAAAGGAAATCTTTTGCCATAACAATTGTTCATTTGGTGGTACTATACCAAAAGGCAGGTCCTTCTCCAGGTCCAAATCTGGTTCATACTTGTCTTCCTCCTCCTCTTCTGAACTACCACTGCCATTTTCATGTTTTACACTTTCCATCTTCACTTCTCTACTGCTCTCTTCACATTTGATGTCTATAGAAAATAAAAAAAGTTAAAAAAACAACATCAAGGTTTTAGTTGTAGGATTTCAGCAAATGGTTGCATTGATTCTGCATGATGGGTTTTTAACAGAGATGCAACATTATTGTAGTGTTCTCGTGCAGTGTGTCGAAACTCTGACTAAACACCGAGTTAAACCATAGCCAATGAAGACAGAGTCGTAGTAAGATTTGCTCGTTTACTGTCACTCTTCGTCATCAACATTGCGGTGAAAACTGTAATAAAACAATACAACAATATTCAATATCTATGTTTTGATTAATTATCTAATAATAAAATATCTGCAACAAGCAAACGCTGCTGTTCTCACTGTAATTACTATAACAGCTATTAGCATTACGGTCAGCTTGTTCTCACAACTTATCAAACATCACATCTATTCACAAATTCTCATTACTATACAATCTTTAACATGTTCAATGTCACATAGATGAACTTACGGCATTGCCTCTATGATTATTTAAAGTGGATGCAATGGATTGCTAGCGAGAGCACACCGTGTCTGTCTCGTTGTTTTCATGCAACCAGGAAGAACTAACAGGATGTGACTAAACAGGCAGTGACATCATAACAAATAATAGTATTAATTTTTAGAAATGAGGTAGATAAACAGAAAAGTAATTAAGAACTTTACATATTTGCTAAGAATATGTACCAACAAATAAAACAAGATAAACTTTGAAACTTGAAAGTTGACTTTCTTAAAGGGCAACACAATTATGAAAATCGACCGATACTGATAATTATTTATATTTGGAAGCCGATAACCGATATATAGGCTGATAAATCTAAATCAAATTTTTATATGATTTGAGAGCCCAGTTACAAAAGCAAAAGTTCCACCATTAAAAGCTCCGTCCCAAGCACTTCCAACATAAATCACACATACAGTACAGCATCCTAGTCCAAAAAATTTACACTCCTATGGCCATCTTTCTTATAGCTGACAAATAAATAAAGTAATGCCTAATAATGCAAACAAGTCAACATTATGCAAACAGGACAACATTACTTGCATGTAAAGAATCAAAATGCATGTGCCATGGATAAATAAAATGGAGCAGCCTCCGCACAGAAAACAGTGAAATAATTTTAATTAAACTATTCACCGATATGAAAATTTGGCTGATACGATAAATCTTTACATTTTAAAGCCGATAACCAGTATACTGGCCATTAATTTAAATTCAAATCTTGATATACTTTGAGTCTTTTGTTTTTCAGGTTCTCACTGTTAAAAGCGTTAAAATGTCCCAAACACTTCAAAATAAATCAAACATATACAATTACAGTAGCATAGTTTGAACCAGTGTGAGATTCCTTAACCTTTAAAGTTAAATTTTAGACTCCTACGGCCACCTTCCTTTATAAAAAAAAAAAAAAGATACCACTATACAATAAGGTTTTTGTTATCATTAATGAACAAGAACAATGAATTAACAAAACTTCTACATGATTTATTAATCTTAGCTAATGTTAATATTTAAGGAATTTTTAATATTCAGAGTTGTACGTGTTAAAACTAGATAATGCACTATGAATTAACATTAACACAAATATTTTATGAATTAACATGCAAAGTTTCTGCTCTCTTGTTAGTTCATGCATTAACAAATAAGACCATGTTGTAAAGTGATACCAAAAAATATATATTGGCTAGCAAAAATAAAAAATAAAATGCATCCTAATCCTAAATGCAAATTCATTGGACAACATTACTTGGGCTACATAAAGAATGAATAATGAAATAACCTCCACAAGGACAATAAGGAAATTATTTTAATCAAACTATGTTGTTGATGAAAATAATACGAGAACAATTAAAGTGCTGGTTATTAAAAGTAACGCATCAATATTTTTGAATTATTTTTTAATATTAATATTACAGTAATGTTATTTGAAAATATTAAAGATGTTTACATCACTTCTGTTTGACCTGCACGTGCTGAAGTTGAACAGAATGAAGAACTAATCTGAAGTGCTTTGCTAGAAGGTTAATCAACTCTACAGTCGCCGAAGCACGGAGCTGAATGAGCATCGGGAAACTGACGAGCTTTTCTAGGGTTATTTAACGGAGTGAGATTAACCAGATATTTATATTACGACTTACATCTGCACAAAATGACGCAAACGCACAAGCGAACTTGACTGTGCTAGTCATGAAGGCAACTTCGTGGATGTGCTCTTTCCTCAACACCGCGCTGAAACACGGGCTCATAAAGAATTCACAACAATCTTTTACAGTTGTATTCTCGTTATATTTTATCTAGCCTATATGACAGATTTGTGCCTCACGTTGCACTTAACTGTATCAAGCAATTCAAAACCATCATGGCAAACAGAGTACATCTGAAGTGTCTCAGCTGAAGGAAATAATATCTATCAGCTTGAATACATCGGCCTAATTTTCTTATCGGATCAATAACAGTAAAAATGTCTTAGTTAATAGTAATAATAATAATGTATCAGTGTTCTTAAAAAAAGAAACAAATTAATATTACTGCATCCCTAGTTTTTGATTATTTGTTGCAAACGGATTCAAAAAGACACATTAGACGTGCAGTCAATTTAACAAGAAATAATTCTGCAGTATTAATGGAGAGGGAAGGCTGGCTTATAAAGAAGGAAGTGTGGGATGGCTACTGGAGCAGAAGTGGAGAAGGTGTCAAAAAGCTGAGGCACAGTCTTGCTTCTATCGGTCCAAGGTGGATGGCTCCCAACTGGTTCTTACTTGAGCATTTGGGCTTCTCATCTTCTTCGTGTGCGATCACTTCAGCCATTGCTATTAGATCAGCTTCCAGAGGGTCAGAGGGAACTTTGGCTTTGAGCTCATTGATGGTCTTCACAATCTGCTCAGCGTTCTGCAGCGTGGTTGGTAGAAACACTGGCACAGGCACCTGAAAGCACCAGAACGAGTCAAAGAGCAATGAGGCTCATCTCCATGAAATAAGGCATGTTGCTGTAATATATTTCAGACCTTTCTCACATTTTAATTAATTGAAACGGATAAAACACACACACACACATACTATTTTATAATGAAACATTTGTGTTTTATTAATTTATTCATTTAAATAAATAAAATAGTATTATAAGCACAACATGAAGCATTTTCACAAATGTACCTAGACTTTTAATTGTACTGTAGAGGAGACCGACTTGAATATAGCTACTAAAAACAACATATACCCTCATGTATGTCAGCAATAATTTGTGACAGGCTGTGAAATATTAAAAAAAAAAAAAAAAAGTGTTGTACTCTCGAAGTGGTAATGCGGCCATGATGCATGTATTCAAAGGCCCCGGGTCAATTATTCCACTTACACTACTGCCATCACACCTCAAGTGACATTGTTCAGATGTTTTATTTCAAGACATCTGTCAGCTTTTTCTCCTTAAAACGCTCATGTATAGGACTCATTTATCATTTCTAAAGGATCTCCTTGATAAACAGACTAACGTAGTTATTAGAGACAGATTTATTGACTAAGGCAGCAGCAAAGCTAATAGTTTAACTGCTTCAAGAACAGCAACATTACCACCTTTGTTACTGAGAAATGTCTGTGCATCTACTGTACGCGTTTGTGTTTGTATATAAAAAGAGAGCAGGAAAAAGAACGTGCTTACCATAGATAAAATGTCATTTCATGGTTTGTCATTTTTATCCTATTGTTTTTTTAGATTTATTTGCTTGATCAATGTCTGTGGGTTTTGGTTCTTTTGCTGTTGGAGGTTGTAAGAACCTTTGAAATAAATAATTATTGTACTGCGGTCAAGAACTGCCTGGAACTACTTTAGCTGTGAGTTTACTGGAAAACAAGTCGCACACCTTAAAACATCCATCAACCAATCAGAATCAAGCATTTAACTGCCCATAGTATAAGTATGCACATATTGCAATTAAAAACAAATATGATGCCTTCATTCTGTGAGGAAACTCTTACCGGTACAGGTATTGCAATAGGAGTGGGTGTCGCCTGAGCATAGAGGTTCATGGGTACTGGGATGTAAACGGGAACAGGGATCGGAACAGGAACATACTCCTTTCCTGAGCCCTCCAGGTCTGCCTCATCTGAGGGGAAGCAGAGATAGAAGCACATAACCCTCTGTCTTTTTGGTTGACGCATTTGTTTAGTCACAGAACAGAAGGTGCACACCTGTCTGCAACGGTTTGCTCTGCATGTGGGGTTTGCAGTAGGTGGCCTTGGTCATGGTGAGGGGCTTACAGAGCACAGCTTTATTCTTCACATCCTTCAGGACCCCTCCTCCGGCGTATGATACAGGGCCCTGAGTAAACGACTGCAACAGTCACAAAAAGAACAGGCTAAATTGGATTGAAACAACTACTCTATGTGGCTATGTAGCTTCTTGTGTTTAAGAAAAGGTTTCGTGAAAACTGACAGCATCCTCACCATCTTAGATGCTTGGGTTGGTCCTCCAAACCCTGTAAATAGACCAAAGGATTTCATTTTAAATATGACGGCATGATTTAAATATGCATATGTCCAGATGCGGGATTTTAAATTGCACCTAAAGCCGTGTTTTCCGGGCCTTTCTGAGTGGCCATGTCGGGCTCGTTCTGCTGGCAGTAGAAACGCAGCAGACACTGCTGGTCACAGAAATGCTTCATCTCCGCACGCCACTGCACAGACTCCGTCAGGTTCCCCTGTACCTTGCAGCAGTCGCAGCGCGCCGCCTAGTGGATACAGCCCAGAAATACAGGGATTTCAAATTACAGAGGCAAAGAAATTGGTCAAAGACCTGTAAATTACAACAGAAATTTAGAGCATGAAGGATCTCTGATATCAACAGTTACCCTAAATAAGCAATCTCTCATAGTAGCACTACATAGTGGGCGTATTTTAATATGGAGGCGACCTTTATTTCCCTTCTTCAAACGTCGGTTTAATGCAATATGTCAGTCCTGTACAATCCCCTGTGTTCAGTGAACAAGCAGCATTATCAGGGTTTGATCACATAATCTTAAAGTTAGGAATGATCAAATCAGTGTACCTTGTAGTACCAGTCATGAAACTTTTTAGCACACGTCTCGCTACAGAAGTCCCTGCTGACTCCGTCTATCTGTTTGGTGACAGATTTCTTACACATCTGGGTGCAGTGGTTGCAAGTGACACACTTCAGGCCCAGACGCCTGGCAAAATCCTGCTTGAACAATAACTTACAGCCTGTAGAAGGAATAAATAAGACAGCCTGATATATCACACCTGTCATTATGACTAAATGTAGTACATATCTTAAAATAATCCATACAATTCATTAGAACATTGTCCTCATAACCTAAAGATAAAAATCACAGCATGTCATGATGTGAACAGCAGTAGATTTAATCACAGGACAATGCACTGTTAAACGTGGCCAGAAATTCAACATTAGAATTGCAACAGAATAATGACCTTCACTACAGAAGGGCCTCTTCACCCCTGAGAACTTCACAGTCTCATGCAGAGTCTTCTCTTCTTGACAGTACTCGCAGAACGTCACTATACAGTGGAGCTTCTTGTAGTCATCACAACAGGACTTACTGCAGAACTGATGCACTTTATCCTGCAGATTATAAATAATAATAAATAAATAAATAAATAAAACAAAAAAAAAAAAGAACTCTGTTCCATGGAAAAATTCCAGCATATGGGTTTGGAACAACACGAGTAAATAATGGCAGAATATTAATTTTGAGGAGAAGAATTCCTTTAAAATATCGAAATCTTATTAAATAATAGGCTAATTGAAAATGTTCTCACCTCCCACTCCAGAATCTCTGGCTTCAGGTTGAAGGAACCTCGACAGTAATTGCATTTTAGCTGAATGTTCTCTGAAGCTGAAGTAGGAAGTTGCCCATTGGCTGATGTTTGGATGGTGGCATTCTGCAGGGGGCATTTGGATAACAAAGCCACCAGTAGAACATTACTATTGTGTACTAAGACATGGACATTCCTAGCATTTAATGAGGCATGTACTAGCTTGAGTTCTTCTACTCAGGGTTCTACAGAAATACCAGATAAAACAAGCTTTAATGGCATCTGAAGTACCTGGAACTTAGTGACACATTGTGAACTGCAGAAACTCAAAACTTTCCCTTCAGGCAGAGTTGCCTGATATTGAGGTAATGCATTTCTCTTACAGAAGTGGCACGAGGGCTCAGAATCTACAAATACAAACAAGATCAAGCATGAGCTGACATTTATAACAGATACTCAGTTCTTATAACCCCAAATCTGTGACTCAGTTTGTAGAAATCAAATTGCCAAGCAAGCATAAATGTCGTAAAAACTATATGGGCATGATAAAGTGGTGGTCAGAATTATTGGCACCCTTGGCAAATGTGATCAAAGATGACTGTAAAAATAAATCTGCATTGTTTATCCTTTCATCTTTAACTCAAAAATAGCAAAAATCTAAACTTTCAAAGAAGGAAAAGTATTGAAAGTGGGGAGAGAAAAAAAACAAACAAAACACAACCACATGATATTAAATAAATGTTTTACTTTTTGCAACCTCCTTTTGTCAAGATAACAGCTCTGAGTCTTCACCTATAATGCCTGATGAGTTGAGAACACGGCCCATTACTGGATTTCTAACAGAAGCGGTCAGGTTTTGATTTTCTTTTATCCTTTGGCATTTGAGAGAATCCATGACACCATGTATCTGAACAACATGTCCAGGACCTCCAGCACAAAAATAGGCCCACAACATTAAAGATCCAGCAGTATATTTAACCGTGAGGTTGGGGTACTTTTTATCCATGTGTTCACCCATCTGATGGGTTTGCTGCGAAAAAGCTTTTTTAGTTTCATCTAACCAAAGAAGCCGGCCCCGTTTGAAGTTCCAGTCTTGTGAACTGAATATGCTGAAGATTGTTTCTGGATGAGAGCAGAGGACTTTTCTTGAAACCCTCCCAAATAACTTGTGGGGATGTAGGTCCTGTTTGATAATATTTGTTAGGCTTTCTGAGATTCAACTAATCTCTGCAATTCTCCAGCTGTGATCCTTGGAGAGTCTTTGGCCACTCAAACTTGCACATTGGGATGATTTAGATACATGTTCTCTTCCAGGCAGATTTGTAACATCTTTAGTTGATTGGAATTTCTTAATTCTTGCCCTCAAAGTGGAAATGGGGATTTTCAATGCTTTAGCAATTTTCTTAAACCCACTTTCTATTTTGTGAAGCTCAATCAATCAACAATCCCCCCACTTTCAATTCTTTTGCTTTAATGAAAGGTTACATTTGGCTAATTTTATGAATTAAAAGATCAAAAGGATAAATAATGCTTTATTTTTATAGTCATCCTTGATCACATTTACCAAGTGTGCCAATAATTCTGACCACCACTGTTTGTACTGCAGAACAAAAAATGTAGACAACATTTTGTATATTCAGCACATTATGAGAACCACATCAAACTTAGGCATTAGGGGAACACAAACGTAGGTTGTTTGGCACCTATGAAGTGAGAGTCACAATATCAGCCCTAGGTTGTGATTATCTACTCACTCTGTGCAGCAGCTGTGAATTTGCTCTTGGTCATACAGGCTGTGGTGCAGTAAGACTCCATGGCTCCATTTGACCCAATACACTGAGTGGCATCAAATGATCTGCACATCACCTTACATCCACTACACTGAACTATCTTCCCATGAGTCTGTGGAAAGAGAATGATTGAGAGTAATCACTAAAAGCATTAAAACTAGGGCTGCACAATTCATCAAAACAAAGCCTAAACTGAAATGGCTTGGTGTGATTAAATTACAAAGGCTCCGGTTTAATTAAATGTGCGCTGCACATTTCAGATTGAAACAGCACTGTGTTCTTTTACATGCGTCACGTTTTCAGTGTCTTAAGGCCCGTCTAGACTAAGAACGATAACTATAAAGATAACGAGAAAGATATAGCTCTAAAAATTGATATAAATATAAAAGAATAGCACTGTCCACACCACAGCTATAACGATAATGATATAGGCTAGAGAAACAATACCGTTGGGATCACGTTCAGAACTGTTTTTTTCCAGCTGTTGAATGATAAAACACTGATGGCCAATCAGAAGGGCTCCCGCATTTAAAATGACAGACGACATTGTGGATCAGTTAATCGCCGAGGTCCAGAAAAACCCACCACTGTTTGAAAGGTCAAACCCACTTTTCAAGAAAACTTTAAAGAGAACTGGAAAACATACATCCCATTGGAATAAAGGGTGAGGAGTTTTAATGGTGAAATCATTATTCTAGGCTAGCAAACAGTGTAACATAAAAAATGACCTCAGGTACCCAGTGCTAGTTGACATTGATTTGCTTCCTTTGAAGTTAAAGTGAAAAAGACTTGGGCTTGTTTTTATTCCACTATATTTGACTTCGTAGGCTAAATTCGCTGTTAGATTAGATCGATTACACTAGCTATTCACACGAAACATAGCATGCTGAAGACATCTGCTGGTTAAAGTCATGCAAATGCAACAAGAACGCCAAAAACATGTTGTATACACTTTAAATCTGCAGCAAATGAGCCAAGAACGAACAGAACCTTATTGTTTGTTAGTGTGGATGCAAATATAGTTATCGTTCTTGGTGTGAACGGGCATTTAGAGTGGGATTTTCACAGAACTGTGGGATGTGAACCTTAAAGTTTGACTTTGTAGAGTTTCTTGAAGGAGTGATTTTTTCTAAAACACTTACCTGTTTATAGTCCCTGATGCAATTTTGACAGCAAAAGCGTTTTTGCTGACCGTCGATAAGTAAAAAGTGGTTCGCTGTGGCACGACTTGGCAGGTAGTTCCCGCACTGTTCGCAGCAGTTCATAATGAGCCCATTAGCCATACGGTAACGATTAAAGCAGGCGTCACTGCAGATCTTGTGGGTCACATTCTTGAAGCTCACCTCATGTCGAATCTGGAGAAGATACAAAAAGACATGCATCAAAATGATCAACTGTATTCAATGCTCATTCAACAAATAAATTAACATTATAAATCAACAAAAAGACTACTATTTTGGTATAATGGTCTTTTCTGTTCCCAAGGTGATCGCTATGGATACACCACAAATAGAGTCAAGGATAGCAGTAACCACGGCTACAAGGCTGGACACTTGATAGCGCTCGAAAATGATATTTTACAATGCGCAACAATAGAAGGTGGGTGAAAATTACAGTACTTGGGTTTTCCATCCAGTTGCAATGAACCTGTATTGCAGATACAATGAATATGTGTGCTAATTCTGACCATCCTTCCTAATTGGCAGCACTTTCAAAGGCAGGATTCCAGCGCTCTACTGCGAGAGAAAATTATTTGGCCAAGCAAGTCCTAATACAGTCAAAATTCATAAATTTATGTACATAATAGCATCAGAGTAAAAGCTCCCTTAAGCACATTGCATCATTTGCAGTGTATACGGTCTTGCTGAATGTAATAGGAATAATCTAGCTCTAACGTGTCACTATTCATCATTAATTAATATTCAAAATCTAAGCCTTTACTATAGTAGGATCCATTAATTCACAAGCATCACCAATAGGAGGAAGCTGGCTCTCAATGGAACAGAGAAGGAATGGAAGGCAAAGAAAACATTCAAAATCTGATGAGAAGTTTCTCAGTTGAAAAAAATGGAAGCAGTCCAGGAGGTCACAATAAATACTGATTTTTGCATAAAGAGGCCATTTTGTTAATTTTTTTTTTTTTTTTTTTTTACATTTTGCGTACATATTTCCTGTGTTTTCTGTTTGTATCGTGCAACAAAGCTGGTGGTGGCCTAAGGCTTTTGCTCAGTACTGTATATATGTCAGTGCAATTGAAATGGTTCAGCATTGAAAAGGTCTAATGCCCTTTGTTATGCATCAAGCATAACAACTGATCTTCGCCAGTGCCTCTAAATGTTTGTCTGTGCATCGTAAACAGAAATGCAAGCACAGAGCCCTAATTCCAAAATTCAAATTCTGAGTAACACCGTATCATAGCCAGGCGCAACAATATTCTTGACAAAAAGCAATTTGTCTGTACACATTGAACGTTAAACAAACGTTCACAGCAAATAATATTCACACAGTCACGGCTGCAGCTTGTTATGACAGGGTGTGAGAGATTCAATCCAAATCAAATGTATAGCAGAATGTAAATCTTCTGACCTCAGTGAGCTTTCCACAGACGGTGCACTTGGTTTTGAGCTGGTTCTTCTGAGGATTCTGTTTGTTTTCATAAGCTGCCAGGCAGCCTGTGCTACAGAACTCCTGAAATGATTCACTGGAGTCCACCTGGGCCACTATAGTGCCTCCTTTCATATTGGTAATGTCTCTGATTTGGAGAAAAAGACAAAAGAAAGAATGACACACTAAATGAAGAAAGAAAAAACGATCAAACTGTGCGTTTACAAGTAAGAGTGGTTAACTGTCACTTTAACCTGTGGTTAGCACTTTTAGACATAAGATCACTCTCTGAAACTCTTTTTAAAAAAACGTACTTCTTGCACATGGTGCAGCTCTTCTTAGGAGTGGGCTTATGGGAGAAGGCAGACAGACAGGTTGTCGAGCAGAACAGGTGGGACGATCCTTTGCGCTGGTACGCAGTCTGGCCTTTCTTCAAAGGCTTCTTACAGTTGGCGCATGTGACTTTCATGGTGCGCTGTGGCTGCTGGGATCCTGAGGAGGACTGGCAGGGAGGTTTGGACAAAGGAGCTGCAGGAGACGGCGAGTCCACTCCAGGCTGCTTCTGGTTACGGGGAAAAGAGGCCGACTGGGAGATCCATGAATCTAAAGGACCAAAAAAAGATTCAACCACATATTCATCATCACAGACCCTATTAAGACCACCTCAATTTTTGGTTTTTGAATCCTGGCAACAACAACAACAAAAAATACTACCTTCAACTACTGTAATTTATGCAGATGAATGGATCAAGTGCTCAAAATCTTTAAAGATCAATAGAGCATCTCTTAAAGATCTTATTATAAACACTTCATCTGTGCATTCTAACTTCATAATATTTAATCAAATCATAACTTGACCGTCCAGTGAAAACAACAGACTTCTTTCTGGTGACATATGCCAGACTTCTACAATCATTTAATCCTTTTGAACTCAACCCAGCAAGATCAGGTTCATCTGCATAAATTCTGAGAGCAACGCTCACGTCATTAAATACAATCAACAAGCGATGCATATAAACAAGTCCCCACCCTACAATTGTTCTTTTTTGACAATACATTTCACTAAAATGAATCAGAATACTGAAGAAAAGATCTGCCGCTACTTCAGTTTCATTGCAGCTTTAAAATATATTTAATATCAGTCAGTGTACCGACTTTCCTAGTGGTGTAAAGATCTTTGCACAACATGCATTACAAATAATGGTGCACCGCTTTTGGAAATTGAAACCTCTAATACAGATATGGTATTGTTTTCTTAGTACTAGAGAAACAAGTCAATGCAAGCCTTATGTACATCATGCTCTGTGTAAAGGATGACACAGCAGCTCCATGCAGATTACTTACCAGATCTCTGGTGTGTCCTTGTTTCTCCATTCTGCACAGGCTGGCTTGCAGCGCTAATGCGTCCAGGGTTGAATGTGGGTGAAGGTCTGCTGGCTGTACCCTGGTTCTGCTGGGCCTCTGGGTTCAGACTGAATGCACTGCTGATCTGCAGTCCATTCTCAGCCCCCTCCAAATCCTCCAACCGGCCTGCCACTGGACCGCCCTCGCCTTTCAGCGACGTCACATTCGTGATCATGAGGTTTATATCCTCTTGTTCGCACACCGCCAGTGGCGTTGCTGTTGATGTTGCCATGGCAACCGCAGAAGAGTCCATTCCCAGCGTGGTAACGCTAGCGATTTTGATTTCAGAGTCAGGCTCTGTGCTGCTGAGGGCATCCTTGGACTCAGGGGGCGGCAGGCAGGAAGAGGCGGCACTCTTGAGCTCTGAATCCTCCTCATCGTCGATAACGATTGGCTCGCTCTGGCTTTTGGCAGTCGTGGATGCGGTTGTGCCGGTGGTGGCTGCAGAGGAGGGAGGACTGGGCGTTTTGGAGGAAGCTGTTGCTGTGGTAGCCAACTCTGCACAGTCATTGGTCGCAGCAAGCGTCTCTACAGGTGTGGGGCTGGGGGGCTGTACTGTCCCCTGAGACTGAGCAGGAGGCCCTTCTACCAATACCACATCGTCATCATTGTCTTCTGAGGCCTTGGGCAGGTCTGGTGCCGTCTGTGACTCTTCTGCAGATGGAGTCTGCTCTGTCGTGGGTGTTTCCATATGACCCTCCTCCTCCTCCTCCCCTGTGACCGTACCTGCCTCCTCAACATCTGCCCTGGCTTCCAAATCTCCATCCATCGCTTAGGCAACCACCTGTAGACGCAAACACAAAGAGCTGAACAATTACCTGAGGAAGCAAAAAAGACAGCCTGTAAACGGCTTGTTGATCAATAATCCTTGTATTGCAGAAAGAGGAGCAAAATATGATCGGACAACAGCCAGCCTTAATTGAACAAATTAGCTCAGTTTACCATTAACAATGACCGATGTCAATGCGATTACGAATTTACCAAAGGATTACAAAAGCTCAAATTTCAACAAGGAGTCTCTGGAGAAAAACCCCCAAAATACAACACTGCTGAACTTACGAAATCAACGAAAGTGAAAATGATTTAAAGTCACCAAGTATCCATGACATTATCAAGAAACAGTAACCCAAATTATTCACTCAAACAAAAGGCTAATAAATGAATACTCTTACGTCATCAACATGTGACCCATTTAGACTTTTATTACTGGGCTCAACAAATAATCATTCGCCTAACTGCGCTTTCCCCAAAATTAAAATCAATGCATGTGTTATTTAAAGTACAATAAAAATAAATCAACAAAAACATACTAACATCTAATCGTTCGGTCTCTCTGTAGAATCTCTGACTATAATCATGTAGATTAGTCAATAGTACATAGAGAAATCAGTCTGACACCACTTTACAATGAATGGATTGTCAGAGGAGACACAGATTTCCAAAAGCAAAGACTTTGGTTGAACTTTAATACATCTGAACTGCAATGCAGAGCATGGAGTCTGTCTCGGTCCATTCCCAGGCTTTGACACGGAATGCCCCATTTCAGATCTTAATGTTGATGCAATACCGGCACAGACTGCGCGTGAAGGCGACGCCAAACAGCAAATACAAAAACAATGCTCAAATAGACGTGACACAAACAAGTTAACGTTTTAAATCTGTGGGCTTTGCTTGCAGGCTGATGTCATGATCAGGATGCTGGAGAGAGGAAAGTATGCAGTGCTACTGAACCACCTCTCAGACGTGATATAACCACATGCATATGCGCCACGCGCGTGCCAAGTCTGCATTCTAAGCAACAACGCAAATGTTTTAAGGTCCCCACTAAAATGCATCACAGCTTCATGGCCCCATAAAGATGCACTTCTCAAGTACCAGATGTGTCAATCATCAACATATGGAGTCATTTTGGGGCGATTCCTACCATTCACCCCTGGGCCGTGCCCTTGACTCTGGACCCTTCGTATCCACACACACACACACACACACACACACAACTGACCGTGTTCCGCGCGCTGTCAAGGCAACCGGATGACGACGTCAACACGCTGCGTTTCATAGGCTTTCATTATTTTCTGGAAACTCAAGGGCCAACGGGTCTGCAAACTTGCTACGCGAGACCCCCAGGCGGGAGGAGCCTCCCAATCTACCCCAACTGCCCCTCTTCACGCAAAATCCCCGGCCCATGTGTCGATGGTGCTCCCACCCCTGGCCTCTCTGGCGCATGCAGCCATTGGATTAGCGGCGAACTGGAGGGAGGAGAGCCTCCGAGACTGCGCCATTGTTATTGTAGCGACAAGAAATAGTCAAAAGTAGTTCTCAGTGAATGATCCCCGCGACAAAATTGGAAGGAAACTGAATTAGAATGTCATCTATCCATGTATATGCATAACGGCGCTCTAAAATATGTAATATTTGCATAACAACCCACATATAACACTGCGACCAATTTCGAGTCTTGCCATGACACACTGAGCACACTTCTAACACGGCCATTTAGGAAAGTACGTCTGCTTTTGGCTATACTTATGATCCCTTTAAGGATTTCTACGAGAATTAAGTTTTCTTGCCGGTATTACACTTGAGTGAAGGTTTAATTGAAGTTACCCCAGACCGTTTACCACTTGCAATCAAAAGGCAATACATGTGGTGCCCTGTGGGGGCGCTGCACTGTTAAGAAACATCAACTATAACGCCTATAGGTGACCAGCCACAAATGTTCCACTAAATATTCCAAGCTTGTCAATTTACCTGTGGTCTAAAAGCACATGTACTTATGAGCCACTAAAACAGGAGCCACCTACAAATTGGTAAATCATCTTGCCCCCTTCAGTCAGTGGGTAGCACTGCTTCATGTCCGCCATTAGAGAGCGAGCGAAACAATGCGCGAGCGCATAGGCAATAGCACCCTGCCACGGCGGAGGGGGGAAATCTCAGGCGGGGTAAATTTGCACGTTAAATTACCCTCGCGTACAAACACAGGTGACCCCGATAGTTTCCTCAGCTCGAGCTCCACGGCGGGCATAGTTGTAGAAACTTTGGCCAATTACGTACAGTTCAGCATCAAAACGCCAGAGAAATTCTTACCGGAGTAGAGCTGGAGATGTTAGAGCGCCACTTTTGTGCCTTGACATAAATCCTGGCGCGCATGCGTGAAAACGTACGTAAGTTCCAGGCGCGTGGGAGGAGAATACTGCCAGCGAGCTCTTCGCGCTACTCACACTGGATCGTGCGCGCGTTGGTAATGGGAAGTCCGATTTGTTTATGGGAATCGGCTCCTTTGAACACTTCCTTTCAAAGACCCGGTTAAAACACGATTCCGTGATTCTTTGACGCCGTGACCTATAACCCCACCACGTGATCCTTGACATCCCAGTGTGGCACACTATATGTTCTTAAAAGTTCCATTTGTAGGCACCTTGTGCTATTGCTATTTTCTCGAGATGCTATAATCACCTCACTCATCTTTTCCTGGCTCAGTATGAATCAGGCTTTTTCAGCAGAAACGGTTCTCGGTTCAATGAGTCAGTGAGTTGTTGACTCGAAAACATCTCTGAACGAATCGTGAGCGAATGAATCGATTCAGATTCATTGTGTGAAATGGTTCAACTGATTCGTTGAAAAGAATCGACTCGAGGACTATTCGTTTACAAAGCAGAGATGGCTGGCGCGCGCAAGCGTAGCAGGAAAACTGAGCACGATGACACGACGCTTTAGATTTAAAGTGTATTTCGTCTCCTTGAAATTTTAAATTTGACAGTCCAGGGAAGTCATGCAAGATTTGTAAATCAGAGCTTACGTTGTTTTGGTCGATTTCATCCTAATGGGATATAAATAAACGCTTTAACGAATATATATATGATAATGTGTTAGGGAAAAAGTGAAATGGTTGAAAGGAAAATGTCCATTTATTTAATCAGTTTAGAGGAGAATTTTTTACAGATTAAGCTTTAGATACTTGCACACTTCTCTCAAACCAAACAGTAAAAAAAGCTGCAGTTATACACAGTTTGTAATCAGTAAGCAAGTAACGTTACACTTGGGTGAAAACATGGTGACGGAACTGCGTTACGTAAGAGTCAAAGTTATATTTTAGGAATCCTTTCTGTAATAAATCCTTTCATGAAACGTATAACTTATAACGAACTTTTCTGACTTCAATTACTCAAAACAAGTGTCCTTAAAGACTTCTTTAAAAACTTCCTTGCCCAAACAACTGGACTCTGATGGGATCGAAAGAGGAAGCGAATCGAGTGACCCAGTTTGTCGTGAACTATTGAGAGTGACTAAAAACTACGTACTATGGGTCAAAAATAAAACAACGCGCTTGAGTGCTGACTTTTATTTTGACAAAACAGATAGGCCTATTATTTTATGTCTGTATGGGGTGATAGGCAGCAGTTTATTAAACTTTTGTATGACAGACACACACGCGAATATTGTTTTTTATGTTTTTAAATATATTTCAGCAGATGTAGGTGAATCCTTCAGGGCTGCTAAAGCCACTCAACTCAACTTTGTTGACCAATTCTGTTGATTTGGTCACAGCAGTCGCCAGTGTTCTCTGTTTTTGCTTTTTTCAAGACTTCTTCTAGGCCAATGGAAATGTACCCATGTGTCAACAGCACAAATAATTTCAAGGTGTTCAAATTATTCTGGATGTGACCAGGAAAGATGTGCCAGAAATAAAGGCCAAAGCATGTATGCAAAATTATATGTTTAATCAGAATAACCCTGGTTTCTTAGTGCTATGTAATATGTTTGTTATTTCCCCCAAAAATGTTCCTTTTTAGCTGCTGGCTGTTAAACCAATGGTTAGTTTGATGTCATTACACATCTAGTAAACCGGGGACTACATCAAGAAGTAGTGGGCAATCGATATATCGCCAAGGTCAACATATCGGTCAGTATCTGGCATTTTATAAATATGCCAATTTATCTGTTTGGGCCGACAAGCGTCTGAAGCAGGTCTTTTATTTTGACAGTGCCATTACCCATGACCAATTTTAGTTTTAACATTTAATGTGAACCATATTAACCATTTAATTTCAATGAATATATAGAGATAAAATGTAATATTATATACACAAGCTTTAGAATCAATAGATAACTTTAAAAATATCTAGAAGTACTGGAACTACATGTTCCAGTCTATTCAAAAATACAAAGTACAAGTACACACAAGACTGTGTACTTAACAGCTCTAGTGAGGGAAAGAACTACAATCCCATGAAGCACTGCAAACAGCATAATCAAATTTTTACTTATTTTGAGAGCTTACAGAGATTATATCAGTCATAGTGTTTCATGGGAGTGGGCGGAGCTAATGAGATCTTTTGGCACATGTTGCTTTTTCGACTCTCTGATTGGTGTAATTTTCTGTACAGCATCATAGGTGATGTAGATTTTCACCAGGAATTCCAGTGATAAACATCATTATTTTAAAAATTAGCTGAAATAATGCAAACGGACATCTTACACAGAAGAAAATAACATCAATTAACAGCCTCTTAACTCACTGTAGGTCTGTCTTTAAAAGTTTCTAAGTTATAACAAATCAATTTCCCTATGGAGAAAATGAACTGAGTTTTTACTGCTGGAACCTTACAGTTGGACTCTACCGTGAGAGCAATTTGAAAGCTTACAGAATCGTCTGCTCTCTAATCGATCTTGCGATACTTTGGTGTCATAACTTCAAGTCGAACACACCTAATCAAACCATGTGATTAGCTGTTAGCTAGCGATGTCACACTTTCATTTGTACATGCTCCATATTTAGTTGACAGAGAAAGTTTAAGGTACCAACATTGGATTTGTTAGGTTTTGTCTACTAAAAACTAATCCTGTAACCCTCTGAACTTATTCCCATGTGAAAACTCTGCTGCCCTTATAGAATATATAGTAGACATTTTGATTACAAACATCTCTAGTTGGCTGAGGGCCATCTTTCCCATCTGAACACATCTAACATGCATTTGCTCGGAAATAGTCTCTTGTGACAATGAATGTGTATATTAAATCAAACTGCAGGGATGAAAATCCCCAATGCTACACCAGTTAAGAGAATAACTATTTCTTTCTGAAATGTGTAGGTTGCTATATTAAAGATGAGTGAAGACAAAATATTGATTGTTCTGGAAATATATGTACAGTTTATTTACTGTAATCAAAAGAGGTGGTGAATCAATGAGCAGTCTTTCTCTCCAATAGCACAATGATAGGACAAAGAGAGGTAGGCCATGAAGAACAGAATAAAAGAAATCTTCACTCCACTTCTAAAACTTTTTCAGGATGAGCCCAGCTGTAAATTCCCTCTGTGATTCTTAGTTCAGTCATAAACGGTTTTATATAATGTCTGTGAAAATACACTCATGTGACTTGTATAGTCAGTTTGAGAATATGACCTGAGCTCATGTGCTGCCAATTTAACAGTTATATAACTAAAGTCAAATGCAAAATCTAATAAGAAATTAAACTGAGCTGATGTACAACCTGCCTGACAACAAATAGGTGCACACATGAAAAAGGTCACATTCCCTACTAATCAGAATTTAAAAAAAAAAAACCTGCTCTACTGATCACTCCAACCGGTTTGGATCCTCCCCTCAATGCAAACACATAAGCCCTTAAAATATCTCACAAACCGATTGAATACATTCATACACTTCTTCAACTATAATGGCTTCACTTTGTCCAATTTAGGATTCAAGCCATTAGTTCATGCTTTTTAAAAACCATCACATTCTCAGGAAACAAAAAGCACACTCTCTGATGTTCAAAGTCACATTGGGTCCAGTCTTGTCACAGTCCCACAAGCACATAGCAACAGGGAGACAAGAGCCGCTCGTTCATTTCTTCATTCTCTCTGCAGAAGCAATGCAGATAGAAGCACATCAGACGAGCGTGTGGTTGGGTTAAACATACAGAACAAAGAATAGTGGGTAAATCTGGAGTGATAAATTATTCTATTTAAAAGAAAGGAAAAAAAAACAATAAAAAGGAACACTTTACAAATAAGATTTACAAATGACCTTCAGATTTAAGCTCAATGTGTCACACTTCATGCTGACCTCATGTGTAATGCAGTTGCTATTCAAAAATCAGACCTCCGGGAACTTAACCAAGCATGAGTTTATAGTCACATTGTGATTTGTGACTGTTGTTATTGACCTGTTAGTACTTCAGTCTTTCCCCAAAATAAAACAAAACAGTTTCTAAACTGTCTCCTGCTCAGCATGTGTCAGGGCTAGGAAAAGTTTCAGTTCTTGGAGAGACCGAGCTCCTGCAGTGACCTTTGACCTGGAAGGGAGGACTATGGTATCACTGTAACTGGACTCTGTATGCACAAATCAGGAGTTTAACCTGTGGAAAGAGAGAAACATATATCTTGATTAATACATTCAAATGATCATGTTTGCTTAGCTTAGAGTTCCCACTTTTCCATGATAAAGTTTTAAAGGGGATGTCTAATGCCATTGCATGCATTCGGACTTGTTTACACTGTTAAAAAGTTGAAAAATTAGTTGGACATACGACCGAGTATTTCTGTGCCAAATACATTCCTTCAGGTGTTCATATCAGTTTCGGATTGCGTTTTTTTTTTTTTTTTTTTTTTTTATGATGACGTCAGCAGCAAATTACTTGTATGGACACTTCTCCCAGAACAACACATGCAAAACTTCAGTTAGAGCGAAGTAAAAGCACACCCATCAACATGGTTCGTTTGGGTTACGGAAGCCGTTTCTTTTTGTTTTCCGGGGCAGCAATGGAATTGAGCAAATACTTGTGTTTATTCCAGGCATTTCGGTGACGGGAACGCTAGATTTGCAGATTGTTTGAAACTGAAAGATGGAGCAGTCTCAGCGATAAAATATTCCAGTTATCAGTCATGAGTCGGACACACAGAAATAAAACTGCACCAAATGTCTGTTTTGTTGGCAATTAGCATGTAAGTGCATAATGTAAACAACGTAAACGTATAGTGAATAAAAAGTTATTCAGGGATAATGCGATGATGTATTGCGTGTGATGTCGCTCCGCCCATGGCACGTCTGATAAAACTAAAGACTCTTTGGAGATATGAAGGATGCAATACTATAGGTAAACAAGATTAACATGAGATTGGCAGAAACGGTGTGTATTATATACGCTTTAAAAATCATATGAAAATATCGTTCACACTGATCTATGAATTGATTAGAATGAATTTGAAGCAATAATAATAATAATAATAATAAAAAATCTATACAGAATTATTGTTATTATTAAGAATTTAGAATTAATATATTTCCATGACTTTTCCAGGCCTGAAAAAAGAAAAAAACATGTCAAGTCGCAATGTAACGGCCAGTACGAGTGTAATGCATGCGCATTTCAACTTATTGATGTCGAGTGTGTTTAAGCTGTAAAGGTATAGCTTGTGTATTTTTTTTATTCATTGAGTAGCTCCGTTGTGTCTGAAGTGACTCCACGGTGACTGCTAATGAGCTCTTTTACAGCAAAGAGTACTTGGGAGTAGCGTTTTGGCAAAAGTGTAAAAATTACAAGGCCAAAAAAAAATAATAATGTGCACAAATAAAATGTTTACAATAATTTTAATACTATGCACTTAAAAAACGGATAAGGCTGACTTTCACATTCCCAAAAGACCATGGTAATTAGCTACAAGTTTGATTATTTTACAGATACCATATCCAACTTGTTTGCTTGCTTCAGTGCATGTTCAGGCATTAATACAGCAGTATCTAAATTCTCATATTAATATTAATATTAATGTATAACAGTCCAAATTACCTTAGCTGTGGGGGACTCTGCCAGACGAATGAACAGTTTGTTGGCTCCTTGAACAGGACTGAAAGAGTATATGAAATGGCTGTCCTGCAGGGGGAGCAGCACGCAGAATGTGAGAAACTGCAGACATTCATCAGAACAAAGAATTGATACATTTGAATAAGGATCATTCATGACATCAGCATCTTACCAAGAAAATGGGCAGCTGAAACTTGTCATTCAGGACGACAGCATGGACACTACAGGGCCCGCAAAGTCTAGCTGTGATCTCATTAAGGAAGTTTGCATGGAAGATGAAAAGCAGGATGCCAGATCCTGTGACAGAAAACACAATAATGACACATTAATTTGGTAATAAAATGGCAGTTATTGAAAACAGAAGGTTTTGAAGCAAGTATCTCACCTTCTCCGGGTGTGTGTTGAGGGGGTTTGTAGTTGAACTCCAGTGAAAAGTCTGGCCCCTCACACAATCTATGGCAAGCCAAAGGAAATACAGGTTCCAGCAGTGCCAGCCGCGTTTCAAAATAAGCTCTGATTGTCTCCTCCGCCACTGTTGATAACCTGTGAGATGCGTTTCACACATGCGTCTTTATATTAAATGCATTAATGTATTGACCCATATTAACATATATCGCCTATCACACATAATCCATATTATATATACACATACATACATGCATATATACATACACACACACACACACATATATATATACATATATATATATATATATATATATATATATATATATATATATATATATATATGACACGGTTCACAAAACCCACGGTTCGGTTCGTATCATGGTTTTAGGGTTACGGTTTTCGGTTCTGTACGGTTCTTGTTGTTATTTTTTCTTTTAATCTTTGACACTCCAGAAATTTCCTTCAGCATATGATATATAGCTTATTAGCTTAATTATCCACAATTTAGGATACAGTATTAACATTTTTGTAATGTAATCATACATAACTGAATTTGACTTGACTTTAAGCACATTATTGGGACCATCTCTGAGTAAAAGCTGGGTGAGATTTTGATACAGCAAGAGAGAAGACGTTGATGATGACATGCTTTTCGTTTGTTTGGCATAAAAAAAGAGCATGTGTATTGTTATCTCTACAGGAACTTGTGCCTTTTTAGCACACAAAGATTGAAATTAACTGGCATTTATCAAACTCCCAACTTCAGTGTAGCTCTTACAAAAAAAAATATTTTAAAAGACAAAGAGAGGAACTCTAAAGCTCTATCTTTTAAACAAGTCAAATACTTTAAAGATAAATATATAATATAATGTAATAAAATAAACATCCCCAATGCTTTAGCTATGGCTATTGCCCGGTCCGACTTATCACTGAGAGGTTTCTTAAATGCTGCGGACAGTAGAAGTTGTTTCCCAACCGGCCCTCTCCTGTTTGTGCTTATCGACACATTGGCGTGAAGTCTTCTCAAATGAACTGTCATATTAGAAGTGTTCCATTAGCATATTGAATGCATTTTGCACAATGCTTGCACACAGTCACAGTTCTATCTACTGTTTTATTTCCGTTGTCATCGTAAGTAACATGAAATCCAAAATGTTCCCACACACCGGATTTGAACGACATGGGCGCATCCCACCAACTGCGGGCAGTCTTCATTAGGGGTTGTTCACATATCGAGCCTAAAAAAGTGTGGAAAGGCCGGCCGCGTTGCTTCCATTTTGAGCGCGCTTGCCGCGCACCTACATGGGGAATAATGAATATGCGCGTGCAAAAGACGCGATGTGTGAACGGACCCTTACTCCACTTTTACTGTCTATATGTATGTTCACGCGAAACTGAATTCGGGGCTACATCGCGCATGCATCGAACCGTGCGACGCACACACGAACCGAGACAAGCGAACCGAACGGTTCAAACGGTTTTTCATGTACCGTGCCACCCCTAATACATATACACACACACAAAGGTAGTGTTCAAAATAATAATAAATAACGAATAACGATAAACTCACGTTTGCATGTGGTCTTTGATGAGATCATATACCATAACATTGTTGCTAACTTTGGCACAGTACAAGGCAGTGTTCTTGTATTTAGACAGGATGTTGCAGTCAGCCCCATATTCAAGCAGGAGGCGAACCACATCTGCATTGCCCCTCTTACAAGCCTTAGAAAGAAAAATACAACAATCAGGAATCAGCACATAAAAGTTATTACTTAAAAGTGGAAATTGTCTAACAGTTAAAGTACAACTTAAATAATAAAATTAATAATCAAACAGTACAATTCTATTTTTTGAAAGAAATTAACATTTTTATTCTGTAAGGTATAACCTTACACAATGTATGGGTAGCCTTACACAATTATTATAAAATGTGTCTAATTTTAAAACATTTTTATTTCTAGGATTAAATAGAAAATAATGCCTATTTAGATTTTTATTCTATGAAAATTTATACGACAGAGCACCAGACTCTCTCTAATCCGCACACAAACACAAAATCACTGTGTGCCAAACTACCTAAACAATGCCTTCGGTAGGCACTGAAATGTTAATTATAATCAACAGAATAATAATAAAAAAAGTCCATAAATGATTTCCAAATGACAATTATTTTTGAACCCCACACTTTTCAGGGATCCAAAATTCTAACAGTGGAGGGTAAAGAATAAAGAAAAGGAATAGGGTGATCATTTCTGAATGGAACGATCTCATCTCTCACAGTCACACGTACAGAGCAAACATCCTTTCTATTCTAAATAACTTAATGATACAGTCTATGTTAGTGGTGGCTTGAAAGTTTTCTGTGCACATTTAAACAGTGGCTCAGGATTTGTTTAAATCCTGAATTCATTTGTGTGAATTAACACCTTGGAGATTACATTCACTTTAAATAGAACAACCTTCTCACCTTCATGAGAGCCGTTTCTCCAACCTGAGTTTGGGCATTTACAGATGCTCCTGCCTCCAGAAGTATGGCCACTGTTGTCAAGAAGTTCTGCACCAAACAGAATGGGTTACAAAAGAGACAGATGAGGGGTTGTTCACTAACAAAATCACATACTAAGACAATACCAAGACAAATATATCAATACTGTATAAAATATGCTCTAATTGACCCTTCGCAAAGACCCCTTTAGTTACTGTTGCTATGTCGACAAGTCATGCGCTCTCACGCCACACATCATGTTCTCAGACAGTTAAAAATACATTCCAGAGCAAAGAGGATACTGACAACACGTAACAGACAAGACAGAGCAGGTTACTTTTGATACGAAACGGTTTCACATTTAAAATATTGTAATTTTTTAAAGAAGTTTAAACATTAAATAGCGTACAGTGTCTCTTTAATGTGTGGTTGCTGTAGCTCCTTCAAGTGGCTCGTGAACCGATCATCTCTTCATACTAGTTCATTTATAGCATTAAATAAACATGAATGAACATCAGAAGGAGTGTTGTTTCAAGTGTGGAAAGACATGAGTACACACAAATTTTTAATTTCAAGTTCTGCAACGCTAATCTACTAACTCCCCTGACCGCTCTGTTAAACAAAAAGGTGGATTCGTGGTTATGACTGGTCAGATCGCCTGTCAATCAAACTGCCAGCGAAGGGTCAATTGTATACAGTGGGTGAAGATCCTGAATAGAGCAGTGTTGTTCTGCACCTTTTCAGCTGCATGCATCAGGGCAGTGGTGCCATTCTTCTGTCTGGCGTTGACCTTCACTCCTTTCTTAATCAGCAGCCTGAGGACGTCATCCTGACCACCTGCAGCAGCCAGCAGCGTTAAGGACATGCCGCTAGAGTCCTGCAGGTGGCAGCACAAACAAAACATTCAAAAATGTTCACACGATGTCATCTAAAATAGGTTTACTTACTTTTCTAGATCCAAAAAGCATCTTTCTTCACTGATTCAATTTCATTTCAATTCAATTCAAAATATTTCATTACATTATAAAAGATGTTCTAACAGATGAGCGGGATTGTTAACAGATAACTCTCTGTCAGCATTATATACAAGTATGTTCATTTGAGTGAAAACGTCTGTTCCTACTCAGTAAGTGATGGTTAACCCAGGGATTGAATAATGAACTGTAACATGACCCAGTATGTTTGATGAATCATTATAACAGATATCAAGACAGACACAGGCAGAGAAAGAAAAATAAGAGAGGAAGAGCGAAAGAGAAACGAGTAGCATACCTCCTGGTCCAGATTGTAGTCCTCTTTGGAACTAAGTGCACGTTTTACTGCCAGGTAATTCCCATTTTTCACTGCTTCTCGCAGCTCAGCTGAGAGTTAGAAACAAAGAACAAGAGAAAAAAATGAAAAAAAAACAGTGTTTCAATAAATGAAAGATGATTCTATTTTTTTTTTCTGTATTATCACTCACTAGGAGTTAAGGCAAGAGGAGAGAGATTCTCATCCTCTCCATTCAAATGTTTCTGAAAGTCCTCCAGTGTCATCCAGTCCAGCTTGAGCTCCACCCCAAGATTAAGAGATGGCAGTCCCCTGTCTGTGACACAGAGACTCGTGGTTACTTATGCATAAGTTATGCATTCACATATATAGCCTTTAATACATAAATAATAGGCAAATGCCTATGGATCACACACTGTGGTGTGAAAGCACCTGGTTTAATGAGTTGTATAATTTTTTTTGCCAAATTGCACATCAATATGACTGACAAAAAATAGAAACATTTATTACTATTACTTTAATAATTATGAATATTACTAAAAATATCATCAAGAGTATTTAAGAAAAATAAAAATGTTATCTACAGTAAAAGTTTAAAATTTGTAGTTTTTTGCAGTAAAATGTATAGCTTTCTTAACTTCTTAATTTTCAAACATCAAACCATCAAGCTTTTATTCTGAAACATGTTGCTTTTTCAGATGTATGTTATAAGCAACCCAAAGTCAGATACAGAGAAATGGGTTTTTTTGTGGATCACCGTTTACTGCGAAGCCACTGCTTGAGACACTGAAAACATTGGGTCGTGAGCTGCACTCATGTATAAAGAACACATTGGTGAGCCTCACTCCGAAACACACAATTTGGTAATTTTTGTGATTTCGGTTTTATTTCGATTAATCGTGCAGGTGCAAATGAACAGAATCTCAAAATCTTAAAAGTTGAACCTCTGTTAACTTCACATTGACAAGTACTAACCAGGAGTTTTGTCTGAGCGCTCTATGGTCTCCTGAGAGTCCTGATTGTCATCGCAGGCGGTGAAGACCCGTGATTCACTTCTCCTCCTCTTGTCCTTCCATCTGGAGTCTTCTGTAGAGTCAGGAGATGCTATTGACTCCGTCACAGACTTCCTTTCAAGCCGCTCTTGCCGGGCTTCTTCTGCCAGTCTTTGTGCCTCCTCCATGCGTGCTTTTCTCTCCCGTTGGGCTTCCTCAATTCTTTCTTTCTTCTTTCTCTCCTCTTCTTCAATCCTTTCTTTCCTCCTCCTCTCCTCCTCTTCCATCTTTTCTTTCCTTTTCCTTTGCTCTTCCTCTCTCTGCTCCCTTTGTAATACCTCCTTAGACTTTGGGGTCAGCTCATCTGATTTTTCACTTTTCTCCATCTCGAATGCTCCCTTCTCCTGTTTCTCGTCTATCTCCATGGAGACGGGACTCTGACCTGGTCGTGGCACTGGTAGGAGAAGAATGTATTTGTTAAATCAGGTGATCAAGCAAGACCATTAAAAATGAAAGTCAGTTACAAACGAATTTTACCATCTTTTGCCTTCTCTGTATTATCTGAATCAGGTTTCCGTGCAGGAGACTGCTTTGACAATTTAGTTTTCTTGTCATTTTTCCCTGCACCCTGCAGAAAAAGTTAAAAAAAAAATTTGACATTTGACATTTTCTGAAAACATTTCTAAGAATTCTTGAAATGTTGCCAGTAAGTAAAAGAAAAACAATTAATACTTAAACCATCTCTGGAAAGAATAAGAAAATACTTCTATTGAGCAAGAATCCATTGATTTGATCAAAAGTGACAGTAAAAACCTTTACATTGTTACAAAGGATTTTTATTTCAAATAAATGCAGTTCTTTTGAACTTCAACAATCTAGAAGTTTAGAACTTTTGAACAATCATTAAAGAATTCTGAAAATATCACGAAAATATCCACAAAAATATTAAGCAGCACAACTGTGTTATTGAAAATAAATGTTTCTTAAGCAGCAAATCAGCATATTAGAATAATTTCTGAAGGATCATCTTTTGCTGTATTTTTGATCAAATGAATGGGTTCCATCAGAGCTGTACAGACACGTACCTTTGGAGTTGCATTCTTGTTCTGGTCCACTTGCCTTCTTGGTACACGATCTTTTGCCTCACAGTTAAGCAGGAACTTCTCAAACATGTGAGAGGCACCACCCTTCTCACCACCTTCTTTCAGCTCTTCCTCTTTGGGTTTGATGGGGACTGTTGATGTTGTGGATGAGGAGGAGGAGGAAGAGGCAGATGAGAGCCGTTGAGAAGGCAGGGTTGCTTCTTGCCCTTTGCTTTTGACCTTTGACTTGGGTGCGGACGTGGCTGCCCCTGTGTCACTGGAATCTGGCTCCTCCTCGCTGCGAGAAGACTTGCTCGTGCTCTTGCTACTAGAAAGGTTCTTGAGCTTGTTTGCACCACTTTCTTTGAGCAAAGCCATTGAAACGTCTACTTTTTTAGGCTTCTTCTCTTGAATCAGGTCTTTGAAACCTTGCAGTTTCAGGTCAGGCTTGACCTTCTTCTGCTTGGCCTGCTTAAGGTCGCCTCCACTATCACTTCGCACAGATTTGTCTGTGGATTTTGCTGTTATGGATCTGGAGGAATCATTTGTTTCTGTGTTTATCGTATCATCCGTGTGGGTCTCAGAGGGCACATCGCTCTTATCATCCTCTTCGTCTGAGGAATCGATCTCTTTTCTTGACTTGATTTTCTTTTTCTTGTGGTCGTCTCCGCTCTCTTTCTTCTGTTTTCCTCCATCTTTAGGTTTGTCAAGCTTTTTTTGCTTCTTAAGAGAAACTGGGGCATCGTCTTCATCGGAGTCAATGAGCCTCTTCTTTGTCTCTTTTTTAGGAGGTGCAGGGGAAGGATCCCTGCTCTCATCCTCTTCCTCATCCTCAGACTCAGGCGCAGGCAGAGGCTTGTCCTCCCTCCATTTCTCCTTTTTCTTCTTCTTCTTTTCCTTCACAGGCATCTCATCATCTGATTCGTCCACTTTCTTCTTTTTCTTCTTCTTCTTCTTTATAGGTGATTCTTTGAGTTTATCTTTATCGCTGTCACTCTCCGAGTCGGCATCAAACAGATCACTCTTCATGGGCAGCTTCTAGGTACAACGGAACACAAATCAGTATTCACAAAGACTTTAGCAAGTAAACCAGATATTACATAGTCCATACAAGCTTTTAGAAAAACTAAAATCATGTGAACACATCTTAAGAGTCTCACCATGCCACTTTCTTTCTTTGGCTTCATCTCGGCAAGGGCCTTCTTGTAGGCCAGCAGCACCTCCCTGCAATCATCCAGATGCGCCTCAGGCTCCCAGGTGTCATCGTCCGATGAATAGTTCTTCCATCTCACCCGATACAGCACCACTCCCTACAAAAATGTAAGAGGTCAAAGATCATGGCCTGTGTCACTGGGTTATCTACAATCTCCAAACAGCAATATCACTAAAGTTCATGAAACCATACAGGTTTATACACTCATTTAAGGGGCATGAAGCGCCGCAACACCGGGTAAGCTTGGTTTATACTCGACGCAGACGTATAGGTATGAAGGTGAGTGTGGCAAATAATTAGGTCATCGCGGTGTGGGTGGTCATGCGCATTGAGTGTGCGGTCATGTGTATTGAGTGCGCGAGACCCCATTTCGTGTTTTGGTTTTTTTGTAACTGTTAGTGGCACCGATTCAAAAGAAGCACGACTTCAAGACGATTCTGGCTCAGTTTGGGGAAAAGCGGGCACAGTCGTTCAAGGCTCACGAAATTATAAACAAGGCTTTAGTTCTCACCAGTTTTGAACAAATTCTACCAAATTGGTAGAATTGGTACGCTGTGGAGTGGAGGTGGAGACAGACAGCAGATCCAATCGGTTTTATTTCACTTTCATTGAGTTGACGCATCAAAGTTTCCAACAATTGCAGGCACCAAAGTAAACAAATATATTTCACATGGTTTTGTAAGCTCACAGTAAACAAATACACACATATTCTGGGACTCAAGAGGATGAAAACAGCACAAAATTAACCAGTTTTCCCAACAATAAAAATGAACGGATGTTAATATTTTATACCATGATGTGCAAGACAAACACCTCTGTTAAAATCTTAGAAAATGCGTTTAATGTTTTATGACCCTTTTAGGTAGCCTGTTATAAGAATGAGAACCGTTCCTTAAGTCGAAGTATTACAATAAAAGTAAGTTAAAGCTAAATATAGACATATAAAAATAAAAATTACAAAAACAAAATGACAATCTTCAAAAATGAAAAGTGAAAACTGATAAAAGCTAATTCAAACTTTTAATACTAAAAGTATTAAAATAATTTAAAAAAAATCTTAAAATAGCACGGACTAGTCTAGTACTTTAAAAATACACTCACAGACAAAGGAGAAAATACATCAAACTGTAAATTATCTCGAAAAACACTTTTGTGAACATTTGTTTTTAGGCTATAAAAACACTGCTTAGGCTGTAGTGTCAGACGTCTACCTCACATGACTAGTGTTATGTGCTACATAAAGAGAATGATGAGAAGGGTGATGTTTATAAGAGGCATTAAGGTAGTAATTAATGCTTAGCAGACACATCCCAAGCGCCACAGGTTAGTTTCAAAGGGAAGTTCATTATCCGCTGTGTTGCTAAGTAACAAACACAGCTGATTCACTGCTCCGCTTATTTCCTGTGACTCTAGCTGGAGGATTAATAATAGCTGAAGATCAAAGCCAAATAATATGTTTTAATCCCAATCGACAGAGTGGATGGGCTCTCTCCTTTTCTTGTTTCACTACACTGGCAAACAACTCAACATACTTTTGAGGCTGTATACTATGTAAACCCACATCTGTCTGTATCTTAAAGCAAGTAGTAGGCGGGACTCACATATTGGCCTTGGCTTAGATTAGAGTGCTAGTTTCCAGCACAACTGCCTGTGTGCAGGAATAAGCAGCAATGAGACGTGGTTAATCACTGTATTTATGTAAACAAGCAAGTTAAAGACATGATTGTCTGTGTGTGTCTGCCAAATCACAGTAGTCTATGAAGCACAGGCTGTCAGCTAATGTGAGAGTGGTTGTTACTGGCTCACAGCCATCCCCGACTGACTCATGTTGCAGTAGGTATGAATGGACAACTTGGATAAAATCATTACAAACGCTGAGGCCGACACACAGAGAGACAGAAATACTTCTCATTCAAGCAATCTCATCATTGCATAGCTTTCTTACATTTAAATGGTCAAGGCAAGAAAACATGGATCATGGAACATTTGATATCTATCTATCCTGTGCCTGTCTAGTTATGGGTTTAATGCCTCTGCAGTCAAGATATTGAAATTGGTATTAGCAGTCTCAGAGTTGACTTTTTTTTTTAAATGTATACAACCATTCAAAAGTTTGAAAGGTCAAATTTGGTTTGATGCTTCTGAAAGAAGTCTCGTGCTCCCCAAGGATGCATACATTTAATTAAAAACAATGTAAAAACAGTAATATTGTGAAATATTATCAGGCTACAATTTAGTTTTCTACTTTAATACATTTAAAAATGTAATTCACTGCTGTGATGGTGAAGCTGAATTTTCAGCATCATTACTCCAGTCTTCAGTGTCACATGATCCTTCAGAAATTATTTTAATATACTGATTTCCTATAATTATCAATGTTGCAACAGTTTAATTAATATTTTTGTGGAACCAGTCACACATTCTTTTTAAGACTTCTTTGATGAAACTGAAAATGACAGCATTTATTCGAAATAGAAATATTTTGTGTTTTGTAACATTGTAAATGTCTAAAAAAAATATTACCGATTTAAAACTTTTGAATACATTGTTATATATTTAATCTGTTCATTGCTTTAACATAACATTTTAGGCTAATCATCCAGTTATTTAGCTAAACTGTAGTCAAGACATTGTGCATGATATCTTATCCGTTATTTACAGATAAATTTGAATTTAAATGTTCATTCGATTTTTAAGTCATAACTGTTAAGAATTTCATGCAATTTAATTTAACTGAAGTATGAGACATAAATGGATGCTATGTGTTTTTATATAGTTATAAAAATCCCCTCATAAGAAATAAAAATAATAAGCTTATTTCTGACAGGTTTTTGAGCCTCATCCTTTACAAAAGATTACAAATGGATATGTTAAGAAGGGAGATAGTATAAAAGGCAGATAAGAGACAGAAGTGAAATGGGATTATATAATAATCTGACCAACACAGTTGAGAGTTCTTTGTTCCTTAATCAAGTACTTTAAAAAAAAGTTTCACAAATAAGCTTAAAACATCATAATAGGTTCCACGTATCTAAATGGATTTACAGAGCAATATTAAGCAACATCTTTCCAATATTTAAGACCGAGAGGAGGAGCCACTCACATACACTTACAGATACATCTCCCGTTCAAAGGGCACCGAACGGTACAAAATTGGATTTTACATGCCGTGTTATCTGTCCTCTAATCACTGACCTCCTAAATACACTTTACCAAGGTTTTATTGATCTTATCCAACAGTTTCGTCGGCAGCAGAGCTGTCTGTAATCACTATCCTTTTTCAAGTTCACTTTTTCTGCTCACTCTACTCTTCTTTTCCTCTTTATGTTATTTAAAAACAATCCTCCCATTGTCACATAACCCTTGTCCTTTAAATGACACACAGTTCCACAACACACACTCACGCCCTTGTGATATTTCTAGATTAGGCACTGCTGAATGTAACCTCACCAAAATAAACTGAGCCAGTCTGGCATGAAGCGATCGGTTGAAACAACGCAGTAAAACAGCCTCCAAAAAAGCATTCAGTCAGCATTTCACATATGCTGAGGCAACCCAGCATCTTCAGACATGAATGTGATGAAAGGGCTTTGTAATGTGATATTCCTCTCCCTCTCTCTTTATGAGCACCCAAGAGGCCTTTGCGTACAGCATCTAAACAAGAAAAGGGAAAACACGCTCTCCAAACAGATCTCAACCCCTCCTCACATCTCCAAAAAGCAAATTCATGTCTAAAATGGCTTCCCATAGTACAGTAACACTCTTTTAAGATGAAGTAACAGGGCCTGACCGATCTAAATGACCTAATAATTACTATATTCTAATAAAATAAACGACTTCAAGAGGAAATTGCTGAATCATTCTTATCCATTCTAGTAAGATCATGCATGAATGTCAACCAGGACAGGCGATTAATATTTAACGCATTAAGTGTTTGTAAAGAGATTTATTTATTTATGCGTTTACACAGTTGATGTGGTCATGCATCATTTATTTTCGTCTGATCAGAAGTATGTGCAGAGGATTTAGCCTCTCTCTTTTCTATTCATTCTCGGCAACGACTGATAATGTGATAAAACAGCCCATGCATGAATGCTGTAAACAACCTGTGTATAATAAACCCTTGAATGACTGTCTTGCTGTCAACATTGTTTTGCTCTGCATAAAACACCACTGGTCGTGTTCATTTATTATAGGCGTGGGTAGTTTATTTCGGGGTTTAAAGTAGTAATTTAGCTAGACTTTAAGAGGTTGTGATGTAAACAACAGGAGCACAACGCCTCTGAAATTCAATTTGTCTCGCGCCCCTGCTCGTGAGCTGAGCTAACCGTCAGAAAGTTACAATGAGTATACAGCAGCCCCTCTGCGCTACGAGAAGTTTGTGTTTTAAGGCGAACAGGTCGTAAAATGGCCCCTTCGACTGTTTCTTTGGCGTCTTCCAACTAATTATAGACGTTTCTGCAGTATTTACTGAGGACAGTTATAGCTACATGCTAAGTCGCTAGCAAGATGGCATCCGAAGCGCTGCCACACACACCCCGCTGCGGGAAGTTTGTTTTAATGCGAGCAGGCCGTAAAATGACCCTGTCGGCTATTCCTTTGGCGTTGTCTACCTTATTATACACGTGTCTGCAGTATTTCCCAAGGATAGTAATAGCTACATGCTAAGTCGCTAGCAAAATGGCATCCGAAGCGCTCTCACCTCCTCCACTCGCATGTCAATAATCCTCTCCACCTCGTATACATCTTCTTCGTCCTGTTCGCTGTCTCCAGGCTCCGCTCTTTCGGCTCCGGAAGCCATTTATCCTTTAACCGCGCAAAATACTGACTCTACGTGTTGTATATATATGTGTGCTACAAGCGTGAACGCTGCGAGGCAGCCGAACTAGTGCACACACACACATACAGCAGCAGCGCACTGTCGCTGACAGTACTCTGTGTTGCCAGATCACGCAAGAAAAATACGCACTCTGCCTCGGAAAAAGAACACCATCAAGGCGCGTATTTTAAACGGTCATGGCAACACGGGTAGTACTACAATAGAAGGAGGATCCGTGTGTGTAAACGGTGACATGACTTGATCTTTTCCCACTGCTAAATACATGACAGGCGACAAAGACGACAAAAGAAAGTGAGTTTCGCTAAATTATCTAATTTTCGGATTGACACAAGATTTTACAAATTTAAACTAAATATTTAATTTATAAATATAAATCATTTTAAATAAATATAAATAATTGTATACGTATATTTCATTAAAGATGTTAAATGTTAAAACAATCGTTTGATAAATTCAACTAACATTGAACGGTACTTTAACAACATTAACACATTTGACTTTTAATGTTAAAAATGTATTTGCATATGTTAATTAGTTACTACTGTAAATAGAGACACTGAAATACGTAGATGAATTAATTTCTGCCTAGATTAAATTGGTAGTTTATTGTAGTAACAGTTTTTTGAAGGTGGGGAGGTTAAAGAAGTATTATTTTCAAAGGTATGAGGACAGTCCTTTTTCATTTCCTTAGGTTCTGATACAATGGAGAGATTAGAATGTGCAAAGTCTCTGTTAATTTGTAGGCATATTTCAAAATATAATCTTGACTTTCATTAGAGACCTTATGGATTTCTGTGGTATGTGGTGTGCAATTCATCATCATCATCATCATCATTAACAAATGACCGACTCTAATCTACTGTAAAAACACTTTAATAACAAAAGTCCTGATTATGTTTTTTCCTTCTTACATTTTAAACTTTACAAGAACTTCACAAGGCCATAAATAGTCTTGCATAGGCCGACATGACTTTATGCTGGCTATTGAAAAACAGCACCAAAACATTTACATGACACATATGTAAAAATTCTGACTTATTGCACAAAGAACTTCATATAAAAAAACATAAATCACATCCACAGATCTTTAAGACTTTGTGCATGCACTGCATTTTGACATAAGAAGTTATGGAAGGCTCATGTAAAAAACAAAACTACAATTTTTAATGAATGTTGGATGGATGCAACACCCGGTCATAAAAAATAATTTTAATCCAGTAAAGCGTTTTTGTCATAATTACACACAGATGATTAAAAAAAAGATTTTTAATCATTTCTGATATAAAAATGTGGCACATTTTGGAAAAGCAGCATTTGATGAATTAGCCGACAATGGTTCCTTTTCAAAGCTTTCAGTAAGATTAGCATTTTTTTACAGAAGTGCTAAGAATTGAATGACCAAGGTTCTTTCAGTTTGACCTGCAAGTCTTGATTGCATAAAAGAAAGCATGATTATGTCTGACACTGTATCCTCGGATATTAGGACATTTAATGCTCAATAGGATGAAGTATCAAAGGTATGTCTGCCTCTAAATACCATATGATAACATGATACCACATGACTTGTCATGAGCCTTTTTCAGCACTGTCTGGGCTTAACAATAGTCCTGGCCCAAAATCAGACACCTTGGACACAAACCGCAGGAACTGTAAAATCTTATAACTAATTTGGCTTCAGAACATTGTTTCCATGAGTGATTTATGGAGTTTGAGAATGTCTGTACATGGTATTATGATAGATTAGCACTGATCCGGATCCACTGCAGCCCTTGTCTGGTGTACTGGACGATATGGGCCATACTGCTATGCAGAGTCAAGGGTCCAGTCAGTGTGTTCAGATAGTTGAAAAATTCTGGTGTGTGTGAGAGAGAGAATAAATAGTTGAATTATCACTGAAATTCACATTTATCAACAATGTGTTCTAATAAATAACAATAAATATTAGAAATAAAACTTAACAAAAAAAAAAAACCCCACCACCCCCCAGCTATTAAAATGGGCTCTTATGAGAAGCGCACAGTTCTCCTAAACAGAACTGCACCCAAACTCACCCTTATTTTCCTTGGCCAGGGTGTCAGCCACTTCCCAGTACTCATAACTGTACAGGACACTATTGGTGATGTTGAGGTGATTTGCTGCCATCTGGTGGATACGATGGGGAATGCTGATGACACTGCTAGGTGAGCTGCCTGTGTGAGATCCCATTATATTGACAGAACAAATAGAGGCAGGAGGCACAGTTCCCCTGTAGAAGCACAAACACAGATGTACTGACACTCAAACACAACATTAAGGATTCTCACAGTGCCTAAGTATATATGAATTACAGGCCCAGCTATAATTAACCCTTACTTTCCAACATCGTTCCAAGGAGGTTTGTGAGGTCCTTTTGGAGAACTCTAATAAAAGCATAAACGGTTATAAGTATGGGTACGTCTTTTAACAGGACAACTTAGTTTTTATGTATGATAAGTAATAACAGCATACCTTAAAGTAGTCCAACAGAAGTTTTGAGTATTTCAGAGCGTGGTCCTTTTTAAGTCTGAACATTTGCCAATAAAGAAGAGCAAGACAGCGGAAACTACAACACAGACACAAATTTTTGTTTCGTCAACATACTTTAGTTTGATCAAGATTCAGTCAATACAGATAGTTGCAGATATTTATAGTGTTGTACTTACCACAGTACAGCTAGCTGTTTGTCTTCCTGGCTGGCTCCAGGGCCTGCGTGACTCTTAAGTCTCATTGCATATCTGATCAACACAGAGAACATGTCAAATCAAGCTTCTGACAAACATATAAGGCCTTTTTTGGCCCTTTCTATTTTGGCATCTGTCAAAAAATGGGGGAGGGAATAAAATCTACTGACATTAACAAATTTATTTGCATTTTATGTGGCTTGTTGATCCGTCACACCACTAAATCTACACATCACTTACCCACATCTGATGTAGGTAAAATGCAGTCATAGCCTGTCACAAGGAGCTACCCCTGTTTTCCATTTATAAATGATTAAAGTCATGTGATATCTGGCCTAAATGCTTTCCATGCTGAAATAATGCAGAAGAAGAAAAAGAACAATAGAGAGGGGCAAAGAGAAACACTTAGACACCTTATGAGCTCCACAGTTTCAGCATACATGGTGTGGGGAGACTTGGACTCCAGGGGTCCCTCTTCCATGGCTTTACCACACTCCATGAAGGATAAAGCAGCATCCACATAATTCACAGCTTTTCCTAACTTATCCACCTGCAGACAGGGATAGAGAGGGCAAATTAAAGCAGTGAATCAATCAAATACAGAGGATACACACATAAACCAGGGATTCTCAACCTTCTTTTGGTCTGTGACTGATTTTTACATTTACATTTACATTAAGTCATTTAGCAGATGCTTTATCCAGAGCGACTTACAAGTGAGGAATACAAACAAGCGATTCTTCATGAATTGGCAAACAGACACAGGAAGTTCTCACAATACAAGTTTCATACATTGCTCAGTACCATAAGCTAGAGTAGGAAGGGAAAGGGGAAGGATAGGGTTTTTCTTATGAAGGGATTAAGTGTTCACGGAAGAGATGAGCAAATTCTATCTCATTCTATCATCATTTATGTTTTATGTTCTATCATCCTTGAGACCCCTGCTACATGTCACACAGCTATTTAGAAAAACACTTCCCAAACCCTGGGTTAACATCCTTATTTGCATATTTACGGTATCTGTGTCATTGATTGAACGAATACAGCATGTAATCTGTTTCCATAAAGTCTTTGGTATTGTGTATCCTCATATTGTATAATGCTGACTGTATTATTAGGTTTCTACTGAATGGACTTTTTTGGACTATAAAGGTAAGAATGGAACTGTCTCCTCACTCCAATTATTGCGTTTTCTGTCTCTATTTTGAGGCACACAATGGGTGCCCATCACTAAGCATCTAGCCGTAACATTCTGACACTGTATCGTTTCACACTGTACATGTTTGGCACTGAAATGCCACTGAAATGTAAATGTAAAATGAAATGCAAGGTTAACACAGCAAAAGCATTGCTAACCCTGCTACGGAGAAGGGTTTCATAGCCCCAGGCAAAAAGTGGTGCTAACCCTGCTTCTAAATTACAAGTGTGAAGGGTTTAAAGCAGGGTTTAGAACGACGATAACCAGAGGTTAAGCGCAGTGTGGAAAGCCCATAAGAGTCCTGTCTAGAGGCAATATACATGTTCACAATGCTGTCATACCATTGCGTCTGCTCGATGTTTCAACCTCTTGGCCTCATGCATGTAGTATTCAGCATGATGAGAGCTAACAATGAGGGGAAGAAAAGAAATATTAGACGGGACCTATAGGAATATTTTTGACATTATGCCTTGCAGCATTGTTAAATGAAATAAAAGCATTAACAGACATGAACTCACACATCACTGATAGGTACGGTTCCTCTGTCGAGAAGAGGAAGGTTTGGGGGTGGACCCCGAGATCTAGAGAGAGGCTGGAGGTGCCCTGACACCCCAAAACACTCCACTTCTACCTTGGGTAGCATCTTCTGGACCTGTTGAGACAAATGTCTTGTTTCATTAGTGTATATTACATTGGATTACATTATATGTATTACATATATTACATTAGGCAGTGAAATTCTTTTTGGAACTTTAATTTTTAAAATGAAAGGATGTTGATTATGTAAGCATTAAAAACAATTGTAGAAAATGCAATGTAAAGCAGTTATGAAAGCTAAGACATCCCTTAAATAAGCCTTCGACTGAAAAGAAAGAAAGAAAGAAAGCGTGTGCTGTGTGAGTGTTATTTTTAAGAACCTGTGTTTTCTGTGCTGTTGAATCATTGTCTTTTTCTGGAGGTGTACGGTAATTCTCTGCATGCTGAGCTTTCACAGAGGGCTTTGAGAGCTCTAGTATGTCAGATGGAGGGGACAATGGGGACAATGGCCTTTTGGAGTAAAAGTAGTCGTCCTGACATCTGCATACAGCAATAAAAATGACGTCATCAAAAAAGCATGAGCCATACAGTAAACATCAGCTTATTCTATCATGTCCATGTTTATATTTTGTTATAAGGGTTTTATAAGGCCTTCAATACGTAATTGCTTGTTGATATTCCATTATACTACCAATATGCAATAGCATATATGTTCTAAATTTCTGAATCAACAAAACAACACTGGAAAAAAAAAAAAAAAACATGTTCAGCTCATTAAAATTTAGCTAAACTGTAGCTGCAAAGACACTGATGTATAAAAGGAAAAAAGTTCAAATAAAGTTATTTGGTCTAAATATACCCGTTTTGTTTGTTGTCAGCGCAAGTTTCCTCCATTTCATTATGGACTGGCGGTGGGAGTTTATCCGCACGAGAGTGAATTCTCTTATTTTCTCTTTGTGCATCTCCATTCTCAGCCTATGGTACATGGCAAAACAAACAAAAACTTCTCAATCTATGCAAAAAGACACCTCTCATATTCAGCTGAACAGGAATGTAAAAATTGCTGAATTGTTTGCATTAATTGAATGTAAAGATGTTTTTTTCTCACTTTTCTTTTACTTCTGCCATCTCCAGGCAGTTGGTCAAAGTGGTGCAGCTGCTTCATCGATGTCTTTTCTTTTGCCTTTCCCGATGACAAAGATGAAGACGAGGACTGTCTCTCTGTAATCTCATCTGCACTAGGGACTCTACCCAGAAGTGAGAGGTCTATCCTCACAACAAGTTTTCTCAGGCCTCGATGTGCGACGGTGGGTGACTTTTCAGATCGGCCAAAAGGAACCAGTGTGTAAAGTTTGTGCCTGCCCCGGACTTGTTTATCCGTTTCAGGGGTGCTTAAGGTCGAACCGTGGGGGTTAGCAGCAGTACGAGAGCCCTGTTTGTCATGCCTCCTCTTTGGAACTGTTTTTTGGTTTGATGTTGAGTCTGCAGGGACTTTGGCAATGTTCCGAGGTGGACTGGACTCAGAGTCTGATTCAGAGGAAGTTGATGAGGACGATGAGGAGGATGAGGAAGACAATGGACGAGTGGGCTTGATGACAGGAGTAGGCGAAGGTGGCGAGAGTGGAGGAGAAGGGCTAGAGTCTATCACATGATGATGTGAGGAAATGTCATCGTTTCTCCACCTTTTCTTGTTCCTCCTCTGTTCCTCAAGGTTGAGTCCGTTGCATTCCTGTTGAGTGGGATGCTGGCTGTTGGTGTGAGGTCTTTGCTTGGGCTGTACCGCCTTCCACTCACCTTCCTGCTCCCTCCTCCTTCTCCGCTTCCTCTCTCTTTCCCCTTCCTCAGTTCTCCTATCGTCCTTGTCTTCCTCTTCCTCAGAACTCCGAACCCAGCGGCGCCTTATTACCTGCTCTTCCGCCAGTATTCTTTGTCTCTGCTCCTTGCCAGTCGGCACCAGGGTCACTCCCTGGGCCTTACCTTGACTGTCCAACTCCCGCTCTCTCTCTCTGGGCTTTGGCTCTTTTAGGGAGTGCCCAGTTCTGGGCACCGGGTTGTCTCCTAGTTTGACCCTGGGCTTTGGGCTGGAACCTGGTTGGGAAATCTGTTTAGAGCTGGATTGCTTGGTGTCTGGGAAAGATTTAGTTTTAGAGCTGCTGTGCCTAGATCGACTGTTGACTTCGCTTTGGGACGAGTCCCTGGACTTTGACAAAGGACCACGGTCAGAGCTCTTTAAAGTATTGAAATTAGATGAATGCCCTGACTTGGAGGCTGAACTGTGGTTTGATGGTCCTGTAGGTTCATTGCTTCTGTGATTATGTTTGATACTATGGTCAGTTGTCGATGAGTGCCTGGCTTGTGGTTTTGGGCTAATAGTTGGCCTTTGCTTCAACGAATGTTTTGTAATTGTGTTCGAAGGTGAGTTAAACCTTTGCTTGCTTGTGGATTCAGAGTTTTTGGATTCAGGCTTGTGTGTGAGATCTTTGTGTAACTTTTCTGTTGAGCTGTGTTTGGAGTGATGGGGTTGTTGGGGAGGATCAGGTCTGGAGTCTTTGGATTGAGAGTCTCTGGATCTAGAGTCTTTGGGTCTAAATTCCTTTCTCTGGTTGGAACTATGGTCTGGAGGCACCCATGGCCTTACTTTGGGACGATGTGCTGGATTGGAAGCAACTGTTGGATGTGAAATATGTCTGGGAATTTCTTGTTGAGGTGACTGTACCTGAGGATGTGTACCTTGGATAGGTACTGCAGTGGATGAGAGATTTGGACTTGGGCTTCTGGGAGGGTGCAGAAATAAAGGGCTTGGACTTCGACTCCCTCGGAGGCTGTCTCCTGGACTTGGGCACACACTTGGCACTGGGCTTGGAACAAGGCTAATTCCTGGACTGGGGCATGGACTGTATTCTGGGCTGGGACGAGGACTGTTTCTGGGGCTGTAGTCAAATTTTGGACTTGGGACTGGACTTTCACAAGGACTATAATCCCTTCTTGACTCAGAGTCTCTGCTCCAGTATCTTCCAGGTGATGGTCCTCGGCCACAGTCAGATTTTGCACTTCGTCGCTGTCCTCCAGGGTCGTGATCAGCTGACTGATGCTCTTTAGGGGCTTTCTCAAGCCACCTGTCCAGTTGCCACTGTGTGGATGGTGGACTCTCCGTCTGGACAGAGAAATGACACAAGGTCAAGACACAAAGCGTAACAATGATAAAACTGCTAAAAATATTTTGTATTGTAAATACTACTCTAAATATGAATTTGATAAAATAATGTCAATACATTAAAATGTAAATACAGTATGACCTAGATTACAAAAAATGCTTGACAAGATTATGATTATCAGTGAATTCACTTTTTACCATAAACTCTCGACAACAAAAGTTGACAACAGTGTAAACATTCCAGAACCTCTTTAACAAAGACAATTTGATATATGTGGCTGGCAATTATAACAGTGAACATAACATTCATAATAATAGTGATGCATAATCAATCTTGGCAATTATAGACTAATCTAAGGGATATTACAAAACCTCTTGCTAATGAACATCTCCATTGTTGATTATACTGGTAAGCACGGTAAGTGCGCAGAAGATTGCATAAACCCATTCCTATTTACTCAAAAATGTGATTGTGAGAAAGCATGTTGGAGAGAAAAAAAGGCAATTAGGAGATAAATATAAATGAATAAGAAACATGAGTATTTATGTAAACAAGCTGGTGTGTCAGTGGGAGAGAGAGGAAAAGAAAAACAGGGGGTGAGAGGGTGAGTGAAAGAGAGAGAGAAAGAGAGAGAGAGACAGAGGGCAGAAACACTGGCGAGTCCTTAAAGCCTAACAAACCTTTCCTTTCAATTTCAATCATTTTCATCATAACAATGCCTCTTCAGTTCACTGTTTTAAATGATTACAATCCAGAAATCTGAAGAAAAAAAAGCTGCTTTAAAAAATATATACTGTACAACAGTATCACACTTTAGTCATCTATACCAACTATTGACTTTACAAAACATTTGAATTAAAGCCACAAAACAAAACAAAACAAATACTCACTTGATAGCACACTTAAGCTCCAGGGCAGATTGTGCTTTCCCTGCTTGCCTCCAGTAGCTGACCAGAGTTAATTTAAACTTTTACTCCTCCACTCAAACATTCCCCCTTCCCCTCTCTCTCTTTCCAGCAAAGACACTGCATCTCTTGTGCCCTTTTCCCACTGCCCCTCCCCTCAACCCCCCTCTACCTGGAACCGTGTGGTGTTTCCAAGCCGCCCTCCTCAGAGACACTACATGACTACACGTAGATGAAAAACACATGGTGTTCCCTCCTCCCTTCTCAGGGAGGTTAGACAACCGTCACATGTTCAGTAATAGAACCAGCTGTGTCACACAGACACCTTCATTCATATGGTGGTGTAGCTCTATGCTCCTGGAGATTTTAATATTTCTTTCTGACGAACAAAACTGAGACCCGCTAGAGCCAAAAGTCATATAAAAACAATAAAAAAAAATTCTAATGGAGCTGTTATAAACCCCGGATTTCTTTCCTTTGGCATTTTGAAGTGATAGTTCAGCCAAAAATAAATATTCTATCATTAATTCCTCACCCTCATGATGTTCAAAACATTTATGAGTTCTTTCTTCTGTGGAACAGAAAATGTTTTTTGTTTGTTTGTTTTTTTGTTTCCACACAATGAAAGTCAGTGGGGTCCACGGTTGTTTTGGAATGACATGAGGGTGAGTAAATGATGACAGAATTTTGTCTTTTTTTTGGGTTCTGCTTTATATGATGAAATCAATGCTGACATGTACTACTTCATATCTAGTTAGTCATCTGGGGCACCACATGTTGACATGACACCCAGATTCTAAAGTCTCAGTGGTCGCCCCTCCACATTCCTCTCTCCACCCCCCACCATCCCTTTTTACCTCATCCGCTAAAAACAACTACTGGAAAACAGAGAGTGCGAGGCAATGAGAAATAGTAGATTGCATGGCAAAAAAAAATGTTAGTGTACCTCTGTGCTGCAGTTTAGGGTCCGCTGTTGGGTCGGTGTCCCGCACCGGGCATGCGTCCCAGGGCTCGGGCTGCGTGATCGCTGGCTGCTGCTTTCCCACTCGCTGGAGGGGTCTGATCCTGAAGACCCTGAACTAGAATGTCTCACCCTTCCCACATGGGTGTGTGTGTGTTGCTGCTGCTGGCCTGACAAGCTGTCAGTCAATACATGCACACAATGGATGGGGATTGAGAAGGGCACACACATGTCTTAGGCCACACACTCAAATGCATTTACATGTACAACAAGCTTGACAATCAAGTTAGGAGAAATTCCACAACCGCAACAAGTATGCAGACTAAATGCTTGGCCTGTGAGTGGTGTGTTTGGGGGTTGAACATGTTGAAAGGCCAAAAGAAACAGAGGCTGGTCTATCATCTAGCTGTCACATTCCACATATTCTGACCTCCTCAATATGTAATACACACTTACTCACACATACAGACAAACACTGGCACATAATGCGACTTGGTACAGCTACAAACATATAAAGCAGACAAAAGCATCATAAGCACACACTTACCGGTCATTATTGGCCCAGGACGTTGTTTGCTCACTTCCCTGTTTAACAGTTAAGAATAAATAAATTTTTAGCTTGGAATCTTCAACTTCATGGTGATTACTAGCATCTTGACCAAAGCAAAAGCCACGGTCCTGCACTAATGCCAGAAAGGTCACGAGTCTGGTCTATTCTATGACTCAGACTGTTATGACTCATAAACCTGGAGTCTTGGGTAGAGATAGAGAATGAGATAAACTGACATATAAGGAGCTGGTGTTGTAGGTTAAATAGACTGAGTCAACTATCGAATTTGTGTCAAGTTCAGCAGCACAGATATGGAGCAGTGGCATTTTTCTCAAGGAGGCAAGAAGGCAGTGTCCCTAAAAATGTGTGTAACATGAGGTCATAATTTGTTTTAATAAAACCCCAATGGGGGTTATGAGCAACAAACTTCTGTATTCTGTAAAATAGGTTGCATCGCTTCCGGTTCAGGTCCTTTGTATGTCCTTTGTAAGTATCCTTTGTCAGTCTATCGGAGGCCAGAAGGCTCATGGATTTCATCAAAAATATCTTAATTTATGAGGGTGAGTAATTGATGACAGAATTTTCATTTTTCGGTGAACTAACCCTTTAAAAGTTCCTTTTAAAAGAATATTTTAGATTTTAAAATGTATTAAAAAATAGTTGTTTTAAATTATATTTCACAATATTACTGTTTTTACAGTTTTTGTTTATTTTTGATCAAACAAATGCAGCTTTTTAACCTGAAAACATAAAAGAGGACTTTGCCTCATTGAGCACTCTACAGATGGAGTGAATGACAAAGTTAATATTAATACAGTACTGCCTGCAATGAGAGAGCAATGCAAACACAAGTGCCACAGCAGCCAGGTGGCTGTGTGTGACTGGATTTCATAATAAATGAACAAATGAGCTAGACTGTGTTCAAAGCTAACCTAATAACAAATGATATCTGCTCTTTGAACAATCTGAACAGGCGCCCTACCTCGTCCTTGTCATCTTCATCACTGCTGAGCTTCAGGTCATCAGCGAGCATGCTGGGAGGGCAAAGGGAGAGTCGAACATGAGAGAATGTCACACTCACTTGACAGAGAGACTTATTCGTTCTGCCAATCTGTAGAACATCTGTGCGTGTATACCAAATGTGTGAGTTTGCCTCGAACAGTTTAGCCATATGAGATTGTATCACATTACAAGTTTCAAAGAAAGTAGTCATAAACACAATGTTGAACATTGATGTTATTTGATGGTAGTTTCCTTCAGGACTCTCTCCAACTGTGTTAACCTGCTCTGTAATTAGATACTAACTCAGTAAAGTTTATGAGGTCAGTGAAGTAGGTATGGTTGTTAGAGACAGCAGAGATATAACACTGGCCTAACATCCTACATGAAGCTGCTTTTAAACAGCAGTTGCTCCAAAGTAGTTAAATTCCAGGAAGCCCAAATTTTTTTTTACTCGCTAATATGTACAGACATTCAACACTGAATTTGGTAAAGTCAATGGTTTATGATGTAATAAAGATCAAAGGCAGAAACAGTTCAGGCACAACCTGGTGCTTGGTTACTGAGGACAAATCGGGTGCTGTGCTGTGCTGTGCACTTACGATTTATGAGGGGCCACGAGTGGACGGGAGGGCATCCTCATAGAGACACCATCCCTCACTGAGAGAGCCACAGGGAGAGAAATACATCAGCGTTATGGAGCAGAATGTAAAAACACTACTATAATTTTAGTACATGTACATCTGTGAACCATGTTAATTATGAGCAGACACATTACACATTAGAAATGCACAATGTTTCGGTGCCATAAAGGTTTGGTATTAATCGATATTGAATAAATATTTGACAATTTCAGACATTTAACAGTAAATGTACATTAATATTCAAAAGTTTAGGTCAGTAAGATAAAATAATAAAATACTTTTATTCAGCAAGGATTCCTTAAATTGATCAAAAGTGACATTTATAGTGTTACAAATGATTTTTATTTCAAATGAATGCTGTTCTTTTGAACTTTCTATTCATCAAAGAATCCTGAAAAAAAAAATGTAACAAGGTTTCTACAAAAATATTAACTGTTTTCAACACTGCTAATAATAAGAAATGTTTCCTGAGCACCAAATCAGCATATTTGAATTATTTCTAAAGGATCACGTGACACTGAAGATGGAGTAATGATGCTGAAAATTCAGCTTTGCCGACACAGGAATATTTTATATTTAAAAAGGAATTCAAATAGAAAAGTGTTATTTCACAATATTATTGTTTTTTTTTTATCATACAAATACAGAAGAGACTATCATTAAAAATCTTCCCAACCCCAAACATATAAACAGTAGTTTTTTAACATTATAAAAATGTAATCTTCAAAACACTAATAATTAAACACTATTAAATGTATCTCAAAATAAACATCCATTTTTCATATTGTACTTTACAGTGTTATCATGCCTAAATTCACATGCAGCATTCAAAACGATTGACTAAGATTTGATTTATTTATTATTTTTACACAAAGTAGTATATAATTTTATTATCAGTCATATAACAGTTATTGGCCCTAACATGAAAATAGCTTCTCAGTATCAGTCAAAATGTGAATATGGGTGCATCCCTAATCCCAATAAAAAGACACATCTAAAACCAAAATAAGTTTTGCACATCAGTGTATCATGTTTACCATGTCTGTGTCGTGAATTGGGCTGTTTTCCCTCCTGAGACAAATAAACAGAAAAAACAAGTCAATCAAATCAACACACACAAACAGCATCTTAACAAAAGACAGAGGGGTGAATTCACTAAACACTTACTAAACTCAAATAAACATTCTTCAACATTCGCCAAACCCCGTACCTTATTCAATATTCGAATTCCAGTTTAACCAGGTGTTGTTATGTTCAGATGCACTTTTGGCATTTTAAACAAGCCGACTCGGTTGTAGTGGCGAAGAGAAGCTGTTCAGTCCCTAGAACTGGCCTGTATTTTGCTTGGAGCTTTACTAGCTGATTTACATAATTTCTTTAGTGACTCTAATGCTAAAACAACACAGATTTATGAGTTTATGAGTGTGTTTAAATAAACAATTCAAGTGTAATACCCTGCAGAGAGAGAGAGAGAGGAGGAAAGCGAGAAAGATAAACCTACAGAGACAGAGCAGAGGTTGTGCTTTATATTAGTGAATTTCTCACACTTGCCTGCAGTCTGTAATAAACCCTGTGCGTACCTTTGAGTGTGAGTACAGGAAACGGTGATTGCTCCCTTCCCCTGCGTTCTGCTGGTAAGGCCAGGACTGGGTCATGTCCTATGGAGAGAGAAGAGAGGCTAAAAGTCTAAATGACTTACAGGTTATTATAAAATGAGCATTTTCAATTATTTTATGCAACTGATTGAAATGTCCTCCGATAAATGTGTCTATATCCACTGACTAATACGATTTGGCAAATTGAGGCCATTATGTCAGAGGGGATTTCCAGAGGTTGTGATGGTATTGATGCATTTTGCTTCTTTAAGAACTCTTAACTTGAAGGGAAAATTTCAAAAATGCCAAAAATGACTTACTCCGACTTTCTCTCCACTATGGAACACAAAAGAATATATTTTGAGAATATATTTTGTTTTTGTCAAACAATAAAAGTCAATGGTTTGGTTATCAGGAATATTCTTCAAAATATCAGTTGCACAGAATAAAGAAAGTCATGCAGAGTTGCAACAAAATTAGTGGGAGGAAATGATGACAGAATTTCCATTCTTAGGTTAACTGATGGTATCGTAAATAACCTTCACATCATTATTATTTTTTTCCAGAATGCATTAAATAATCAAAATAAAAAACACATACATTAAAATATAAACACATCAAATATATTAAAACACATTAAATCTATAAAATAAAAAATAAAACTAATTAAACGATCACTCGTAAAGATTTCCGTGGTCGTTCCTTCCCACAATCAACTCAAAGATGCTGTTTAGCTGATGCTTTTCATCTAAAAGACATTGCAACGAACATGTCTGCTGTATTGATTTTAAATTCCAGTGACAACTAAAAGTGTACATTTCTGTATGTTACTCATAATAGTAGTAGTAGTTTTTGCAGAAGTAAGGTTTCCTTTCTTAACAAATAGCCATTGTTAATTCAGTGAATGACATACCACTGGAGAGTTCATGACCTACTGATGAAGAAATTACAGGAATTGTCGGTTTGTGGAAGTCTCTGGCATTTATCATAATGTGTGTGTTTAAATTAATTACTCCGTAAAAACTATGTAATTGTTTATTGTGTAATCTGTTTTGGTTAGAGCATGTGTGTGGAACAGAACAGTCTGTGAAAAAGGCCATGAGTTTTATACTCTGTACACCATCTGACTGAATCTAAAATGAAATGCTCATGAACTGATGTTCATTAATCTGAGTGTCAAACATTCAGTCAGAACTGTCACTAAAGTTGTAAATTGTTTTCGGTTTTGTTTTTTTAATAAATTATTCATGGCTGACTGCTAATAAAAAATTTCTACAGTGGTTCAAATGACTGTTTTTGCATGGTTCTGCATAAATCCAACATGACTGCCATTTTGGCCAGTGCAACATAAACACAATAAATAAACAATAATAATTATAAAATACTGCTCACACTCCCTCTTTGGTCCCTGGATGAGCCAATGTTACTGTGTCAAGACAGTGAGGATGCTCAAATAGCAATATTTTGATAGTATCTGAGAGACGGCGTTTACACTTTTTGGGGAAATCAACCTAAAAATGGCAAAGTTAAAGGTACAATATGTAAAATGTTTATATTAAAATAACCAAAAACCACTTGCACAGTGTTATATATTTCGTTCTGCTGTGTACTTGCATTATCCTATATGTTTCCAAGAATTTGTAAATTCAGAGAAAATCACCATTTTAATTAGTGCCCCGTCCCTCTCTTGTCACTTGTAGCCTGTTAGTGACATAATATCTGCGTTATCCCTGATTTCCGCTTGTACTGCGTAACATCTAGCGGTATGCTGTTGTTGTTTTGTTCAAACATTATAGACCAGAGATGCTTTTGCACGTTATTAGACAAGGTGAGCAAATGTAGGCTAATCAATGTTATATAACTCAACACGATGAAGTGTTAGAATATTATCTAGCTTCCTGTTAAGTCTCATACAGACAACAAACTAATACTAAACATTACAACTTTCAACACACTCAAATGCAGTTTAGTATGATAGTGTAACGTTAGACAAGTGAAACAGCGCTGCGTTACCTCACAGTTTTAATTCGTCAAATAAACTGACCTGTATGAGTAGTATTTCAGCACTTATGAGAAGTTCGGTAGAATGAAATGTCCTCGTTTCTTTATATCCCACTGATATATGTCTCTCAATAGTAAACGTGTCGTTCAATAGTAAATAGTTCTCGGCCACGATCAGCTTCATACCACAGTCATGTTAAAAACATGAACTCATCCATAAATGTTATTTCTCCACAAATATTATTAGATCCATCGGCATGACAACAAGTTCCATGATTCCATATTCACTGCATCATCAAACTACGCCTTGTTATTATTTAGAATTATTTAGCGACCCCTAGCGGATGAAAAAACTACATAGTGCACCTTTAAAGCCAGTGTGTGCAACTTTGTAGAGGCTACAAATTGCAAGCTTGCTTTGAAAGCATAGATCCCACCCTCCTTTCAGAGCATCTCCAAAGCCACGCCTCCTTCAAATCACATTAACCACACAGCCAGAGCAAATGTCATGAGAGAAGCACATAACATTACAACAATAATGAACATAAACAACTTATTCGCGGTCATTGTTATAAAGTTAAAATGCTTTTGTAAACATGTATTCGGACCATGTCAGAATTAGTGTAATTACGGGATTCCGACTTGTAAAAAGTGTTTACGTCCTTGTATAATTACAACTTGTAAAACTCAGAATTCAGAACTGACTGGCACAGATTCATTTGGCGTTAATTGTGTTGCCATAGAAGTGCATTCTCGAAATTATGACGGTGTGAACGAAGCATAAACTTGTTGTTTTCTGTAAAAGGTAGCTGCTGTTTTTTTTTTTGCAGTGCTCTGTGGCTGTCGCTGTATCCTAAATCGCATTCTGATTAGGTACTACATGTGAATGTACTTTGCGACTGTTAAAACGTATGTTCCATATAGTATGAATAAGCATAGTATGGGTATTATATGTGCCATGTTGTTACTGTCACATGACCTACCAGTGTCAGTTGTGTCAGTTCACTGCCATTCACTAATCCTCTCCCGTGGCCTCATGGGATACTAAAGTGTCCATCGAATGCACCCTCCAGAATCTATGGAGGAATTACAACTTTTTTTACCCACTGTTTTTTTAATACTGTATTCAGACATTCTACTCTTTTGGTGTACTGTTTTTCCCAAACAAGTAGGGAAGATTTCAGATGCAGCATGCGTTTCCACAACTCTGCATGGCCTCATGGAACACCATGATGATGTGTGATGTCTGTGTGAGCAGGGTGCATGGAGGTATGCAAATACATAGGTTGACAAGCAGGTAGGACATCTTATCATTGCGTTGGAACCAAATGCAATGATTGGAGGAACATGTTTTAGACTTCCACAAAATCTTCATATATTTGCTGACATTGCAAGACTTTGTTATCTGCCTGAGTCCCATCCCAATTCTTTTTCACCAGCTGTAGAAGTGGTTCCGCAAAATGAAAGTGTCATGCAACGCCTTTGTTTTGAATAAGTGACCTCTAGTGGTGAAAATTTACACATTGTGTCTTTAATAAATTGGTCAAGTGTAGCACATTTCAAGTCACAACAAACAACAGCAGTGTTTCACTTTCAAACTATTAGGATAAACTCCACCGTGTCTTCAACACAGACTGCTAAACTGCTTTTATAAGAACTGTAGAATATCACTGTTTTGTAAATCTTCTCCTGAACGAGATGATATTTTTAGAAAACATACATTTTACACGTCAATAGTTCTTCCTAGCCTGTAGCAATATTTCAAAAACACTCTCCTCCCTCCAGAGCATAACTCTTCTCCCTTTCCACTCATTCACCTGCTTCATTATCTCTCTCCACCTTCAGTCACTAAGGACTCATCTCTCTCCTCCAACAACAAGGCTTCCCAGGTGAACCTGAAACTGCCTCTCTTTCTATGCATGCCCTCTCACTCTTATCTATTTAGATGCTGTGAAACAACCAGAACCAGTCTACAATACACCGCAAATAACAACTCCTTCGTTAAAAATATGCATAAACAAATAAATTGCATTTTTCAGAGAAAATTAAAAAGATTAAAGGGTTAGTTCACTCAAAAAGGAAAATTCTGTCATTAATTCCTCACCCTCATGTCGTTCCACACCCGTAAGACCTTCATTCATCTTCAGAACACAAATTAAGATCTTTTTGATGAAATCCGATGGCTCAGTGAGGCCTCTATTGCCGCCAGCAAGACAAATAACACTTTCAATGCTACTAAAAACATATTTAAAACAGTTCATATGATTACAGTGGTTCAACCTTAATATTATAAAGCGCCACGCAAAATAACGACTTTTCAGATTTCAGTAAATGACGCTTCATTACGTCATGATTGATTCGAAATTTCGCGTGACTTTGGCAGTTTTATATGCAATCCAAACCTCTGATTAGAAACAAATGATTCACAAAGCTTCATGAAGCAGTGTTTTGAAATCGGCCATCACTAGATATTGTTGAAAAGTTGTTATTTGTTTTTTAGGCAGACAAAAAGTATTCTCATCGCTTTATAATATTAAGGTTGAACCACTATACTCACATGAACTGTTTTAAATGTGTTTTAGTATCTTTCTGGGCATTGAGACAGTTAATCGTCTTGCTGGCAAAAGAGGCTTCACTGAGCCATTGGATTTCATCAAAAATATCTTATAGGTGTAGAACGACATGAGGGTGAGGAATTAATGACAGAATAGACATCAGTAGCTTAATAAAAGCTGTTATATTTTGCTCATGGTTGCGACCACATTAAGAACATTATTTACATTATTTCAGGAAGTCCCATGTTATTGACAATGTTCTGTTGTGCAATATTTAATTATAGCGGCAGACTGTGAATTTGACAACAATTGAAACAGTAAGACAACTTAGACATACACACTCTTGCAAAGACACCTGTTGTGCGCTTTCTAAAAATATCTTTGACCACAACACCAGCATCTATGCTCTTTCACCAACACAGAATTCAGACTAATGGTAACAGACGGATATGAAATATGCAGCACTGCATTACTGTACTGAGATTATCCATGTAGTTCAGCACATTGCAAATGTACAAAGCTGCTGCTTATCAAAACTTTGATACTGAAGACCTCATTTACATTTTCTAAAATATAAACCCATGCAAAACTGGGGCAAAGGCTGAAGTGGACACACAACAGCAATAAACCTAATAATTGATCATGAAACAAGAAAACATGACATGTATTACATGTCAAATGCATACTCTTTCTCTCAATAGAAAGCTGAACTTAAGATTACTCGCATATAATTACATTTTTTGTGATTTCTTGATCTTAATATACAGAAGTGTGTTTTACATCACAATCAGATGTCTGGAGAACCACTGACTCGAACCACAGATTTGAATCTGCACAATCTGCATTTTCCCTCCAAAAAGTTTCTTTTATATCTGTCCTTTTAGGGTAAGACATTTGTTCTCAGCAGACACGTGAATTATTATTCATTTGGATAGCATCTAAATAACTCGTACCTAGAAATGCTATAGCGATTCATCTATAGAATAATCCTCTTTCATACTAATTATGATCAAGCGGTGTCATTTATATCCCAACCAAAACAGCTAAACTGTGAAATCTTTTGTAAACAATTCATCTGAATTACGCTCAACATCAATATTTAAGCTAAATGCCACCAACCTTTTTTGTAGCGATGACCATGTGATCTTCCAATGCTAAAGTACAGTTTAAGTGTCAGGGTGAGTGTCTCTTGTAGTATTTTTGCAGAGAAGAAACACTATGGTGCTTTTAATCTATACTTAAGTGCAGTTATGCATAAGCATATTGACTCCAAGGACAATTTGTCTGGATCAGAGCTGTGGGGATTATTTCATTTGAGTATTGCATTAGAATTTAAGGATATATTTTGAACGGGAATCACACTGGCATTTGCAGTTGAACTCATGTGTTGGAAGAAACAACATTAGCTCAAATAAAATAAAAACAAATTTAAGACCTGGTGTATTTGAAGGGTTTATTTTGTAGTAATCCCTGTATATTATCATACTTAGTACATGGAATACTGATTTGAAATTACTGTTACGCACTTTAATGGCTATTATATATAAAACGTTTTTTGTTTTTGACCAGTCAGAATCAAGCATTCCAGAAAGTAATAATGAATTATTTTATATAGTGAACATTTTATGACATTTCAATATACTTAATGTGCAAGAATTAACAGATTCATTTATAGAAAAATGCTACATGTAACAATAATAAAAGAATGCCCCCATATCTGTGATCGATTCTAACAAATATTAGAGCTGAATAAACGCCGCACAGCTGACATGTGCATATATCTGCAGGTGATTTGGCTGCATTGTGGTTTTCTGCATATGCACTTGTCTACTGAAGTGTCCTCAACAGCTCTCAGTGTAGGAGCTGACTCACTCGCAGCTGTAGGAAACTGTTATGTATTTTTTGGTGATCCCTTACTCTTTGCTTTGTTTTTTTATAAGCCTTCCCCACAGCACCTGTTTCATTACCCTCTGAATGACTGAGAATGAGTCATCTGTGTGTTTGTATGAGTGCAGCAATGAATGAGTGTGTTTGTAAGAGAGAAATTCCCCAAGTTTAGCAGAGTGTACTTAACCTTACTCACTTAGTAGGCTACTGGTCCTCTGCGCCCTCAGACTGATCTTCAACTCTGTTCTCCCAGGTTGTTTGTGTTTGGAAATACTATTATGCTCACATATGCGTCGATAAATATTATTACAAGCGAGCTCTACAGTCAGACAGCAGGCAAAATCCCCTCGATGCCACCGGGTCTCTGTGGAGAAGTCCAAACTGAGATACTAAGGCGAAGAGATAAACATGATGTAACAACAGGAGAGGCCTTGATAGAGTGAAGAAGCTCTCCAGAGTGACAGAAGAGGAAGTAGTTTTTTAAATTTCGAATTTGAATGTTTCGTACCACCTAATCAACGCTGAGCACGCCACACAGCAAAACCGAAAACACCAAGTTGCGCTCGAAGGTATTCACACCGGAAAACAGTTCAACTGACAAAACCATAAAGCATCACATCTGAGAACTTCTGTCAGTCTTTACAAAGACATGACAGCGCAAGTCTACAGACAATTCAAATGTTTTAATTAGTCTAAACTTCATATATTCAAACATTTCGACGACCACAAAAGTTAGTCAGGGCGCTTTTTTTTTTTTTTTTTTTTTAAATCTATTGTTAAAAGACGCGCGAGGTGACAAATCGTGCCCGTCTGAGGAGGTAACCATAGTAACAGTACGCGGCTCGTGTACTTTTCTCAAGGAGCATCAGACGAAACATTGACAAACAAAAACACAGCCATTATTCACCACGTAACTCGGCTATATATTTACAAATGTACATATTTACAGCTACAACACAAAAGGTTTGTGTTTTGTTAAAAAAGTTTAATGACAGTTGACGTTTAGCCAGAAAAAAAAGGTTGCGCGAGACTACATAATATTTTTTATAAATGAATAATGACAATAATAAACAAACCACGTTAAATATATAAGATAACGCCACCAAAAAGTCTTCCTCAAATTGGGTAGTCATGTTTTTGTTTCCGCCTGAAAATCAAAGGAACTAAAAGCGTTAGGTTTGATTTGACACTGACCTGGGATGCGTGCTGAAGCATGAAACAAACGCTTGCAAGTTTTCCCTTACTTCCATAAACGGTAGGCATGTTGAGGTGGATTGTTTAGTTGTCCATTTTGGCAGCTACAGAAGCGCAGGACTACGCACCGCACGAGAACGAGCATCAACAGGTCAAGCGTCAGAGGCACCGCCGGCTCTGTGGAAGCGCGCGATGGGCGGAGGCTGATGAACCGACGGCTCGGCGTTGTCACCCAAACATCGCGTCAGAGCGCTGTGACGGCAATGAACGAAGATGCTCGTACAGACACTCCTGCGTAAGCAAAAGGGAGGAGGGAGACAGAGTGACCGAGAAGCTGAAACATGAAATGCAAGTAAAAAGCAAAAATCATTTCTATCTATCTATCCATCTAGGTTGGAATGTACTCTGATGTACTCTACCCACAGAAAAGTATTGGGCATCAAGTGATTTCCCCTGAATTTCCACTGAATATTACTCACTACTCTGCACTCTCCCAGATAAAGTTGTACACCCACATTGCTTCATACATTTCACTGAAATGAAAGTATAAACAAATGAAAACACAGAATATGAACGCTCTAAGCCTATAGAGGCAACAATGGGAGACACACTTATCTCAACTGATTTTTCATGCACACACAGTCAAGCTAACAAGATGAGGATACAGTGAGACTTGACATAACTAGTCCTCACGCCTGCCAAAACATTAAGAGACTAAGAATCACAAAATGACCCTTTCACCTTCTAAGGATCTTGATTTGTTGTTTTCCAAAAAAGAAATAAGAATGATTTGAGGTTTGATCATAGGCGGGGTTGTCTCCTTGGTGTCATGTTTAGGAAACGCAGCACATAAATGCACATAAAAATAGGATGAATTCAGATACGTTTGACATTTTTTGTCGGCCATCTCCAAAAAAAAAGGCCCCCATAATTAAACCTACTTTATAAGACAATATTTTCATAAGAAAATACGAGTGGTGCTTATCTGTGCAAAACTCACCACCATGTCATGGGGTTGGTTGGCTAGGTGCTGATTTCTGTCTTACTGTAATCTCTGGTATTGTGGCAAGATGTGAGATATAAGATAGCTTCATTTTAAGTCTAAAGAATATTTTCATTCCTTTTATCATCCATTAGACAAAAATAAGTCTGATTGCTAAAGAACTTAGCAGTCGACCTGCATGGTTTGAAGGGGTTTGCAAGTTTTCTTGCACAAAGCAGTGTTTGTCTTCTGGCTTTGTCTGTACGGTTGTAACAGGAATGCCCCAGATGTGCTACTGATCCTTCTTTCTCACAGTCGTGGTTTCATTATTCAAACAAAGCGCTCTTCTTATGACCGCTCAGTCATTACTCACCCTCATGAAGAGAGAGCCACACCTGGAGGAAGAAAATAATCAAAAATAGATTGAAAGTGAGAGAGAGGCAGTGTAAGAGAAAGAAACCAATGAGTATTATAGCATGCAGTATTAAAAAACACAAATCACGCAGAACAGAGGAAAACTAAGCTGAAATGAATCTTTTTTGAATCTTAAGCACTTCAGAAACATGAAAAAAGGACATGCTTGTGTTTGAGTTTAATCAAGAATCAATGTGGTTTGTTTTGTTCAGGCATAATATTTTATGAGTTAGTGATCTCTTCTACACAGACAGAGATCCACTGTTAAGACAAAAAAAGAAATGATAAAATTGTAAATTGCACAGCCTTCTATTCATGCATTTTCATATGTAGCTACATTAAATTCAGTATCATTGAGATCGGCCATAACATATAGGCTGCATGCTCTCATATCAGCTTATTGTTTTACAAGGCGATCCGCACAGATAATGTGAGATGGTGAAATTAAGGTATTACACACAGAAACACGGATTTTATTTGATCTTAAATAGGCAAAGACTAATAAAAAAAGGACGCCTATACGACCAAAGTGTGTAACAAATCCATAGAATGCTGAAATTGAATTAAAAATGTTTAAAGGCATTAAGAAGGGGTGAGGTCCACCTAGAGAGTGCTCTGGGAGGAAATCATAGCAGGGGCATCCTTGGTTACAGCTACTTGAGATGGTGAGTTTGGGGGATTGTGGGTAGTCCCATGACAGGCCTGTTAAGACTTGATGTTCTGCCCTCCCAGCCACAGAGGGGTTGCTTCTCTTCTCTTCTCCTCCGACTCTTGAGATGAGCCGTGAACCTCTGCTGGTATCCATGGCGACCCACTGGGAACTCAGATTCCTCTAGGTAGCTAGCCAGATGATTCAGGAGGGAGCAGGAGTGTGGTAAACTGGAGAGGAAGTGATGGTTTATCAATCCAATAAATGACTTGTGAACTTTTTATGTGATGTTTCAGTTCCATACAATCATGCTGATCTAGATTATATGTTACTCTGCCTGCGCCTGTTTACTGTTATGCATTAGTCAGAGCTTGCTCATCAGTAACTCGGAACTGAAGGTGTCATCCAACAGACGCACTGAACCTCTCCAGCTCTTTATTGTCATTTGCACAGGGTCACGGGTTATACTATACAACGAAATTCCCTTGATGCTTGTAAGAACTGCAGAAATAAATAGAAAACAGCATGATGCAAATATTTTCCTGAACATGCCAATTTTATGAGATGTATGTGCAATTTATTTCAGTACTTGTAGTGCAAGTTGTCAAGTATTATGTGCCTTTGGATGGGAATCTATCACAGTGTTTAGTGGGTTGGTGGGATCAGTGGGGGAGAGGTGATGGGTGTTATTTATGAGGCTTGGCAGCTTGTGGGAAAATCTCTTCTTAGAGTTATTAAAGTCATTGAAATATATAAGCTAGTGTTTCAAAGTTTGCGTAGCTCAAGGCACAATAAGAACTCAATATTTTAAGTCATGCATTAATACTTTAATATATTCATGCACTATTCAAAGCAACTTTGTAAATTGGTCAAAAGTAACAGTAATGACATTTATAATGTTACGAAATACTTCTATTTCAAATAAATGCTTTTCTTATGAACATTATTTTCATTAAAGAACCCTGATGTATCATGGTTTCCAGTGCCACAAAAGTATTTAGCAGCACGAATGCTTTCAGTTTTGATAATAATAGGAAACGTTTTTTGAACACCAAATCAGCATATTAGACTGATTACTGAAGGATCACGTGACACTGAAAATTCAGCTTTGCCATCAAATTTTTAAAAATAAAATAGAAGTTTTTTTTCATTGCAACAATAGTTTATTACTGTTTAATAAAAAAACAGCATTGGTGAGCATTTGAGACTTTAAAAAACATTTAAAAAGAATCTTACAGACCCCAAACATTGTTAATTTAAGTCATAAAAAGATAACAGTGCTGACTATTCTGCTTGAAAAAGTCCGACCAGCTGCTGTTTAAATAAGTTTTGGGCACTTCTCAGCTGGGAGAACAGCTAGGTCAGTCTGAAATCAGAAAACCATTGTAGGCTGGTTTATGATGTTTTTCAGCAGGCCAAAGAAAACAGTTTCAAATGTTCGAAGGACGCCACCCTGCGGATCACATAAGAAATGCACTAGTCTCATAAAACAACAGCAGTACATAACCTGTCTAATAACGGGAGGGTTGTAGATTGCATATTTAACATCACTTATATATAGGCTACACATCCATACTTTCACACTCCCAGTGTATAGAACTATTTCACATTATCCTTTCATTGAGGGAGTTAACCAAACGCGCGCGCGCTCTCTCTCTCTCTCTCTGATTTCTCATAATAGGTCTCCAAACAAATGCACACAAGATCTTTCTGTTATGACACATTTGTCATGCAAAGAGCAGGTGAACCTATGCAGTCCACATGCAAAGCAGGATGCGAAGCCGACTGGACACAAACGGCTGTGATGTCATCTGCCGGAAGATGCAGGTTTAGTGCGCGGACTGTATTCCAGTGAAAGGCGTTTGACAGCTTGTCGTAATAAAGGAAATGGGAGCGAAGCGATAGCATTATTCATCTCCATGGAGCGCCTTATATTGCGCCATCCCACAAATAACACGTTTTAGAGAAAATGGTTCCCAGTTAAACGACTGGTTGATAACAGACAGCCTATTTCCCCCCCATTACAATCATAATACTGAGAGCATCGACCTTGCTGGTGTGGCCATGAATCCGGCGGAACAGACGGTGACTTGGCTCATTACGCTCGGGGTTTTGGAATCACCAAAAAAGACCATTTCGGACCCCGATGGATTTCTGCAGTCTTCGCTAAAGGATGGGGTTGTCCTGTGCCGACTGCTGGAGCGGCTGCGTCCAGGCACTACTGATAAAGTAAGCGCGCACCCTCCCTTTGGCGCACCGTGTTTCAGGGTTCATTTTCCAGTTATCTTCATACTACACAACCGTTGATATTTATTATCACACAACTGGCAAATATAATACATATTTTGTGGCTCACAACAGACGTTTAATCCTAAATATGAGTGTTAACGCAGTGCATGCAGCAGCAGGTCGGCTGAGGCGTTCAGCGCGCGCTAGTGCTGCTGTTGCTTCAGGCGACATTGGCAGCCGTCGATTTTTTTGTGAGATTTAAACTGAATGTGTGCTTTAGACCGCCACATTTCACAGAAAACCAGTAAAACATTGATATTAACCGACTGTGTGCAAGATGTAAAGGGTAACCTTGTTTGTATGCGTTATGGAAACCTGAGGATAAGCGCGAGCAAATCGCATTACATGGCTGTGTATGAATAGCAATAATCTATTAGGTATTATCAAGGTTGGCTATGCATCCCTGTTTATATAGCTTACATGGGAAATGGGCCGCCATAGACAGCAGACAGACAAAAAGCAGATTTAAAGAAACAGTGTTTTTTTTTTTTTGTATTCCCATAAGCCTCTGCTCTTTTCCAAGGCAGTGCAATTTGGATAGGCATACCAAATGACATTCAACTGTGGTTCAACACACGTTTTTTATTGTCTCAACTAATTGCGCAGAAGTAATCAGAACGCAATAACCTTAAATCACACAAGAAATTAAAGCAAAAAAAAAAGTTCATCATAGTATCAGAGTGAAAACAATATATTCTGCTGAACAAAATGCCTGATCTAAATCTATGGAAGATATAGTGATTTAATATGACTGTAGGGCCTCTCTGAAGGCACAGAATTTAAGTTTATTATTTTTTATAATTAAAGGCAGCACATAAGCACTCAAGTATAATGATATCCCATGTGTTTTCTGAAGCAGTTCATCTTATACATAAATAATGCATGGAGTCTGTCCTTCTTGGTTTGGTGTATAGAGAGGGTGCGTTTTAAGAAATCAGTCATATTCAGGGTCAGCTCTCTGACAATGACTAACTGTCTATGACAGCAATAACCTCTTTTGAAGCTCCATCTGGTTTGGTTACCAAATTTCATTCTCTCACTGTGAGCATAACAATAGGATGTTTACAGCAGGTATATATCCCGGCAAGAGGGTTATGTGGAAATGAAAAAAAAAATAAAAATTAAAGTTTGCATATTTAAAGTGGAAATCATGTTTTTGTCACAACTGTTCATGTGACCATTCAGAATGCAACAGATCTAACCTGTTAAATGCTAACGTCATTTAATGCAACAAGATAAAAAAATACATATATACACACACACATTTTTTAATTTAAATATTACTTGTGTGAATCATGCCACTGCCTTTATTATCATCAGTACATAATGACTATCAAAATATGAAACTGATCAAAAGTTGAACAAAATGATCTTAGACACTCGGTTCTTCTGGTCAATTCTCTGTGCAATAATGAGAACAAGTCTGTTTAACTCTTGCAGGGCAGATTTGTCTCAAAGCAAGACTGCATTTGCCAGTTACTGCCATTTTTAGACTTGTTACCCCATTTTGAATCTCTAAAAGAACAGAAACAATTTGAAAGAAAACATGAAGGTGTTCAAACAAAAGGTGTCCTGACAATTCACTTCAATAAATATATCCTAGCTTCAGATTTTAGGCCCATTGACTTAAAAGGAAGTATCCATTTCCTATAGTATAGTCTTAGGTCTCCTTAGCAGCTCTTAGGATGACACTGCAAAGAAGAAAATCTTTATTGACTTATTGAGCAATTTGATTTGCTGATACTTTCATTCTTGAACATATTTCAGCAAATCATCTTGCAATCTATTAGACTGCCATGACAATAACTTAAAACCCCTACAGTTGCTCCATGCCGTCCAACCTAGTTCAAGCCTTTGAGGATTGGGTTTACATGTAGAGTTAAATTTTGCAGTTTTAAGTTAAACATTTTGTGTTAAATGCAATCCCATACGCCTTTCCTCCATCTTTAGAAATCATATGAAGATATTTTTAATGAAACTTGACTTCTGTCCCTCCACTGAAGCAACCACAACTTTTAGGCTTCAAAAGTGGATTGTGTCTTCTCCGCAGACCACTTGACTAATAGTGGATTTCAGTTACAACGTCTGTATGAAGCGTTTCGGGCCGAATTGACTTTCATTCCCCATTTTTTATAAAAATACCTTCATTTGTGTTTTGAAGATGAACAAAAGCAGTACAGGTTTAGAGCAACATGAGGGTGAGTAAATAACAGAATTTTTATTTTTGGGTGACCTATTTTCAATGAAATTTGTTTAACTGTTTATTCACATGGAAATGTAAAAAAAAACAACAGAATAAATTTGTTATATAAAGACATACATTTCGTTATTTATGTTATTTGCATTTGATTTGATTTAGGGAAACAAAATAAAACAGAAAGAACGGGCCCTAAAAGAGGGTTGAGTCACTACAGTCTTAAACTAAAGATATTACACTGCATTCTTTTGTACGTACTGTGATTCATATCATTATTTTACGCAAGAATGGGTGGGTTGGCAGATACTTGCATGAAAAAAGTGAACAAGGATTGCTTCCACTCCGTGTGTGTCCCAATCTGATGATTTTGCACTGTAAAAATGAAAAGAAACAGATTGCCACACTGGTGGAACCCTCTGGAGAACCTCTAGGCACAAGGTCTCCGGGGAACTTACAAAATGGAGCCCATTCTGAAAGCAGTTACCCCATGAAGGGAGAAATGTTTTGAGATACACATATTCAAGCCACAAGGAAAACGTGACCCAGCAGTTCTCACGAAGGTTTCAACATAGTGTGCAAAATGAGACTTTCCAGTTACAAAATATATTGAGTGCTTCCACCCCAGACACATTTCAGTGCCAATCCACCACGTGTTTTCCTTTTTGACAATACAACAAACCCCATGACTGACACTAACTCTCGGGGTTCGTCGATTGTTAATTTGACCAAGAGTCATTTTTGCTTCACAGAGCAGCGCAAGAACCCGAAATTGAAGTTTTAACCGTTTTAAGAAAGCTTTGATCTACACTATCCTCTTTTACCTCATAAGATACCCGATCTGAATGACGGATGCGTTTTGATTTGCCCCGCCAGCGCAGCGCAGGGGTGTGTTGTTCACGTCCCGTTCGCCCCATTGTGTTCGGCGTCCATCTGAAAACGTCACTTCCTCCTCCTGCTGTCCACTTCCATGGTGCTGTTTAACTCGCAAAGTGTGGATGTGGTTATAGCCAGTCAGCCAGCCCGTGGACCCTCGTGCAGGATACTTTAGCCAGTCCCTCACTTCCCAAGCTTTCCCAATTTCCAACTGCTCTTCCCGTTTTCCTCAGATCTTCCAAGATCCCAAGAACGACAGTGAGTGCTTGAGCAACATCACGGAGTTTCTGAAGGGCTGCGCGGTGTTTCGCGTCGAGGTAAGTTGGTGTATTTATGGTGTTTTGACTGTACTGTATGTTACTGTATTGGCGCCACAATGAAAACAATCAACAAAAGAGACGTGCAGTGGACAGAGGAGACGCAACTCGAGATCCTGCCCCGTACATCGATTCATTGCCATAGTCCGATGGGACAAAAGCTGTGTAATGTTCTGAAAATGTTTCTAGGGTTTATTTGGAGGCTGCTGTACATATTGTCAACAAAATATCTAAAGTTGGAGGAGATTTTGTGCATTACAGCATCGATATTGTGCGCTGTGCCATCAATGAATGCATTTGCTTTGTCCATTCATGTACAGTGCGTCTGTTTCACTTGAGTCTGCATGAATTTGAATTATCATTGCTATAGTTTAATTGATAAAAGCTTTGTTTTTTGCTTGGTTAAGAGACTTTCATAGTAAATTTTATACATTTTGCCATGAAGTTCCACCAAAATGATGAAGACATATATATATATATTTAATGTGTACAGACCTATACTGTAGCCTGTATGCAATGAAATGAAATGATTTGGTTTTATTTGTTAATGTTATTGTAGTCTCACACTAATTATAATATTAAATTATTTAGTATTGATTTTTATTATAATGTAATTTAAAATATTACCTGAAGAAAAAAAACTTAATTTTGTATGATGTTAACAGTCTTTTTCTACAAAAAGTTTTACTTCTGTCCACTATTGTACAATTTATGGCATGTTCAGTTAAAATGGTTATTGACCTGCCAGTTTGGACACATATATGCACAGAAAGACATACAAAGGGCTAGGATTTTGATCTATGCGCATTTATTAAGGAACAGATGGTTCAGGGAAATGCTAATGTTTTGTCAAGTGTATGTAGATGTGGTGAGGTCGAGGCCCACGTCACATATGGAGCTCTTGGTTGCTCCATAACGTCAAGTGTTATCTGACAATATCATGTTCGGTTGGTGTCATTACTCCATCTTTGCCATTGTGCTTGTAAATCTAAGATTGCTTCTGTACTGTGATCTAGGGATGTAAATGTTCTGCTAGTGATTGTGTTAATGAGTTCATCTCTGGGTTTGTTGGCATACATATATACTTTTAGTTCTGGCTTTGCTATATACTCTCTTAATAGAGCTTCTTTATTGGCGTCCATTGTTCCATGAAGAACCTTTAACTAATGTGGACTAATGTTTTGATTTCACAAAAGGTTATTAAATTGTTCTTCGTTCTAAAGCGGTTCTTTTAAGAGCTGTTCAGAGTTTGGCTCCAAATGTAAAAACTTTGACATTGACATTGTAATTTGTGTGGCTTTAGGCTCAGTCTCACCTTGGGCTTCGCTGAGTTTTCACATATTGAGCGTTTTTGTGTTTGCTGTTACACCTCTGTCAAAGTAATTTTCTTCTCTCTGACCTGTTAAAAGGTCTTCGGTTGACCTTGCATTGCCCAAGGCACAAGCAAGACCTCAGTGTGCTAATTTTTGGAATAGAAATGATCTGTTCTGTGTGTGAAACATTACAGCTGTGGGGGCCTGTTACAGATATCGCAAGGACGTGTTATTGTCGTCGTGCTTTAGGAGTGTCTGCCTCTCCCATGATTTGTGTGGACGTTCCCGGATGGCAACCTTCATCCCATGATTTACATCACATAGGTTATGTGATACTACTAGAGGCCTGATTTAAAAAGGCTTTTTTTTTAAATCTTCTGAGAGTTTGATTTGCACTTTTTTTGTATTAAAGGAACACTATTTTGACCTCAAGGGATGAAAGCTTATACCCTGGGTCTAAATTTGTTGTTTGTGTTATTTTCTCTAATCTGCTCAGTGTTCAGTTTACTCTCCCTTTTGAACGGCCTCTTCTGAAGCTCCTTCCCCATAAAGCACTGAGCCCATTCAGCTGTGATGATGTGATCTCAAGCTTAACTACATGATGACATTTTCATATCAGTCTGGCTATAATTTTTCTTCGGACTCCATCACGCAACTCCCTTTGTTTTTAATATTTGATTTCACTCTGTATGGGATCACACCACATTAGGGCCAAAATCTTATTCTTTTCGCTGGAATTATATAATGCATAGCCAAAAGCATATACATCATTCTGTAAACTAGTGACTTGATTGCTTTAAATACAGTGCTTAAAGAAATATGTTAATTTTATATATTTATTTGTATTTGTTTTTTTTCTGGAAGCAAACCAAAAGACAAGATAATGTGTGACAAAGTCTGGCATCATATTATGAAACTGTGAAACAGTAATATAATAAAAATGACAAAGTCATGTTTGAATATTTTCTATTTTAATATGTAATTTTGAAATGATGAATTTTTCTCCTGTGATGGCACAGCTTCAGTGTCACATGATCCTTCAAAAATCATTCTAATATGCTGATTTGCTGCTCAAGAAACATTTATTATCATCATTGGTGTTGAAAACATTTGTGCTGCGTAATATTTTTTTATGCAAACCGTGATACATTTATTTCAGGATTTTTAAAAGAACAGCATTTATTTAAAATAGAATTATTTTGTAACATTATTTGTAATTGTCACTTTTGATCAATTTAATGAATTCTTGCTGAATAAAATTAGTAGTTTCTATTTTTTTTCTTTTTCATCCTTAAACTGTTAATTCTGATATGCACATTTTCCATGAAATTATGGTGGTAAGAGAACATAAAATAATTTACATAATACCGATGATGGATATTCTGGGATTTTAGCTGTAGAAGTAGGGAATTATTTTCCAAACAGAAATATTGCTACAGTGATGTAATAATTCGTTGAAGGAGCAGCATTACTTTGAAAGGCAACGTGCTCTAGATGATGCATTGTCCGCTTACACACATCCAAACACACTTGTTTTTGCTTCTCTCGGGGCATAAACTGTAATCAGAGCAGAAAGTAAAGCGGAAGCTGATATTTTACTCCCACTGAAGATCACATGCACACAGCCACTGTCCATTCACTGAAGTACACATAACTGTCAATCAAACAGTTCTAATACTGCAAAAGAGCAACACAGGACAGACCATCTAGAGCTGAACAAATCAGATTTCTCACTTCATAAGCAAAGAGACATCAGTGACCCCGAGCTAACCACACCACCTGTTCAGAGGCAGAACAGCACACATTACTACTGACTGACGACTGTCTGCATAGATGCTGAGTGTGGACTAAATGATTGTACATATTAGGTCTAGACGGTGTATGTATGGAATAGTCACCATGTATTTACAAACATTTTGCTGGCTAGCAATATTGTGAAAATCAAAATTCATTTTTTTAAATTTTAAGTTATTTTTATGAAAAATAACATTACATTAGTACATTGTTGTTGTTACTCATCTCTTGAACATTTTAGTTAAAATATATTTTTTAATATAAATATTCATGGGTTCATTTGGTACAGTTTTGCTGTATTGGTGCACATTAATTAAAATAATTAAATATTCTTGTGTTCATTTAGCAAAAAAAAAAAAAAACTGTAGGAAAACATGCTGTGATTACGTTTAGATAGATATCTAAAAAATCATTTTACTTTGTGGATTTGACATTTTGAATCTACTGTTTGGTTGAATGATTTCACCTTTCTTTAATATTATCAAAAACATATTTATATAGAACACCCAAGCTTGTAAAGTCTATGTAGCGCAGCTAAAGTAATTTAAGGGTTATTTTACCCAATAATGAAAATCCTGTCATTATTTACTCCAAACTCTCATGTTGTTCCAAACTAAGGCTGCACGATTTATCGCACGACACGAACAATAACATTGAACTTGAATGCGATTATTGCTTATAAAATCGCAAAGGCCGTGATGTTGTTTTATGGCTCCAATTACTAATCCATCTGAAAGCACTGCGAGGTTGAATCGCTTATAATGTACATTTGAAAAAGCAACACGCGTCAATCATCTTTCCAGACATGAGAAGCATTTATTAACGTCTTCTCCAACACAGGACAACATTTAATAACATGTTTTTAATCCAAACTCGCTTCACACCGACAGTTGAGCATCCTTCTGTGAGATGATGTGGCTTCTTACACAGAATAAGGCAGTCGTAAGTTTATTAGTCATGTTTAATATCAAAGCCTTTCAATCTTCTGTTTATTCAGCTACATGACGCATGTTATCTTCTGCTGCAGGGCATATTTTGAGTTTCTGCTCAAGAGCGTCCTCGGGCTTTCAGATGTAAAAAGCATTTACTACTGATAACAGAGCTGTACAGCTCTGACAAGCTGCGCATTAAATAATCACAGCCTTTGCCAAATCGAGTGCGAACAAAAGAACAGATTGAATTAGGATTTTATTCACATAGGCTAAACGTTCATAAACGGACACATCAGATATGGTAAACAGAAGCTCAAGCATCCTTGCTTGATGTGCAAAAATAATTTGGACTTTTTTGGACTAGTTTACAATCTCTGTGAACTTTTTCAAGTGACAAAAGTGGTAGAAAATCTTCATTTGTGTTTAGAGGGTGCCAAAGGTCTTGTGGGTTTAGAACAACTTTTTGGTGAACTAACTCTTTAAGCTTAATGTGCTTGAATTAGGCTAGAATTCTCTCACTGTTTTAACTGACATGTAGGTGGTCTAGATTAATGATGTTACATAATGTTTTTTTCTCTCTCTAGCCATTTGAGGCTGGTGACCTGCTTCAGGGCCACAACTTCAGCAGAGTCCTCACTACACTGGTTGCCCTCAATAAAGTGACTGCAGGCAAGTCTATCTAGAACTATCCCATTTAGATTTTCACAATATGAATGAATGAATTTAACTTTATTCTTGTAAAGGTACACTATAATTCACCCCCAGAACACATTTCAATATTCCACAAAGTACCAAACACACTAGAAACACATTAAATCACGCAACACTTGGCTAAGTGCTAATGTATGCGATTAACGCCACGAAACAGGAAGTTGTTGTAACTCAAACAATTACTGTCTGATCTGCTCCAAACTTCTTGATAATAGTCCTGCTCTGAAGACATCTGCATGGCAATATTAATATATGGTCAAAGCGCCACCTGTTGGCAGCAGGAAGTGTGGCACTTTGAAATGTCTTTGCCATCGTTCTCCTGTATTTACTTTCTTACATGCGCTTCGCCCGCTGTTCGCCATTTTCCTAAGGCCTGCGGGTGGTGGTGAGCCCGGGTGAGAGGGCCCTTTCGTCGCTGCTTGCAGCTTTAATTCTCTTCTGTGTTCTCTCTCTGTTGGTGTAGATATTGGCATAGGCAGCGACTCTGTATGTACGCGTCACTCTTCCGCCCACCGGATCAAATCCTTCGAATCGCTGGCCTCCCAGTCCTCACTGGGACGATCTTCTAAGTTGCTTCATAACCAGTTCCGAAGCCTTGTGAGTAACTTTGGGGTGAGACCTCTCAACCAACCTCACCAGATGTTTACATGTGCATATCATCTACACTACTTTTCCAAACGTTTGGGGTCAAAAAGGCTGCATCTATTTGATTCAGTAAAACAGTAATATTGAAATATTATTACAATTTAAGATAACTGTTTTCTATTTTAACATATATTTTAAAATGCCATTTATTTCTGTGATGGCAAAGCTGAACCAGTCTCTCCCGTCTTCAGTGTCAGTGTCCTTCAGAAATATACTGATGTGGTGCTCAAACATTACTTCTTATTATCAATGTTGAAAACAATTGTGCTGCAATATATTTTTGTGAAAAATGTGATGCATTTTTCAAGGTTCTTTGATGAATGGAAAGTTCAAAAGAAAGGAATTGATTTGAAATAGAAATCTTCCACTTTTGATCAATTCAATGCATCCTTGCTGAATAAAAATATTTAATCCAAACCTTTGATTAGTAGTGTTTAAAATTGCTATCCATTTGAAGTGCTGTCAATGGTCCTGTCAAATAATGTGACTAAAGACATTAGGAAACAGCTTGACACCCCAATCAAGCCATTACGCAATTGCTATGTTGGCATGCTGTATTTTTAGCTAAGTTTCACAGGCAAGCTATCTTTCTTTTCATATTTGCTGTTAATAGCAGGGTCTTGAAACTCTGTCTTGTGTAAACATATTAATTAATGTAAATGGGTCAGTTTTGATTTTCAGACTCGTGAGTAAACATAAGTACTCTCTCTCTTGTAGGACATGACGGAGAACAGTAACGCTCAGTTAGTGGTTAAAGCTCGCTTCAATTTCCAGCAGACCAATGAGGATGAGCTTTCTTTCAGCAAGGGTGACATCATCAATGTTACTCGCACAGAGGAAGGGGGCTGGTGGGAAGGATCCCTCAACGGCAAGACAGGCTGGTTTCCAAGCAATTACGTCAGAGAGGTCAAAGGTTCAGGTATGTGTCAGTTTGCTGTAGACCAGTGTTTCTCAACTGGTGGATCGCAAGACCGTTTTGAGTGGGTCGTGGTGTGTACAGTCAAAGAAACGTACAGTCAAAATTCTCTGTTTTTCTGATGCGAGACATTTATTTTGAAAGACGTGGTCTCTGTCAGACGCAGTTTAAGTAGCTAAAGAGTGTCTGAGAAAAACATGTAGTTCTGATTTAGTATCTGCGGTCAAATAAGATGTTGTCAGGCTATATGTCAATGTCATTATTATAACGTTATTAACAAGTTACGAAATAAATTCTGAGTCTCTCATCTCAGAAAAACAAAATTTTCGTGTCCCATCAGCAATTAGCACGCATTCGGCGCACACTGTATATTACTAATAAATAAAGAGCAAGAGAAATTATAAGCATGTAACATTCCAGTTGTCAATTAGGAAGCCACGAAATTTCCATAAAGTTACCAATAAATTACGTACTTTGTGAGTTTGCTGGGAAGGATTACCTTACAGCTATGATGATGTTCATTCTGTTCATCAGGAGCAGTATTTATATTATAACTTTTTATGTTTTTAAGGTCAAATTCCTAAAGCCGGGGACACAGTTAACGATTGTAAGGCCAATTATGAATGTAATTTGATACTTACGACTGATTAGGCCAGAGCCAGATGTGTTCAGTCGGTGTTTAAATTCTGTGTGTAAGTATTTAAATCTGCTTCAGTTGAAGGAAAGAGTCTTTGTGTGTTGAACTCAAACTGTGTTGAAGAATGTTTTAGCTAGTCGTTAAGTGTGTCCTCGGCTTAAAAAAATGCGTCATGGCTTAATGACCATTGCAAAATGTGGGTCCCATGGCCAAACCAGTTGAGAACCATTGCTGTAGACCAGGGGTGTCAAACATACGGAATATAGGAAGAAAAATATAAATATTGAATTGGGCAAATTCCAAACGGCATTTTTACGCCCTTGAAGGCCACTTCGAGAAGGGGAAGCCATTTGTCGGCGTGTTCCAAAAGAAAATAAACAACTGAATCCATTCACGAAGGGCACATGCGATGTTCACTTCAAGGAAGCAATTTTATTATTTATGGTCATGTGACTCAGCGCTCTTGATTCATTCATTTTAAAGTTCGAGTTAACTTACAATCATAGCAATTCAAGTTGTTGTTTTTTTTGTGTCTGTGATATATCACACATTTTTGTCATGTTATGTTTAAATAAGTTTCATAGGTTAGAAATGTGTTGAGTAATGCAGTGTTCAAAGATGAGACGGCAAGTTTTACAGTTGAAAACAGAGAGATACACTCACATACATATCTAACATATTTTAAAATATATATAAATGTACCTTTAATTGCTACAGCTAATCAGCCGATTATGGGAACATCACAGGTATGACGTTGTCGCCAAGTGCTTTCAAAACGGCTACATAATGGCACGCAAGTGCCCTGCTCCCTCCAAAGTCCAAAGGAGGGCATAGGGATGCTCCCTTCCATTTGGAATTTGCCCTATATGAAACTCATCTGCTTTTTCCTAACCAAGGAAACGCTCTATTGCTGCTCCTCCACAAGCACCACCTACTGTCAGAGAGTGAATGTGTATTTTCATTCAGCCCTTCTGATGTTTTTGTTTTATGCAGGTGTCTTATAGCATAATTATAGCATAATATCACAAAATAAAAGAGAGATCGTTCTGATTTAAATAATCTAATTTAAATAAAATAATAACTGCTCATGCAATGCTGCATGTGTGTAGCATTTTTGTTTGAATCATGATTAAAATGCAGTGGTTGCCTCTAATTTCATATGTATAAGGCCAGTTTGGCCTGTCATAGAACAAATAAGCAACAAATAAATTTGCTTCAACAAAGAAAAGGAAAAAAAATCGGTATCAGATTCGTCCAATTTGCTTGTAAAAAAATAAATAAATAAATCGGGGCATCTCTAATAAAAATATTAAACGGCGCACTAAGGTTTAAAAAAGGTAATTGCGCTCACACATGGTTTCGTTTTCCCATCCGGCAATCAACCTAAAATGAGTTTGACACCCCTGCTGTAGACCTTTCTAAATATATAAACATTGTCTTCTCTTGATCCACAGTGCACATTTTTTAAAACAATCTATGTGGCCTTACAGACAAACCAGTGTCCCCTAAATCTGGAACTCTTAAAAGCCCCCCCAAAGGTTTTGATACCACAGCCATCAGTAAAACCTACTACAACCTGGTAAGCACATTTTATTCAAATATCCTTTTGAAGTGTCACCTGGTTGATTTGCTTAATTTTGAGGTTTTCCACATGAACGGTAATCAGACTCAGCTGATTCGTTAATGAGCGCCGCCGAGTAGTGATCATTGTGTTAAAAATATCTTGTCTAAAAATAGCTTCTGTTTGTTTGTTTTCAGGTGCTACAGAACATTTTAGAAACTGAAACAGAGTATTCAAAGGAGCTCCAGAACCTTTTGACCAACTACCTGAGACCTCTACAGATGACAGAAAAGTAAAACGCCTTGCTATCCTCCAAAAAACACACAAGAATGAAATTAAGTTTTAAAAGGAAATATTCTGTCTTCTCTGTCTAGGGCTGCCAATTTTATGCCTGGTTTCACAGACAGGGCTTAGATTAGGCCAGAAGTAGGACTTAGTTAAAGCAGGATATTTAAGTAGCTTATATAAACATGCCTATAGAAAAAAACAAACATTACTGATGTGCATCTTGAGAAAAAACAATGGTATTGATATATTTTTAAGAAATGTCAGTGCTTTCAGTTAAGACAGCTCAAACATGCGTTTTAATCTGGGTCTAGGTTTAGGTCGTGTCTGTGAAACTGGGCATTAGTGAGTTAATTTAGTGTGTTTTAATTAAAAATATGAAAATGTAAAAAAAATGTAACCATTCCCCTTGAAATTATTTGAGTGAAGACAGCCTTAATGTTTGAGCATTGACTTTTCTCATCAGTTCTCATCATTTCTCATAGACTGAGCGCCTCGGATGTAAGTGTCATTCTTGGGAACCTGGAGGAAATCAGCACTTTCCAGCAGACTCTGGTTCAGTCACTGGAGGACTGCACCAAGTGAGTTTCATTCCAACCGTGAGCAGCCGTGTGATTCCTGGCCTGTCTCTTAATAGCCTCTGAGTAATTTATGACAGGAGGGACAAAGCACTTAGTGAAACTGAGACTCAATCAAATATATCAAGTTTCGACTTCTAGATGATGAAAATAGACCTGGGCGGTAACGTAAACCTGAGGTCCATTAAGGGGATTTGAGTGGCACTAGAGTTTTCTAATGTTTACACTGACCTCTAGTGATAAATCCTTTAACAAGTTTGGAAAGTGCAAAATGAGTTTTTCAGTGAGTTTTTTTGTTTGAGTTCATACCCGTCAAAAGAGCACATTGAAGTAAGTTAATATTAGTCATTTTTTTTGTAAAGAAAACCTTATTATAAACATATCTTGAGATCTGAAATATAAGAATAAAAACATACTGCTACCTATAAAATGTTTAATAAAATTATGATTTTTGAAAAAAATTAATATATCTATAATATATTCATTTTTTTTTAATCAAATACATATTATATATTAAATTTATTTTATATTAAGATCATTTTTGTTAATAGTTATATATAGTCTGTAGCTTTTGCTGGTTCCTGTATTGTCTATAGAGGATTTTCATCACACTTGAGTCTTTTATTTATTAATTTATTTAATAAAGTTTGGAAAAACTAAAATGATACAGCAGCAAAGAATGAAATTACACTTCTGTTAAAAAATATGGGGTGGGTTTTTTTTTGTGTTTAAAAGAAGTTATGTTTTTATTGTGATATTTATAACCAATGCACTGTTTGTTTATTAAGCATGCGGGGCAACCATTCGTCGTTGATAGCATATGTCATATTTTAGATATATTTTTAAGATGGAATAATGCGGTTTTACAGAGGCAAAAAATGTGGCTTTCAAATGAAAGATTGGTATCAAAGAGTTACACCCAGGTTGACATTAAAGATTTGACAGAGCAGCCATCAAGCATTAGACAGTATTCTAGGTTATTATGTGTGGAGGTTTTTGGTTCAATAATTAAAACCTCTGTTTTGCTTGCAAGAATTAAGTAGCAGGAATTACTAGTCAACCAATTTTTATATCAAATATGCATTCCTTAAATGTGTCCTTGCTGAATAAAAAAATAGAAAATACTGTATCCAATTTTTTTAACTGTAGTGCATCTTTAAAGTAAGGTTTAAAGGGTTAGTTCACCCAAAAATCATAATTCTGTCATTAATTACTCGCCCTCATGTCATTCCAAACCCCTAAGATATTTGTTCATCTTCGGAACACAAATTTAGATATTTTCGATAAAATCCGAGATTTCTTTCTTTTTTTTATCCCTGCAGAAATCAACATAATTAAACTGGATTGAATGATGTGGGAGAGTTGAATTGTTGAACAAATTGTTGAGTAAAGTTATTTTTGTTTTGTTTTTGCGCACAAAAAGTATTCTTGTTGCTTCATAACATTAAGGTTGTACCACTATAGTGACGTTGACTATTTTAACGATGTCTTTACTACTTTTCTGGACCTTGAATGTGGTGCTTACTTTGCTTTCTATGGGGGGAGAAAAACTCTCGGATTTCATCAAAAATATCTTAATTTGTGTTCCGATGATGAACGAAGGTCTTATGGATGTGAAATGAAATGAGGGTGAGTAATTTCGGGGTGAACTAACCCTTTAAATGGAGTCTGTGGATTTAAATGGTTTGGGTTGAATTAATAGCCGAATGTGTTGTTACTACTGGAAATTTAGGTTGATGTCCAGTACTTCAGTAGGATTATAGGGTTAGGAAAACCCTAAGCAAAATATTTAAGGGTTATCAAAATCAGGACAGTGTGTGTTATAATTCTCCTCAATGTTCTGTGTTTAAGGCTACCAGAGCTGCAACAGAAGGTGGGAGGTTTCTTCCTGAATCTCATGCCCCAGATGAGGTCTCTTTATGTGTCTTACTGCTCCAACCACCCGTCAGCAGTCAGTATTCTCACTGATCACAGGTATGCCACCATACTGCGTCCTGATTTCACAGAAACTCTTCACTGGTGTGATAGGTGAAAACTGGTTTTAACTTCTCATTTCTGTGCCTGCAGTGAGGAACTTGGAGAGTTCATGGAGGGAAGGGGTGCGTCCATACCAGGTATTCTCACACTGACCTCTGGCCTCAGCAAACCCTTCATGAGACTGGACAAATACCCCACATTACTGAAGGAGCTGGAGAGACACATGGAGGTAGAAGACAGAGAGTTTGTGTGGTTTATGAGGTTTTTATCATTATCAGCATTTCAATGTGACACTGTCTTCTTTCCCTTTCAGGAGGGTCATCCAGACCGGACAGAAATTCAGAAATGTATGACAGCTTTCAAGAATCTCTCTGTGAGTGTTAACTGGTGTCCCGTGGTTTTGCCACTGCAGTTAGGTGTGGATCATTCCCATGACAACCAGTCTTTTTAATACATTGTGTTTCTATGGTTACAGGCACAGTGTCAGGAGGTGCGGAAGCGCAAAGAGCTCGAGCTTCAGATCCTGACTGAGGCGATTCGTCTTTGGGAGGGGGAAGACATCAAGACCCTGGGTTCAGTGCTGTATATGAGCCAGGCCATGGTCCAGAACCATGGCTGTGAGGTGAGACGGCACAAAAATCTATTGCTGACAGGCCCGATGAACATTTTCTCCCCTAATAGTGTGAATTTGGGATGGGGCTATATGCTTATGTGACCAATGCCAGACATTAAAATTTGTGAAAATTTTGGATATTACAAAATCAGTTATGCTTAAGCAGCACTTCCAAACAAAATCTATTGTTTTGTGGAAATTGGCACAAAATAGGAAATTGAAGGGAATTGTTGGGAAGCCAATGTGAATCCTGCATGAAATGTTAAAAAATGACTTATAATTTTGAACATAAAGGCATATCACTCTGACGAATCTGTTTGTTAGCGATCGTACTTGATGTCGTATGTCTGGGGGAAAAACATGTTCTGTTCTGTATATGTTCTAATAAACCATTGCTTCACTTCAGAAGACATTTATTAACCCACTAGAATCGTACGAATTACTAGAGCTTCTTTTCAAACTATTCAATGCCATTACAAAGCTGGAAAGAGCCAGGCTATCATTTAATATAACTCTGATTGTGTTTGGCTGAAAGAAGATAGTCATATACACTTAGGATGGCTTGAGGGAGAGTAAATTAGGGGTAATTTTCATTTCATTTTCATCTTATTTCTATTCAACGTTTTTTGTTTGTTTTGATAAATTGTGATAAAAATGAAATTAATAATAGGCTGATGCAAACATGACTATAGGTAGTGTTCAGGAAACCTTTTATTATTATAGTTATTAACAAGATTGCAGTTAGTGATGTGTTTATCCAGAGGGCTGAATTTGTCTTTATACTTTAAGAATCTTTTTATTTCTAGATATAAGTTTTATTCAAAAAGAAAAACAGTTGAACCCATCTTCAGTCATGGACACGTGCATGAAAATGCTTAATAACACCATGAAAGAAAAATAATGTTTTTTTAAAAAGACCAGTTACTGATTCATATTGAAATGACAATTGTTTTTCACTGTGATTTTTTTTTTTACTATGGCTGTGTTACATCTTTGTTTTGTTTTGTTTTTTCAGGAGAAGCATGAGCGTTACCTTTTGCTTTTTCCTCATGTTTTACTCATTCTATCTGCCAGTCCAAGGATGAGTGGCTTCATCTACCAGGTCAGAAACCAGCTGCTGTCAGAGCTGATTACTGCACAGTCAAATAAATCTCATTGTTTCACTCCACCACCCCCTAAAATCCACTCAAACCATAGCTTTTCAACACGCACATTAAAATGGCACTTGCGTCTCTGGCACAAAGAGAAAACGTCTGCTTTGTTTCTCTCAGGGCAAGTTACCTTTGAGTGGGATGACGGTGACCCCATTAGAAGACTGTGAAAGTCATAAAAATGCTTTTGAGCTCTCGGGTAAGGACAAACAGACTCGCATTTCTTTGAGTTCAAGACACAATCAAGTGTTTTTGTCATTCTTAGTCATTCATTGACTCTGCTTGTGTATGTCTATCCAATAGGAAGCATGTTTGAGAGGCTTCAGGTGATCTGCTATAACAAACAGGATCTGCAGGACTGGCTCGAGCATCTGAACCGACAGACCAAGCACACCACCATGGCGGGTCCCAGCATGAAACCCCTCGCTGTCCCCTGCCACACAGTGAGTCACCTGTTCAACATGACCTCTTAGAAAACCACACATATAGTATTTAAATATTCAAAAATATAAATATTAAGGTTATCTAAATATATACAGTTTATATTTTATTTATTTATTCATGAATAACTTTTATAGCTGCTGTGCACAGCGCTCAAAACACACTTTTGGAAAACACACATAAAGAGCTTTATACTTCAAAGTCAAGTGTAATATAATACAAAAAAGTATTTGTTTATTTATATATTTTTTATTGATTTACTTATGTTATAGCTGCTAATATGTAGAATTCTTTTGCAAAAAAGTAAAAACGACACACACATTTGTAAAACAGACTTTAATGGGTTAGTTCACCGCAAAATCAAAATTCTGTCATCATTTACTCACCCTCATATCATTTTAAACCTGTAACACCTTCGTTCTACTTTGGAACACAAATGAAGATCTTTTTTATGAGCTTTGACAGATCTCTGTCCCTCCATTGATGCTTTTGTCCAACTACCACTTTGACACTTCAAAAAATTCATAAAGAGATCGTAAAACTAATCCATATGAATTGAGCAGTTTAGTCCAAATTTTCTGTAGAGACTGGATCGCTTTATATGACAAACAGATTGAATTTAGGCTATTTATTCACATATAAACATTGATCAGCGAACATCCATACAGAACAGAAGCTCATTCATACTTGCTTGACACGCGAGAACAAACGTCATTGGTTCTTGCGAAAGCTCAAGCGTGCTTTGTAACACTCAAGAATGAACCTCATTGGTTCAGACAGGTCAAGCAAACATGCTTGAGCTTCCGTTTATCAAAACTGATGTTGATCAATGAATAAAAGACTAAATTCAATCTGTTCGTCATATAAAGCAATCTTGTCTCTTCAGAATATTTGGACTAAACCGCTCAATACATATGGATTAGTTTTACAATCTCGTTATGAACTTTTTCTAGCGTCAAAGTGGTAGGGACAAAAATCTCTCAGATTTCATTCAAATATTTGTGTTCCGAAGATCATCAAAAGTCTTGCGGGTTTGGAACAACATGAGTGTGTACAGAGCCCTGCACATGAGAAAAAAAAATAGTAGGCTAAATCGTGCTCACGATTTACTAATTTGTTCCCTCAGTTTGCTAAATCACGTGCACAATTTATAAATCGAAGAAACAAATGAGTAAATTGTGTGCTCTATTTAGCAAACCAAGGGAACGAAATAGTGAATCACGAAATCATGCGCACTATTTACTTTTATTATTTTTTTTGCATGTCATGTTGGGCGCTCAGGAAGGGCGAGTAAATGATGACAGAATTTTCATTTTTGAGTGAACTAACTCTATAAGATCTTTACACAATATAAACAATTTATTTGTTTTTTTAGTTCTTTTGGGTTGAAATGTGACCTGTCAGTTATCTTCAACTTAAAGGTCAACTTAAATTTTACCCCTCTAGCTCCCGTCTCACCCTCTGACGCCATCCAGACATGCAGAAAGCCGGGGCCTGACAGTTGCTCCTGCCTACCACACCCTACCACACCCCTCCTCTCATGGGGCCCCACACAGCACCATGATGTGGGGCCCCCTGGAGCCCCCAAAACCCAGAAGCCCTGGAGCCTGAGCTGCTTGCGTCCAGCACCCCCACTCAGGCCCTCAGCTGCTCTCTGCTATAAAGAGGTATTCTGGAATCAGATTAGAGCTGATTATGCAGCATACTGGACTTCCTGTTACAAATTATGTGGAAATATAATATTAAATGCAATATAACATAATACAGAAATGATAATTGATTATTTCCCTTGATGTTGTTATCACTATTATTTTGAGTAGTCTCTTATGGCTCTGTAAATCTCCCCTTAACCTCATTTCCTTTTCTTTCTATTCCTCCTCCTCTTTCAGGACCTCAGTAAAAGCCCCAAGACAATGAAAAAGCTGCTGCCCAAGAGAAAGCCGGAGAGGAAGCCGTCTGATGAAGAGTTTGCACTGAGGAAGAGTAAGTTATCAGGTTTGATATGGTTATTGAAATCGAGAGATTCCTGAAAGATCTTGTGTTTGATGTAACCTCTGAACCGTGTAGGTACTGTAGCTCTGGAGGAAGATGCTCAGATTCTGAAAGTGATCGAGGCCTACTGCACGAGTGCCAAAACCAGGCAGACTCTGAACTCAAGTAAGTCTCGTATGCAGCCCCGTCCACCTCCGTCTCTTTTCTTCTAAGACATTCCTCATTCATATCTACTTTTCTGTGTGTAACATAGAACAGCAGTCCTTTGTAAACTGAAGTCTGTTGATCTTAACAAGGTTATTCTTGGATCTCTTATAATAATATACTCTCTCTTTTTTCCTCATCATAATAAATATTCATTTATTTATCATTCCCCCCCCCCTTACACATATCTATAATTTTTTTTTAATTTAATCATCTATTTATACAACTCATTTACCATCTCGGGGTATTATTGGTTCTTCCATCTATGTGGTGGCACCACCCGTGTCCATTCTTTGGTTGGCCCACTTGTTTCATTCCCTTCCCCTTCCATTTGCAATTCTTCCCTTCATTCATATGATTTGATCCCCTTCTCATCACCTGCGACCGGATGGCCTCTTCAGCATGGCAAGGCACTGATCTTATGCATAACCACGTTTTGGATCAATCCAGTGTGGACTCTCTGGGCCGCCGTAGCAGTATCTCAAGGCCCGAGGCCACCTCGGACCTCTCAGAGGACTCTGACTATGACAGTATATGGACGGCCCACAGTTACAGGATGGGCTCTGTTTCCCGTAAGAGCTCCTACATCTCCCACCAAAATTAATCTCCCCCTCACTCCTCTTATTTCAAATGACTTTATATTTATTTGAAACTATTTATGTATGTAATGATGTCACTCTAATGCATATTTATTTTATTCATTTTTATATATTTATTTCTCAGTGTTGTATTAATCACACCTCATCATTTTCTGCATATATATGCACTTTCCCAAAGCAGTTCCCTGTTGCCTTGACATTTAAACTCCCCCTGAAACCACCAACCTCACTTAACTGTTTGTTTTTTCACTTTTTGCCTCGCATTCAAAATTTATTTAAGTGTCCTTTTAAAAAACGATGTTCTCATTCCCTCATTCCCAGACGTATTTAATTATTAACGCTGTTGAAGGTACAATGCACTCCGAAGGCAACAAGGACAGGTTCTGCTGTAAAAGAAAAAAGATTCTAAAATCTCTTAACTTGTCTGTAAATATTAGAGTATTGTCATTCATTTGAAATGTGTGGTATTAACATGGACTTTGTTTACTGAATGTGAACATTAGATTCCCGCTCTGTTTGACATGAGGAGTTGGGTCTTTTACCAGAGAACTTCATGAGTAAGTGTCCGTGAAGTTCATAAGTATGATTCTCAGAAGGCACCACGGACAGTATTACTGTGGACGTTTTGTTCATACTTATGTGATATAAATGTATTTATTTTCAATTTGTAAATGTATTTTGAATGATTTTGGACTTTTTGTATGCTTGTATCAAACATGTATGTTTATAGTGGTGTCTATAGTGAAAAGTATGGAAGTTTACAGAAAAAAAACTGTTGAATTTAATGTTGGTTGAAATTCTATTAGAATCCATTTAAATCAGGTGTGTGGATGGTAATAGTCAAGAGTTCTTCGCCATTCATTCGAGACTCTGTCAAAGCCTCAGTGTTTGATGCTTTTCCTCTTTTATGTATGACGTGTTTGAAACAAACAAGAAAACCAACTTGCCAATTATTTCAATTATGACAAAGAGTATAATTCATGTTATGTGATTCATTGTGACATTCAAGTTCTATTCTGTGGTTAAAAAAAATGAACAAGAAGAAAATATGTATATTTACTACCTTTTTGTCGGTCGTTTACTGCAGATATTCTTCAAACTGTTCAACAGAGATACTTCAGTGCCGTTTACGTGATTTGAAACTGAGACATTATTAATGTGTTTGTTATATATATGCAGAGTCAAATATATGACAAAATACCACAAATGTTGTAATATACATTTTGAATAAATCTTGGGTTGTTTTGTACAGTATGTTTATCCTTTCAGGAATTGATCTCTCACAGCAAGTGTTTTTTTTTGTTTTTTGTTTGTTGTTTTTTTGGGTTGAATTTCAGTTTTACCGGACCTCAGGAAACCCTTGGTGTCCTTTTTTTGAATGCGTTTATTTTTCTTGGATGATCCCTCTCTGCATGACTAACTCCTGTCTCACTCACGCACAGTCCTGTGTAAGTTTGAACCAGTCCAAACCATTCTTTGAGGCACAGTGGTCCTGTACTGAGCTAAGCAATGAATCCAACTAAACTAAACCTCCTGAAATCAATCTGCGGGACTTCTCTTTTCAAACAGGACAGTGGAAAGATGCCAGTCCAGCACTGATAGTTCCCGGGGAGGAGAAGTTCAGTGTAGACGAGTTGAAGAGTAATGGTCAGACTCTTCTGGAGGAGAAGTAAGATTGCATATTTTGGCCATTGTTATGAAAAGGGTTAATGTGTAAAAAAGAAGGTTGTTTTTTTCATGAGAACATGACTTTAATAGAGCTTCAGTGTGCATTATTGAAGTATGCACTGACATATTCAATATCCAATGTTTCCTAGGAGCCTCGTGGATGTTGTTTATGCTTTGAAAGATGAGGTACAAGAACTTAAACAGGTGAGTGCCTGTGAGAGTGTGAGGAAGCTTTTCTTCAAATTTTAAATTAATCTCATAGAAAACAATAATATTTAATAGTTTCCATTACCTGGTTACATTATTTTACCGTTCCAACAGGACTATAAAAAAATGAAGAAATCCTTGGAGGAAGAACAGAGAGCACGGAAAGATCTGGAGAGGATAGTTCGAAAAATGTTAAAGAATATGAATGATCTTTCTTGGGATGAGACCAATTTATGATATCTGTTGCCCTCTTACTATGGAGTTCCTAAAGTGACATGCATGGTGATAAAATATGAAATGGGAGGAAAAAAATATGTGTTTTCAAAATTTTGCATTTGCTCGCAAAACATTTGTGTTCCACTGAGAAACTGCGAGTGAACGTAAAGTTTCTCTGGGGAACGCAAATGTTTTCGTGAGAGAACACGACAGCATTGACATTTAATTTTTCTTCCCATCTCATTTTTTGTTTGTTTGTTTGTTTCACCTTGTCCCTTTAGGGGTACCATATTAGTTTTGTTGTTACACTATTGGTTAAAATGTCCTAGAAGTTCAACCAGCTCATTGAAATTTCAGATGAATGGACATCCAGGGAGTCTGTAGTAACATAATGTTACATCATTTACCTAAAATAGCTCATTCCACTGTTTAAACGCTAAAAGACTTTAGGTCTTAGGTCTTATAGTGCATCTACACCTTGCAGATTTTTTTATTTAGTTTGAAAACCACAAATCTTATAGATGAACAATCATGATGTGACTTGTTTGCTTAAAGTCATAGCTAAATCAGGTTCATCTTCAGCATCTCTTCGGATGGCATGAATGTTACGTGTGGATGTCCTGACAAGTTCATCTTTTAATTAATGTTAAGGTTGTTTAGACAGACAGTACCTCATCCCACTGATGTCTGGAGTTTTGAGTGTCCTGTTTTTCTAAAAATTACTTTTGACATTACAAAGGTTCAAGAGATCATTAGATTTTAGTTGCGTCTAATTTTTAAATAACTTTTATTCTGATGCAATCTGATTTAAAATGCTGAATCTGTGAATATTTCCATGATGTGGTACCATGAACTTTTTCATTCCACTCAATTATTGTTTACATATGATTTAGATGTTTATATTTAAAAATTAATTCAACACTGGCGCGGACAGACAAAAAGGTATGCTGTTAAATGAGGAGCATGAAGCTTATGCTTATGTCAGTAAATGTACATGTTTTAGGTGCCATTGTAATTCAAGCTGTGACAGGACTTCATTATTATAATAGCTTCTTTATTACAATATGTTACACATACCTTCATGCTCATTTCAGTGTCACTTACTTAGTGTGACCAAAGCAAAAGCCAAACTCTTATTTATGGACTATATGTGACTAATTACTGTACTTGACATTTATTCCCATTGCTCTTACACAACACCTTAATAACCTCATTTGAATTCATAGGATATTTATTTAGTTTTCATCATCTCAGATCCATGTTACTGTAAATTAATTCTGTAAATAAAGAAATTTGTTTATTTGCTTTATCTACTTCAGTAATATCAGTTGGGCTTAAACATAAAATTATTAGAAATAACACTCTAATACACCTTTTTTTTTTTTTTTTTTTAAAGAAACATATATTGTGATGTATATTTAAAAATATACTTTATTCCTGTGATGCGAAGCTGAATTGTTGGCATCATTACGCCAGTCTTCAGGGTCACATGATGTTTCGGAAACCGTAATATTTGCTGTTCAAAACAGTTGCTTAATATTTTTGTCTCCAGGATTCTTTGAAAGTTAAATAGAAAGTTCAAAAGAACAGCATTTATTTGAAATATAACATTTGAAATGTCTTTACTATCGCTTTTCATAAATAATTATAAATATATATATATAAACCACAACTGGGTTATGTTTACCACATGAACAATACGATAACTTATCTAGAACCAGATTAACTGTGTGAACAACCATGTGGGGTGCTCAAGTTTAAGCTTTAAGTTTCTATACTCTGTCAAAGGGAAGGGCATGACAAGGATGACTTTATGCCCTTGTCTTTCGTCTGCACACAACACTTCTGGGTGAAGGTTGTGCATGCGCCAGGCTCTATTACAGTGACAAGGCAATCTAGTCCCTTTGTGGGCGATGATTCTACTTCATTGATTTACAATGGAAAGGATATAATTTTGCTGGTGTTGGCAAAAAGCTCAAATGTCAGGCTTTTCAGAATGCCAGCATTGCCTTGTTCGCAGATGAATAAGGAGAAAGTCACCTTTTGTCTCCTGTTAAATATTCCTGCATAAATACAAAGGAGCATAATGCCCTGCTGATAAAAGGAAGCCCTGATTTATCCTGATTTATCCTTTAGTGTATAGATAAAACCCGCAGATAAATGCCAGGTTGGCCTTTTCATTTTTGTTCTCGGTGGTTCGCTTCTCTTTTCACGGCATATCGAGTTTGGAAGACGGGTGTCGGTTTTAGCGACGCTCTGGTTTTGTGGAAAGGACACAACTTGCGCTACCTTTCCATTATCGGTGAGGTTTTCACCGAATACGCTTCAAACCTGCATTAATTGTGTTTATATTGGTTTGAAGTCCAAGTTTAGGACATGACAGGTGTGCAGTTTAACATCATGTTATTGCTGACAAAAAGTTTGACTCCCAGGTATTAACAGCCTCTTCATGGTAACTACCTGTCGTTGAAATGCGAAAGGGGACGGCGGGACTCTGTGGACATGGAATCAATTAGCTTTTGACCAGACTATACACACAAGCACACACACACACTCGCTTGTCTAAGACCCTGTCTTTTCCCTTTCTTTCTCTCCTTTTTTCTATTCAGTAGCCTGTGATCATTTAGATTTGACATGCATTGTGGCTGAGCTGGTCTCTTTCTTTTGCTCTCTCTCCCTCGTTTGCTACTGTCTGTCATTAATTTCCAGGCTTTACAATTTGCCAAAAAAGAAAGAGAAAAGAGTGAGTGAGTGGTGGAAGGATAAGAGCTCAGTGTCCTTTTGAAGGGGTTTGTTATTGCACAAAAACAGCCGCCCAATAATTTTTCGTCAATGTTTAACTCTAAAAGCTTTTCCCCGTCAGCTTTTGAAAAGAAGAGCAATAAAGCCCTATTCATACGGACTGAATAAAAACAGTCCTCTGGGGGCTATGACCGAAGGGCTTCTTTTCTTCTGCCTCTAATCAAATAGGAACTGAAATGAATTAGAGTTTTCTTATGAAAAATAGCCTTTGTTGTCAGGCAGGCTAGTAATTCATAAACAATAAGCAACGTCATTGTGTGGCTAGTAATATATTCATGCTGTGGAAAGGCTAGAAGGCAGTGCAGGACTCTGTGAATGAGGGGAGGGAAGGATTGGTCCTGGACTCTTCATTTGCAGTCTGCACAGTGGGTGGTTCTGGCAACCACTAGTTTCTCTCCGTCTCTCGCTATTTCTCTCATGCTCCTGACATGGTCTCCTCATTTTCCTCATGCTCTTCCTTTTCCCTGTCCTTATGGCTTCTTCCTACAGTTCCTGGCTGAGTTCGACCTTTCTCGAAGGCCTCCGCTCTTCCCTTGTGTTTTGACCTGTCAGGGTTTTCGTTTGCCGTCACATTCCCCTCCTCTGAGCAAAGCTATATATTCCTGAGAACTTTGGGACACCGTTGGATTCTGCTCCCAATCTCGTCTGTCTTTGGAAAAGTAGTGGATTATCTGAAGCTGGACGGTACGTGTATGAAGAGTTGCGGTCAAAGGGCAACTGGACAAGTTGGATCTTGAACCTCACTGAACACAAGCGCCTACTTGATTATTAAGGAATAGCGTTACTCTTTTAGTGGACCTGGATATCTGTGATGTTCGTTTTCCAACTTAATATGTGGAAATGTGCCGTCATCGCTGTTTAGAGTCCATCACTTCGTTTCTTGCTCTTCTACTTTTTGAACCTTGGAGATAAATATCCGACAGATTTGTCAAGCTTGTTCCCATCTTTTATGTTACTTGGAGCTTTTTCAAATAATCAAGGACTCGGTATTAAACAAGGTATACTTGTGGCATGAAGTTTTCAACTGTCATGATCGAAATTCAGTGGAGGTCCTGCGGCTGTGAAGACTCGTGTCAGTTTCACGAGTGGATTTTTAATATAAGAACTTCTGGTGATGCTGCTTGATGACTCTCAAATAAATCACCAGCAAACAACACGTGAGTCTTTCAGTCTGTTGTGGTAATGAGTTTGTAAAGCATACTTGAAAAGCGAATCTACTTGAGTTTTCAATAGTCTGTCTGACAACTTATTGAGAGATTTGGATGCTAATGACGGAAGACAATCTGTTAAATTCTCGTTCTAATCAAAAGCACCTTTACGCCATTAAATATTATATCATGTGCAGGCAAACTCTTGACAACAACGCTTCAAGCACCATTTCTCCGCCCACTCGTCTAGTTTTCGTATTATTCACAACTTTTAGATAAAAACCTGTTCAACCGCTTGAAAACTGAATATATTCCGATAAAGATCTGAGCGCGTGTAACCGTTAACGAGTTAACGACTGATGCCCGTGAAACTAATTTTCCTGTCATAGTTTAACCCAAATATCTGACCGTCAGACGGCCACACGTTTATATCTCCTGAACCTCTCGCTTCAGTATCTTGGCTGCTGTTGTTTTCTTGTTGAATCTTGTTTACTCGAGGAAGTCACAAGCTGAGTCAGTACCGGAGCCCAACAGCAGGTGGCGGCGTTGCTCCATGAGAAGACGTAAAGCGCAGCAGGTTCGGGATGGAAAATGACAAATGTCATGAGCGATTGAGTCAAACAACTTCAAACTTGAGACGTTTTTGCTCAGGCAAGTTAAAGCTCTTGACCAGGCTTTGTACCCTCTCAAAATTCGGTGTACAGGCGCGATTTCGTTTATCATTTCGTGTAAATGCATTTGTTCTATAGCAAGTTCTATTTTTAGACTGAAACCATGCTTTTAAACTCTTTGGTTAGTAACTTGGTGTTTGTAATTTGTACGCACACACATACACACATGTTGTGTTTTCATTTTTTATGGGGACATTCCATAGGCGTAATGGTTTTTATACTTTACAAACTGTATATTCTGGCCCCCTACCCTAAACCTACCCATCACAGCAAATGATTTATAAGCTTGTTCCTTGTGGGGACCAACAAAAGGTCAAAAGGACATTTGGTCCCCACAATGTAAGGAATACCCGTCCACGCACACACACACACCGGCCACTTAAGTAACCTACACTTTGCTAATACTGGGTTGTTCCCCCTATTGTCTTCAGAACTGTCTTAAGTCTTAGTGGTGTAGATTCAGCAAGGTGCTGGAAACATTCCTCAGAAATTTTGGTCCATAATTGGTCAATGATAGCATCAGGCAGTTGCTGCAGATTTGTCGGCTGCACATCCATGATGTGAATCTCCTGTTCCACTGTATCCCAAAGGTTCTCTATGAGATCTGGTGACTTTGGAAGCCATTTGAGTGTAGTGAACTCATTTTGAGATGATTTGGGCTTTGTGACATGCTGCCTTATCCTACTAGCCATCAAAAGATGGGTACACTGTGGGGATTAAGGGATGGACGTGGTCAGCAACAATACTCAGGGTGTGGTGTTTAAATGATGCTCAATTGGTACTAAGGCCCAAAGTGTGCCAAGAAAATATCCCCCACACCATTAGACTGCCACCACCAGCTGGAACCGTTGATACATGCCAGGATGGATACATACTTTCATGTCATTTCTCCAAATCTGAATGTCACAGTAGAAATCGAGACTCATCAGTCAGTTTTCCAATCTTTTATTATCCCATTTTTGTCAACAATTGACCCTTCGCAAAGACCCGCCCCCTTTAGTTACTGTTGCTATGTACGATAAATCATGCGCTCTCACGTCACACATCATGTTCTCACACAGTGAAAAATACATCCCGGCGTAAAGAGGACACTGACAACACGTCGACAGACATGAAACGGTTTCATATTTAATATATCGTCATTTTAAAAGAAGTTTAAACAATAAATAGCGTATAGTGTCTCTTTAATGTGTGGTGACAGATCGCCGTAGCTCCTTCAAGTGGCTCGTGAACCGATCATCTCTTCATACTAGTTCATTTATAGCACCAAATAAACATGAATGAACATCAGAAGGAAAGTTGTTTCAAGCGTGGAAACACACAATTTCTGAAGTTCAAGTTCACCAACATTAATCTACTAACTCCCCTGACTGCTTTGTCTGACAAAATGGCGGATTTGGGGTTATGATTGGTCAGATCGCCTGTCAATCAAACTGTTTGCGAAGGGTCAATTAGCCTCAGTTTCCTGTCCTGCTCTTAGCTGACAGGAATGTCACTTGCTGTGGTCTTCTGCTGTTGTAGCCCATCAGCGTTCAGAGATGCTCTTCTGCAGACCTTGGTTGGAGTAAGTGGTTATTTGAGTTACTGTTGCCTTTCTATCAGCTCAAACCAGTCTGGTCTTTCTCCTCTGACCTCTGGCATCAACAAGGCATATTTGCCCACAGAACTGCCGGATATTTTCTCTTTTTCTGACCATTCTCTGTAAACACTAGAGATGGTTGTGCCTGAAGTTTCCAATAGATCAGCAATTTCTGAAATACTCAGACCAGCCAGTCTGGCAGAAACATGCTATGCCATGTTCAAAGTGACTTGAATCACCTTTCTTCCTTATTCTGATGCTCAGTTTGAACTTCAGCTGATCGTCTTGACCATGTCTACAAGCCTACATGCATTGAGTTTCTGCCATGTGATTGAGTTGAACAGGTGTGTGTGTGTGTGTGTGTGTGTGTATGTATATATATATATTTTAGGACTGTAAACCCAAATAGTATAACTAATTTATAATGGACAGTACCTTTTACTCAAAATGTGCCAAAAACTATTATTTTTGAGTTCATTCAACATTTATCAGAGATTTAAATTAACACTAAATATTTTTAGGTTTTACTGCTCTACTAGAGATCAGGGAACTTGAAAAAAATAGATGCAACCATAATCAAATGTTTTAATGTCAAACATACGCCCTCTAGTGGCGGTTTTTTTAACCAAAATGTGGCGTCATCGTTGAACAGACGCTTTCAAATATTTGTTAATTGTTATATCATTGTTTTGAGTTGAATTAACTTATTTATTTAAAATTAGACCAACTTAAGTTGAACTGAAACTGGGCTGGGATTTCTATTTCCCAGCATGCTTTGCCCATGGGACTTGAAAGAGAGAGTAAAGGCTAAAACTTTGTGCAAGATTAATGTTAAGTGGGAGGTTTAGAAGTGATTAATGTTTTGTTATGCTAATTAAGAAGAGTTTCTGTTAATGTGGGTTTTGGAGAATTGCCATCATGCTTACAAGTGGTGTATGCGCTTGGTTTGAGAGCAAGTATATTGAATGTTGTGTATTGCTGCACCCCTTCATCAAGTACTGTACCATGCTGCTGGTAACATTAGTATTTATTGAATTAGCTTGTTATAGCTAGCTAATTGTACACTAATAAAGGTGTTAACATTGAAGTTACATGAAAATTGTAATTTTTAAATCTATAAGTGTACTCAAACATTTCAAGTTAAGAACAATTAAAATCGATGAGGAGTACAAAACAAAAATCTGCCAGTTGTGCTTTCGTAAACTCCGAATTTCTTAACTTAAAAAAATTTAGGCAACTGATTGCCTCAATTTTTTTGAGTTTGTAGCATGTATATATAATGTATGCATATATATATAATGTTTGTGTATATGTATGTGTGTATATATATATATATATATATATATATATATATATATATATATATATATATATATATATATGTATGTATGTATGTGTAGGCCTATGTTTATGTTTCTGTATATAAAATATAGAGTGAGATTAGTCACATTTTAACTGTCCCCTGTCCCAATATATCAAATAATCTACAGACTACTGTTTGCCTGTCACTCAGCTTACTACCAATATTACCCTTAAATGGTGTCTTTAAAAAAAAAAAACTATTGGGCATTTTGAATGAAAATGTATAGTTATTGACCTTTTATTAGCAGATGATATTTTGTCAAGTTTTTGTTAAGCTGCGTGTTACTGTTAAAGGGATAGTTCACACAGAAATGTTCATTCTGTCATCATTTGCTCATGCTAGTGTAGTTCCAAATCTGTTGAACATGCAAACAATGTTATGCACTGGCAGCCTCAGTCACCGTTTACTTTCATTGCTTCTATTTTCCACACAACTGAAGAGAATGGTAAAAGAAGGTCAATGTTTGGAACAGCATGATAGTGAGTAAATTGACAGAATGGTTCTTTTTGTGTGAAACATCCCATTAACAGGTAATGTGCAGTAGCTGGCTTGATCCCGTAGAGGGCGCGCAAGACTGTTATAAGAGACTATAGGCTGTAAAATGATACTCGCTTTATAAAGGTTGAATAGTTGCCTATTTATTTGGCAAATGCCAATTTTGACTACACGCGGAACTTTAAAGACAGAGTAACTAATTAAAACTTGTCAAAAATTTGAAGGAAAGTAAAAGAAGATGGGCCTGCATGATTATGTTGCCCTATAATTAACACTGCCTCAGGTACAAACAGCCTTTCTTTCCCTTTATTTATTCACAACATGCATTACCAAAAGTGTAAATGTCATTATTGTAGTTAATTAAGTTTTCATTTACTTTACAATTAAACATCAAAGGCTGAATCAATAATCCAAAAATTAGGAAGACAAAAATAAATAGGAAGGTAAACACTGTGGTTTGAAACAAATAAACAGACCATCAGGAGAAAAGAGATTTAATTAAAGCACTTTGAATTTCACAATTTCCCAAGATTCAGCCGTGCTTGAGGCGAGAATATAATCTTAATACATGTTTAACTCTAGATAATATTCATTCAAAACTCACATTAAGTATAGAGTATATGACAGGAAATTCTCTCACTATTATATGTGCTATTGTTCACTTCCACCTCCCTTTCACCTGCCTGAGACATGGCTTCCCATCACACACTAGATATATAGTACCTGGTTTTATTCTCAAATAGATGGGCGTTGGCATGGGAACATGCCCCTGGCTGCTACCTGAATGAGGGCGCAGGGCCTCTGCACACGCCGCAGTCAAAGGAATGACCCAGCAGGCTGCACATTTTTACCTACAGCCGTATCCATGACAACAAAATCCCATGCCCACTATCGGGCTCTACTATTGAATATTTGATTGACAGATGTCCAAATGTCAACCACTCCCTCTCAGGTAAATAGTCCAGGCGTTTTGCATTTTCATTTCTTAGCAGATATCCTTTCCTTTGCTTGCACACACTATGCAGTTTGACAGGGTCACAGGCCATGCACACTTTTTTTTGGCATGAGTGTTTGTATGTGCTTTTACTTCTTCTTTAAATTGACATCAGCTCTGACTGTCAGCTCGCTGCTTTACTTAGCGAGTGTGTTTTTATATGTGATGCACATTAGCAGAGACGGATCCGCTATACAGAGCTGGACCATCTTTCATAGCAAAGAGACTGTATTAATCCATCTCCTCAGCCTAAAAGAGGCGCTGTACTTAAAGTACCATAGTCTCTTCCATATTACAGCGTCAAAGTGGAGATTCAATCACAGTAATGGTCAGTGTCTCACAGCGCATCTCCATCGATCCAGGGGACAGTGTATTGGCTGCATTAGTGAAAAGGAAATTGAGTGCTATTTTCTAGTCGTCACAGCCTATTTGTCATTCAGAATTGAGACATGCGGATCTTTGGTTGGAATATGAATGTCAAAGCTGGCCTGAGGTCTCTGTGCGTGTGTGTGTGTGTGTGCCTAAGTGAGATAATTTACTGTAAAGTATCCAGAGTATTAAACTATACTATATATATGCTGTTCTATTAAATAATGTCTGTTAATGATATATATTTAGTTATTTATCTTTAATAATATATTTAAGCATATTAAAGGATATTAAAATTGTTTTATAAAATATACACACACACACACACACACACATATATATATATATATATATATATATTCAGCCTCTATAAATGTATAATATTTTATACATTAAATAGTCTATGTGAATTATATAATATTTAGACATGTCTTATAAAATGCGGTTCAAATGAATAATTTTGGATAGGTTATTTGTTTTCCTAATAAAGGAAGCACACTGCGTGCACAAACCCTTTTGTTGTGAATCATTACGAGCTCTGTAAATTCTCTTATCTCCAGCTCTGATAACCCATTCACAATCTGGCCATAAAGAATTTGATAGGCTAATTGAATAGGGCTTCGATGCACACTTTTGTAATAGAGCATTATAAATCTGGAACGAAGGTGACAGGGGTACAAAAGGGAGCGCTTTAGGGCGAGACTCCCTCCCTTTCAGCCGCTGACTTTACAATAAGTTTTGCAGCTTTGAATGTTGGGCTGTAAAAGAGTGCTCTCTGCTTGAATCGATTGCCCCCACCTAACAAGTCCTCTGCCCTCCAACACTGAGAGAGCGAGCGATGGATTTGTTGAGGGCAGTGATACAGAGGCCTGGCTGCTATCTTGATCCTTCATGTGCTGCACGGCCGTATGGACCATTAACCCTCACAGTTTTATCTAACACAGTGATTAGCGTCAAGACCTTGCAGTCCTATTGACGGCATGTGTGTGTAAGGGAGATGATGTATGACTATTACCTCTCTAGCATTTATCTCCTTTTGTCTGTCTTTTCACATTTAGGGAGAGAATTAGTGGAGGTCTGCTGACTTTCTGATGTGATGTTGATAGCATTATTTGCCAGTTTGTGTGAATTGCTTCCCTAATTTGTCTCTTCTCTTGTGGTTGAGTCAGTATTGGATGAGGTGTACTAGCACTTTTTTTTCTGGCTAGTTGTACAATGGGTTACAGGTTTATCTGTTTTAAGCACACAATCCATATTCCCTTTTTTCCTCTTAGTGTTTTCAGATTTTCAGTCGGTGATCAGCGTGCCAATATAATATAATATATGAATTATTATGGCATAATCTTAGACATGTTAATTTTTTGAATTCGATCTGTTAAACAGTACATCAAATTCATTTCATTTTCCATATTATTAAATTAGACATCTTTTAGTAAATTTGAAAAGATATGTTTTTAATAGAAATGTGGTTTTACAAATATTAGAAGTTATTTAATTTCTTCCCAGTTTGCCTTTTGGGTATGTGAGAAAAAAGAGAGAAAGGAGTTTAACAAAGCCCATATCATAAGGCTAAGGAGGAAATGGATTGAAAATGGTCAGTGCATTATACTGAACAATATTAAAATGTGTTTAATTAATTGAATATTACAATTATATTTAATATCTAACAAGTGGATATTTCTCATGATAGATTCATGATTGTATTGCTTATATTTTGTATACAAAAAGAAGCTATCGAATTTTTCCACTGTTATTGAAAGCAGATTTATCACATACATATTGACCTGACGGGGCATGTTGTCACACTTTATGGAGTGAACAGGATTATGGGATTTTCGGCAATTAAAACATGGTTATAAAACACAAAACAATTTAAGAAATGGCAAAATATAAAACATAGAAATATTAGAGCATTGTTTTGGACAAAAATATTTGGTTACACTTTACTAACTTTTTAATGTGTACTTACATTGCAATTATACATTTAAGTACTGAGAAATATTAATTAACAACATGTACTTACTATAGGGTTAGGTTTATTATTAGGGTTAGTTGCATGTAATTATGTGTAATTTACAGTTAATATAGTATATTTACATAATGTGTAACAAGGACACTGTAAAATAAAGATATTAATAAACGGATAAGCGGTGGAAGATGAATGAATGAATGAATGAATAGTTAATAAATCGTAGAACTTTCTCTGATCATATATATATATAAATATAAAACATATGTATGAATGTTTGTATGTGTACACACACATATATATATATATATAAATATATATATATATGATCAGAGAAAGTTCTACGATTTATTAACTACAATATTTCATAACATATTATATATAACATATATATATAAACATGTATGAATGTTTGTATGTGTATACAAACACACACATATGTATATATTTTATATATATATATATATATATATATATATATATAGTGTACAGAGAGACATTATATGTTTTGCTGACATGAAAGGGTGAGAACAAGAGTGGTACATTTCTCTTTTAATAAATGGCACTTGCCTTTGCAAGAGTTTTTAAATTAATTATTTTTCAAGGACAGTCATTTTAATAAGAGCTCACACAAAGGTGTTAATATTAATCATGTTTTCCCCACTGTCATTCATGCTATTTCTGGTTAATACCTGCTCTGCTTTGTTATTCAGTGTTAGAAAATATTACAGCAGTCTGACACCAGTGTAAGCGTTTTTCTTACTAAAATCCGTCTTCCGTTCATCCACATTAACCTTGAATCCAGTATTCAAAGTACAGTCAATTAACCATTTTGAAATCAGCCTGGAGTTCACAATTAGATCATTACGCAAGTTTTACAGATGGTCAGCCTCGATGTCCGTTGCTTTATTTTTCTGAATGTGTGGTAATATTTTTCTGTCTAATGAAATGAGATATATTTCAGCAAATTTGAAAAGATACGTTTTTAATACAAATGTGGCGTTATAAACAAAGTTATTGAATTTTTTCTCAGCTTGCCTTTTGGGTATGTGAGAGAAAAAAGAAAGAAAGCCTGGATTAGATGGCAGATATTCGACTAAGACCATATCAAATAGCTGAAAAGAGGAAACCAATATACAATAGTCCAAAATTGTTCATAAAATGTTTAGCTAAAGCTATCTTATTATTTGATATAATATCACCAGATGCTTTGTCGGCCGTTGGTGTGCTGCACCCACAACACCCACTGAAGCTCTGCTGTAGAGTTTGACCGTGACCTGCTTAAGGAAACTAAGCTCAGTACGACATTTAAAGGGTTAGTTCACCCAAAAATGAAAGTTCTGTCATTAATTCCTCACCCTCATGTCGTTCCACACCCGTAAGACCTTCGTTCATCTTCAGAACACAAAGTAAGATATTTTTGATAAAATTTAATGACCACTTTCAAGGTCCTGAAAGGTACTAAAGACATGGTTAAAATAGTCATATAATATAATATAATATAATATTATAGACTACAATATACGCTTCCAGGTTGTACATCACAACGCCGGCTCGGTGTTGCACGGGTGTGGAATGGCATGAGGGTGAGTAATTGATGACAGAATTTGCATTTTTTGGGGTGATCTAACCCTTTAAGTGAGGCATTTTACTCATGTGGACCTTAGAGTGTGCCTGCGTTTTGTTTCAGGGTGTTGGGCACCCCACATATACTCACACTCACTGCACTAATATTTACATGTTTTTTTATCTGTAATGGTGTTTAGTGTGCTCTTGAATGCTGAGGGTTGTTGACAGTGAGAGGGGAGGTGTGCACTGCCATCACTTTACCTGTCAGAGCGAACACACACACACACACACACACACACACACACACAAACCTGTCAGAGAGGATGCTTTGAGTCAATGGTGCTACATGGAGAGGACTGTAATGGCGTCTATTTCGACACAAGTGCTGTTCTCTTAAATTGAGTGACACTTACATTTCTGTCACTGCAGCACAGACACTGCAGCAGTTTACAGGATTTGATGACTTTCGCTTCATTTATTTGTTTATCTCTAAACTGGTTAAACAACATGGAGTTTAATTGATGTAATGGACATTTTCTAACATGAAGCTAAATGGCTTTATTTGGTCGAAGGGGTTGGAGAACTTTCCATACGTAAACCAAATTGTTTTGGTCAAAGGGTTAATGACACTTACTATGTCCATGATCAAGAAACAGAAAGTCTCATTTAAATACTTCTTAGAAATGTACTTTCTGTATTCATATATATTTTTGAAAAAATTTATATATATATATATATATATATATATATATATATATATATATATATATATATATATATATATATATATATATATAGATTGGTAACACTTTAGTTGAGGGTCCAATTCTCTTTATTAACTAGTTGCTTATTAGCATGCATGTTACTAGGATATTGGCAGTATTTATAAAGCACATATTAATGCCTTATTCTGCATGACCATATTCTACATCCCATAATCTTACCCAATATACTTAACAACTACCTTACTAACTATTAATACGCAGTAATTAGTTTATTGAGGCAAAAGTGGTTGTTAGTTAATAGTGAGAATATGACCGTAATCTAAAGTGACTGTTGTTTTTATATATATATATAAATATAATGTATAATTATATTTTCCAACCTAACCAAAGCTTCTCTTGTCATAAAAAGTCAACTAGGGTCTGCTGGTATCTTGATAAAATTTCCTGATTTATGTTTTTAAAAGTTGTTTCGCCCCTAAAAATATCAAAATGATTTTTAATACAGAAATTAAAAACATTCTCATCTTAGAATAGTTGTATTGTGAAGTGCATTATTTGTGTGAATTGCATTTTAATGTATTTTTGAATAAATGAAAAGATCAGGACCTTTTCTGTGCGTACGGCATTTGTCAGTAATTGGAAGAAACTCTGAGTGCAATAGTGAACATTAGGAGTGGTTGAAGTAGCAAGAAAAAGTTTAACTTGATAAAGATACCTCGAGTGCAGTTGTGAAGTTCTCCGGTTTGTTCGTTGGTGTTGCTTTAGAGGTGCATTTGGCCTGGAGGAGAATTTGACTCCATAATGGAATATAATCTAAGCCTAAGCAAACTGAAATCAAATTTCAAGGAGGCCTTAATTTCCCTTCATTTTGTCCTTACCTCAGATCACATTTTCTCCCTACTGATTGTGCAAACGATTGTGCAAAATTGATTGTGCGTTTTTGAACACTAATCAAATTCAATTTGACCGCCAAAGAAAACATACCCTCTACTTTCGCTCTCCATCTCTCTGTGTTTCTCATTTTCTCCCTCTTTCCTTCCACCCCCGAAACTTTCTCTCTGTGAAGGTGAATATGTATCCTGGACCTTGCGGATGCAGTCGCCGCTTGTTTGTATGTTTGAAGTGTGCGTGTGGGGTGTTGTGTGTATGTGAGACAGGGATGTGAGTGATTTTGGCAATTGCTGAAGTGGAATGCAAACTCATCTTATTTACCAGAGAATAGGCCAATTAAGGCCGAGTCGGGAATGAGCAGTGGTGCAGGAAACCAAGTGAATGTTCCATTGATTAGCAGCGTTCGCTTAATCACAGTCTCTCATAAGCTCATGTGCCGCTGTCAGCTGGGGCTTGCTCTTCACTCCTTTTCGAGGAGCAAAGGTTCGGGTGTCAGCGTGGAGGTGACACAGGCCAGTGATTACGTTTCCGTCTCCTCAAAGACATCAGGATGTCATCCAGTAAAATGAGGCCCGATTAGCTCCAGCAACTTTTCCTGCCGCATGAAAAACAAGAATTCCCAATTTGCAGGAAATGGGAAGTTTTCATTGAGGGAAGGCTCTGAATGAGCGCTAATGCTGGCGTTATGTGTGTGTTTGTGGAGCGTAATGGATGGTGTAAAACATCAGCGTGCATTGACGCTCTTTCTCCTCCAGCTCTGCTTCCCCTTTTTTCTAGCCTTGCCTAAATTTGCGCAAATTGAAAAGCGATAAAGAAGCAGACTCGTCTAATAAGCATTACTTATCATATTAATTAAAAGAGGATGACACAATATGGCTGACAGCTGTGGGTTTTGATTTGTTGTGTTGCTAATGTGACACTCATTATACAGGTCATGGTGAGACAAAGCCGCAGGGGTAGCCGTGGTAACATGCAGATGCAGAGACTGAGGCCTGCTACACAAACACTGGGGTCTCGCCTAAACAGCCCATAATTACCTCAACGCACAGACAAACAGTAACCATGGAGAGGTGAGCGGCAGTTGTGACCTCAGAACGGGACATGGATTCAATTCTGTAATTGTTTTTTTAATGGAATTAGTTTTCGCCAGATTTTTCGAGAGGATCCGTCTTTCTGCGCAAAAGCTCGCATTCAAAGGCGCCGCCCTTAATGATGGGATGAATGCTGAACTGGCTGTGCTCGGCTCTTTATCTTCCATCTCTCTTTCATTTTATGAGGTTTGTTGAATATGTAGAGTAGCACAGAAAACATATTAGCGCTCTGACCCGTGAGGTGACTATCTTCCCGTATTGCACCTATCCTGTTTTATTAGCAGCCTACCATTCATTTGGATTATTAAAGGCAAGTGTGTGAGTACAGAGGGAGCTTTTAGTTTGCTTGGAGAGCTGTGAGTTGCTCTGAACGTAGGGATTCAGATGTGACAGATGCTTTTTTGGGACTTCTCTTTTGAAGTTGTTTCAAGTAAAACTTATTGATTACCACACAGATGTTGATTGCCAAAAAAAGGAATTTTCCTTTTCTTTTTAAGACAGAAATCTGGCTTACAGTGAGGCAGTTAAAATGGAAGTGAATGTTGAAATACTAACTCTTTCAGTGGTACAGACACAAAACATGAACAATTTAACTATTCGCTTGCATATTACTAGAATATTATGAAGCACAAATAAATGCATTATTCTGCATGAGCTTATTCTACACGCCTTAATACCCAATACCTAAACTTAAATGCTACAACTTCTATCTTACTATTGATTAGCAGTAAATTGGGAGTTTGAGGTAAAAGTCATGTGTCACCCAGAATGCCTGATTTACATGATTTTATTGAGAGATACCCTGTTCTGTGCAACGTTATGTTCAATTTTACAACTTCAGTGACAACCTAAAACCTTAAAACAACCATAAAATGAGCTTGTTTTAACAGGAGAATGAATGTAAGTGTCTTATTTCAGAAATGGTCCCCATTCACCTCCATTGTAAGTGCCTCACCATAATTTTTTTTTGCAGTAATCAACATAATGCTATTGATTGAGCTTAGCAATGAATATTCCTTTAACATAGCCACTACTATGAAAATAATCTAAAGCAGAATTTAAAAAAAGTAAATAAGTAAAAAATTGTAATCCATTTCCTTGTTGAAATGAAACAGCATTATGCAAATATAATCATACTATATGCTATATAAGGTAAACCCTCTTAAAGCCTTTTGAATATTCATAGCTCAATATGTGTGTTGTCTGATATGTTTGAAACAGTATCTGAAATGACTGACAAAACAGTGAAGGACGACGGGGCTGCATGAAGTATTAGCCACCATGCTGATCATAAAGTCCTCTCATGCTTATTGACTGTTGCGTTGGCATGCAGATGAATATTATGTTGTTGGCTGCATACTAAAAGGAGGTGTGTGTGTGTGTGTGAGCATATGTTTAAATGAAAGACAATATAACTACGCATAATGACTTTTCTGTGTGTGGCCCTAGAGACGGGACGTTTTCTGCCTATTTGAGCATTTAGGAAACCGCTAGAGATGGGTCATCAAGCGCTGTGGTGTATTAGATGTGATCTGACAGGATCTTATGGAGATTCGAGCACAGACCAGACAGGGGAGAGAGCGAGGTGATGACGAGGGGTCAGGATTGGATGCCCTGAAACGCCAGAGGGCACACAGAGCTGGAGGTCACCGTGGTTGGGTCAGCTCAGAGGTGATCCAATTCCCCTCTAGCTTCAGCATTTCTAGATTGTGCGAGATTGTGTGTGGGTCCTTTTGAACTCACTCCACTCAGAGGTCAGCAGAAAGAGATGAAGAACCATAACGTATCATAACAACACTGTGTGTTTGTATGGCGGTGTGTGTTGGTGTAGCTTTGGACGTTTTTAAATTGATTTGCTGCGAGTTGAGTGAAAAGGGTCTGATTTCAGAGCACATATAGAGTATATACCTTTATATGTTTTAATGTATGTGTGTATGGCACATTGGCGCTTGTGAATCTAAGTGACATTGACTGTGCCAGACTGTAATTAGGGATCGGGTTGGATGGTCTGTGAAAGCAATGCATAATGGGATGTTTCCTCTGACACTGAGCATTTCCCAACAGCTGCCTGTCAGTCTGATCTCGGCCCCTTTAAAAGAGGACACTTTAATTAGTCGCAATCCCTAGAGGAGCCTCTCATTTACAGTCATGCCCATCTTGATGTAAATCAGCTTTCTACCCATCACTCTTTTCTCCTTTCACTCCTTTTTTTATCTAGAGTTTCCCTCCATCTCTCCGTCGCTCCATCATTATGTCATTTTATTCTCCACAGCACACCTGTCTCTCTTTCACTCCATCTTCGAAGTTCATTTTATTTGCCCTCATCGTCCCACCTATTCATCTACACCATTTCTCATTTCCTTCATCTCCATTTCCTTCAGTTGTCTGAGACTGCAGCGCTGCCAAGATGACTTCTCTAACTTGACCACCCAGATTCACTGTATTTATGAATGTATATATGTGTGTATATATACAGGGCTGGGAAGGTTACTTTTAAAATGTATTTCACTACAGGTTACAAAATACATGCTTTAAAAAGTGATTTACCCAAGATTAGTAACTTAATATAAATACTTTAGAATATTTTGAAATACTAATAAGTATGTAACAGACAAAAAAGGGTAATTGCGAGTTTTTAGCTCACAATTCTGACAAGTTGCAGTTGCAAGAAATAAAGTCAGAATTATGAGATATAAACTCGCAATATTGAGAAAAGTCAGAATTATGAGATATAAACTCGCAATATTGAGATAAGTCAGAATTATGAGATATAAACTCGCAATATTGAGAAAAGTCAGAATTATGAGATATAAACTCGCAATACTGAGAAAAGTCAGAATTATGAGATATAAACTCGCAATATTGAGAAAAGTCAGAATTATGAAATATAAACTCGCAATATTGAGAAAAGTCAGAATTATGAGATATAAACTCGCAATACTGAGAAAAGTCAGAATTATGAGATATAAACTCGCAATATTGAGAAAAGTCAGAATTATGAGATATAAACTCACAATATTGAGATAAGTCAGAATTATGAGATATAAACTCGCAATATTGAGAAAAGTCAGAATTATGAGATATAAACTCGCAATACTGAGAAAAGTCAAAATTATGAGATATAAACTCGCAATATTGAGAAAAGTCAGAATTATGAGATATAAACTCACAATATTGAGAAAAATCAGAATTATGAGATATAAACTCGCAATATTGAGAAAAGTCAGAATTATGAGATATAAACTCGCAATATTGAGAAAAGTCAGAATTATGAGATATAAACTCGCAATATTGAGAAAAGTCAGAATTATGAGATATAAACTCGCAATATTGAGAAAAGTCAGAATTATGAGATATAAACTCACAATATTGAGAAAAATCAGAATTATGAGATATAAACTCACAATATTGAGAAAAGTCAGAATTATGAGATATAAACTCACAATATTGAGAAAAGTCAGAATTATGAGATATAAACTAACAATATTGAGAAAAGTCAGAATTATGAAATATAAACTCGCAATACTGAGAAAAGTCAAAATTATGAGATATAAACTCGCAATATTGAGAAAAGTCAGAATTATGAGATATAAACCGCGCAATATTGAGAAAAGTCAGAATTATGAGATATAAACTCGCAATATTGAGAAAAGTCAGAATTATGAAATATAAACTCGCAATATTGAGAAAAGTCAAAATTATGAGATATAAACTCGCAATATTGAGAAAAGTCAGAATTATGAGATATAAACTCGCAATATTGAGAAAAGTCAGAATTATGAGATATAAACTCGCAATATTGAGAAAAGTCAGAATTATGAGATATAAACTCACAATATTGAGATAAGTCAGAATTATGAGATATAAACTCGCAATGTTGAGAAAAGTCAGAATTATGAGATATAAACTCGCAATATTGAGAAAAGTCAGAATTATGAGATATAAACTCGCAACATTGAGAAAAGTCAGAATTATGAGATATAAAGTCACAATATTGAGAAAAGTCAGAATTATGAGATATAAACTCGCAATGTTGAGAAAAGTCAGAATTATGAGATATAAACTCGCAATATTGAGAAAAGTCAGAATTATGAGATATAAACTCGCAACATTGAGAAAAGTCAGAATTATGAGATATAAACTCACAATATTGAGAAAAGTCAGAATTATGAGATATAAACTCACAATATTGAGAAAAGTCAGAATTATGAGATATAAACTCGCAACATTGAGAAAAGTCAGAATTATGAGATATAAACTCGCAATGTTGAGAAAAGTCAGAATTATGAGATATAAACTCACAATATTGAGAAAAGTCAGAATTATGAGATATAAACTCGCAATATTGAGAAAAGTCAGAATTATGAGATATAAACTCGCAACATTGAGAAAAGTCAGAATTATGAGATATAAACTCACAATATTGAGAAAAGTCAGAATTATGAGATATAAACTCACAACATTGAGAAAAGTCAGAATTATGAGATATAAACTCGCAATGTTGAGAAAAGTCAGAATTATGAGATATAAACTCGCAATATTGAGAAAAGTCAGAATTATGAGATATAAACTCGCAATATTGAGAAAAGTCAGAATTATGAGATATAAACCCGCAATATTGAGAAAAGTCAGAATTATGAGATATAAACTCGCAATATTGAGAAAAGTCAGAATTATGAGATATAAACTCACAATATTGAGATAAGTCAGAATTATGAGATATAAACTCGCAATGTTGAGAAAAGTCAGAATTATGAGATATAAACCCGCAATATTGAGAAAAGTCAGAATTATGAGATATAAACTCGCAATATTGAGAAAAGTCAGAATTATGAGATATAAACTCGCAATATTGAGAAAAGTCAGAATTATGAGATATAAACCCGCAATATTGAGAAAAGTCAGAATTATGAGATATAAACTAACAATATTGAGAAAAGTCAGAATTGCAAGCAAAGAAGTTGATTGAAAGAAGTTAATAAAAGAAGCAATTGCAAGAAAAAAAGTCAGTATTGCAAGTTATTTCGCAATTCTGACTTTATAACTTGTAATAGTGAGTTTAAATCCCGCTATTCTGAGAAAAAGTAGTTAGCTTGCAATTGTGAGATAAAAAGTTACAATGAACTTTTTTACAATTAGAAAGTGACTCACAAACAACTGTATCGCTAAACATGAAAACAGTCATGGATCATCCAGGTCATGACAGGGCAGTTAAGATTCAAGGATATGTAAATTGTTTAATCGGGCAATTTTTGTTTATAAATTCAGTCATTTTGTCTTGTGGAATAAATTGTATGTAAACATCTGTTATATGAAATATCTTATTCAGGACAGTACTAAATAAAAATAACATGCAATTTCTATGATCTCCCTCTTATTTTGTTAAAAGTATTAAAATGTTGCATATTCTGCAAGGGCTATGAAACATATGAACAGAAATGAAACGGCTTTTTCAGATTGTCAGAGTCAGAATCATCAATTGCTGTTAACATTAATCTTTAAATGACATTACAATTCAGAGTAGTCACTTTGGTAAGCTAAAATACTTTTCAGATGTAACTGTAACTAAACTTTACATAGTGCTTGACTCTTGCTTTGTCATTACTAGATCTTGACCAAAAAATGACGCACCTCTTGATAGAAATAACATCACAACATTTATTTTATTCATTTATTTATTTAAGGTCTTAACTCAGAGGCGCCAATTCATGTGTGAAAAGGATTCTTCATGCTCCCTCTCAACCATTCTTTTACAATTTGAGCCTGATGAATCTTGGCTTTGTCATCTTGGAATATGGCTATGATACATCTTCCTACATGGATGTTTAAGCAATAAGTATTTGCCTATTTAAATCCAAACATATTTATATGGTTGTTTTAATTTGTATATTTACACAAATAGTATATATTACACTTTTAGAATCATTAAATGTAAACTTTTCTTGAAACTGTATTTTTTTTCCAAAACCAACATGAATACAAAGAGTAATGTTTTAAGCTTGATTTTCAAAACATTTTCACGCTCCTCTTTATTGTTGATCCATAAACCAACATGGACCAGCGTAGATATTCATCTGTTGCTTTCATACTCCACATGATGCTTTGCTCATCTACTGTTCCCATTTTCTAATGTGCTCAACTTTCACTGATTTTCTCCCACCCTCTTCTTGTATTTTCAGTCAGACAACATGTTGGCCGGCGTGGTGTATTTTCTGCTGACCCCAAGAGTGTTTTTGTGTGGGAGGTGACATTGTTTCCTGACCCCGGGGAGATCCTGTCACGATGCACACTCATCTGGTCTCTGATTGCTTTCTCTTTCTCCTTGTTTTTCAATAGCACGCTATATCTCTCTCTTCATCTCAACACGCTTTGCCTCATGAGGAACAGTTTCACCTTGACGGGCTCAGAGTTTGAACCGAGCACCGCTTTGCCCCATCCATAGAAATGCAGGTTGTTCACGGGTCAGCTGACTACTAATGACCGTTATTTAAGGTTCTGCTTTGCCACGGATCTACAACCGAAAGCGCCTTCGTTATCTACAATAAACTACAGCAGTAACCTTGTTCCAACATTTAGTTACTGTCTTGTCTTTAACCTTGGTTTATATAGTACATTAGAGTTGTTTTCTGGCATTTTTGTCCTCTTTCTTTTCTATTGGTTTCTTTCCATTGTTCATGCTCTATTGTGAGCTCAATGAATGGAACAACATTGCTGCATGTTTCCTGTCAGTCACGTTGGTTTTAAAGGAGAGGGTGAACTCATCGACTGTTGACTGTTGTGGTGCCGTCAGAGCTGTCCATCTCTCAGCGTCAGCCAGTGAAGTTGTCATTTCCAATGTCATTCTGACATGGAAATAATCAAGCGGAGTCAAAAATGTTTCACCCTCCTCCTTCAGCACCCTCTTTGAAAAATGTTTGTGCTCCTACTCACTCACCTCATGTGGTTTTCGGCTTGTTGATCCTCTTTGTGAGGCTTTGTGACTTTGACATTGGATCTTTTTAAAGCTTCCTCTACTATTTTGAAGTTATGGCACATGATTAAATATTTTAGCGCGTTAGCAAAAAAGTCAATTTGCTCATCCCATGGCTTTTGACTCCAGTATGCCAAGGTTACGTTCAAGGCTGGAAAACACTACGCTGCTTAAAAATCTGAACAGATCCTAAAACACTTGGCATCTTGTTGACTTTGGAAATGGTTACAGAGAAAAACTAGGCATCATATACTAAACGACTGGGGATCACACACTACCAGTTATTCCGAACACCATAAACTCACACAGAAATGTGTGCCTCGTTGCTAGGAGATGCATGACAACTGAAAACAATGAGTGTTCTAAAATCAGCTCTATGGCTGGATGGAATCATAGGCTGCGTCATAGACATAATAAAATACATAGACGCCCCATTGGCCGCTTTTTTAACGTTGCTGCGATATGTCAACGCGTCCGCCATATTGCTGAGGGCAAGACTACTCTGTAAACTCTGGCGTTTACATTTATATATAGCGTTTACATTTATCAATCGATGTATTTCGTGTACAAAAAGTTCCATCTCTGGTTACTTAAAACCTCGATAGTAGAAACAAATATTTGTTTTAATAGTCAAAGCTCAGACTTGTCCTGCATTTGGCTGCTTTATTCTTGGATAAGAACTGTGAAGACGGCCATAATGAGATCATTTAAATTTTCACATGAAATGAAAAAAAGATTTCTTATTGTGGTAAAGGCATTTTCTGTCTTTTAACCAATTTTAGCTTTTCTTGTGTTTAAAAATTGACCACCATTGTGAAAATGAAGCATATCATCAAATACATATAACACACACTGGAAAAAACATCCCTTCTTATAGCTACTTCCCACCGTCTCCTCAACTCTTTGTCTCTGGGAAACCTTCAATGTGTGAGAAAAGTAAGCGAGCCAAATAACTAACGTTACAGTAATTCACAATGACAATCGGTTTTTAAAAAATAAAGATGCATATTTAATTTTCAGGAAATTTAGTTTATAAAATAGGATAATATACACTAAAACTATAATATAAATCATGTAAACTCATGTCTCAACTTTCACACTCCGGTGACTTTGGTCACTGTCGCTATGGTTAGTAGTAAGACTAGTCGGTGACTATCAACATAATTATATAATGAGCAAATACAACCAGAAACAAATGTTCAGCCTTACCTGTGAAAGGTTATTCCCCGAGACCTGTATTCAATTGTGCAGCGATTTGTACAGCCCCAAGCAGCACACGAAACGGGCATTTTCTCAATTTCAGTTATGAGCGTTATGGAAACGTTGGCCTGCACAATATGGCAGCGCCATTGACGTACAATCAAGAGGCCAATGGGGCGTCTATGTATTTTATTATGTCTATGGGCCCCGTTTACACTTGTGCATTTTCGTTTTAAAACGGCATTTTAAATGGATCTTCGTCTACACTGGGGTTTCCATAGTGTTTCAGAAATAATCTCCGTCTACACTACACGACCAAAAACACATGGCTGTTCATGCACACTGGGCATGTGCGTACAAGTGTAAGCAGCTGCCTCTTGCACATGTTGGTTGCAGCAGTATTAAAAAAATGTAGTTAACTGCACAATGGCTGCAAAAAATGACAACAAAGCCAGCAAAGATTGCAGTCTCCATGTTATTGTTTACACGGTCGTAAAGGATACACTTGGGCAGCCAAACCATCGTATTCAAAAGTCTCCATTTTGGTTTCTCTGAAACGCAGCCCCAGCGCTTTCAAACTAAAACGGGGTCTGCAGCATTTTTGCAAGCCTCCGTTGTCGAGGTTCGAAAACACCAGCGTAAATGACGGGCGTAACTGTAACAAAACTTGCGTTTTAAAACAAAAAACACTAGTCTCTGCCCATCATATTCTACATGAATTTCTACGAAATCTATCAACTTCGCATCATTTCTGCAACTAGCGTAGACTCTTCCAGTCTAAACAAAATGGTGGCAATCTGAAAAAGTTGTGTATTTAAGCCTTTAAAATGAATATTTCTACTCTACTCTTCTCTGAAGCATATAGATTTAGCAGACTTGTAGAATATAAAGATCTCTCGATGAAATCGGCAATCGTAATGTTATGAGACCAAAAATAGGAAGCAGTTCGTACAGGTTTGTATAATATTCTCTGATATGTACAAGGAAGTCAGCCTCTTTAGTGTGCTGCCAGAGCTCCACTGGTTTGACAGTGTGTGTCCATTAGACCGGGGTCAGTTTCACTTAGAGAAGGCTGAGACGGAGCCCTTGAGGCTCTGGAGTCAGAGGTTGAAGGTAACATAGAGAGGCTTTTTAGATCTAATCCTTCTGAGGTACTGTAGACTCTTCATCTTCAGACAGATTAGGGTTGATCCAATATAGCTGCCAGAGGGATTACTGGCGGCTCTGTTTTTGTCATGCCCCCTTGATCTCTTTTTTGTTGGGAAGTGTCCCCCGAGTCTCACGTCAGATGTCTGGGCGCACTGAAGCTATGTTCACATTACAGGTCTTAATGCTGAGTTCCAATTTTTTGCTCAGATCTGATCCTTGTGCTGCTGCTCACACATTTATCTATCACGCATTTCACCTGCTGTCATAGCATCTCCTCACTGACTGGCCACACTCAGGTTCTCCCCAAATGTTTTTAAAGCACTATCACTGTCAGAGTGGTTAACTTATGTGCATTGACACATTTTAATTGTGGTGCTCTTTTGGGTGTCTTTGGCTATTAATAAAAAATTTAAAATAACTTCAAAAACAATAAATAAATAATAATAAGTATTGGATCTCTCATATGGGTGTCTCTGCATATGATTAAAATTCCATAAATACCCCAATAAAATAGCAATTAATTAAAAAAAAAACTAAATATTAAAAAAAATACTGATAGTTATAAGAATAATTAATTATTATTAACATTTTAATATTTTGTAAAAAATATTTTCTGGGGAATAATAACAATAATTTGATTATTATTGCTGTTGTTGTCATAATTTTTATTAAGATGCTTTTGTTTTTGTTGGATTTTATTGTGTGATTTTGAACAGGGCGCCTTTGCTGTTTTGTTGGGCGGTGATGAATGTTAGGGGAGATCCACCATCTGTTAGTGATGGGCTGAAGGACTTTATGACATCATGTTTGTCCTGTCATCCCCAGCTGCATGGCTCTACCTCCACCTGTTTACGCCGTCTCAGGCTGACACACTTGTCACAAAGCCAGAAAGGTCCATTTCCTTGAGTCCAACACATATATTTATGTGTATAGTATATAATATATAAATAGTATATTCATGGGATCTCAGTTAGCACCTTTTTCAGTGGTGTTAGCTGATTAATGAAAAAGCCACATAGCATTTAAAGGTGCAATGTGTTCATTTTAGGAAAATCTATTGACAGAAATGCAATATAATATACATAACTATGTTTTCAGTGGTGTATAAAGACCTTACGTGAAGGTGCAATATGTAAAATATTTGCTCGCTAGAGGGCGTACATTCAAAACAACAATGAATTATGGGAACTGTCGTCTTCAATTCCACTGCTGATATAAATCAATCAGATGGGAATCAGAAATTATGTTCATGGATGAGATAAAGTAATAGTTTTATAAATGTTGCACTTTATGACATGATTTTATTTCATTATAATGAATTAGCTACAAGTAAAGTAAGGTTTAACACTAAATTGGTTGTCATAGATGTTACTGTATTTGTCCAGTTCATTGGTGTGATAACGCTGCGCAGTTTTACGTGTTCAAAACAATCATAGTAAAAGTACAGTTGAACGTACCCACATCATTTGCAAAAAGGCTGATTAATATTTATGTATAACACTGTATTAATTTCCATTGTTTATCGCATCTGGTGAAGTGAATGGCAATGTCAACAAACTAATCACAAACCAAATGCAATAATAGTCATTAATAAACATTACTCGTACAGAATGCAACTCATACGCAGTTTTGGCATTTGACACATTTGATGTAGTGACGCTTATTTCACTAAAGCTTCAGTATAAAACTAAATTACAGCCAACAGTTCATGACATGCCTTGAAGTATTTGTAGTGAACATCACCTCACCATTTTTCTCATCATATGCACAGACAAGAAGAAGACATTCACAAGTTTTCTGGCAGTAAAGGAATCCAGACACTTACTCACCTGTCTATTAAAACATATGCAAGATCAGCGTCTCTGTCTATTTGAAGTTTGTCGCAAAGTTCCCTCCATTTAGGAAATACGACACCGATGTTGATCCTCATTTTATTTCTCTTGTCCCAAAATCTTCTTGGGTCATTTGGTTGAAGTTTACGTTTATGGGACTTGTCTTTGTTGACAGAACCAGCTAGAAACGGTAAAGAATAATTGTTCCATAACGACTGTGCGAAACAAGCTGGTTGCTCGATAAACGCTACAACTACTGTTTCCTCATTTGTCCTTGAGACTATGTTGTCATGGTTTCTACAGCAGTAAAAGCGGAAATCGAGGGTAACGCAGATATGACGTCATTGACAGGCGATTCCCGCACGCGTGGTTAAAATCGCATTTTTCTCATGATTTACAAATAGTTGGAAACATTTGGGATATTCTAAGTACTCAACTGAACAAAATATAACAATATAACACAATATACATATTGCACCTTTAATGAACCGTTATGTTTTTATTACCTTTGAATTATCCATTTCTATCTACATACACTGTGGGTCCCCTTACATGATAAGTCACCATTTTACGCTGGCATGTTAATACAGTAGCCCTAAGAGTACATTTGCTTGACTTGGCTACTCTCTGCTGTCTCAGACGACGACATATTTGTCTTGTAGTGGCCACCGTAGCTTCTCAATATTGCAATTTGCAACCTCACCGCTAGATGCCGGTAACATTTCTGCACCTTTAAAGGGTTAATGGAAATTTCTGTCATCATTTACTCATTGACTCATAGTTCGAAACCTGTATGACTTTTTCTTTCTTCGGTAGGGAATATAACAAGATATTCTGAGAAATGTCTCTAAAGCAAAGAAAAGAAGAGAAAGTGGCTACGTTCTCGCTGTCAGAGTTAGGGATTGACGCATTTACTTACAGGTGTGAGTCACTGTAAGTAATTGTCCCATATTTGCGTTTCAAATACCCATCTGTATGAATGTGCAATGAGAGTCTTGCCCATATTCTCTTACAACAAACCATAGCGACAGTGACCAAAGTAATATCAAAGATGGCGACGTCCAGAAAAATGAAAAGTGTTTTCACTTTTGACTGGACAGTGTACAATTGAGCTGCAAGTTCATCCATCAAATCTTCTTTAACCGACAGCAAATTTAATGCAAACATGCGCCAGCCGGACACATTTGCACTGACGTTTCACATACTTTGCAGCGTCTCCCGCATAACACGGCATTTGAGTCGTGCACAGAACACAAAACTGACGGAAGCCGCTCTGGTGGAGAACAGAGACTGCATCTAAAACCTTCAGATGACACACAACTCATATCGCCCTCGCTGTAAGTTAGCGAAAATGAAACCGCACACACAAAACCCTTAGCATAGTGGCTCTCTCGCACGGTGTGACGTGACGGGCAACTACTTGTCCAATCCGGTTCCGTTCACACAGCGTGAATTTTCTGAGAATGCAGCTGTGAGCCGTGAAAATTTACGGGTTGAATGAGAATGAGAATACAGTTGTCACTCCTATAAAAAATAACCATTCTGTAACCCCTGAGCACCGATAGAAACATGTCCATCTAATCATCTCTCATGAGCCATATGTGCTGGATTCTAATATAGCACTGTGTTATTCAGGGCTGATGTCCCATGAGTCTCTGCGGAACCGTCAAGCTGATGAGACAGCTTCATTTTTCTCTTCTATTAAGTGATTTTTAATCAACCCGATGTTTGCATGAGGACGGCCCAGGGGACCTGACCAGAGGGGATGGGTTTTGGAAGGGTAGGCCCAGGGGAGATCAGCTTTAACTGCAGGAGTTGTGGAGATGCTCAAGATGAGGATGTCCTATCGGAGACGCCATAATTAAAAGGTTAAATCTCTTGCATTAAACCTCATTGGTGAGAATTACATCAAATCTAGATTATATCTGCTTCGTTTTGTCGATTCTGATCAACTCGTGTGTCCTGAAGGTCTTTTGGATGGATGTTGCCATCACACACTGCTGGACATGAGCTCTTTTTCAGAAAGAAGGTTGCTGTATTTCATTTCAGTTTATTAGAGCGGCACACTGCTCTCCGTTCCACTTTATCGTGTTACAGACTCAATACACTCAGCCAATTCCTGGTGCCCCTGCTTCGAGAAAAACGCACACGAGCTGCCATGGCCCCTGTAGAAGGTTCAACAGACAAGTGATGTTGTGCTGACGCTTTCTGAGGGACATTTATTGAGCATGAAGACACTTCTGTTTCCCTCCATCCTGTAACCCAATTATTGTGTCAGCCCTGGAGAGGTAAATATCAGTAAGTTTCGTGATACATGCCTGAATACCACGCACGCATCCTTCCACTGCACACAGACGAGCGTGCAAGTGCGCGGGCGCGTGCACGCGGTCCGGCAGACAGCAGCGGGGAGATAACTCCTAACTTTGTTTTGACACTTTTGATTAAGGACCATTGAAGGGACACCTGTACTGCGGAGATGAACAATAGCCGGGCCCCAGGAGAGATTGATTTTCTGCATGAGAAGAGGAGTCTTTGTCTAAAGCCACACGCTCTTTTCTTATGCTAACGAGCCATGGAAGATTTCCAATTCAATTTCACCTGAGCGCTGGTCAGCTCTCCGCTCTTTTGTGTGGCGTCCCTCGAGCCCCCCGACACGCTCGTACACGCACGCCCAGCTGCAATTTGGCTTTGGTGGGTGGGGAGTCCGCAGGGAGGTGGATGGAAGATTGACAGGTGGCTTGGAACTGTGATATCTCTTGGTCCTATTGCATCACAGGAGAAGCGGTGTCAACCTCCCAGGCCTTCATCTTAAAAGGCGGATCAGGGGCATGCTGGGATTGATCTGAAATACCCTGATGCTTACAGTGTGTGCATGTTTTTACAAAGCTATTAGTGTCAATTCTAATTTATCTGCTCTGGCATGATATATACCGCTGCACTGACTGCACAGAGATATTAAGACGAAATGATGACAATAAGCTTCACTTATTTTCATTTTTATTCATGCTATTATTGTAACTGGCAAGCATTGTTGGTGATGCAACAATTATACCCAAACAATAACAGTGTTGTAATCCTCCATGATGACTCTGCCTTCATATTTACAGGACTCTGGAGCTCAGCTCACTCTATTCAGGCAGTTATGCATTGTGCCTTTAAGTCCTTAATGTTTATTTAATGTTTCCGTTATGAATCTGGCTTGTTTTATTGTGTAGTAGTATATTCTGTATTACAAATTAGATCCCATTTTTTTATATTTTACTTGTTTCTCCTTTGCTTAAAGGGTTAGTTCACCCAAAAATGAAATTCACTCATCACTCACCCTCATGTCGTTCCACACCCGTAAGACCTTCGTTCATCTTCAGAACACAAATTAAAATATTTTTGATAAAATCCAAGGTGTTTTCTAACCCTCAAAAAAAGCGACGTAATTACCGCCATTCAAAGTCCAGAAAGGTAGTAAAGACATCGTTAAATTAGCCAACGTGACTACAGTGGTTCAACTTTAATGTTATGAAGCGACAAGAATCATTTTTGTGTGAAAAAACAAACAATTCAACAATTTCATCTCTCCCCTGTCATTCTCCAATGCTGTTTACGTTCAGCGCTTCCAGGCTCTACGTCAGAACGCCGACTCATTATTGGTTGGCTCCTGCGTCAGCATCACACACACACACTGAGCTGCTCACGTGTGCAGCTTTGCCCAAGAATGAGTCGGCGTTCTGACGTAGAGCCTGGAAGCGCTGAATGTAAACAGCATCGGAGAATGACAGGGGAGAGATGAAATTGTTGAATAAAGTCGTTTTTTTTTTTTTTGTGCCCAAAAAGTATTCTCGTCCCTTCATAATATTGAGGTTGAACCACTGCAGTCACATTGACTATTTTAACAATGTTTTACTACTTTTGGGTGAACTAACCCTTTGAAGGAATAGTTCACCCAGAAATTACAGTTCCATTATAATTTACCTACTGCACTCTCGTGTCATTCCAAACCTGACTTTCTTTCTTCTGCAGATAGAAAAAAGATATTTTGAAGAATGTTTTTGCCCAGACAATCAAAGACAGTATGGTCTAAAACATCACTGGACCACATTGATTTTCATTGTGTGGACAATGTTTGCTTTTCCAGGAAAAAAAAAAAAAAATACCACAGTAATTTCACATCCTGTCTCTTCTAAACATTTAAAAAGTGCTTTCAACAGTGTCACAAAAAACATTTCTCATCAAATTCTTTGAGATTATTTTATAGCTCTGAATACAAAAAATTCACATTTTTGTCCATTTTTTCTTTCTCCTAAAAAAAATGTCATAAATTATTTTTTTAATTGATAAATGAGTAAATGTTTTTGTACAAACAAACTTGAGATACACGTACAAAATATTTCCATTTTCTATTACTAAATTTATCAGTGTGTAGATAAGAAATAAATTATCTGCAAACTTAATTGAAAACTTCCCTCTTAAAAGATGACCTTAATTAAAGCACAGCTCATTATGGGGGTAAATGGCACGACGGCTGATTAAGATTTTGTACTGAATGCAGACAAATGATAGAAAGAAACGTTCATATTAATATAATGCTCACCCTAAAGCTGAAAATTAAAACGTGAAATCTAATATTGAATAGACTTTTTCAGCTCTTTTACTGTTTTAGAAATTGATTAGACATTTGCGCTGAGTTAGTCAAAAAGCAAGTGCTCTTTAATTAATTTCTCTCAGCACATACGGATAAAACCGATCCAAATAGTGTTTTGTTTTGGTTTAACAAGCATAGAGATCTGCGAAACCTGATGAACAAGTCGCACTTGGGTTTGTGTAGGTGAATCATTAAGGTTTTACACATTGTTTATTTCTTCCAGATTTTGTTTACACGATTTAGTGTAACTATAGGAACATTTTACTGATGTGTATTTTTACTGAAGTGTTGCCAAAACTTCATGGTGGCACCTTAAATGGCTTATATAAAACAAGAAATTTATGATGCAATAATCTGCAATTATGTTGTGCTATCATGCAAGAGTGACTCAGCCATTAACGATTTCCCCCCATCGCATAGCGAACTCTTAATTAATTTGTTGCTTATTTGAGCGTATGAGTAGCTGGTTTTCGCTCTGTATCGCACGTCTTTATTAGGTAATTCGATACCTCAGCTGAAGCAACATGTAATCTTTGCCCGAGGAAATGATATATTTAGTGGCAGGGGTATTGTTGGGTCTGTTACTATGAATATGAAAAATAATTAAGGCTGTTTGATCCTGAATAGATGCATGACTGTTCTTTGAGATGTGCTTTCTTTGGACTCAGACTGTAAAATCGTTTGAGTGCTGTTTCCTGTGGCTCTTTGCACCATCCTCTGAGCGCAGTCTGAAACACGCTCACCTCCGTAGCACATATGGGGCCCTACAGGCCCCTCTTAGAGCGAAAGGGAAATCACTAAAAAGAATAAAGGAAAATTTGAACAAACACTGTTCCTCCTGGGTTTAGTGTCTTGGTAAAATCCCAAATCCTCTCATTTTTAATTTTTTTTAGACTCCAATGCCGATTCTACGCTTGCCAATCTTAAGAACAGGATTTCCTTGGTCTGCTTCCCATATTCCAGGCTTTCAGTCTCCCTCCTCCTCTCTGCAGTGCTGGAGGCTTGATTAGGGGTGTTCAGATCCTGCCCCCGCATGTTGGTTACAAGATGCCCCCTTCTCCTCTTCAACTCCCTCGAACACACAACCTACATTTCCTACCTTCGGAAGCAGTGGTGCTCACACGAGCACTTGTTTTATTAATTCCGTCTGATTCACTGAATTGTCATCAGCTTCAGTCATTGATTACTGAATTTAGGTCTCGGGCTTCTTTGGCATTTTTAGAGTTGATTCAAGGCTGCCGAATCACAGGACTGTTATCATCGGAGCTGAGAACTGAATAATCAACCAGCTCGTCCGATCATCCAGTATACCGTACAAATTTGTGAGAATGACACGTAACAAGTTGTGCCTATTTTTTATGATCCCATATTGTTCCCTGATTCATCTTTGCTTGTTTGTCACGATAGAATGTTATGAAATCTAAGAAAGATTGATTTTTTTTCAAACAATAGTTTTTGTAAAAATACGATATTCAGTCCATTTAACACAATTTGCCCCCAAAGTGCTGTACAATTAAAAAAAGATTAAAACTTTGAGCAAAACACGAGGAGAAATGAAAGTAAAACAGGTGAAATTAAAGTAACGAAGCAACAGCAACGATGCTTGATTTTATCTTGCAGCATATTATTACAAAATTATCTGAATGATTGCATTTTGCTGTTTAATATGAAGCAATTAACATTTTTCATAATTAAACATTGACAGTTTTGGGACTCAAGAGGGTAACAATGACAAATTTTGCCCCTAGTTCTTGTGTGCTATGAACTGGAAATAAGGCTGTGGATTAGACACATGACCTGTCCTTTGCTTTTCTTGAGTTTTATTCCCCTAATGACCATTAGAGTTGTCATTCAGTCACTCCGGCTCGTACATCAAAGTCAGACAACCTTACCAGCCACTGTCCTTTCATCTATGGAAGATGAATGTAAAGCTGTTATGTGATGCCTCTCAAGTTCACGTGTAAGGTCAACAGTCACCCAGGGGTCCATTTGAGACAGATAGAGGAGATGAGGTAAAGTTACACCTGTTAGAGGAGACAGGTGCTGTGTAAATGAGGTTTAATGACTCCTCCTCCTCCTCCTCCTCCTCCTCCCCTCCACCCACATTTCAGTCATCTCTGCCCTTCCAGAAACCTACATCCTCCTTTTCGCTTCCTGTTTCATTAACAGTGCTGTAAATGATTAGATGTGCACCATTAATGGCAAGCATACTGGTTCATATTATTAGTGCGGGCTTGTGTCTAAAAACCTGCATTTGGTCTGCGTAATTAACTTCTGTCAGATCATTACCTTTGATGCAGCACACTATAGATGGATAGGGTACATTTTTTTAAAAGTGATAGTGACAAGTGAAGGCCAAGTATGGTGACCTGATAGTTAGTGGACACAGTGATCTCACACTCACCTGGAGCATTGGGATTCACCCGGTATAGAAAATCAAACCTTCGCGTTGTCCGTCTGACTCTCTAACCATTAGGCCACAACTGCCCCCGTCTTTCTTTTAAAAAAAGAAGAAAAAAAAGGTTAGATTTTTATCTGCCTTGAATTAATACATTGTTTAAATAAACAGATTGTTAGCTAATTGTGTGATTTGTATATGTACATTTATATGAATTGTGAAAAGCGCTATACATATAAATGTGAATTGAATTGAATAGATATTACCATACTTTTAAATTTGATTAATCACTATAAATTAAGACAATTGTTTTGTACTGAAAAGTTTTCTGAAATGTTGTTTAAATATGGAAGTGGTGCATTATCTAATTAAATATGCACTCATTTGCATACATTTCCAGAACAGATATCTGAACATTGGTTCTAAATTCTGGTTTCATTTTGTTGACATAATAGAGGTAAATTTATATATATATATATATATAAAACACATTTTTTTTATAAAATGTGTATTTTCTTTCCAATAGTCTGACTGAAGTGGACAACAAAATAGGCTAAAATGTGTCTGACAAAAAAAAATTAACAGTTTTGCTTATGTGTCGTGTCATGTTACAATATTTTTTGTTATAAAAATGTATTTTATATACAACTTTTTTTTTGTTTTGTTCGAGAATTGTTTAAAAACATTTTTTTTTTCTCAAATTGGCTGAAATGACCCAAGAATGGTACTTTTGGCAGTTGCATGACGCGTCTGGTCTATATAGCTCTATTTTGTGTGTGCCAAATGCAGCGAAGAAAACTAAAAATTACAAATATTTAAAGCTGTTTAATCCCTGATAGGTGCATGATGTTCTTTGTGCTTTTTTTCTACAAAATAGTGCCGTTGCGGAAACTAAATTGAGTAATCTTGTGTCCTAAAGTGACTAGAAGACCCCTCGTACTGTAAGGGCATTACTTGACCTTTGGTATATACTTCATAAGCATGCTGTAATTGTTGACCGGAGGGGTTGTTTATTGGATAATGTGTTTGTCCAGCAGTATTTATTGGCATAGAGTGGCGGGGTATTGGCGTGTAGTGTGCAGTAATTGTGTAATGTGGTTGCTGTGGTTGTGTATTGGTCGGACTGTTCATTGGCGTGTAATGGGATCATCCCTCTGTGCTGCTGGATATCATAAAACACCATCAGTGGAGGGAGTGGATGATGCACGGGGAGATGAGAGGCCTAATCCTCTCCCTCTGCATTCTGCTTGAGGGGGAACTCTCTCTCTCTCTCTCCCTCTCTCTCTCTCTCTCTGTCTCTGTCTCTCTCTCTCTCTCTCTCTGCTTCTCTCCATCACTCTCTCTCTCTCTCTCTCTCTCTCTCTCTCTCTCTCTCTCCCTGTATTATTATCCCATGCTTGGCGTCCTTCCCCTGCTTCTCCCAGTGCCAGCCAGTGGGTAGAAGAGGCAGCAGGGGAATTTAGAGTCTAAATATACTCACCATGGGTAAATATGTCCGCTCACACTGAGAGAGAGCAGAATAATCCTACAGGCCTGAGAGAGATTAGAGATTTCCATGTTTAATCCACTCTCCCCCTCCCTCAGGTTGGCTGTTAGCAAGTGGGTCCTCTCCGCTTGTCATGTTGTTCATTTTCCTGGCATATAATCAGGTCTTTTTTAAAGTTGGCCTCAACATTCAATATTTTCCAAGTACAGTGAGAGCGAGAGGACAGGAGAAAAATTGAAACTGTTACTCGCACTACTTCAGCCAACAAATTGTGTACCTCAAATGAAAAGATTTTAATTGTGAACAAAGGTTGCGAAAGTCAAATGTCAAGTCGGTAAAGTGATTCTTTTAAACATAAAAATGTTTTACACTTTACAATAAGGTTCCATTAGTTAATACTGGTGAACATTGAAAAATTAACATAAATTTTTTTAATTAACAATGAAAAACACTTCTAAAAGATTTATTAATCTTAAAGCATGCTAATTTCTACATTCATTAACACATTATTAAAATCAAAAGTTGTATCTGTTTATATTATTTAATGGACATGAACTAAACATGAACTAACAGTGAACAGTATTTTTATTAACAAAAGTTAACAAAGATGAATAAATACTATAACAAATGTACTGATCATTGATAGTTAATGCATTAAATAACATTAACTAATGGGACCTTATTATAAAGTGTTACCAAAAAGAATAAGAATGAGATAATAATAATAAAGAATTAAGCTAAAATTAAGCTAAGAATGTAAAAGGAAAATAAGCTGAGAACAGTGAAAAAAAAAGTTATATATATATATATATATATATATATATATATATATATTATATATATATATATATTATATATATATATATATATATATATATATAATATATAATACACACATATATATATATATACAATTTCTGGATTTTGTCATAGTTATCCATAAAATTTTGGTCTTTAAGTCATAGCACAAGCACGTTCTGCTCAGAAAAATGACTCGCACACAACGTTCAGTGTGCCTTTATTGAACACAGAGATTAAACATGCATTCAATATTTTCTACAATTGTAAATATGGATATGAAAGTATAAAATGCATAAACGTCATTGCATAAAATATGCAATGTGTAATGGCAGGTAAACAAGCGAGCAGTGTGACATACTTTATAAAATTTGGTTTTAAGAGTTTGATCACAAAATTACAGATCAAAAGGACACTATTGCGTTTATTTAGATTTAGATACAATTATTTTGCATCATTTGATATTTCAGGTTTAGTATTTAACTTTTTTGCTAAATTGCAGATTTTGTATTTACATTTTTGGCAGATTCAATTACTAATCTGGAATTTGAGATCCCGCAGCACCCATTAAATCCTCCGTCCTGGAGTCGTGAATGTGTCTCGTATGATACGGCTGCAGTGCTCAGTATGCTGTCAGAGTCGAGACTCTGCGGTGGCTCCTCAGTCAAAAACAGCCGCCCCTGTTTTTATGCAGACCTTGATTAGTTTACTGTCGCCTGATTAGAAATTAATTAAAATGATGAAACAGACTCCAGAGGGGAGGTGGAGGGACGCTTTAAGGGGGGAGGGGGCTGATGACTTTCACACAGCCATTGTGCCTCAGTCCGAAGGGATGCACTGTGTGTGTGTGTGTGTGTGTATTTGTGAGCACAATAATCAGAATACCACTTATGGTTGTCAGAGTAAGGAAGCAGGCCAGTTATGCCGTGCGCCGTCCCTTCCCCCATCGCTTTGTGTTCTCTCTTCCTTTCCCCCACTCGTTTTTGACATTTCCTCACAGATACTTTGTTTTTGTCTCCCTGTTTCTTCTCATTTTTCTCTTTCAGTTTGTCCAAATCTAATAATAGTCACATTTTTAAATATACCATTTCAGCAGCCGTGGCTGTGTGCAACATGTTTGCGGTCTAATAAACTGCAGGCTGAACTCCTGAAGCACCAAAACATGGGCAGAGATACAGCTAGACCTGGAGTTAATTATCAAAATTGCTGTAGACCTGCCCTCTAACATTATGTAATGATAAATACTCTGCCATTTTAGGGCCTGATAACATCAATGTTGTGGATAGCAAGCAAATTGCCGCTTCATAAGCGGTTTATACAGCTGTTGCATTTCTGCATTTCACAGATGAATGAACCTGTAATTGGAGACTAATGAAGCCCGGAGGGGCTGTGTGGCGCGGAGCGCTCACTTCGCTATTTATTTAACTGTGGACTCTTCAGATCAAAAGGCTCCTGTGTTTACCCCATGGCTCTGTGGATCATCTTTTCAATTTAGCCTGACAACCGCTGAACAGCAATCCCTCAGAGACAGACTCAATCTCAAATAGGTGAAGAGAGAGAGTGGTTAGGAGCGAGTGTACGTGTGTAGGAGAGAGAAAGGGAAAGGTGGAGGAGACAGCCGTAGTGGGTGGAGGGAGACACGGAGAGTATTGTTTTATGACAGGAATTTATTCGAAAGAAACACAGGATTTGTCTTGAATTGTCTTGAATATTGACATGCCTGTCATGATGTCAGATTCTTTAGTGGTTCACTCGAGTGCTGCCGGGATTGACAATTCTCTCATCTGTTGCATGAAGTGACGTAGAAATCACTGGTTGCAAATATAACTCTCAGATATTGTTTGTGGGAGCATCAACTTAATGTGTAGGACTTTGAAAGGATTGTTCACTGGAGTCATTTATTCATCCTCGTGTCATTTCAAATCAGTATGACTTCTTTCTTCTGGAGAAAACAAAAGATATTTTAAAGATTGTTCATGTCCATACAATTAAAGTCAATGGGGTCCAAAAAACAGCAGCTGTGGAATTCACTGTAAAAACATATGGTGACCAGTATTATGGGGTGGCAAATTGATGCCTGTATTTGTTAATGTAACTGTATTTCATTAGGTGATATAATGTTGATATACCAATCTACCTGAACTACTAAAATGTGCTTTTTACCTTAAAATATACTGACATATATATCATGATATATTACAGGTGGTATGACAGAAAGCTAGTTCACTGTCAAGAGGGTTTTATACATAACATAAAATGTAACACAAAGCATCCTCACAGTTAACCAATTAGCAGGTTTTTACTTTACTGCTACATTTGATTTTTTTTCCGGTATAAAATGACAAAAAATTTCACAGTGTATGATCATTTTGTATATGAACAAATGTTATGTAAGTTATGTAAAGCCCAAATAATATAAAATGCCACATCAATAACATTAAACCTCAATGGTTCTAGAGTGTCACATGACACAAACATCAGTACATCAAGTTTGATGTTATTGACATGTCACCATATTTTGATTTGGGCTCTGTATACACGTGTTGATCAGTGATTTGATTTGATCTGAAAGTGAATAACTAGTTAAATGTTGGATTAATATTAGTCCACCTTTATGTCCTTTTGGAAGCTTGAAATGTTTGGACCCCATTAACTTTCACTGTACTGACAAAAAAAGATTCTTCAAAATATCTTCTTTTATCTTCCCCAGAAGAAAGAAAGTCACACAGGTTGGAATGAAATAAGGATGTGTAAATGATGACAGAATGATATTTTTGTCTCTCTCATTTATCTGTTTAATGATGCCACATGGTATGACAAGTTAAGATGGTGTGACTTTTTTTGGCTGGATTTGTTTGGGATGTGGCCAGTGGAAGTGTACAGATATATTCACAGCTACACACACTTGTGTACACTCTTCCCTCTATGAGCTGTTCCCGACGCATGGTGGTCTTTTTAAATGAGTGTGTAAAGCCTAATTGGAAAATGCTTTAAATAATTTCTAATTAGATGGAGTGTGGTTGTAATTGGTTTGGTAATCTCGGGATTAATTAGCAGTGCTGTGTAATGTGTGTATATGTGTGTTTGTGCAAGTACATGTGTGTGTGTGTGTGTGTGAATGGACGAATGAAAGGTTTCTTGCAGACCTCCAGCCACTCAAGGGCTTCTGTGGGAGCAGGAGGCCCCAACAGAGGCATCTTTGTTTGGGTTGTTGTTCCGTGGGTGGCCCTGCTGCACTGAGAGAGACACATTTAGTTCCCTGCATTAAACCGAGCCTATCAAAATTCCCCTAACCCAATCCTCTTGTCTCTACAACCCAAACCACACTTTTATTTCACAAAAGTCCATCTGAAATCTGAGATGGGAAATAAAGCATTTTAAAACCGATCCTCTCATCCTCTTCGATTTCTCTTTCTGTCTTCTTCTTTTTCACCATTTCCCTGCACTTACTCTCATCTCTGATTCTCATTGCCTCTCTCTCTCTCTCTCTCTCATTCCCATTCCTTCTCCTCCTCCAAACTTGGTATGCTTGTACACAGTGCTAAGTGGCCACTCGTGCTGTGGATGGAGGAAATGAGGTGAGCTCTGGATCTCTAGACCTCCCCCCTCCTCTGATTACTCCATTCTTACCTCACTAAGAAATTCAGGAGAAGAAAAGGAGCAAGAGGCCTCTGGACACTTGTTGCTGCAAGGCTCTTATTTGAAATATTACTTCACGAATTGATTCAAGGTTATGCTGGAGCAGAGCATCCAGAACATTTCAGGAATTACTCTAAGCTATTTTTAGCCTGTTTTTATATAAAATTAAGTGGACTACAGTTGTATATCTCTACATTCTCAGACAAAAAGTTACAAAAGCTGTCACTAGGGTGGCACCCTATTTGTACCACACCCCATTTCCCCCCCATTATTTCATTATTTTTTAAAATCATTTTAAAGGGGATCTTTTCATTCTGTTTTCAGTTTCTTTGTAATGTAATTCTCTCGTTCATAGTTTCCAAGTCTAGAAACACACACACACACACACAGTCCTGTAATTTTTCCATTTATACAGTTTCTAATATATGTAACCATAAATTAATTATAGAGTACTTAATAACACATCTTAAGCGCATTTCTGAAGTGACATAAAGACTATGTATAAATAACTCAATAACACGAAGTCTCATTTTTGAATGTGACATATGCACAAATATATTCTGCTAAATTGTAGACAATCATACACTAGAGTCAAATGAAAGTAGCATTCCTATTGCTAGAAGATTAAAGCATGGAACCTGCAATGCTAGGTCTTGGGTTCGTAAAAATAAAATGTATCCATCTTATTTTTCAAAGCAATATTATTTAAGTTATTTATTATCAAAGTTAGCAGTTTCCAGTGAATGTGCTTCCAATTCTATAGGTAAATAACTAGAAGAATAACAAAGTTCAGTAAACTGTAAAATGTGTACTACAAACCAGTGTGTATTATCAAGATAATAAATGTAAGTAATATGATAACAAATACTAGTTTTTGTTTGCAACTTCTATTTTTATGCAGCTATAATAACTGGAAGTGAATGACACCGTGAAGCCTTCCACATTCCTATTAGAAAATAAGACCTACTCTTACGTTAAAAATGGGGAGGATAATTTGAATGCAATGCGTGTTGCTTTTGATAAAAGTGTCTGCCAAATGCATTAATGTAATATGAAGTTGTCCTAAAACAACGGCCATGTTCTTAACCTCTATTCTTTGAAGCTAAAATATGTTTTAAGGCATGTTTTGTCTCTTGCTTTTGGCCCACCTCAATCCTGACCTGTGTGCTTTATTCTGGATCCTAATGCATATAGGGTAAGGCTGCTCCCCTGGCCTTTTCCCTGACATTTATTGGGCCTGTGCAAGGACATGCCCTTTTCTCCATCTCCCCGGTTCCTCCCTGTTAATCGGGAGGGTGGATGGGTGGAGGGGGGGTGTTGGGGGGGGGGGGGGTGGCAAAAAGCAGGCAGATAAGCCCATTGTTTGGCCTGACAATGTCCTGATGATATGGCCAGAGAGGATCGCTAGCCTGCGCCTCCCCTTTCAGAGTCTGCCTGCCACCAGAGAGAACTCATTACTACAGAGCAACCAGGTTAATTAGCTCACAGAGAAAAAAAAGTGACAGAGAGAGAGACTGAGAGAAGACAGACAGAAAGAAGGTTGGGGGGGGGGGACCTCAGGGTATCTTAAAGAAAATAGACTGACATCTGTATTTACTCCAGAATAAGTTTTTATAACTGGATTTCATTCTGGCTGAAGGCTATACTGACACAAATGGTCACCTGCTCCATTACAGGAAGTTGTGAATTATGGGGAACATTTAAACCTTGTTGTCTGACTGTCATAAGCTGTTAACTTCCTAGTGCCTATGCATATAAAAATGTTTTAGTTCCAAAGTTATGTCAGCAAATTTCATGAAACTAGTGTAGTTTCAAAACTGATCAACAGGGGGAGCTCTGCAACCCCACAACTCACAGCCCTAAGCAATAAATAACCTGCAATCGGAGGTCATCCTCATGCACTCATGCACAATTTATACGCAGTTATATACCGATGGGCCCTCGTCTTTTTGTGTCTATGCAAAAAAAACCTTACGTTCATCAGGTGTATTTAGGAACACCTGAACTAGAGCTTCTGTAGCTCAATGACACTAAACACACCAAGGTCCAATTTAAGCAACTTGCCAACTGAAAGAATAAATGCCTTAAATGCACTGCAAGCCGCTTTGAATAATATGTCATTTGGTCAGTGTCTGGCAGTTGAATTACTGTAGAGGTTCGTTCCAAACATCTTTGACTTTCTTTCTTGCGTGTAGCACAAAGGGGATTTTAAAGAATATCCTGGCCGCTCTTTTCAATATAATTAAGTGAATGAGTACTGGGGCTGTCAAGGTTCGAAAAAGACAAAAAAGGCATCATAAAAGTGGCTTAAATTACTTGTGCTCTATATTCCAAGTTTTCTAAAGCCGAACAGACTGAAATGTAACTCGTTAGCAAAGTCAGGGTTGTGAATTAATATTTTTTTTGTTCATTTGAATCAAATGTAAAAAAAAAAAAAAAAATTGATTCAGTGTACAAAATCACTATGATTTGTTCATGAATCAGTTCAAATTACTGACTCAGTGAGCTGGCCACAGCTGTTAACATTTCACTGGAAGAATTTCAATTAACGGTACAATATGTAAAATGTTTATATTAAAATATCCAAAAACCAGTTGCACAGTGTTATTTCGTTCAGCTGTGTACTTACATTATCCTAAATGTTTCCAAGAATTTGTAAATTCAGAGAAAATCACAAATAGTGCCCATCTCTCTTTTCTCACTTGTCGCCTGTCGGTGACGTAATATCTGCACTATCCCTGGTTTCCGCTTGTACTGTACAGTAACCATGGCAACAGACACGGACAGCTGCGTAACGGCTAGTGGCACATTAACAAACATTAATTACAAAATATATTAAAGATGCAGTTCGTAATTTTTTTGGATAAAAATGAGCAAGAGCATAACCAGCCAGGGTTCAAAACTGTCTCCTTACCGTAACCCAATTCACAACGGTAAGCTTGTAAGCTTATGAGCTTCTAATAATGTTTTATGTACTAGTGGGTTTCCGCGGGAAATTTGAGCATGCAGTCGTTCGTCTTTGCTTCATTACGTCACGTCTGTAAACAGTTAGAAGGTAGTAGGCTATTTGGCATGTGCGCATGCTGCTGGCAGCGGATAATTTATTGCATTTTCTCACAGCAGCAGCAATAATTAAACTTATAAATTTTATGGCAGATTGTACTCCAGAAAGGTCCAAATAACAATCATCAACAACTGGAGATTCACATATAGTCAAAAGCAAAAGAAGCTACAGAAATGGAAATCTACAGGTAATGCTAATACACATTAAATACACAATGCTGATATTGTTAACCTTAACAATTTGAGGACAAAGTATAACAATAATAATAATGTGCATGGTTTGACGTGATCCAAGCTAAGCAATCGTTAGATTTAATCACCATTGGTAACGCAATTTATTGTTATGCTTTTTTTCTCAGTCAGTCAGAACAAAAGTGCAGACATGTTACTTACATGTTCAGATGACATTTCCCTGGTGAAAATTCTTATTTTGTTCACACTTCCAAGACATAGAATCTGTGATTCTGAAGAACAGTATCCATACTGATGTGGTGACTGACAGCAAACATTAGATTCATCCATGCTGAGGAACTGTGCCGATGCACAACCCATGTAAAGCTGATAATTCCGCATATAACTGCAATTGCAGGTTTCAAACAGAGACGGCGACAAAGAGGCAAAACTTACGGACTGCAGCTTTAACTAATTACATTAACATTTATTTAGCAGACACTTTTCTCCAAAGAAACTTACAGATGAGGAATAAAAGTGATTGATCTTAAAGAGCAATATAAAGTTTCAAATATTGTCCAGAATCTAGAACAGAGAGCGATAAGAAATACTGAAAGCATAGAACACTTTTTATTATCATTATTATTATTTCTTTATTGAAGTCAGCACAAATGCAGTTAAGTACTTACAGAAGAGGTGAGTTTTCTTGAATTTTGTCATGGAGTCAGCTGTCCAAATGGGGTTAGGAAATTTCTGTCAGATGTGTATTTTTTTATTTTCTTTAAAATGTTCTTTTGTGTTCTAAATTTTGGGTTGAATTATCCCTGGTCTGAATTATCCCCTTTTGTCAACAGATGCGCATATGTACTGTAGCCTATATTTACTGTATGCAGGTATCTATACGTATCCAAGACTGCATCAGTTATACAAACTGAAAAGGTGAAATAAAAATAAAAATACAGAAGTGTTTCTCTTAAGTCCGTGTGTGTGGATCTGTGTCCACTTTTTGACATTTCTGATAGTCAGCTTGATATCAGCTCGACTAAATAGGTGTGTTTCTGCAGCACAGCGGGCTTCGTTAGACTCTTGCCTTCATCAGTGCGCTCCATAATTTGGATCACAGGGGGTGAGACACCTTTCAGCCCAAACACTTTGGAGCCTACATTACAGTACATTACTGAAATAGGGCACGACAACAGGCACCTGTTCAAGTCCTCTATAATCTTCGTCAGATTGACTCTTACCTCCCTCTCTCCTATACAATACCATGAAGATGAGAGAGATCTAGAGGCGTTTTTTCCCCCCATTCTATATCATTATCCAATCATTTCCCATGTGTCAGTGATCCTCCTGATGCAAACACATGCACTCTACAGATGGAGAAATGATAGAGTTGGAGACGCCGCTAAACTGCACTCAGATGAGAGGTATCCTGTCCATTTGCTAGAAGTGCTTGGTCAAAATGCTTTTAATATGATTTAAAACAGTCATATTTGAGGCCATGTGAGAAATTAGAGCTTGCAGGCTGCTCTGACTATTCTGCCGGAAGCACATAAATAAAACCAGAAATCCAATGTATTTTTTTCATGTACACTATGATATACGCTGTTGAAAATATGAAGGTTCTTAACTGGCATCTATGGTTCCAAGAAGAACCTTTCACTAACAATCTTAATAAATAAAGGTTCTTTACTGGCAACATAAAGACCCTTTAACATCCGTGGAATCTTTTCACTTCTCAAATGGTTTGGAATCTCCAAAACCCTGAAGATTAAAATTTCATTGTTTTAATATTATTTATATTCATAATCAAATGTATAATATGTTTGAAAAAAAATATAAGCTTCATGAGCCAATTAAGTCTGCATGAACATGTTGTGTCATATGGTATGCACAGGGAAGGAGAGATCATTTTGGCTTCACAGGAATGTGTGTGTACATGTGAAAGGGTGCACATGTTGCACATGTTTCAGCTGATGCAGGGGTTCCATGATGTAAACAACTGATGTACAGTATTCCCTATAAGGAGGGTAGAATGTGTAAGCATGAAGTATACGTTCTATTTTAAAGAAACCAACATGTTTCTCTACCGTTTAAGGAACTGCAAGATCTCTAGTCATGGTATATAAGCTTGATGTAAACGCACTGCCCCAGAGAAGCACATGAAGATGGCCTGAAGACAATAGACCAAGTTTCCTATGCCTGATATTCATATGACAATAAAGAGTTTTTCTTGGCAAAGCAACTTGGTATCCAGTCCTGTGATTCAAGTATAACGCAGACAAAAAGCTGTAATGTCAGATCAACTTTTATTTTTTAAAAATGCATTGAACAAAAATGTCCTTTATAGTGGAAAAAATGGTTCTTTTGGTGAAAAGGAACCCAAAATGGCATTGCTGTAAAAACCTCCTTTTGGAACCATTATTTTTAAATTTGACTTTTACCGCTTTATTTTTATCCGAAAGCAACACGATGAACTGTTTGAGAGTATCCTGCTAAATTTAGAAAGGTTTCACAGTTCGTTTCAGCCATGTTTTTGTTCTCTTACAGTATCAGACAGGCAGCATGTGTGTCAAACTGTGAACATTATCTGCCTACCACAGTATCAGAGCACAATCCCATCAGTAGGCTGGTGTAAGGGCCTGTTTAAACAGCTGATGGGAAATAATCCTCTCAAATCCTGCCCTTTGCAGTGTTTACGACCATGCGTGCGAGCGTGTCTGTTGGTGCACGTGCCTGTAAATGAGGCTGTGTTTACCGGCTGCGTCGCTTCTTTACCCCGGTTAAGTTACAGGTTTGATGGACTGATTTCACTTCTCCTTCCCCTCCCTACAGCCCTCCATCCATCCCACTTCCCCCTCCTCCTCCTCCTCCTCCTCCTCCTCCTTGTCCCCCCTCCTCTCCTGTCTCTTCATTCTCTCTTTTCTTTAGAAAGAGCGAGAGGAGATGAGTGGAGCAGAGCGAGAGAATCCATGGCCATTGTGTGTCAATCACAGTGTGTGTCATGGTCTCTCCCCTTTCTGGTGATTAGCTCTCTTAGAGCAGCTCCTCCGTATCTTCCTCAACAAATGCATCCAGTCTGCAGCCAGCCAGCGAGGCCTTGAGCATGAGCAGTACACACACACACACAATCCAATTACTCACCCTTTTTGTCACACCCAGCTAACACCACACAACACACTAACCGTACTATAAATTACTATGTTACTGTGCAGTTCTCCCACCATGACCACAGAATGGGTAAGATGTTACTGCAAGGAATATCATGCTGATAATGTGCACTTTAACACTCCCGGGGTCATACAGAACTTGGTTCACCAAATGTCCATGGTCGCGCAGAATTTGGTGTCCTACATGAGACTATTTCCGGTTTGGCTGATGTTTGAGTAATCAGACGACTGTTTTAATAAGAGGTAATTCCACTCGTTAAGCCGCTTGATGATCAAGGTGGTCTGACTCCAGCAGATACTCACTAGAACAGCAGGATAAGATGCTGGGGAGGTGACGGAGACAGGGAAATCGGTCTGTGGCTTCCGCCTTTGTGCGGTCTGTCAGTGAAACTTTATGGTCGTGAGCTGCTGGAACATATCCTGGTCCACAGCAGGAAGTCTGGACACAGAGGAGTTATCAAAAGTGCTCTGTTGTTTTGGTGTCACTCCTGAGGATGTGGCAAAAAATCCTTAGCAAGTATTCATCTTGTCGCTTTTTGTTTCAGAGTTGTGCTGCATTGAGATTCAGAGGAGTTTGAAAAATGGCAGTGATTCTTCCAAAAGAACAACTGGCTTGAAAGTAATATTGTCCTGCAATCAGATCCAAATCACCTACTCAAATCAAAATGCTTGTAGTTACCCAATCAGATTCGATGCGGTTCAGTTTCAAGTCCACTGAGAAGTACTTTGCAAATAAAAGTAAAGAACGGTTTATTTTAGTATTTGATAATACAGCTCATCTTTCCTCCAGCTCTGAGAGTTGTTTGAATGAAAGACAAATGAAACAGAGCTCAGCTAAAGAAAGAAGTCAAGACCAGCTTATTCACAACATCTATTTGTTCTTGAACATATTAACCTTCCTCTACACATTAAACATGGAGGAAAGTACAATTATGAAAAAAGTGAATCCTTTGAAGTGATTATCTTATCCAAAAAAGTCTTTTTTATTTTATTTTATTTAGAAATAAAGAAAGACTTCTTGTTTTTCAATAACAATAGTTTCAGGCTGTCGCAGACTTTTCACTGTTGAACGCAATTAAACTGATGATCCATTCCTGTTTTCAGCTTTAGTGAGCACCAGCTCGGTTGATGTTTTTTTAGGTTAGAGCTGAAATCTACACTGCAATCCTGACCCGGGGCTGGAATTCCCATGCCAGCTGTGGTGCCATCTTACCAATAACAAAACAGCAGAAAATCTTCTTTTGTTCCCAGATGATCTATATCTTAGATGCAGCAATAGGAGAAGATTATGAGAAGAACACAACATGGCACATGAAAAAAAATAATTCCCATAAATATTGGCATTTTTACTGCAGTTCAAAAAGAAAAGAAATAGGTCTTTGATTTGGTCCTTTGAAGCTGAAGTTGTGAACACACAAACTATTATCTATAAAGTTTTTATCATCTATAAAAAGAATCCCACAATTAAAAATCTTAGATTAGTAATATTTTGGGAAGTTTGCTCGATTTACTTCTTCAATAACAATCAATTTTATAAACATTTGAGACAGTAATTATATGTTTAAATCATTTATCTGTTAAACAGTTCCCCCTGGGTGACTGTTGCTGATTTTGATTTTCTTTAAATGGTATTTTAGTTCCAATGCATTTAAAGAAAATAGTAATTAAAACATAAACCTTATTTTAAGCCCCCTTTCCTGCATTTAAATTGTTTTGCTCTCCAATAATTATTTCTAAATCGGATCAAAAGGAGCAATTGTTCTATATTAAATACGGAGTTCATTTTTTTTAAAAATTGATTATTAATGCCTCGATCGTTTGTCTCCTGTATCTGCTAAATTGTACCCCATGATTTTTGTTGAATAGATTAATGATTAAAATATTTTAGAGAAATGAAATGTGAGCACCTCGACATACTCTCGTGAGTGAGCACCTGGTAAAAGTGATCGCGCGCTCGCGGTGATGACAGGCACGCGGATACGCGGGATCGCGGGGCTCGCGCTGGCGGCGGGACGCTCGTGAGGGAGCGGCTGCTGCTGACACGGGTAGATTATCGGTGAGCAGCACTTTCAGTACACGCCGGTAATTTGGGTAATTTTATTGCAGGGTTTGTCTATCCTGAAATTACGGCGCCAGTGTCTTTGTGTGCGCTGTAATTTCCCTGTTTCCCTCGCCGTGATTGAAGTGAAATGGAGGCTACCGGCGCCGTGTTTTCTCTCAGAGAATAGCTGCTGCCTCTCACAGTTTCCCCCTTTCCTCTTCTGCCTCTCCACCTCAATTCATTCACCTCTCATCTCTTTTCAAGTGAGAAATAGAGAGTGAGTGCAAGCGTGCTACTTTGCAGGAAACTGAGACAGAAAAGTGAACACGAGGAGCGCGAGAAAAGTAAACGCGTTTTTTAAAATAACTGGATGTTTTTGTTTTGTTTTTTTTAAATAGGCAACGCTGCTAATTGCTGACCATTAATCTAATAATTTATCATCTAATTGGTTATTTCTAAAATAGTTGTCATTGTCGCTAGTTTTGAGCAGAATCTGTGAAACATTTTAATTTAGTTGTCAACAACATGGCTGTTTCAAGGCCGTTGGCTCTCACCTTCATTTAGTGCTTTTTGGTCTGAAACGAGATCCACTTATGCGAGGCCTTCATTGAAATGGCTTTTACATTAAAACCACAACCAATTGGCAAGCAGACAAACATCTTTTACAAACAGGTGTCTTCTGGGGACTGGCTGAAATATGTCCTCAGGTCAAACTGTCCTGGGGCAATTTCAATTTTTTAATAATTTCTAGACTGTAGAAAAAAAGCATCTTTGCCACATGCTGGAGTACAATTCAGTGTTTATAAATATCTGTGGCTTGGATCAACTTCTAAAACAAATACATGCACATTTTATAGATTTAATTAAATTTTTCTCTTTTTTTTTTCTGCTGCTGGAAATGTCAGTACTGATCACTTTAAAGAGGCTCAGTCATCATGTTTACAATGTATGGGACTGATTGGGCTTTTAAATGTTTTATTTTTTTTAAGACAGTGAAGTGGGGTATGTTTGTTGTTGTATTTTTCTTCTTTTTTAAGGCTTGTGCTAATTGATTTAGTGTCATTGTCTAATCTAGTCAAATATCACATGCCCAGCGGCTGAATCCTGTCGAAGATGTGAAGTCTGGGACCATGAATAGTGAAAGCATATGGCAGGTTCTCCTATAACAAATAATGGTATAGGCCTACATTTTGTCCTGATTGTGGCCAAACTGTTAAAGCCTGTTCAGGGTTTGAAAAGAGGTCTGTGACAAAATGCTCTGTTCTTTACCATGGAGACCCGGGTAGCACACTCTCCGTTTCTCTGGTAACTGAGGCCTTTCTCCGTGGTGACGGCAGTTGAGCTCCCAGGGAGAGACAAAGGAGCGACCAGCACTGGTAATTTCTTATCTGGAAAAAAAACCCCATTAGTGCCTGAGTTTAACTGGAGCCCACTCAAATGTAAGGAGAAATTATTGGCATGCAGCCCTGCTGATGGGTAGGCGGAGGGATGGAGGGGCTTGTTAGGCCTGTGTGTGTGTGTGTGTGTGTGTGTGTGTGAGAGAGGTATCCTCTTGTCCTTTCCTTAGTTTAAAAACACACAAACATGCAAGTTGCTGCTCCATAACAAACATGCTGTACTGTTTTTTTTTTTGTTTTTTTTAAAGAAAAAATAGTTTGCTGACATTTTAGTGTTATATGAGAAAGATAGTTTTTGTTCAAATCAGTTTTCAGACGGATGCCAATTAGATAAACGGAAACTAAATTTATTTCAGATATTCGGATATTTTTGATGCGGCCTTTTGCTTTGAGCGTTTCAAGCGCACAGGTTTTACAATTCAATACCTTCAGAGTTATTTTCTTAATTTCTCAAGATCATCTGTGTTTTCCCCCGCAAATAATCTAGATTATAAAGGAAAATCAAGTTTCATTTATTTCCAACAGGCTTCCCATAAAGCTGTGATTAAGGAATAAGAGAGAATCAGAAAGAGGGATGGAGACAAGTCAAGTGACCTTAGAAAAGAGTGATATTAACTTCTCTCCATATCCCCCCTGAAATCCAGTGACCCCTCTTGTTGAAATGGCACAGCCCGCCCCTCTCCCTTAGCTGTGCACTGATGTGACATTTGACAGAATCGTTTGGAGAATATCTCTTTCTCGTTCCGGCTGCCATTCTCTCGTCTTTTTCTCTCCCTCTCTCTTCATCCGTCTTGTAGAATACACATATTCGGTGGAAGAGTTGCACAAACCGAGCATTTAGGATCAAGTAGCCATTAGTTGTTTTGAAAGGATAGAAGGGAGGCCGGTCTGGGTGGCCAGAAAACATTTTTACTCTCGTATTGTGCTTTTACTCTCAATTATTAGAATAGAACTTTCTGGAGAGAGCAAGATACTTTCTGAATGTCAAGAATGCTCTCTTGAGTCCCTCACTGTTTTGAAATATAACGCAGTGTAGAAGCTTGTTTGGTAATAGAGGTGTACATATAACGCATTTTGTTTTGGTAAAATAGACTTGGGATGAGGCATATAAAATTTTACTTTTTTTTTTTTTTTTTTTTTTTGGTCTTGTTAATCCATTTTTTAATTCTTTGCGGACTTAAAACATTTGTCCAACAAATTACATGAATTAAATCCGTATGTTGGGACAAAACGTATATTCCATTTTTTTCCCAAGTTGTTTATGCAGGATGCCAGATAGGACACTCAAGACTAACATATACATTTTTACTATCAGGAGAAAACCGTCCAATGTGTTCATCTTGTCTGAATCCTCTGTCCACATGTTACTGGACTGTAATACTTCTTTTAAGGAACTTGTTTTGTTAACCAAGTAAATCCAAATTTAATTTTAAGTTTTTTTAAATGCATCTTAAACCTCATATTTAGTTTTATTTTTTAATAACTATGAATATAGAAGCTGCCGTGGCATTAAGATAGATAAAAAGAGAGACACTTGTTTTCAATGTTGAAAATTCTGCTGGTGTACATTTATACATTTTGCTATTTGTCACCAAAATAATGTTATCATGCCTGCTAAAATAGGTTTTATTGAAAGTGCAAAATTGCAAGTTTTGAGCACATCAGTTATGTGTTGTTATATAATTATCATTATAGCTGTATAATTTCCATTTTTTTCTAGTCAACAAAACGTTTTGTACATAAAACAAGATTAAATGTAAAAAAAAAAAAAAGATTATTCTTTTGTGGTGTAGCCAGTGAAAATAAAATGGACTATAGCATTTGACATTGTATTAAATATAATATCAATACTCCTTTTCAGATGAGAAAGACTGCAAAAATGTAGTTATTTTATGCAGTTATTGCCGGCTAAATGGCATTGAGAACATCATACCGTTACCCCTCTTCACCTCCCTCCCCATTTCCTCCACCTCCTCTCTGCCTCCTCCAAATTTCCCAAAGTGTATCATTGCCCAGTCTTATCAAAGTCTCACAACCCCTCTCATTAATATGTAGTCCAGACTGCTGACTCCAATGCATCATTGTCTAGCTGTAGAAGGCGGGCTAATCACTCAGCTCCTATCAGCAGGCGGACAGAAGGCAAGCAATCATGTCTGTCAGCCAGCAGGGAATCATGGGAGATCAGGAGAGGTTAAACAAGGCTGACAGACGTGATAATGACGACTCGGTTATAAATTAAGATGTGACGACGATAAAGAGAAGAACTGGCCAGAAAAGAAAAAGAACAACCTTGCACCATCTCATAGCCTAAGAGCTCTGTTTTGCTTTGTGTACGAGTTTGTTGCACCATCATCATTTTTGGTGGCGAACTGAATGAGGCCGTCCTGAATCAGGACAGACATCTGATGATATGTCCAGCAAGTTTGCGCTATCTGACAGGAGCCTCCTCTCTGACAAGAGCCGAAATTGGAATTAGCGAAGGAAGGCGGAGAAATAGACGGAGGGGTTAAGGAAAGAAAGGGTGCTGTAATATGCTGTAATGAGTCGGGGACCATTTTGATTGCCAGTAGTCCAGTCGAGCCGCTATCTTCCTCTTAGATATAGAGGCAGGCAGCTGCCACTTCTTCTTCCATATGGAGGAGATGGACTCTTATCTGATGGGAAGTTTTTCCAGTATATCTGTGTAATTCCAGATAAAGCGGATACAGAACTGACATTTTCCTTCTGTAGCGTGAGAGATTAGCATTGCAGGACCTTTAGTGAAAGCTGACAGGGAATTAGGAAAAGCCGGGGAAAAGTAATCCACCCTTTATTTTCTTTTGTTGCGTGATAGTCTGTTTGATCATAGCTGTGAGTACATGTGAGCTATATGAGATGCCTCTCTGTAATTGATAAGCTTCCTGAGGTGCAGCGGATTTTGCTCTGAGGATGATTACATCACTCAAAGCGCTGTCGCTCTCGATTCTCTCTCTCTCTTCATGAAATCTCCTTTGTGTTTGTGTCTCTGTTTGTCTTAGCGTGTCCGTTTATTTGTGCGTGTCAGAGGTTGTTCCCATTTCCTGTACTTCAAACTCTGTCTCAACTGGGGTCAAAGGTTAAAGGGACAGCACGGGGTTTCACGCCCCTCTCATCCTCCATTTGACAGTAAGTACTCTCAGCTCGCTCTTCCGCACCACCACCCCTCTCTCTCATACACACTAGGCTACAACTGACATGAGCGCTCGGGCACTCAAATGCACACACAAACAAACACACATTGTTTGACCTATTGAAGAGGCCTTCTCAGGCTGAAATCAAAATAATTTGGCAGTTTTTTGTCGCTCCCCCCTCTGCCGGAGATCTGTTTCACTTGAATATTTTCTTCCCACATTTTCGCATCAGTATTGCTTGAAGTCTTTTTTTTTTCTTTTCTTTTTTTTTACCCAGTGAAAGTCATACTGCTGTTTGAGCAGATTACAAGAAAAGAGTGATCTCTGGAATGCAATTTTTTCACCAGAGAGAGAAACGAAAAGGCATCTCGGGAAATGAAAATTGGTCAAACTCAATGTCCTTCTTCTAGTTAGGGGATTAATGAATTTTTGATTCCATTATGGCTACTGTGAGGGAGAGAGAAGGAAGGATGGCTGGAGAGAGAGAGCGCTTATGGAGGCAGAGATATGCCGCTGTCATTCAGTTTTAAATTCCTGGTTAAGGCAGCAAATGTGGTCAAGATGCATAATTGCATTATTATGCGGGGCAAAAATTGCATAATGTTAAAAACATCTAGATAGATTCAGGAGGAAATTACAAATGGAAAGAGTCCAGAAGCCTCCCACAATAAAGGCTTTCCTTCCTTTAAAAGAAACAGCAAGAGCTCTCAAGAAAAATCATCTATACACAAATGTAAATTCATTGCGCACCGACTCCTCCGTCTGTCTTATTCTTGCTAGTGTATACATTTTTGTAATAACATCAACAGTTTTTTTTTGCTCCATAGATGCAACAGACTAAGAAATATGAAATGCTTTTGGCTTATATGTGTGGGACAAGTGCCTCCCATCTATTCACAGCTATTATACTGAAGGGTAAGGACAGTACAAGGCTTTGCCAACTTTCATTCAACAAATTCCACGAATTCTGTCTTCTTTATTCTGAAATGTCAAAGATTTTAGAGATGCTGCTTATTTACATTTATTTTAGCAGGAATGCATATGTCCTCAAACTTAACTTTGTGCTTGCCCAGAAATTGTATAGGCTAATTTGATTCCACTTTTTATTTTGGTGCGCCTGTTCATTATGTATTTATATAAGAACTGTCAATACAACAACGGAACACTGGCTTTTACATTGTACTCGTTAAAAAGCATGAATATATTAAAAATGGCATTTCTTCACATGTGATTAATTTATGTGAATGCAGTTTAATTTAAATAATATTTATCTTAATTTAAATACTTTGGATAAACTGATCATGAAGTAAATTCTTTAATTAAAACCACATTAAGTCAATCAGTGGAGTAATACTTTTCTTTTTGTTCAGACAGTGAAATTAATTAGCAGTTTTGGTAACTCAAAATGTCTCTTCTGGTTCACTGCGTCGATCAGCCCAGGCCTTGTGTAATGGAGGAGTTATCTATGAATTGGAATGTCAACTAAGCATCTTTATTGCAGTGATTTTGGCACAATAGCGATTATTAATTGAATGTAATTTAAGTTTAGTATTAACTGAGAAGTGTATATTGGTATTTAAAGCTGCATGTTTCAGATCTTTTAACAATGTGAAGTTGATTTCTCCTGCCAAGAAAATCTGCCCCTACTTTTGGGTAACGATTATTGATACTGAGTTGGCGAATGGCACTCGTGCTCGTTTTGAAAGCTTTGGCAGAAGATACATCTGAAAACAATTTGAGCTAATGTGACAGGTCAGCGTCCATACTGTAGATTTAGATCTAAATTCAAATAAGAGTCACTTTTTATTAAGTAACTGGTGAGTGTTTAGTGAGTCTTTTTATGTAATGTGGCTCTTCACGTTTTTTTTTTTTTTAGCAATTTCTCAACTCTGTTTGCAGAGAACAAAGCAGGGAAGATGGATATGTGATTTTGATAGAGGTTAAACCTAGATCTAGTCCTTCTGTTAAGGTGAAGCCAACCAGGTATATTGGAGTGTAGATTCTGAATACTAAATGTGCACATTTTGTTATATATCTCAGAAGTTTCTTCAGAAAATGCATATAATTTTATAAAATCTCTCAGGCAGATTCATAAGCCAATGTCACATCTCTGGTTTGAAATCTAAATTGTTTTGTAGACAGGTAAATGATCTTGAAATCTAGAAGAGGTCTGCTAATGCAGCAGCCTTGCCAGCGACATACTGGGTTTTTTTTACATTTGGAGATTGGGAAGGGTCATTGAAAGGTGGATTTTTTTTTTTCATTGTCAGCAATAGTTGAGGATCTCATTGGTTCTGTACTCTGTAAAGCATCTTCCACAGATGAGTGCAATGTAAATGTATTGACCTATTTAGCTAATACTACTCCTCAATATATATTTTTAAAGTCCTCTGAACCTGTTTAATTGAATATCAATAAACCGTGAACCTATTAGTAATTGTTACCGTAATCAAATCTGACATTGAAACGTTAGAAAGATAAACTGCACGAATTGTGCTGGAATTTTGATTCGACTCAGTCGTGCGATGTTATTAACACTCAACAAATGACATTTTCCAATACTTTCCAGAGCATGGCTTTAGACATTCAATCTGATATATCCTTACAGGATGAAAGCAGTGAGAGTGCAGATGAATCGGGTTAATTAACTCTCATGCTATCTCCGAGCACAGTACAGTTAACCCTTGTGGTGATATTGATGAGCAAGGTCTATTATTGACTATTGACTGGAAGTTATTCCAATCGGGGGTAATTATGACCCTAAATCCTGCATGGGGGATCAATGATCTGCATCAAACATCACGGTCTCTGCTGGTTTAAGTCGCAGCAGTAGGGGTGACAGATGTCTGGTCCGCTCTAAGTCTCTCGTAATCAAATTGATTGTTTCGGTTACATACGGAGAAACAACAAGAGGCAAAGGTGAATGCATCTAGTCTGAGTGAGCAGACAGAATAAGCTGTCAGACCTAATCCTATAAACCTGGTCTCAAGACACAGTGTATCAGAGCCAGCACCTGGGGAACAGGCCAGTAGACCACCAGTCAATAAATACGCTTGTGGTTAAACACAATTTTGGTGCTTGAGAAGCTCTTGAAAGTCTGAGGATTAAAAAGCACACCAATGCATGGATAACTTTTATATTTACATCTTCAAATACTTCAAACGCTAGAAGAATAATAACTTAACACAGTACATGCTGTATATCTGGAACACTTTCATGTGACCTTACCATTAAGCACTTTATTTTATGCTCAAATGTACTTGCAATGTGGTTTGTGCTGAAAGAGGTAGATGTTGAACATCTGCTAGAAAAATGTTAACGATAAAGGGCAAAGAAAGATAAAGATAGAGGGCTGAAAATGGTTTAATGGATTGAATATGGTACATACAGTATGTTCATGTGAGAGAGGGAGGGTGTAAGAGGGAATGAGGAGGGGTGCAAATTTGAAAGAGGTCTGACAGAGGCGCCCCATCAGCAGCCCCAGGTGTCAGTTGGTGAAAAGGCGACGATTCAAATTAGAAAAATTAATAACAGTGTGCTAGATGGGGAAGAGAAAAAAACACATATTTTGGAATACAGCTGTGACAAGACCAGAGGAATTAGTCCAATTTAAAGTGGTAATTGCTCTGCTAATTCCTCTGCTAATTTCTTCTTCAATTTAACTAAGGATGATAGCATAAAAGCTGGAGACTCAAGTTTAACCCTTTCAGAGGACTTCTCTGTCTCTCCTTCACACACACACACACACACACTCTTTAACAAATTCCTGGTCTGTAGATTTGAAATCCTTCAAATCTATTTTCTGATCCTTAATCCTCCTTATTATTATTCTGCCTTTTAACCCCCATTCTGCAGGTTCAATCTGAAATAAATTTCATATTTAAAAAAGCAGTGTGCAGTAGTGTGATGATGAAACCCAGATCACAGAGAGAACAAACATACAAAGAGAAAACTGCTTCTGTCCATTAGAGACAACAATCTTTGTTATCCTTCAACTCTCAATGTTACATTTCTGAATATCTCAGTTTTTCTGAATTGAATATCCTAATAACACTATAATCTTGAATTTGTGTTAAATATGTAAAGACGTCTAGGTTTTAAATGCATTTTCTCCATGACCTTTTGACACAGTACAGGATTTTCCATTTTTTGTGGTAATTGATTTATTTTTTTTTTCCATTCATTGCCAGATCTTGACATCTGAAATATGGCTATTTGTTAGTATTTTTAATCGGTTTTCTTTGGTGGAAAAAAATTAACTTTTGCTTTTATTCAGAAGGCTAAACCTAGATGTAGTTTGTGATTTATTTGTGACCTTGTTGTGAAGTTTTCATCCTGTGACTGATGGTTTCTGATCCGTCTTACAAAACTCTTAATTGGTCTGAAAGGCTGATATGTATTGAATTTGTTTCTCATCAAGTGCTCGTGTTCCTGGGATTTGACAAGGAAACAATCAGTAACACTACAATGGGATACAATGGCTTGTCTTTGAGGAAACTCTAAATTTGATTAAGGGTAAGCATCGTCAGTTTGCTTTCACATTCATCTCCATTTTTTTTTTCTGACCAGTCTTTATAACTGAATCTTTAAATGATTATTTAATGATAAAATCCATTAATGTTTTGTACACAAAATAATCAAAAGGAGAGAATAAAACAAATGTAGCACTTCCTTCTATATGTCACTCCTATTTATCCTATTGCTGTCAGAGATTGAGATAAGTGTTTGCAAGACCAGAGGAAAAGACAATTGACATGGTTCTGTGTGAGTTCAGTCAGTCACTTTAATTCCCATCTGTCATGGTTAGTTTCACAGTTGTCATCTGTTTTGCTGCTGCCCGGCGGTCTCACTGTAACCTTTAACCTGAATGCATTCTAGCTAAATCACATTAGTGTTCTTTAGCTTCCCTTTGAACCAGCTGAGTAAGACATCTGTCCTGTTGTGTTCTAGCTCGACGCCCTCACTTGTTTCCTCATGCTCCCTGTCTTATCTGATTTTATGCTTATTAGGTGTCAGCGCGAGGGGCCGGGAGCTCGCGGCCAAAGTTCATCTCTGTCTGAAAAAACGGCGAGCGTAGTAAGATTTCGGTTGCCGCATTTCAAATGAGAACGATTTGTTCATCCCCATCAGCGTGACACGGCCTTTCTCTTTGACTTTATCAGTTACAAATGTCAGCGAGGAAACAACGGACCTGATTCCTGCATGGCTAATTGTTGGGCCTTAATTAGCCTTGCAGAACAAGGTGTGCAGCTGAAGAGCTTCCATTCAGGGAGCTTTCAGAGCCCGTGATGCAGCGAGTGCCTAACAGCAGATGCAAATCTAAAGAACATGTGATTCCTATTCAGGTGAATCTCTCACAGGAGCAAGGGGGGTTGTGGGTAATGGGACAGGAGTGTGCATAAGTGTTAGAGGGGAAAAAATAGCATGTCCTTAAACATTTGTCACATTGTGTCCTTGTCTTAAATCAAGGTTGTTGAGGACCTATTTAAAGCCCCTGTGCTCATAGTTCCATTAATGGTATGGTTTATTTATTATTATTATTTGGGGTTTTTTTTGGATACATGTTCCATTTGCTTCATAGGATCATGTACTCACCTCCTCGGTGGGGTGATTTACAAGCGCTGTCTTCAATGCATGAGAAATTAGGTCTCTCTTTATGTTAGAAATGACCACTTTTATTCATTTAACTCTGTTCTATATTATATCAAACCTTCTTTCTGTGGCTCCGGTAATATTAATTTGTGTTTTAAGAGAGAAAGCCTCATCGTTTGCTCTCAAGTCATTTATGAATAAAACCCAATTGAGAAAGCATTTAAGTTCTGTCTGGTTTCATTTGGAAGTATATACTAATATATTGCAAAATGTATTTACCTTTTCGTGTCTTACCACAGATCTGTTGTCAGCTAGAAAAATGACACACACACACACACACACAATGGTGTGTGAATGCACGGTCTCTGCTCTTCTGCATAGCTGGATGGCAGCTCTATTTGGTGTGGCCTGTGGTGCATGACAATTTTGTACTGCGTTACAGTCAATACTGATGTCTCCATCTGAAATAAACATTGTCATTATCGGTATTCACAATGGATTAAATTACCTCAAGCTTCTCTATAGCAGAGCTCAGCACAGCGTCTTATTGTGTAGGTAACAATGGCTGAGAGATGCGCGCGCCCAGCGTTTATCACTCCACCGCTGACCTGTAGAATAACGCCGGGTCTCCATTCTAACGTATGGCAGAGTTCGTGCTGCTATGCGATTATGTGCTTGCCGTAAGTAAGTTTGCTCCTTGGGCTTTGAGAAGACAAAGGAGCTGCTCTTGTATTCTCTTCTAGATTGATAATACGCAAAGGTACTCTATACACTGGCGTACGCGAGCAGACGCAGACCTCACCTGTTCGAGCACTGTATTTCAGTGGATCATGAGAACATTATTTCTCACTTTGGACTCTGGAGGATCCTGTAGTAGCGAACTGAAGCTGTGGCATTCTCAGCCCATCCGAGACTATATTCCCTCGCGCAGTGGTGCATATTCCACTCAAGGCCGGAGCACCGAACTCATTATGGGGTCACGGTGCCGTATAATGGAAGTTTAGTCAAGGCCACATGACTGAGAGAGTGTGTGGGTTGAAACCGTCAACCTGAGGACACGCATAGACACAGCCCTTCGTTCACTCTTCATGAGGCTGAACCCAAGGACAGATGCCATTCAAACACCGCTCTCAGAATTCACATTCAAACCGCCAGAGCTCTCAATTAGTGTTTAGCTCATGAGAGCCACCTTGAGCCAGCATGAGAGGAGAGGTGGGTTTCAATATGGCCCCGTCGCACAATAAACGGTTGAAAGTGGGGGGTGATGGTTTTGAGGCACAGCAGAGGTGGGCTCACTTCACGTTCACCGTTTTTTCTTTGTTTACTTCTTGGTTCACTCTTTTGTTCGTTGCATCTACCAAGTCCCAACAAAGATCATGAAACAAATGTTTGTTTGTTTTTTTGTTTTTTTTTTGTGTGGTATTTTCAAGCTGGGGTTCAGCAAAACATTATACAAATATGCTTAAATTCTAATATTACTACCCCTCCACCCCCAAATGGTGTAGTCCAATGTTTCTACCGACTACAAACAGTAGAGGAATCATTTTTGTTATTTTATTTATCACAAAATCCATTTACTTCATAGTTTCTTTCTTATAGGTTCAGATAAAAGGTACCTTTAGTTAGGAATGTGTTGAGCTACAATCTTTGTTTGCTTATAAATACATGACACGATGCATAAGCGAATATTTGAATCATTAAATACAAGTGATGTGTCTTTTGGAGAAAGTGCAGAATGCCAATCCCAACTCTAGTCTGAATACCGTTTTTAAAATGCTGGACGAAGGCAAGCTATAAATCACATTATCTTGGTCTGCTAGTCTGAAAAACCAGACATTGAGACATTTTTGTTTTAGTCCAACTGAAATTAAACTTTTAAAGTGCATGTAAATGTACTAGTCCACATCATTTATAGTCATGAACTAGTTATTAGGGCTGTTAATAGCAATGTAAAATCTCTTTAAAGATTCATGCAGTTGTGTAAGTTTGTAGAGATCCGTCATGTGGCTTCTTCCATTTTTATACATGTACTGTAACTCACCAGCTCCCTTCACCCTCCCTTTTTAAACTCTAAATTAAAGGTATAGGGGAAAGCCAGGCCTTTCATCTTTCATCTTGCTTGTGTACCGGTGAGCATGTTTGTGTGATTGTGTAATAGAGTGTGCGTGCATTCATTTTTGTGTGTGTGTGTTGTGTGTGTGTCAGACATCCAATAAACGGCGACTAATAAGCAGGCCTCTTGCTCCCTCCAACTCAAGCACCAGGACCTTAGACAGCTCTTCCCTTGCTCTCTCTCTTCCTCTCTCTCTCTCTGTCTCTCACTCACTCGCTCTCTCTAACACCTGGCAAATGTTATTCATGGCTACAAGGGCAGCATTTTTGAAAGGAGCAGTTCAAAGGCTTTGCCGCTGAGAGCAAAGTGAAGGTGTTTTTGAAAGACTGGAGTGCACTTTTACGCGTGCTGCAGAGCATAGGGCCATTTCCGCAGATGAAATGGTGCGGGGGAAGGGTGAGCGTGCGTTTGCGTCCACACGTTTGATTTTCATGGTATGGACGATGGCCATGAAATAATAATATGGAGCTGAGGAGACAAAAGGACATTCTAATTTGTTTTCAGGAGCTTGACCAGTTTAACTGTAACTGCTTGGATACACAGCAGGCAGCCCAGCTCAGCAAGAAAAAAGAAAAAGTGTATTGTTCCCCTCGCCGTTCGGGATTGTGAACAGGCCGGCTTGGGAGTGAAACCAATCCTGAGCAGGGTTAACGGGCCAACAGCCCGCTGCTCATCAGGCCAGCTAATGAGTTCTCTCATGCAGCCCTATCACATGACCTCTAGGGTCACATGACCCATCAAGCCCTGTCTGCCTTTCCCTGAATCAACTGAATATTTCATTTAGCTGCAGATTAACACCAATCAATTAGTCATCAGAGCACGGGCCAGAATCAGTCGCCTAGAATACCACACTCATAAAGAAGTTCAGGGGTGAAACCTCTGTGTGATATTAGCCACGATGATGAACAGGGTAGGGTTGCACCAGCCGTCCGTAAGCTCTTACATTGAGATGAGTTTGCACTAGGGACCTGTGGCTTGTTAGTTAGTTACTCTGTATTATGTTCAGCTTTCACCATTCATTTGTAAGGCAAGACTTTCCGGAAGGAAATGTGTTGTCATAATAGCATCTGTCATATTGATCCAATAAACGGTCTTCAGATTGGTCAACTGTTGAATAACAATGCATTAAGTTTCTTATGGTTGTAGTTTTGCCACATTTAACTGCTGACGGTACACTCTAAAAACCCTGCGGTTGGGTTAAATGTTTGACTAACCTGCCGGGTAGTTTTATTTAACTCTCCGATTGATTAAAATTTATATATGCCTGGCTTAAAATGATCACCGGGTTTGTCCATATTTCACTCAACGTGTTATTTTTAACCCAACATTTTCTAGAGTAATAATTTCCATTATAATATTATGCATGAATAAGGATGAAACGGCACGATCAGTGCTTCTGCAATATTTAATAATCTTGAAGTTGTGTCTGTTAACATTGCTTGAAACACTGGGAAGTAACAATATTCAAAAAATATTCAAAAACCAAAAAAGTTACTTACTTTAAAGTTACTTAAAAAAAAAAAAAAAGTATTTATATTTGTTGTTGTAACCCTCACAGTTGCAGATGGGCCACTAAACAGTCATTTATATAACATTCTCTCTCTTGAAATAGTGGTTGGCTAACAGGTAAAAAAGAGTAAAAAGTAGGTTGATTGATGCAATCCAATTGTCTACCATTCTATTCCAGTTGTTTCTCTTTATATGAGACTTCCATAAAGATATATAGTTCATTTGTAGATTTGACGTTTGTGTAAAGTTACGCTTCAAGTAAGTTGTCTACGACTAAATATTTAAACATTGCAAGTTGGCAACTTAGGCAAGCTGGTGAATTAATAAAACGGTCCGACAAGTTGATGTTAGTGGTATCAGTGGTTGAAACACCCCAGAAGTGGAGCTTGGGGTGACTGCATGGACATGATGGACCGTGATGACTTGCAGGTGTCAAACACAAGAGCGATGGTGGAAAAAATTGCCTCTCATTTCCAGTAGTTTGCTCTTGAGTGGTTCTCTCCACTTATTTGTCAAGTTTGGTTACATAAGATGTGTGTATGCAGGCCGTCATTAACTATTCATGTTGAATTAGTGAGGTGACTGCTAAGGGTCAACAGCCTGACGTCAGGATTAAGTGTCACCTTTTTGCTGCTGGGCTGATCGGGTATCAGGGCTGTTTTTTTTCTCTCCGTTGCCCACGTATTTACAAATCTGCTGCGTCTACTGCACGTCTGTGGATAAATAAGAGAATGAAAGGACAAAGGCAGAATTAGGAGGAAAACAAATGTTTCTTCACCTCTCAGAATGTAGTGGGGGTGTGAATATGTGATTTGATGGGATTATGTGGATTTTTAAGATGAGAGGGGGTGGACTCAAGCATTCCCACAATCTTTGTGTGTATATGTGCATGTTTTTTTAACCTTGTCTTGTGGCACATATATCCTGTGATTTAACAAAGAATATGACATGTCTTAAACCCAGAAATGAGAGAATGTCGGCATTACAGAAATCCCCAGAGACGGATTCTCCTCAGTACGATCCAGAGAAATGCCTTTTCAAATGAAAGACCCTGCCAGCTATATTGATTTGCGAGTCTGTTTTCCCAAATGCACTTTTGTGAGATTTTTGCACACTATACAGGAAGTAAATTTGGCCACAGGAATGGCGTCATCACAGATAAGGCCATTTGATCTTCAAACAGTTTAAAGTGCTTTCCTTGGGAATTTGATGCACATCCAGTCTGTTTTTACCTGTACTCGGATGAACTTTTAATGAAACCAAAAACATTGTGAAAACTTTATTGCTCCTGATTAATAGAAGATCACCAGTATATACTTATACGAATATGGAAACTGATGCACTGATATTACACTTTGGTTGATAGCAATAAAAAATAGGAAAATTCCATAGTATTTTGTCCAAAAAAAGATCGAATACTAAAATCCATGGTTTTCAATGCTACAGACGAATTTAGACAGTAATTTTTACATTTAACAGTGGTATTAAAGTAATAACATTTTTCAAAGATCAACTTAAAATTAGTGTTAAATGTAAATGAAATGAGCTGCACAATTAAATACACAATATTGAGTGAACCGATAAATTTGAAAAATCAGCTGATAACTGAAATGATACTAATAAATTGTGCATCCCTAAATATGGATGTGCATAATAATGAGCAGTGGTACGGATACAGACGGGGTTTCTCAGTGAAAGGCTGTTTGTATCTGTGATTCAGGCTGATTTATTGTGCCGAGTTTCTCAACATTTTCTCATGGATGATAGAAGTGGTGTTGAGTGTCCCATTCCCAGGCTGTTCTAGGGTGGTTACTGTCTATCTGAACAATAACGTGGGAACTGACTCTGAAATCTATCAGATAATGACCCATCTCTGTCAGAGGAGAAATTGCCAAGGAGTTTGCCTGCTTTTTGTGTGCGGCTTTCTAATTTCATGCCTCCCCCCCCCCCCCTCCCCTCCGAATTTTCCTTTTCTATCACTGTTAGAAAGTTTACCAGAAGTTATATGCAAATAAATCATAAAATTACCCTGCACCAATTTTACCTGTACAGGTGTGCCATAACGTACCCCAAATAGTCCCTCTTCTCCACTGAGCCAGAAGCTCCCAGGGGAGGTGATCAGGTTATTAAATATGAATGGGAGAAGGGAAGGGGCGGTATATATTCCCTTTAATTTTTGTGTATTATTAAGCAGGTGGCTGAATATGATAGTGCTGGCTGTCATGTCTTTAATTAGGGGCTATTTTCCGTCAGCTCGACTTACAGTGGAGCTCTGCTGTTCATCTGGAGTTCACACGGCCGCTGGCCACCACTTACTCATTTCATCCAGTCACTCCCACCTGTAAAACAATGTACGTTTAAGTCAGCTTGCAGTATTTTACAGGTTGGTGTTCAAAGAAACCAGGAAAATATTGTAATTTGTATTTATGCTTGTTTTATTCACATGTACTCTTGTCATGTATGTTTGTTTACTTAAATTGACGGTCAGTCATTTGCCTGATCCACCCCGTCTTTCTTGGACTGCTGACAGGTTTAACTGTCAAAACATTACGTCTCATTGAGGTCATTCTGATATTTTGGATGCCCACCTGTTATTTTTTTAATCTTAGCAATGGTAGATATCACAGGGCTGATTTTCTCACAATGCCATGGGGGAGTCTGTTATACGTTTGCTCACAGGTTGTCACAACAGTTGAGAGTGATGGTGTTATTTTGTAGGTCTTGCTGTTGTTTATTGCTCAGTTTGGGGTATTTCTAATCATTGTTGTTATTCAGCTAAATGAGGCAGCATAATTAGCGTGTGGCTGATAATTAGGCTCCACAGGCTGTAAAAGAGAAGAGGATGTGTGAGGATAGCGAAATACAGGTGGACTATCTGACTGATGAAAGCAGTATTATTTTGTCCGTTTGTTTATTAAGCAAATGATTGGATGCATAGTATATCTGTTATTGTAATATACTGTTTGTATGTATGTATGTGTGTGTAACACTAGCAATTTAATAACTAATTTAGTAATTTGAGCATCCGTTAAAAGTAAAATATATCCACTTGTAGCACTTAGTTTTTTTTTAACACAAAATACTCTTGAATTTTAATATTGGCTATTTATAGTTACAGTTTTTGCCCATAACATGAAAATGACATCCATGTATCAATTATTGATCTATCATATCAGTCTGAATTTTGATATCTGTTATGCATCCCTAATAATGAAGTATCAGTCAATCTGAATTTGATGTCAATTTTATATTAAGATTGATGGCATGGATGAAGTGCTTGTCACAGTATATACAATGCTAAAGTCCAAATCAAGTGTAACATTCCTTGACACTTAAAACACTGCACTTGAAGGCCCTACGGCAGGGGTCTTCAACGTTTTTCAGGGCAAGGACCCCTTAGATGAGCGAGACACGGAGCAGGGACCCCCCCACACAAAATGTGTCAAACAGCCTCTGATGTTAATAGAAATCAATCATATTACGATAGTAATATTATGTGGAGACAATATAGATTAGAACTATGTTGTTGTACATTGTCTGTAGGCTATATTTTCATTGTTAAAGAGATTTATGCACCATAACAAACATTTAGCAATTAAAATCGCAATTTATTAAGTTCACAGTTGTCTTAATCACAGTTATTTTAATAGATTTGCAGTTTCATACATTTAAATTTGATTGTTAGGTGGACAATTATACATTTCTCTGAACTTCAACTTAAAGCACGGAAAACTCCAAGCCGATGGTCGGCCGTCGAGCAGTTTTTTGTCTCTCCTCTCCTCTCCTCTCTCTTCCCTTCTCCTCTCTCTTCCCTTCTCCTCTCTCTTCCCTTCTCCTCTCCTCTCCTCTCCTCTCCTCTCCTCTCTCTTCCCTCCTCCTCCTCTCTCTCTCTCCTCCGCTTCTCTCTCCTCCTCCTCCTCTTCTCCTCTCCTCTCCTCTCCCCCTCCCTCTCCTCTCCTCTCCTCCCTCTCTCCTCTCCTCTCCTCTCTTCTCCTCTCCTCTCTTCTCTCTCCTCCTCTCCTCTCCTCTCTCCCTCTCCCTCTCCTCCCTCTCTCCTCTCCTCTCCTCTCCTCTCTTCTCCTCTCCTCTCTTCTCTCCTCTCCTCTCCTCTCTTCTCCTCTCCTCTCTTCTCTCTCCTCCTCTCCTCTCCTCTCTCCCTCCTCCTCTCCTCCCTCTCTCCTCTCCTCTCCTCTCCTCTCTCTCCTCTCCTCTCTTCTCTCTTCTCCTCTCCTCTCTTCTCTCTTCCCTCCTCCCCCCTCTTCTCTCTCCTCTCCTCTCCTCTCCTCTCCTCCTCTCCTCCTCTCCTCTCCTCTCCTCTCCTCTCCTCTCCTCTCCTCTCTCCCTCTCCTCTCCTCTCCTCTCCTCTCCTCCTCTCCTCTCCTCCTCTCCTCTCCTCCTCTCCTCTCCTCTCCTCTCCTCTCCTCTCCTCCTCTCTCCTCTCCCCTCCTCCTCTCCCCTCCTCCTCTCCTCTCCTCTCCTCTCCTCTCCTCTCCTCTCCTCTCCTCTCCTCTCCTCTCCTCTCCTCTCCTCTCCTCTCCTCTCCTCTCCTCTCCTCCCTCTCTCCTCCTCTCCTCTCCTCTCTTCTCCTCTCTTCTCTCTTCTCCTCTCCTCTCTTCTCTCTTCCCTCCTCTCCTCTCCTCTCCTCTCTCTTCTCTTCTCCTCTCTCTTCCCTCCTCCTCCTCTTCTCTCTCCTCCGCTTCTCTCTCCTCCTCTTCTCTCTCCTCTCCTCTCCTCTCCTCTCTTCCCTTCCCCTCTCTCTTCCCTCCTCCCCCTCTTCTCTCTCCTCCTCCTCTTCTCCTCTCCTCTCCTCTCCTCCTCTCCTCTCCCCTCCTCTCCCCTCCTCCTCCTCTCTCCTCCCCTCTCCTCTCCTCTCCTCTCCTCTCCTCTCCTCTCCTCTCCTCTCCTCTCCTCTCCTCTCCTCTCCTCTCCTCTCCTCTCCTCTCCTCTCCTCTCCTCTCCTCTCCTCCCTCTCTCCTCCTCTCCTCTCTTCTCCTCTCTTCTCTCTTCTCCTCTCCTCTCTTCCCTCCTCTCCTCTCCTCTCCTCTCCTCTCCTCTCCTCTCCTCTCCTCTCCTCTCCTCTCTCTTCCCTTCTCCTCTCTCCTTCCCTCCTCCTCCTCTTCTCTCTCCTCCGCTTCTCTCTCCTCCTCTCCCTCTCCTCTCCTCTCCTCTCCTCTCCTCTCCTCTCCTCTCCCTCCTCCCTCTCTCTCCTCTCCTCTCCCCCTCCCTCTCCTCTCCTCCTCTCTCCCCTCCTCCTCTCTCCTCCTCTCCTCTCCTCTCCTCTCTCCCTCTCTCCTCTCCTCCCTCTCTCCTCTCCTCCCTCTCTCCTCTCTCTCTCCTCTCCTCTCCCCCTCCCTCTCCTCTCCTCTCCTCTCCTCCTCCTCTCTCCCCTCTCCTCTCCTCTCTCCCTCTCTCCTCTCCTCCCTCTCTCCTCCTCTCTCCTCTCCTCTCCTCTCCTTCTCCTCTCTCTTCTCTCTTCTCCTCTCCTCTCTTCTCTCTTCCCCTCTCCTCTCTCCTCTCCTCTCCTCTCTTCTCTCCTCTCCTCTCCTCTCCTCTCCTCTCCTCTCCTCTCCTCTCCTCTCCTCTCCTCTCCTCTCCTCTCCTCTCCCTCTCTTCTCCCTTCTCCTCTCTCTTCCCTTCTCCTCTCCTCTCTCTTCCCTTCTCCTCCTCCTCTTCTCTCTCCTCTCCTCTCCTCTCCTCTCCTCTCCTCTCCTCTCCTCTCCTCTCCTCTCCTCTCCTCTCCCTCCCTCTCCTCTCCTCCTCTCTCCCCTCCCCCTCCTCCTCCTCTCTCTCCTCTCCTCTCCTCTCTCCCTCTCTCCTCTCCTCCCTCTCTCCTCTCCTCTTCTCTCTTCTCCTCTCCTCTCTTCTCTCTTCCCTCCTCCTCTCCTCTCCTCTCCTCTCCTCTCCTCTCCTCTCCTCTCCTCTCCTCTCCTCTCCTCTCCTCTCTCTTCCCTTCTCCTCTCCTCTCTCTTCCCTTCTCCTCCTCCTCTCTCTCTCCTCTCCTCTCTTCCCTTCCCCTCTCTCTTCCCTCCTCCCCCTCTTCTCTCTCCTCTCCTCCTCTCCTCTCCTCTCCTCTTTTCTCTTTCCTCCTCTTCTCTCTTCCCTCCTCCTCCCCTCCTCTCCTCTCATCCTCTCTCCTCCTCTCCTCTCCTCTCCTCTCTCTTCCCTTCTCCTCTCTCTTCCCTCCTCCTCTCTCTTCCCTCCTCCTCCTCCTCTCTCTCCTCCGCTTCTCTCTCCTCCGCTTCTCTCTCCTCCTCTCCTCTCCTCTCTTCCCTTCCCCTCTCTCTTCCCTCCTCCCCCTCTTCTCTCTCCTCCTCCTCTTCTCTCTCCTCCTCCTCTTCTCCTCTCCTCTCCTCTCCTCTCCTCTCTCTTCCCTTCTCCTCTCCTCTCTCTTCCCTTCTCCTCTCCTCTCTCTTCTCTTCTCCTCCTCCTCTTCTCTCTCCTCTCCTCTCTTCCCTTCCCTTCTCTCTTCCCTCCTCCCCCTCTTCTCTCTCCTCCTCCTCTCTCCTCTCCTCTCCTCCTCTCCTCTCCTCTCTCCTCCTCCTCTCCTCTCCTCTCCTCTCCTCTCCTCTCCTCTCCTCTCCTCTCCTCTCCTCCTCTCCTCTCCTCTCCTCTCCTCTCCTCTCCCCTCCTCCTCTCTCCTCCTCTCCTCTCCCCTCCTCCTCTCTCCTCTCCCCTCCTCCTCTCTCCTCTTCTCCTCTCCTCTCCTCTCCTCTCCTCTCTCTTCCCTTCTCCTCTCCTCTCTCTTCCCTTCTCCTCTCCTCTCTCTTCTCTTCTCCTCCTCCTCTTCTCTCTCCTCTCCTCTCTTCCCTTCCCTTCTCTCTTCCCTCCTCCCCCTCTTCTCTCTCCTCCTCCTCTCTCCTCTCCTCTCCTCCTCTCCTCTCCCCTCCTCTCCTCTCCCCTCCTCTCCTCTCCCCTCCTCTCCTCTCCTCTCCCCTCCTCTCCTCTCTCCTCCTCCTCTCCTCTCCTCTCCTCTCCTCTCCTCTCCTCTCCTCTCCTCTCCTCTCCTCTCCTCTCCTCTCCTCTCCCCTCCTCCTCTCTCCTCCTCTCCTCTCCCCTCCTCCTCTCTCCTCCTCTCCTCTCTCCTCCTCCTCTCCTCTCTTCTCTCTTCCCTCCTCCTCCCCTCCTCTCCTCTCCTCTCCTCCTCTCTCCTCCTCTCCTCTCCTCTCCTCTCCTCTCCTCTCCTCTCCTCTCCTCTCCTCTCCTCCTCTCCTCTCCTCTCTCCTCCTCTCCTCTCCCCTCCTCCTCTCTCCTCTCCCCTCCTCCTCTCTCCTCCTCTCCTCCTCTCTCCTCCTCTCCTCTCCTCTCCTCTCCTCTCCTCTCCTCTCCTCTCCTCTCCTCTCCTCTCCTCTCTCTTGCCTCCTCCTCCTCCTCTTCTCTCTCCTCTCCTCTCCTCCCCCTCCTCTCCTCTCCTCTCCTCCTTTTTTCCCCACAGTAATTCTCACCAATATCTTCTGGACAATTAGTTTTGTAAACATGAATTGCTTTCTCAGCAATTCATGTTTTTTATCATCTCTCTTCTCTTCTCTCCTCTCTTTTCTCCTCTCTCCTCTTCTCTCTCTCTCCTCCTCTTTTTTTCCAGTAATTCTCACCCATCTCTTCTGGACAATTAGTTATGTAAACATGAATTGCTTTCTCAGAAGTATTTTTTATCATCTCTCTTCTCTCTTCTCTTTTCTCCTCTCTCCTCTTCTCTCTCTCCTCCTCCTCTCTCCTCTTCTCTCTCTCTCTCTCCTCCTCTCTCCTCTCCTCTCCTCCTCTTTTTTTCCAGTAATTCTCACCCATCTCTTCTGGACAATTAGTTTTGTAAACATGAATTGCTTTCTCAGAAGTATTTTTTTTATCATCTCCTCTCTTCTCTTCTCTCCTCTCTTCCCTTCTCTTCTCTTCTCCTCTCTCTCTCCTCTCTCTCTCCTCCTCTCTCCCCTCTCCTCTCCACCTCTCCTCTCCACATTGAGTTGGTCTATCTGATCCTGGGCTCTTTTGTTACTCTTTGAAAAGCCCGACCCGACACTCATTATTTTCTCCTTTATCTTCCTCTCTGACGCTCTGATTAGGGTGGTCGGGTTTGACAGTCGCCTCCACAGAGATCCTATCCATTACGCTGTCACCAGGGGCAGCGTGTGTGTGTTGGTGTGTGTGTATATGCATGGGTTTGTGAGTGATAGTATCTGTTTGTGTATGTGCGTTTGTGTGAAGTCAATGAAAGCACATGCACAGAATTAAAGAGGGATATAGTATAGATTTATGTTCATCTACAGGTGTATTTACAAGCAAAACATCTGTGAAGACAAAAATATATTAAATTAAAGGATTTATGTAATTTTGTGTGTGTGTGTGTGTATATATATATATATATATATATATATATATATATATATATATATATATATATATGCTCTCTCTATATATATTAATCTATTTATTTACCAATAAATAAGTCTATGAAGGCAGAAAAGGAGAGAGAGAGTGCGTTTACATACAACTCTAATGCATATGTGTGTAGATGAGAGGGAGTGTTTTGGAGGCTAAGTGTTCAATGTCAACAAAAAGTGTTGTGTGAGCATCAGGAGCCCATCTCCAACTAATTACGCCAACCTCCTTGTTAATTAAATCCTCGTTAGAGGTGGAAGCAGAGAAGCTAATTAAACTGCTCTCTCCTTTCATAATTGCGGGATGATATAGAATCCGTGTGCAGGACTGGGGGAAGCACCGTGATTCTCCAGTGTTGTTGTGAATGGAGTGAACGTGTTTGCTCTGCTAGTATTCTGGAGTGGAGGAGAGCATACTGTGTGTTTTTGTCTCTCACTCACTCTGCATCTCTCTATTGCTTGGTCTCTCTCTGGAGGGTTCTGCCTGCTCCATTGTGTCAGGAGGTGGAAGGGGAACAGGCAATATGAGCGCACGGCGGTTTGCTGATGCAGCCAAACTATTTTGGGCTATCCTCTTGGCTGTCATTTGTTGTCAAATGACCTAGTCCTGGATCTTTTGTGTGGCTGTAATAAGTGTGTGTGTGTGTGTGTGTGTGTGTGTGTGTGGCAGAGGCGGGAGTGAGAGAAGAAACCGAAGTTGAAATATTCATTAGTTATATATATAAAATATAAATATATATATATATATATAAAAACATGTAGTTTTCAATGGAACGCATTGTTTTATGACATATATACATGTTATTTGCATATGTGTGTTTATATGTATGTGTGTAAAACAAATATAAGTCTATATATGTGTATGTATATGTGTGTGTGTGCACACTCTAAAGGCCAGCCTAAGTGGCTGAATCTGCATTCTCACAAAAATTAAAACAAATAAAACGAGCAAAACATTCACACTCATATGTTTACAGTGTTTTAATTGGCTCATATTAGAATATTAGAATGATTTCTGAAGGATCATGTGACACTAAAGACTGGAGTACAGACAGACAGAAGTTTCTTCATGAACAGAGTTTGGAGACTTGAGTTACAAGGCATGACTCCAGTCTGACTTTTGACTTGAGGAGCAGTTTTTTATTTTATTACATTGGGTTTTTTTTTTTTAAAGCTTTTACAGTAACAGCTCACATACTAGTAATCATTGTGTTGCAGGAAAACCTACAAATACAAACCTTAAAATACATTTTAGGTTTAGACGGGCCCAGTTCTATGGGAGTGCTAAGCACCATCAAAAAAAAGTAAGAATTCTCTCAGTTGATACTGTAATAATGTCATATTTTCACCTAACTGATTTGACAAGCACTCCTGTGCGTTTTTGTGTTTGTGCTCTGGAGAGCATCAACGTGTTTTTGCAGTGATGGACAATGTAGCCAATCACAGACAAGGTTGTTGATCGCTTGAATGCAGAGGTGTTTAACTTGGTCAGAATCGGTGATTAGGGAGTACTGCTCAGAACGCTGGAGTTTTTGTTCGGTGCTGCATTCTACAAGCTCGCGAATCCTCTCCTTAACAAACAGTGTAGACACAATGTAAATAAGAGATTCATTGTGCAGTGTAGACGGCTTTATTGATTATAACAGAACTTTATGAGATTGCGATGAACTGAGACAAGTGACAGCGTTTTAGTGATTTTTAAATGAAGTGCTCTGTGTGAGTGTTTATGCTTGTGAACACCCTTGAGTTCTGCATAGATTAAAATGTTTATGGTAACAAATTTGACAACAACAAAAACATAATAGTTGGCAACATGTTATGCTGGACTAATTTATAACGTGTTAATTATGCATGAGAGCACAGTTACTATAGGTATTAGTTCTTGCATTAACATTTGATACTTAAACTATTCTATGGAAAACATCAGTGAAATTGCATGCATTAGCTGTTTCTATCTACCAATTTTATTGCACATTTTGGGATATCGCATAAAAAAAAAACACTCAATGGAAATGCCAAGAGGCGCAGAAATTTTACAAATGCGCATAAACTTATACGCTCAAATGAGCAGGATGCTTTTTTTTTATGCGATGTGAAAACGTTCTCACTTAAACTTAAATACTTAAGTTGAAGTATTTCATTTTCCAGTGTATACTCAAAAATGGGGACGACAAGTAACTTGTAGGGGGCTTTTAGGGGGTGCAATCTAAAATCTTGCCTAAGGCACCAATAGAGCCTGGGCCAGACCTGCTGTAATGTCCTGGCCAATGTTAAAAGCAAACCTATACCCTTGGTCATGATGCGGTGTATTTTATCTTTGGTTGATGGTGAACATATTCAATTTCAGTCACTTTGATGAATGATTGCACAGAGAGAGACATCACTTCACACAACTGCCCCTTTTTAATAGCATAACTTCATTAAATAAAAGCTGTCCTTCTTCAACCACTTCTATCAAACAAACCTCAGCAGGTTAGAGCCGTTTTTGTGTGGGTTGTTTTGAACCGTAAGTCAATTAGAAGACTCTTCCTCATTTAATATTGTCCTTATAGATGTATTGGTTGTTAAAGCGGTCTAAAGGATTGGCCGCTTTTGCATGCTGTGCTACAATACAGGATTTTTGTAGTCGACACTTTAGTGGGAGCATAATTTCATCCCAAGCATCAAGTTAAAGACAATATTATCAGGTTTTCACAACTGAAGAAATATTATGAGATGAGGCTTAAGGAACTGAAGGACAAAAGCAAGTATTTTACAAAGCTATACACACGTTATAGCGGAACTGAAATTTACATTTACCCAGAATTTATAGATTTTTTTTTTTTCTCTGTTTGTTTCTTTTTAACATTTATTTTCTCATCAAGTGTAATGGTCTGAATGTCATTCACTCTTAAATTGCATTATCATAACCCAACAAAACAAAATATAATAAACAATGTTCACCTGACTTAATGGAATATGCATTTTGTGGGAAAGTAATTATCTGGGTTTGCAGGAAATAAATGTGTTCTTTTACTGGATGGGACTGAAATAAATTTAAACATTAATGGGTCCCTTGATTTGCATCAAAATAGTGTGTTATTGTCCCTCAGTGTGGGCTGATATTGGCTGTGCATTTCTGTCGTTCCAAACCCTCACAATTTTAAAACGCACGGCAAAGTTAAATATGCTGATTAGAGGCCTTATCTGCGACATGGCCCATCTCATCACTTCTGTCAGTGCCTGCTTCATTTAAAAAAAAATGCATTTTAAAAACCCTGAGTGGGTAATCGAATAAAAGTGAATTAGTGTGTGGCTTTTTTTTTTCCTTCCACAATTTTAACCTCAGCCAGTTGGAAGAAAATATAGCTGTAAGCAAAATTTAGTGGGGGCTTTTTAGAGGACCGGGCATCTCAGGGCATCAGGGGGCTTCTTAGAAGCTACTAGTCAATAGGAAACTTCAAGACATAAATGAGAAGCGAGAGAAAAGAGAGAGAGCAAGGAGGGAAGAAAAGGGCAGGTGTAGGTAGGGGGCTTTGATCCACTCAGACCTCCTTTACAATGATGACCTCATTTCAAACGCTGGGAGCCAGGAGAGGGAAAAGGAGGCGCTCGGCGCACACACACGAGCACACGTTTGCGCATACAAAAAGTGGTGGGGTACCACATTGACCCTTTCTCACGAAAAAGGGGGAGAAGGGACCAAAGAGCTTTAATTTGGCTCTGGGGAGGCCCCTGCTAAGGGACGGGCTGCTCCCTGCTATCCTTAGGCTAAATTTGCACCTCCTCCCCGGGGAGAGCAGGGGTTTGGGGCAGAGCGAGGGGAAGCATGCTGGGTCATTGGCTGGTGTTGACTTTTTCGCTGAGAGGCTTTTCGGTGTGTGTTGTTAGCGTGTCAGCTCTAATTAGTGTTGTGTAGTGAGGGTTAAATGAGATTACACAGTCTTCAGACCCCGCTGCTCAGCTCATGGGCATGTTAAATAGCCATTTCACACACACACACACACACACACACACACAGTCACAATTCCAGCCGCTAACAGTTTGGATGCTCAGAGTTCGATTGTGATTAATGAAGTGCTCTCTGAGAGACCTCTGTTGCACAATGCTGTACGGTTTTGATTGCTATTGTTAATGATCAGATATTTGTTTAGACATTATTCTAACCTTTTTAAACTTTTTTTTTTCCCTGCAATATTTGACTAGATTTGTAGAAACTTGGGGTTTTTTGAGTTTGCTACTGGTTAACCTATGATTTATGTTTTTTTGGGACATTTTGTGACTTTTTCTAATTTAGGGTCATGAACTTTCCTGCAAAGTGTCAACACTAATGCTTTGAGAAATATGCATACAAAATTTCTATTATGATTGTGCTGTTTGTGGCTCAATTTGACATTTCTTTTTTTTTCTATATTATGCTATGTTAGTTTCTGAACCCTTTGAGGATATTTACTTTTATATTTATGCATTTGGCAGTTCATACGTGTTCATACATGTTCATTTTGCTGAGAATCGAACCCATGATCTTGTCCTTACTATCACGATAGTTTGAGATCAAATTATGTTCATTGTTTTGGAAATTAAAGTTTCCACCATCATGCTTTCTTTATCAAACTCCAAAGATGTTTGCAGATTTTTGACTGGATTGTGCAGTTTGTAATGTACATAGGAAATGTTTTTATTTCAGAGAAATGTTTTACTGAGATCATCTGAATGTATTACCTGATTTTTTTTCTTGTATTAATCTTAAATGTATTTTATAGCTTATTTTGTTAATAACAAAACATTAACATTAATTTAGTTTTTTTGTTATTCACTCTTTTTTTTGCCATGAAGATAGCCTTGTGGCTGCCATGGTTTTGAAAAAAAATGTATAATTAACCTATCAGAGACCCACATAGGCTTTCTTCCTGTTTCTGCAGGCCAAAACGCAGAGGAAGGTTGATTTGCGAGGACACTGAAAAAATAGTTTAGAGAAGATAATTAATATTTAATATTATTTAATGCTTAAATGGTTATTCAAGTTAATGAATATTTAGTGACAAAGGTCGGAGTCGGTTAGGAGTTCGGTGAGCCTGTCTCACTGTTATTTTTCATTTAGCAGGGCGCAGTAATGAATGCATTGTAAGCCGCATTAGGCTCGTACGGAAAATCCTCAGATATTGAAGGATAACTTTTTCTGCCTGTGTGTATAATAAGATTAAGGTTATTAGGAGAGGTGTGAGCCATGACCCCATGAGGAGATGAGATGAGGGATTATGCCCCCTCCCTATTTGAAAATGAACTTTTATTTCAGTTCTTGCATAGGCCCGCTCTGATCACACTTTCAAAGACTACAAATGCACTTATGGCGGATGATACAACTCTGTATGATGATCTCATTTCCAGTGGCATGTTTCATAACATTAATCTTTTGTGTTCTATTACAAAATAACTGCATAACGTATTAAAAATGTCACATAAAAGTGATGACATTTGTCTGATGGCTAAGAATGATGGCTCAAAGACTTGATGGACTCGCATTCTTTTGTTGCAGAGCTGAATGCTGTGGAATTTGCCATTGACAGCAAATGCAATTAGCTGATACAAAATTACTCTCGCCAAGCAGAACTAATAAAATTCAAATGACTTGCTTTAGCACCTCACAATGCACTTTAAAGAGAGTCTTGGGACAGCCTGGAGAATTCAGTGTATGCTATATTCTGTCTAATTTAGTGTACTGAAAAGTTTGTCTCCAAACTGGAGTACAGTTTTTTTATTTAATGATGTGGACCATCACATCATCTCTCATACGTGACTCATGCAGTGGGAGCTATTTCTTCAGAGCAGTGAAGGCTGCAGTGGCTTTATCTGCCAGACCGGCGTGAGTCTGTGTAATTCTCAAAAAGTCAAGCATAGCATCCGTCACCAATAATAGGTACAGCTGAGAGCTCTGGTGCTAACAAGGCCTAAGTGGGAAAGTGGTTAACAAGGAAACCATCGCTCCGTCTCTCTAATGCCAGCCCCTTCTATTCCTTCCTCCCCCAACCAACACTCTCCCTCCTCCAACAGCCCTCCATCCACTGCATAGCAACCATTGTGCCTTTACCTCGTACTGAAAATGACATGTTTACTCTTGACCAATAGGACTGGTGTACTATATTAAAAGGCACAGCATTGAAATGCATTAGCGCTGTAAGATCCGTTCATCTTGCGCTCTCTTTTCTCCATCATGAAAATTCTCACGATTTCTCTTTGCTTACATTTTCTTGTCTCTCTCTCTCTCTCTATCTCTATCTCACCACTTCCCCTGTTAACATCCCCCTCATCTTCTTTCCCGTCCTCTCTCCCGCCTCTCTCTGCCTTTTTCTAGTGTTTGGGGGTCTTGCCTGATACCCATTAGCGTTAGGGCTTATTACCTGGGTAATGAGCGACACAGTGTCTAATTAGCCGGGGATTGGAGAAACTGACATCACTCCAGCCCTGGAGCTGCCACTGCCATTAGCAGAGCTCCTCTAAGTGATCTGTCTGTGGTCTGTTAAAACCATTACATTCATTATGGATCAATCAAAGGAAAAGGTGTTGCGGCTAATTGAGGAGTGGAACAATGCTTAAAATCTTGCCGTAATTGATGGGTAAAAAATGAAAATAAGAAAAACACCCCATCGATGTCTGGATAATGGGTATATACGCTCACTGTGTGATGGATAGATTTTCTTGCATAATGGATGATTGGTTTCTGAGTGAACATCCTGTGTCTTTTAATGAAATTATCTTGAGCAATACCTTAACATGTCCAGTGAGAAGAGCTGTGGCATTATTTTAAGGTTAGGCAAGTTAACTTTTCTTTGACATATTCCTAGAATATCCTGGCTTTTCTGATAAATGCATTAAGTATAAACCATAATCTTGTTACACTTTCTGTAGTAAATTACACACTTCTTGCAGCTTGACTCATTCTGAAAAATATCTTAAGGCAAGACACCCACAAGGTGAATAGGGTAAACAAAAATAACTAATAAATATCACTGTACTTCCCTGGGTGTTTGATTACAATAGGAATTGAAAACCATTATTTGTAGTACAAATTTTCTGAAATGTTATGTTTAAATATGCAAATTAGGCAGTATCTAATTAAATATGCACTAGTTTGCATACATTTCTAGAACAAAAATCTGAACACTAATCAGGTTCAAAATATAGTTTCACTTATTTTATATATTAAAGTCAAGGGTTTTTACAGGGGGATCTCTTTTTATCACTTCATTCTTCAGAAAATACCGTCAACAGCCCGAAAAATGTCTATTTCACTTTTTTTTTAGGAATAAAGATAACCAGGCAAATCATATATGAACAAAGAATTCAGAATATAGATAGGAATAAAACGGTAATGTTTGGTGTAAGTGCTTTCTGTGAGTTCAGCTGAGAGAACTCATTTTGAGAAAACAGCCTTTAAAGGTATGTATTGTAATTGAAATTTACAGACGCAAATAGATTAAACACTTAAGTGTATTTTGGCTGTTTTCTTTCCACTTTATGAAAGGCCAAAAAGCCCAAAATCTCTAAATTGGCAGCTGCATGAAAAAAGTGTTTTTGCCTGTAGTGTCTCGACTTAAGTTTTGTCTCTGATAATAATAAAAAAATGTTGTTAAATCATATTTTTATTTATTTTTACAAAAACAAGAAAGAATTCAAAAGGTTTATAGTAAACATTTACACTGACTATTTCCTGTGGTGCATTTCAAATTTTTAATATTGAAACATTTCTTCTCCAAAACTTGTCCAAACTGTCTCAGAAAAATGTCGTCTTTTTTTTTTTTTTTTTCATTTGGGACATCCAGCTCCTCTCTGCCACATTTTGTCTTTAATTTGAGAGATTTGGTAAGTTAGCACAACCAAGTCTGGTGAAGTTGATGTATTTGATGGAGGAAAGGAGGACCTCTTTGGACTTGAAAGCCCCAACACGCTTTTAGATTTGACCCCACAATTTTTCTTCCCTTTTGGTCTCATGGCCTCATCTCTCTCCCCTTTTTTTTCTCGTGTCTTAAAACATACGAGGCAGCAGACAGCTCTGGACAGAGATATGAGGAGCCTTCAAAGCAGTGTTGTGACTGCTGTTTCATCTCAGTACAAAGGGTTATGCCGAAATGTGTTCCGCCTTTCAGTATATTTTGCATTTATGCTAATGATGCATAAATCAACAGGGTGCTTTTCTCGGCACCACCATATGAATCTGTAAACAGACCAAGGAAGTTATGCCATCAAATGTGATTTCTCTTTTACCATTAGCCGTGTCCCTGAATCTTTTTGACACCCAGACTTTTTGATAAATTGTAAAATTCTATGTAATTAAACATTTTTTATTTTTTTTATTTCATAGTATTCTGTTTTTTTTTTTTTAGCCAGTAAACTAATGGCTTCAGCGTAACCTTGTAAAATAATTCAAGCAGATCGAGCTTGCCCTAGGCGTTCATTTAACACTGATAAAACTTGATGAATTGAGTTGCCATTTGATTAAACCAAATGATCGGCAAACATACATGACTTCACTCAAACTAATCCTCGTAATGAGAGCGTAATTGCCTAAAACAAGCAAATAATTCCACGTGGCGATATTGACAAATACTAATGAGGCCTGCTAGTAAAGGGTTACAGTATTTGTTTACACAGGAGAGCGAGAGAGCCCGGGAAGAGCTGTGGCAGAGGGAAAAAAGGCAGGATTATTTGTAATTACGTGTGCCAAGTGTTTAATGCAACAGATTGGACACAATAGCAGTGGCAGAATCAGCTGCATATGAGTCCTCCATTATCCTGCAGTGGTGAAGTTGGGAGACAGATTGCCGCCGTAAGCAACACAGACAGGCTTGACACCTGCTCGCGGCTCTCCCGCTCATACCACCACTGGGGAGAGGAAACCTGATTAACTGCGCTGTGCTAATAGAGAGAGGAAATTAACACAGCGGTATCCTGGTGAAGGAGAGCTATACTCAGAGAGGGGTGTTTAACCACTGGCAGCCAGAAAAGCCATGGTGAGAGATTAATGAACTGTGCAGTGATGGAGCTCAGAGTCGTGCTGTTGATGGGGCTCAACAAGTCTCTGTTTGGGGCTAATGATCCTGCGAAGACACTGCTATGGCAGCGGATAGCGCTTTCCTCCACCGCCGAGCTCCGGTGCACATTTCGGCATAAAATTAAGGGCAGTTAGACATGGCTAAACCTAATCGTTGCCATGTAATTACTTTTCATAACCCTCTTCATTATATGCTAGAGCGTAATGCTCTTCAATAAACTTCTTTTGTTTTGGTTGTTTGGTTAAATTTGTGTACGTATACATAGTTCCTGTCTATGCGTTGAAGTTCCTCCCATGTTTAATATGTATGAGGGACGGAGAAATGAATTGGATTGAGTGTGCAGAATCAAACTGACTTGCGAACTGACTCTCCTAGAGATTGCTGCAGCGGTTGCCTTTAGGTATTAACAAGTGACAGGCTTTCTTTTCATCGGGTATCATGAGGCATTTGATAAAGTCTAGACTGTCTGGAGTATTCCCTTCACTCATTGATAATATCCCTAAAGAGGTTATTATGGCATTTCACTTGGAGCTGAGGGAGTGCCTATTGGGAAGAATGCTATTACATATTTGCAGCTGATGGAAAGACCCTCAAGACTGCATGTTTTTGGAGTAGTGAGTTGATGTTTGCAGTCAGGTTAAGTGAGTTTGTGAAGTAGCAATTTAAATGTTATCTTGCACATGCAGCATGCACATATGTGTTGTGTTAGCCTCACCCGTATCCTACTTGAACGAGCACTGAAAAGTTGTGAATTTTGATGATCGGAGGGTGACTGAAAAGATGCCCAGAGTTTTGAGAGAACACGGGTCATCGGGAGACCGGAGGAAATGTAAATGTTTGCCGTCAGATGGCAACGACGTCTCTCTCTGTGAGTTCTTCTGAACGACGACAACAGTTTCACACTCCGTGAAAGCCTGTCAGAAGCATGTGGTGGCAAGCTGCTGCTGCCCGAAAACCTTGAATGGCATCATCAGGCTGAAAGAAGCATGTTTGGGGCTTATATCATACAGTTAATGAATTTGTACCCTATTTTGGCAGTGAACGCTGTGGTTGTAGCCTTACTGAACAGTTATTTGGTGGAATAATTATTTCTTATTTTTATGTATTTTGTATTAATCCACTACAGTTTAACTACAAGAACAGTCTTCAAGGGGGCTAAATGTTTAAGTGTTGTTTGCTAAATCCGGTTTGATTTCAAACTATTTTTGGTCAAATAATTAAATCATACTTTAAATAATTTGATTTTAGATTAATGCCAACCAGTAATTTTATTGCAAGAACAATAAATAAAATTAAAATGCACAAGGATGGCTTGTAAGTGCGCTAATATGGCACAGGCTGGGGGCCCTGCTCTGTCTCTATTCTCCAAGGGGCCTGAAAAAGTTTAAAGACAGGGATCAGGAAGACTTTAAGGGATGAGGTTGTAAAACACTGCCCTGGAGGGTAAAATTGATATATATATATATATATATATATATATATATATATATATATATATATATATATTTGTAAAAACTCTGACAGAATAATCTGTAGATATGATTTTTGTGCGTAGAGTGAGCTTGTTTTTTAGTGCCAGCAATTAGTAGCTGATGCGCTCTCTTTTTCGAATATCCTTAAATCCTGATGAATCGCATGTTTAGGAACAGTGAGATTGACCGGGTTAATTAAAGTTATTGAGAGTAATGCTCTTCAGACCTTGCAGCAGGGGCAACGAGGGCACGCTTTTTGTGGTGATGTCGACCGGTTTTTTTTTTTCGGTGATGCTGCCGCCGGGTCCGTTCTTCAAGTTCGTTTCCAAGGAGGAGAGACGCCTCGCGCCAGGGCTCCGCCCCCTCCTCCTGAATGCGCGAGCAGCTGCTTTCAAACCCAACTGCTCGATTCCATTCATCCTCGAGAGGGAACAAAAAAGTGGCTATTTATTAGAATACTTGTTTTGTATTGTTCCGCGTCACACAAAAGGGGCTTTATTATGTAAGAAGGAACCCTTTCGCCGGGAGAAACAATAACTTGAAATTGTCTTTAGAGTCTATAATAAATTTCATTTTCTTGTCTCTCTCCTCAGTGTGTAGTGAGTGGTGGGACTGGGAGCTGGGTATGGCTGGCCTTGGCACACTAAGTGTAGATTTTTAGCAAGGATGGCGGTCTGGCGAGTGGCTTTGGCGGGGTTAGGACAGCGATAGAACCGGTAAGGACGATTTTACATCACTGCAAATGAGGGACAGTGGAACGTAAGTTTATATAGCTTTAAAACTAAATTTAGATTGATGTGTATTATCTTCTGGCAAAAGTCTTACGTCTGAATATATTAACTGATTGTAAATGGATGTTTTTAGACGATGTCGCCTGGATAACTGATGCTTAGCAGAAATGAAGTTCGTCACGTAAGCGCGAGCTGCGTCAGTTGCGCGGAGCTACATGATCGCGTGATGTGTGCCGTGTGTCGGATAAGAGAGATTAACGCGATTTTTCCCTGGTGAACAGACCGGAGACTTCTTTCACACTACCGGTCGGTCCAGTGTCGGCAAAGACGCGTTTTATCGGAAGACTCAGAAATAATTGTCGAAAGACTATAACACGCGTTATGTTTACAGGATTCAGCGGGAACAATTCTTGAGGGAAGTCTGACAGTTTGGTCAGCTAAGATTTTTTTTCCCTTTTTTTTTTTTTCTTTTAAAATTTGCAGCTTTAAAAGACTACCTGCACTGGCAAAAGAGCTCAATTCTCCGTGAATTTAAATTGAAATATTCTTTAAATAAAGTTGTGAAAGTTTACATTTAGCACTCAAATTAAATTAAATCTTTATATAATGATACGTGAGCCAGCGCATATATGTTGATTAAACGTTTGTATTTTTCCCTGTTAAATAAATAAATAATAACTTTGGTCTTGTGACTATTATACGAAATGAACTTTTAGATAGAGTATTGATCAACAGATTGTCACTATTGTCTGTTTAACAGGGTATCATGTCCATGCGTCTTACCGCAGCCCTTGTTAAGTCGACCTGTTCACAAGAAGAGCCACACAAAGGACTTAAACAATCAAATTAGGTTAAACAAGTCTACAACAACAAACAAGTTTAGGACGCTTTAATTTTGCAGGGAAATTCTTTCATGGGAATGAACAGCTCAACACACAGAGAAAGCTCATCAGCGAGAATGGGCAGACATGGGCTACAAATAGGCTATTTAAATTCTATTAAATTGGTTGATTTTAAAAATCAATTCCCAGTTTGCTTATTGATATTTTGAGATCATAAATGTTATATTCCTGTCCCCCGTTTCATCCCCATCCCCTATTATCACAAAATAATGTTTTATCAACTGAACGATTGCAAACACTTATATGTGCGAGATGTTAAACTGTCACTTCATTTTAATTTTCAGTCTTTAGTTGTTGTTTTTGTTTTTACTGCCAAGGACATCTCTATAATAGTTGTACTATAATATTGTGTGTTTTGGACAACTGCTGTAACCCCAGCTCTCGCACGTGCGCTAACAGTGCCCTATTGCCCCATTGCCCCCAGCGCGCGCAAAACAAAGACTCTGTGAAGAGCGACACTGAAGCAAAATGAGAACTGACAGTGAACGCTGTTTCTGGAGGGTCACAGTGTGGTTTAGCGCTCTAATCCGAAGCATTTTTAAATGTATTAAATAAAATGAAATAAAAATGTGTTGTTGTTTAATCTGCCTAATCGTTATCATAACACAAATAAAATGACAAAAAATGTTTTTTTTTTTTGGATAGCTTGTTTGGCACATTTTCATAAAACAGTCATACTTTCTACAAATATAGGTGCTCTATTAGGTACTATATTATATAGGCCTAATTATTGTTCATGATGGTGCTGACGGCATATTTGAAGCAAAAGAAATATTATAAATAAAAAAACAAGTAATTTGAGAAACCTTTCATATTTATTAGTGTGTAGTAAAATGACTTAACAGAGTGACTGCTTTTCTCAAAATCTGATCATTCTAACAAAAATCAAATATAACTGGAAAAAATGAATGGAATGAAATGAAAATGAAAAAACTAATTGTATCTACATAAAATGAGTGGCTAGAGACTGGAGACCTTCACGAAAATGAAACGCGTTAAATGAAAAACACATTCACACACACATATACATATATATATAATATTTGGGCGAGGAAGTGCCCTGATCTCTTTTCTCTTATCTTTTCTCTTGCCCATTCATTCAAAAATATACAACATCAAAAAAATGTACTAAGAAATTTTGTGTCGAAATAATACTTTGGCGTTCCAGGGCAGGTATATTTGTCTCGATCGGTCGTGCAATTGGATCACATTTTGAATAATTAACCTTACATTAAGCAAATAAAATTTGCGTTCTTATTTTCATTCAGACAACGCCTTCGTGCATTCACTACATGGCCTTTTTTATTTTGAGAGACCTTTAGAATTTCTGCGTTTTCCATACGCGCAACAAACTCTTAGCAGTACACCACCAGACGGCAGTATCCTCGATTTAAAAACCTCTATTTAACATTGTTTACCTCCTTAAAATATTGTTTAATAGCTCATTGTTTCTGTCAAAGAATAACTAAATATGAAGTGAATTGTATGTGCTGATTATCTTTGGCAAAAAACAAACTTGAATGTCATGTGAAATGAGAGTATCATTTGACGTTTTTAAGCCTATTTTAAACAACAAAGTGATACATTCGTTTCATTTCGACCGCCCCCCCCCCCTCCTTCCTTTAACAGGTTTATAATCACAGATATTAAGCAGCATAGCTGACAAGTGGTTGGCTACCCTAGACGTTTTACAAAGATTTGGCAAGACGTCACGAGGGAGCATAGCAGCTATTAGTTATTATAAAGAATTAGATCGTATCTTGTAATGTCATCTAAATGGATAAAATCTACCATTTGTCCTCTTGTTCATTTATTGCAACCATTGAAGAGGCTCAAACTGCTACCTCAGTATTTACTCTACTTTAGAGGGGGCGGTGCTGACCCTTTGCGCACCCCGCCTACTAGCTCTTTCCTCGCTGTGTACGTCACTCCACCGAACTCCATGCAAATCTCTCCTCGCTGGAACGCCATTGGCCGCTCGCTCATTTTAATCGCTGTCAAAACGCATCATATGGCCGCCGCTTTAACTAACTCTTCAACTCCACTAGGAAAAGTAACTCAAATGCACGTTCAATTAATGTGGATGTGAAACGGCAGTCGGAGGCGACACTAAACAGGCTACAGGAGCAAAAAAGAGACCCTGAAACTAACGGCAAACGGTTGGGAATAAGCTGAATTCCACATTTCACCGGAGCTCCACCGGCTCGTGAAGCACCTGCTTCAAGCGGACTACAGAGCGCCGAAAGTTCATGCTTTTTCTCTGCTAGCTGAGAACTTTTAAGCCACTTGAATGTATAGCATGATGATGGAGACGGACCTTCATTCCCCTGGACACCAAACCAACACGAATCCGGGGCAAACGGGTCCAAACTCGGGGAGCAAAGCCAACCAAGACCGCGTAAAAAGACCCATGAACGCTTTTATGGTGTGGTCCCGGGGGCAGCGCCGAAAAATGGCTCAGGAGAACCCCAAAATGCACAACTCTGAAATTAGCAAAAGACTCGGTGCTGAGTGGAAAGTGATGTCAGAGGCTGAAAAGCGGCCCTTTATTGACGAGGCGAAGCGGTTGCGAGCCATGCACATGAAAGAGCATCCGGATTACAAATACAGACCGAGGCGCAAAACCAAGACCCTGCTTAAAAAGGACAAGTACTCGTTGGCTGGCGGCTTGCTCGGCGGTGCGGGTGGCGGGGTCGGAATGAGTCCTGGAGGGGTCGGCCAGAGGTTGGAGAGTCCTGGGGGTCACGGCGGCTCGGCCAGCGCCGGCTACGCGCACATGAACGGCTGGGCGAACGGCACTTACTCCGGCCAGGTGGCCGCCGCGGCAGCAGCGGCTGCGATGATGCAGGAGGCTCAGCTCGCTTACAGCCAGCACCCAGGTAGTGGGTCTCACCATCACCACGCTCATCACCATCACCCGCACAACCCTCAGCCCATGCACCGCTACGATATGACTGCTCTTCAGTACAGCCCCATCTCGAACTCCCAGAGCTACATGAGCGCCTCTCCGTCCGGCTACGGTGGGATATCATACACGCAGCATCAAAATTCCAGCGTCGCCACTTCTGCGGCCATCGGCACGCTGAGCTCGCTCGTCAAGTCCGAACCCAATATAAGTCCTCCGGTTACCACGCACTCCCGAGGCCCCTGCCCCGGAGACTTGAGAGAGATGATAAGCATGTATTTACCGACCGGGGAGTCCGGGGATCCGTCTGTGCAGAGCAGACTGCATGCCTTACCGCAGCACTATCAGAGCACAACTGCCGGAGTAAACGGAACTGTCCCATTGACGCATATTTGAAACCGCTGATGGAAAGTGATGGGTAACACTCCACCAAAAATATTTACCTCTTTTTTTAGATTGTCATTCAACTACTTTTGTACAGAATGTTTTATGATGTTCTTGTAAATTAAAGGTAAATATTGTTTCGATTGCAGTTCGGAGAGAAACAGATCTAATGACATGTATCACTTTCAGTGAAACATTGTTTAAAAATGACGTCTTTAAAAATGATTCTGACGGCGTTTCTGGCCACGCCATGAAATCTGCGACACACTGTTATTCTTTAAATATTTAAGTTTCTGTGCAAACTGACTTTTGAGTTGATAATAACAAAAGTCTAGCGTGACTAACACAATGAAATGTTTTTGAGAGCCCATAAAGAGTTTCCTGCTTATTACATTTACCAAAACGTTTGTATACGTGAATTAATGTACCAGATTTATGTTGTAATATTTCTTGTAAATTGTGAATAAGTTTTAATATTTCAAAAGACTGGCACGTCACTGCTGCTGTACATAATTTATGACATGCATTCCTGCCAGTTCAAATCTTAACCTTGCGTTGATTCATGGTCTAAATAAAATTGGAGAAAAAGTTACTCTGTTCTAAATTGGTGTTAGTTTTGTTACCTATCCTGTGTTTGATTTACCTCACTATCTAGTGGACACTTTCCGAAGACCAAATATTAATCGGCAGGTATTAATACTTTATTTTGTGTGTGTGTGTGTGTGTGTGTGTGTGTGTATTTTACAAGCATTAACGTGCTGTTGCATGCAGAGATCTTTGAAAGCATCAAAACGGGGAAAAACGTCTTTTCTAAATAGCTCACACTTACCCGTCATAGGAACTTGAATATATTTTTTGTCTACAATAAATACGCACTAGAATCTTTGGTGGAAAAATGATTTTATATAGACCTGTAATGTTTATTTTTAAATGTGCGTCCTGCTTTTGTCACAAGTTTATAATTTGAGTGAGTCATTTTAGTTACGTGCCTTTAAAACAAGCCGTCTGATTAGGTAAAGCAAATTATTAATATATGAATAGTAATTTTAAAAACGTAAACAAAAGTTTAAAAAAAAACATAAGTATTTTACTGCGTTAATGAAAATGGTATGATAACTTTCTTGAATGTTGTTAATATATCAGTATATCGTTTACTTAATGGTACTTCAGATATGTTTATTCATAATTTGAATTGTTTGTTTACTTCTATAATTAGGCTGTAGCTGTGTCTATTGCTTCTTCCATTGTAGATTTTGATTGGTACCTAAGGTGTATAATTTTGAGTACTTGAAACATGAAACAATATCACACGTGTTCTCGTGTAGGTTAAGGTTGTTTGACGACATTTCGTGCATTGAAATTGCATTAACTGTCATTTCGTATCAATAATAATAATAATAATAATAATAATAATAATAATAATAATAATAATTGCAGTTCAATTTAAATCCATGCTTTCACTGTCGCTTTTACCTCTGCAGCAAACTTTAATTCTTTTAACCATTGGAGTTAATCAATTGTAAGGGCAGATTTCTTGGGGTAAAACCCCTGCATTTGAAAATGAATTTTTGCACAGTACATCTGCGTGTTTAAAATCATAATCTATATAAAAAGTTTTTCACTCGAGATGTGTATAATATTTTGCTAATGAAGAGCTCTTGTTTCACTTTTTAAAGTAGACTTCAATTCCCACATGAAATATGTTTGAGTAGGCCCACCGATTAATCCAAACACGCTTGTCCTGCAGTACTTCTGTGGTTTCTTATTATATGAAAAGTTGTCATTTCGTGTGTTATTTACTATTTGTGTTGGTTATTTATTCTTGAGTCCCTGTGAAGACTTGACTCTATTTAAGACCTTTGTGGTTGAACGTAAACTGGGACAGAAGGATGTTTACCAGTAACCCGGATCAGCCAGCAGAGACGCTGACCTCTGGGACAGAAAGTCAAAGGTTGTTACAATGACCTTCTGCCTCCCGGGGGCTAGTTTAGCAACAAGTGTCAGAAGCGCAAAGCCGCAACACGCTGTGGCACCAGATGACCCTTTTCTTGTTTGGATGCGCACGCGAGGCCTTCAAGTCTGAAAGTGCCACTTCACGCGCTTAAAAAAATGAAGCAGAACAGAATCAGGAGTGCTATAACATCAGTAGACATCATAAATTGAACGATTTTCATATTTTTTAACAGACCAGAACAGAGTTCCTTTGCAGTAATTTTTGTGTTCCATTTGTCACGTTTACTTCATGAAAACAGGCCTTACATTAAACTGTCGATTATTCTGAACACACACTTTTCCACCCCCATTACTCCACGAGAATGTCCACTTTGTATTTATCCGCAGATGGAAAAACTACACGGATTAGCGCCGAAAATAGAGAGGCGGAGAACCAAGTCACGGCACTTGCCAGGTTAAAGAGAAGCGTTCTGGTAAATTTAACCAAAATAATTTACTACCCCGCCAAAGGAGGGGAAGGCACGCGAGGTGGGATGGGTGAAAAGGATGGGATGGAGTTCGAGGTGGGAGGGGTGGCGGTGGACTCGAACCAATAAATCGTCTCAACGTGCGATACCCTTATCTTGTAGCCACCGATATATTCTGTGCTGGGAAGCCATCAACACTGCTGGCTCGTATGAAAACTCCCGATCTCTTGCACTCGCTGTCCTAAATGGGGATAATTAGCATCACTTTATCACGCCTCTGCATATTTTCTCCCTTCTCCAAAAAACCCGGTACGCTGCTATTGGTCGCTGCTCTGTCACAGAAGATTACGGAGACAGATTGCACGGAACGAATGTGCTGAACGAGATTAGGGAGGAATAGAAATAGCAACTGGGCCAATAAATTCCTCGCGAGGGCCTTATCGTGCAATTACACGTTGACATGTTTAACAATCTTGCTGCCTCTTAATCCTGCGCCCTTCCAAGAGGCGAGATGCTGCGCCGTAATTTCTGCAGTCTGCGATTCCGAAGCAGTAATTTAAGCATGTATGCACAACGCCACGAAAAAGCAACTTTGTTCAAACTTTTATTTAGCAAAACGTTGCTGTCTTTCAGCTAATTCTACATTATTTGTTCCACACCGTGACCAGCAGTCTCTTTTACCCGCCCGGGCATTGTCGCATGTAAATCAGCCCCTTAAGTTTCAGGACGATTTTTGTCTGAATTGCGTCATTATTGCTTGCAAGAGCAAACAGTAGGCTAATTCAGTGCACTAATTTAGTGATGCACCCTTGGGATTGCTTTTCACAGATTTTCTCATGTTGTTGTGCATCACTGAGAATCCAATTACCATTATAAAACGACTGCTGTTCAAAAAGTCTAGACTGCTTTATCTAAACAAAAATGCTAGCTGACCAATGAAAGGCTATATGAATTTGTCAAGGCGCTTATGAAGCAAACTGCTTGTTTAATAAACTACCCTTTCGTACCTTAACTGTCTGTTTTGTCTCTCTCTCTCTCTCTCTCTCTCTCTCTCTCTCTCTCTCTCTCTCTCTCTCTCTCTCTCCTCTCTCTCTCTCTCTCTCTCTCCCTCTCCCTCTTTCTCTCGCCCTCGTGTTCGGCAGAGAGGTCTGTGTAAGGATGATTGTGAGAGACTCTGCTGGAATTTGGCAGGCCCGCTGCTTGGAGAGGCGCCCCACGCTGTGACTCCCATTCAGCGGTCCAGCGCGCTGTGAGGTTGGGAAGTTTCACTGAGCCGTGCACTCAATGGCTCCACAAAGCTGATTACAAGCCCCAGCGAATTCCTGAAGGGACCGGGCAGCCACGCAGGTGTGCGGGAAACCGGGGCAACCCTTCAGAGTTATAGTGACAGAGCAAGACAAGCCGGGAGACCACACAAAAAGCAAAGCGTCCCAGGAAGCGGCCAGGGATTTGGTGGGAAAAGAACACCTTAAATGTCCTCTCTTCCTTGTGAGCGAAAAGGGAAGAGATGAGAAACTTTCCGAAGGCCTGTTAAAATGATGCTCAGCCTTCTCGGGACAGTGAACTAAAATGGTTGTGCATCCGAAGCATATTTTTGTGATCATTTTGCCATATGCATTCTCAATTGTCCAGTGTCTCGCGATTGGGGTTCAGGGTTAACAACGATTCATGAACGTAAAGGCTTGCTCTCCCTCACTGTGCCCAATTCATTCGCCCTGCATGGTGCGAAAAATCTACATCAATGAAGCAGACAGCGTATTTAATTAGAGCGGAGTCTAACTATCAATTACTCAGGAAAAACACAGGATCCCCAAGGACCGGTAATCAGCGCGCCAACAGTCGGCCGCGCGCTCGTTACAGCAAAGCGACAGGCGGGAATAATAATCAGGGCGCGGCGACGCATCTGCCCACAGTGTTTCCACTGTTGCCTCTCAGAACTTTAATAACTCGTCGCTTTTACTCCGTTTCGCCAAGTGACATGACACTTGATGTTGTTGGTGTATAAATTTAGGCCCAATGTCATTTCTCTTTTTTAATCTAAACAGTCGATGCATGATAATTTACTTAATTAACATTTTGTAACAATTTTATTTCGTTTATTTCTAACGTGCACGGTTGCTAGCTAGTAGTTAGTAGAAAGAGATTCGTCCTTAAATTTATTGGGTTTTCTCATTCCAATTTGTTTGCGGATACACAATGTATTCTAGTCGACTTTACATGTAAAAAAATAACAGCAACAACAAAAAAACATTTTCACAAATCAACTTTAGCCAAATAGGCTAATTATTTATTCATTAGATATAAAATATTTTCGAGTGCAGCATCTTCCATTCACTGGACATCAAAATACCATAGAAAGTCTTCTTCCAGCATTTCCTCAGTTTGAGTGAGGGCTCAGTCTTACTTTATGCGGCTAATTTAATCCTCCACAAAGTCAACAAGGGCTAATTGAGATCAGCGGGGCGCAAACACCCATTCACAATCAGTTTCTCCCGTGCACTGGATTGTCCCGTTAAGTCGTTTTGCGTGGAGTTTAGCACTCGGAAGTAACCATATTGTGGCAGTCTACAGATCAAGACTATGTTGGCTTTGATTCCTGATTTATACAAATGGCAAAGGTCTCTGAGATTTAGGCATGTTTCAGTTCCCATGCTTAGCCTTATAAATATGCTATAAATCTATTGCAGTCTTGGCCTCACCTGTGTCCTGTCACCCCTGCTGTCCCCATGTGATTAGAGGACAAAAGCACTTACCCAGCCCGGCTATGGTAGTCAATCAACCACAACGGACTATGCTAATTGAGGGGAAAGGCGAGAGGAAGACGAACAGTGATCCCAATTGTTCGGCGAATTTCACAGCTCAGCGCAGCTGCAATGCTACTATTCTCTTCCAATACACTCTTCCATCACTTCTAACACAAGGCTACTGTAAACCGAAGTCTGTACGAACAGGAAGAGAATTAGCAATACTTGCGATTTTCCCAGAGAAGTTGATATATTAGCTCAGAAACGATAGCAATGTGGCATACATACTGAGAGATAAATGGGACGCAGTCTAAAGTGGTTGAGGAGCTGTCCAGGTCCTGAAACAACCTCCGCATATGTGTTCTCTGTTGGGCTAGATCACGAGCGACAAATCTTCAAAGAAATCAAATAAAAATAAGTTTAATAGTATGTTTTCTAATCATCGCTCTGCTTTTATTTCTCTTAGAAAGTTAGTGCTGGATGCGTTTGTACAAATGCAATGAAACTAGAGGCCTTAAGTTGAACAAACTCCGAGTTTCAGAGTAGGTTTGGAGTTGACAAATCCAGAAAAAACAACCTGAATCAACGCTCGGCATAAACTTTCTCTGTCAACTCAAATTTAATCCAGAGTTTGCGATTTACTCTGAAGCGCGTGCACCTGAAAGTGTGACACGTGCGGCAAACAGCCAATCGCACAACATGCAGAGCGTCCGTTTGCTTCACTTCTCGCGACAGAGCCGCGAAATTCACTTCTCTTCTGAAGATTAAGAGAACCTTATGAAAAACATCGTGAAATTAAATGCATTTACAAAGTAGGAATAAACACTGCTGCAGTGAAAGTTTGAGAAGGCAGATGAAAAACATATATGACCATATCAATGCATGTGAATCAATGAAATATGCCTAATAATTTATAATATAATACTTTATGTTAGTTTCACAAGGAGCTCAAGTGAATACACACAAACTTAATTCGTTTAAAAGCTTAGTATTAATTGTCAATTAGTAGGCTATACTATTCAATAAACGATACATAATTACTTCATATAATATAAATACAAAAAACAAATTAGCAGCAAAAGATGAGCAATGTTCTCTTTAAAAGATTTTTAGTATAAACTGCTAATTTACCCTTCGCAAAGACCCGCCCCCTTTAGTTACTGTTTCTATGACGGCAAGCCATGCGCAAGAGTTGGGCTTGTAACGTGAAGGTTGCCGGTTCGATTCCCACGCTGGCAGGAATTGAAGGTGGGGATTGTGAATAAACAACACTCTCTCCACCTTCGATACCACGACTAAGGTGCCCTTAATCCCTAATTGCTCCCCGGGCGCTGTCGCAATAGCTGCCCACTGCTCCGGGTGTGTGTTCACTGTGTGTGTGTGTGTGTGTGTGTGTGTTGTGCTCTTGGGAGGGGTTAAATGCAGAGCACCAATTTCGAGTATGGGTCACCATACTTGACAACACGTCACAACTTTCACTTTCACATATAGCGGCGTAAAGAGGACAATGACAACGCGTCAACCGACATATGAAACAGTTTTATATTTAATATATTGTAATTTTTTAAAGAAGTTTAAGCAATAAATAGCGTATAGTGTCTCTTTAATGTGTGGTGACAGATCGCTGTAGCTCCTACAAGCGGCTCGTGAACCGATCATCTCTTCATACTAGTTCATTTATAGCATCAAATAAACATGAATGAACATCAGAAGGAAAGCAGAAGGTTTGCTTTGTCGACAAAAATGGCGGTTGTCGGGGTTATGATTGGTTAGAACGCCTGTCAATCAAACTGCCGATGAAGGGTCAATTTGGAGCGAGAGATACAAGGGGAGTGGCTTGATTGCATCAGATACATGTCACTTTACTCACAGCTGATTGGTCCAGTTTGGGTTTGCGATCTCTAACCCAGAATAATGTAGCGTAAGTGGCTAAAAACCAATCCACCTTCATGAGTCCGAAAACCAGAGTTTGCTCAAACTAATCTTGAACTTACCTGGGTGGAAACTGAAACCCAGTTTGTGCAACAGGCCACAGGATTATGTTAACAGGCCTTGCTTGTCATAGCGAGCTTGCACATCTTGTGAGCTAAAGATTTGAACGTAAATGAAGTAACAAGCGTTACATTTGGTGCATAATAGACAATTTAGCACAAAGACTTCTATTTGTTTATGCAGACATAAAGATTTTGAGTATTTTGAAAAATCCATTTATTATGTCATTGTACAAGTCTAGTAATTTGGTTCCAATCAGCCTTTGTTTTTGTTTGGCTTTCTCCCATTTTTCAGTCTGAGATCAAATATGCACCTAGAAAACAACTTGTAGCACATATACAAAAAGAATGACAACTTTAACTGTAAATTACTTTTTCCTCACATCTAGTTTGACCCATCTCACAAGGTGCCCTTCCTCTCAGCAGGTGTCAGAAAATGGGCCTGAGAATTGTTTGTGTTATACCGCTGCTGGAGTCCCACTGTGCTTCTGTATTTTGTGATGGGATAAACTTTGACTGTGTCTGATTGTGTTGCTTTTACATCTGAAAGAGGGAGGGAGAGACAGAAAGAAACAACAATAAAAGAAGTTGATGTTTATGGATTGGTCATTGATTTTGTTGCTCTTGGCTGTATGGGCCCCTTTTTTTAATAAAGACAGGCAAGGATATGGAAGCGTGTGCAGCAGCGCAGACTAAAGCTGCAGAAGTGGATGGAGTCCGCGTGGACAGTCGCTGACAGTTGAAGTACCTGCCCTGAGGACTGCGTGACGGATTGGGGGCAGTGGGGTTAGGGGTGATAATGACACACCCCACTGAGTGTTATTACTTAAAGACTGTGCTGGGCTGAAATGACATTGTAATGGGATGGGGCTTTTTTCCACGTTTTCACAGCACTGGGTGCTCTCGCTCAGCAACTTACTTCCCGCTTCTGTGTCCTCTTTTGTCTGCTTTATAACTGCTTCTTTGCCGCCCCCCCGTCTGTTTCCCTGTCCCTCTTTCTCTCACTCTTCCCTATTCTTTCTAGTGCCTGCTTACATGCATTACAGAGACTCACTTTTATGCATGCATAGGTTCCTGGCAGAATACACAGAAATTTGGTACATAGTTTTTTTGTTCTTCCTCTAACACTGAAAAAGCTTATGCCTGTACTAGCTTCAATTCACCTTCCACGCTTACTACTGAACACATGTCCTGTCTGGCTCCGATCATAACTGCGGCTCTACAACGAGCTTTAATGAGATCCCCCTCAGTACGACTCGGGCACAAGTACTCAAGTAAGTTGTTGTAAACAAAACTCAGACACCTTTTATAGCAGAACCTGTGTCTTTTTGTTTTGTTGTATTGTTAAAAATACACAGTGTCCTTCTATATGAAGGGATCCAGAGCATATAGATTTAGTTTTTGAATGTGTGTTTGCGGTTAGTTGGCGATCTGCAGTGACGAGCCCCTGGTGTGACTAAGGTGGCGCTTATATTGTGAATAATTAGCAGCTTTGCCTCTAATTCTTTCAGTCCTTACGTATAGACGGACTCCCTGTGTTCATATACAAAGGGTTTTTTAGCCCTAGCTGTTACTTTCCACTAGTACGCATTTAGAGCTGAAACCTTGGGTAAATAAAACGTGCACATGCACACACACACATACACACATAAAGGATATGGAAGGGTGTGCAGCAGCGCATGAGATTCTTTTGGCCATACATATACATATATATACTCGCATATATTATGCAAACAAACTTTTATATTAGATGTGATTAATCGATTTGACAGCAATGACATATATGTTCAACTGCTCAGATTTCTGCGACAACTTTCAGATGGTAGGGTATATATAAATAAATAAATAATGATATATGTATTGCATATCATAAGTTCTTTTAATGCAATTAAAAAAAATCTCAGGATTTAAAAGCATCTGGGTCTGGATTCACAGACAGGGCTTAGATTAGGCCAGGATTAGGCCTTAATTTAATTTGGGCATTTAAAAAAAAAAACATGACTGGTGTGCAACTTGAGACAAAACAATGGCTCTGACATGTTTTAAGCAAAAACAACTCAAATATGGATTTTAGCATGGGACTACGCTTAAGCCTTGTCTGTGAAACCGGGGACTGGAGTATAAACTGGCCATATTATAATTCCAATAAAGGACAATTTCGATTTGAATCATCTCCCTGTAATGAAGTGCAATTCAGTCTGTGCATTAACACGGTTTTCAGATTGACTATGATTACTCAAGATGAGATGCTTTACAAATAATTTTTTTAATGGATATTTTAAAAATTCTTGCTCATGTAGTTCTTTTGCATGCCTTATTTAAGTACCCAATAATAACAATAATAAAATTAACAATGAGTAATATATCTTAATGACAATTTTCCATATTCTCTCTCCACACCACACACACACACACACATGCATGCATTGTGGCTAAACTCTTAGTGAGCACAAGAGCTGCACAGTATGGGCGATTACTGCAGTGATTCATGCACATGCTGCTCTCTTTTTCAGTGAGCTCCTTGTGAGTATGCGTATTACTCTGACCCTGCACCTCTAATGTGTTTGGGGGAAAAAGGACAGTGACGCAGTTTCTGTGAAGAGTAACCTTAAACGCAATGATGACTTTATGGCTGATGGACTTAATAAGCTGAGGAGCAGAGATGTTTAAGCTGCTGTGGTTCCTCTGTTTCTAATGTGGCAGTATTTCTTTGCAGGGCTGAGGAAAAGCTGTTATTTCTCTCTGAGGCGCAGAGCCAATACCTGAGACCTCTGCCAAAAAAGCCAATCCTTTTACACTGTAGAAATCTTTTAGTGAACGCAATACACAGATGCAAACAAAACTGCACAAAAATCATAGGCATTTTGTCTCTCTCAATCAGAAACACAGGTAAACACACACTCACTCACTCACTCACTCACTCACTCACTCACACACAGTTTGGTGATTATTTTAAGTAGAAGAGATTAGGTTAATGAGGGGTCAGGGGGTGACCATAGGAAACAACGGCTTGGTTTCCTCTGGATGTCACTGATAGCTCTTACTGGAGCTGACCTATGACACCCCCTTACAGTGAGTGATCAACAGACTCGGCCATTTAGATGGACTAGATTACAATATCAATGTAATGGACACAGGATCCTTTTTACAAGGGTCACCCAAATATATCTTTAAATGAAAACCAAAATCGCAGCTAAAGAGGGTTCATTTGTAACAATGACCTTAGATACTGACACACGTGTTGCCATTTGAAACTGCGGTCAATTTGAATCAAAACAATTTCTCACCTTCTGATGTAAATGCACTACTGTTCAAAAGTTTGGGGTTGGTAAGAATTATTTTTGTTTTTAAAAGATGCTCATCGAAGCTGCATTTATTTGATCTGAAATACGGTAAAAACTTTAATATTGATAAATATGTTTACAGTTCATTCCTGTAATGTCAAAGCGGAATTTTCAGCACAATTACTCCAGCGTTTTGTGTAATATTTTAGTCGAAACTTGTCTTCACTTACACTTTTAGTGTCAACTTAATGTGTACTTGCTGAACTTTTTTTTTGATCTTTTTGAAACAACCTCTACAAACATAAAAAGATATATAGTTTTGGGAAAGTTTCCTTCCTTTGTGAGAAAGCTGACATGCTTTTTGCCTTCCCTATCTGTTTTTCCTACAGGCACAGAAGAAGTCACGGATTCTTTTATCCGTCTCTTTTCCCACATCTCTTTTTTGTTGCCCAAAGTTTTAACGATTAGAGCTGATCAAATGTCTCAAGGCACAGGTAAACTTTGCCAGACCACTTCATGAGATAACCTTGAGAATCTTTAGATTAACATTACTTTAGAATGTCTATCAATACCGTACAGCTCCAGTAATGGGACATAAATGCAAAAAGCACACAAAAATAAACCTCAATTTGTCAGACAACCTGCTACAGTAGCAAAATCAATCAATTCATGCATTAACATAATTAACGTTATATGACTTTTTCGCGTCTCGGTACTCTGACCCGCCGTTCTAAAGGTGCCTCTTCAAATAAAGGTCGACTGGGAGCGTGAATGCGGCCTCGCTGTGATCGTGTCATGTACGTACAAGTTTTCGAAGTCTTCTGGCTCCTGTGTGAGTTGAAAAGAGTAGATCAATTTCTAATAAACTTCTTCAATAGGCCAATTTTGCTTTTCACTGGCTGCTTTGAAAGGCTCCAGTTAGCATTTGAAGAAAGAGATGGAGAGTGAAGGATGATTACAGAGGAGTACAGTATGCCACTGAAGGTCATCACTCAAGGATAATGAGTGCTGTATTGAAACTACACCTGTTCCCACAGTCTCTTTTTCCAACCCAGTCTACATGAGTGAGAGTTCACTAAATCATATTGATCTCAAAACAACATAACTGATTGATGGTTACATTTCAGGGTGTGAAAAAGTCCCAAGTCCTTTCAAATCCAAGAGAAAATAATCTGGGTGTAGAAAAATGAGAAATTTAGACTGATAAAAGCGGAAAGCTGTTAAGGTGCACATTAAAATCCCTCATTTTATTATCAGGAGAACATTCGTACATTCTTTCATTTTTGAGGGCAATTGACTTCTCCATGTTACCAGCAACAGCAGTGCTGACAACAACGATATATAAATATATATTTTAGAGAATTGTTTAGTTGACCGCTTCTTTGTAGCTAGCTTCTTGAGCAAATATTTACAAATATTACAAAGTGTCAAGCACTGAGTCGTCACCTTACGGATCAGTTTTTTTTTTTAAATTTAAATTAATTGATTTCTGTGATGGAAAAGCTGAATTTTCAGCTTCATTACTCCAGTCTCATTTGTCACACGACCTTTAAGAAATCATATGCCGATTTGCTGCATAATATCAATGTCGAAAACAAATTTGCAGCTTAATGTTTTAGTGAAAACCATGATATATATATATATATATATATAAATTTATATAAATTTTTATAAATTAATATATATATTAATTTATATATATTTATATATATATTTATAGTAAATAAATATTTATAAATTTATTTACTAATTTTAATAACAAAATAAAATACATAAATGACTAAAAATCATTAACATATGAATTTTTTTTTTTTTTTTGCACATTTAAAAGTGTCGTAAAACACATGATTGTAAGGTGACGGTCATCAATGCTTGACACTTTTGGTCAACTAATGCAGAGAGACGTCTTATTTCCTCCTTGCATATTTCCTGATTTATTTTATGTAATCTGAGGTGAACGGCCATAATGGGATTAGAGGCGGTGCTGCTGAACCCAGCGCGGCCCTGCTACCAGCTCACTCAAGAGAAACACACAGTTATCACACAACAGCAGATTGTTTTGAACTACTTATGAAAAAACGGGGCATCTGAAGACAGAGGCACTCTTGCCAGCGTGAGCTGGTGTTAAGTGCATGGTTGTTCCCGTTGTTTTATTTAGCATCTGCAGAATTCCCAGCATAGTTAAGGTGCTTTGGAAAAGGATTAACTGTTGCTGGCACCGGCGAGCAAGCCTCGCAGATTTTCCCCCAGCAAGAAAGTACAAAGAAGAGGAGGAAAAGGGAGATGGAAAAGAGGGAGAAAAGGCAAAGAGAAACCACAATAACAAGTTGTATAAACATAACCTGAGAGTGAGACACGGGTAAAAGTATATCTAAACAACAATTATCCCTGGAGGAGGAAAGGAGGAGGCTTTCACTTGCCTACTTACAGTGTCCTATTACATCAGATGCTTAATTTCCGTCGCTCTCTTCTATCTTATTCCCTCCTCCTCTAGATCAGTGCCTTGTTTTTCTCTCATCATTTACTCCTCGTTTTTGTCTTGTAATGTCCAGCTGTTTCTTAATAGGTCTATTTAGAGAGGAGCAATATGACAAAGCACAAGTCAAAAGATGCATGCTGATGCTTCTATAGAGTCTTTGGTAACGTCTTTACCAATTTACTCATTTACATCATTTGAGTTTTGTCTCAAGTACATCATACTGTATAAATCACTCAGTATTTATGACAGAATAAATACAATCACAGCTGAGTGACTTTATTAAGTATTTTCTTTTCATATCGACAAATATGAGAAATGATCTTGCTATTAGCTTCAAAAGTATTTTCCTTCCCTCAGGAATGGCAGCAGAGGATTGGGTATTTGAATTATTTCAAGTTGCTCTGAATTCAATATGACCGTGAAGCATTCCTGACATTATTGTGTCCATGACATTGTGTTCACATCCTGATTTTGATGAACACTAGCCCATAGTGTTTATAAAAACAAAGTAAACTCGAATTGAGATTGTGGATATTTGGCAGAACGCTGATATCTCGTCTCCGTCCTTCATTATCGTCGCAAAGATGTTTTAAATTGTGCAAGGTGCAAATATAATTGAAGTCGGACGAATCAGAAACGATCAAACTGTAATAAAGTAAGAAGGGACTGACCTTGATACATTCAAAATAAATAGTGACTTTTTTTTTTTATCATTCAAGTCTCCACAGTGGATCCATTCTGTACTGACAAATGATTTAGTCTGGGAGATTTGTAGCTGTATTGACGGTATTCAGATGCTCTTCTGCTGCTCCTCTGGTTAGGTTCCTTGTTTCTGGAGCAGAGAAACCAGATCCGGCCTGTTCGTAGACCTGCGAACAAAAGCACTTGACTGACGGCCAGATTTCTTCTCGTGGCTGCGCTCAGGTTTCCACGCTCCCAGTATGACGCTTGAGAGACGGCAGGTAACGCAATCTCAGGTGTGCTCGGGGGCGTGGCCGGCCCTTTTCTCCTTCTTCACCTTGATCACCCGCAGCGCAGCGACAAACACGGCTCCGTTTCAACCACTTATCCTGCTCGGCTGAAATAATCATCTGATCAGCTTCCTTCTCGCTCTCCCTCTCTCACTCCCTTCTCCGTTTCCCTCACTCTGTTTCCACTGTTTATTGCATGGAAGTACGGTCTGAAAAACCTCTTCCTGCAGTTATTCTGACGCGAAACGAAAAAGGCCCTAAATGTTAGTGGCTCTGGTTTCTTCTTTTATGAAAAGTGTGTGATGAAAGGACGCTCCTAGGTAGCGTATTCTCTCTTATTAGTGTGTGGCGCTTTTGAAAGGTTACAGTAATCCGGTACAGTATTAGGGTAGACCGTGTACAGTTGGTACACTTTCTGCTTTTTCCGTTACCACACCAAAACTAGGGACTGAAAAGAAGTGATTTTTCGTGTGACATGTCCTTTATTTGTCTACTAAAATATTAATAATTATTAACACCCATAAGTAGGTCATAAATGCCACAATTAGCTCAATATTTTGTTCTGAGTACAGTTGAGACACCCATCCATAATGCTGTGAAGCTGCCTAACCATTGCAAATGTAAAATACCTTTAAAAAATAGAGTTCAACCGTTTTTATTTCCATTCAGTATTTTATTTCATCATTTGTGTAATTAAAAGTAGTTCGTTTGTGAAACATTGTACAGTAATGGCAAACAGCATTACAATATTTAATTTCACTTCATCATTTTAATAATAACAGTTGAAAAGTTGAGGAACAGCAAAAAACATTTGCAAACAGCAATAATAAAACGGATCAAATCTATTAACTTGTGATCTTACATCGTGCAACTAAACTGCATGTCCCGCAATGGGATTACATTGTGTCTCAACTGTACCCCGCTGGCACCCTCGAATATTTCTCTAGATTTTACAATGACACAAAGTCATGCAATACGCCAGCTTTTAGAGCACAGATTAAGGTTTACAACAGTCATGGAAGGACGAGAACCTATTCAATGTGGAAGGGACGTGGTGAAGTGAAAAACGTGCCTTAGAAAAAAAAAACTTCCGCCGATATCTTCGGACTGGAGAAGCTCATGTACTTCAAATTTCCCACGATCGAAGAGGGCGCTAATACGCATCTCACAGATCAGACTCGTTGCGCAAGTTATTTAAGGTGTTTCAAATGTACCCCTGTGCCAACTGTACCTGGTCCACCCTGTGGATATTAGGAAATGTAGCATGACATCCAGGGACTTTGAATAGAGAGATGAAATACTATCAGTAATAATTTTGTTTGTTGAAGTGTTTTTGGTAAGGGCACAGCACGCAATCCAGAGCCCTAACACAAGTATCGACAAACAAGCGCATATGATAAAAATGAAGATTAGGGAATAAGGAGCACTATTACGCATAATGTATAAATGTCATTTTTGTGATTAAATATGAAAGCTTTAAATCTATCCTTTCTGCTTGCTAGGTATACTGTATATTTTTGAGAGGGCCAACTCCCTGGCGTGCAGTATTTTAGAGTGCCCATTTAGCCGGGCCCCCTGCTCTCCTGACAGCTGATGGAAAAGGCAGTGTAACAATGAGCCCCCACCGTGCCTCTCTGCCTGCCCCCAACCACCAGGGGAAGAGGAAGCAGCGGCAGCCGTGTGACACATTATTCTGTCCCCCCGGAACCTGCAGCCAGGCCAAGCCCCCCCTCCGGGTTCCCTTGGACCTCTAAGTGCCAAGCCAGGGACTGAGTGACATTTCCAGAGTCCTGACCTTTGTTTTTCCATTGACTGGGAAGACGTTTGAAGGAGGTACAGTGCACGCTGGTCGACTCTCTGCGAACTGCACACACTCGCAATTACACACACGGTTTTAGTCTCGCACAAAAGGAAAACCGAGCGCTATGCTGTCACAGTTTATTTTCTCATAAACTGCGCGAGAAACGCACTATATTTGGTTTACATTTTTACAATGCCGAATCTGGCTGAAAAGCCACGACAAACTTAACTAGACCAATAAAAGGTAACCTCAGTGCACTTTGACTAAACTTTAAGAGCAGAGTTTAATCTTCTCAAAAATGACCACTGGAGACCAAATCATGGCACATTTTGTGTTTCTGAAAAGGTCCCCTCAAAATGAAGTCAGATTATTGTTGTATTTTGCATTTCATAGAAAAGTCTACCGCAAAATGAATTCAGGAGGCATGTTGGTTTGAAGTATGGGTTCTCGTAGGACTACATTTAAAAGCAAAACAGGAGAAAGGAAAGCCTCATGTGGAGAAAATGGCATAAAATGGAATGTACTGCAGTGTTGATAGGTTGAGTCTTGGGCTTTATTAATGATATAAGCTGCTGGCCAATGCTTTGGTCAAATCAGACACCTGCTATGGCTGCCATACTCCAAGAACGATGACATCACAGGGAGCAGGACAAGTCAGATCTGCTGTTAATCGCTCGCCTTAATTGAGTGCTCTGCTGAGTTCCAAATTGCTCAGTACAATCAAGACTCTTTTAAAAGTCCCACCATGTGCTCTTTGGCCATGATGAGATATTGCCTTCATTGCCTGTTGTTTCTGAATATTAGCTTGCCTTTCAATACGCCCCCTACATATTCGCCTTTTTTTCTTGTACCCTTCAGGTTGCTGTTTTTACTGGCGGTGGTTTTCACTAATTTCCCTGAATTCTCGGTGGCAAAGGAGGCTATTGTTTTCGAACATCCTGGTCCTACTCATCATTTGTTCTTAACTAATTCCAAATCAGCAGTAAGTATGGACCAGTAACACAGAATTCCTTTGTATTGCATAAAAGATGATCTACAGTCAGCAGTCCATTTTCACAAAACGGGTCTTGTGTCACCCTGAATGGGCTTATTTTGCAGTATGAACTGTACATTATCCAGCTTATTATTATGCTACTACTATATCTGATATTAATTTGAGTTGAAACTATTTTAGAATTTGACCTGTTTACTATCTTAGCCATTACACTAGTACACAGTATTAAGTACTGAAGCCCACTGAGGCCAATTTTACTATAACCTGTTACTCAAGCGTTCGTGAAATGAGAGCGTCAGAACGGCTCAGTATTAGCCAAAGCTGCACACGAGAGCAGCACGGCGCAGGAGCCAGCCAATACAGAGTTGGCGTTCTGACGTAGAACCTGGAAGCACTTAACATAAACAGCATATGAGAATGACAGAGAAGAGATTGTTGAATAAAGGTGTAATTTTTTTTGTTTTTGTGCACAAAAAGTATTCTCATCACATCAAGGTTGAACCGCTGCAGTCACGTCGACCGTTTTAATGTCTTTAGTACCTTTCTAGACCTTGAAAGTGGCATTTAAATTGCTGTCTATATGGAGTCATATGCCTCTTGGATTTCATCAAAAATATCTTAATTTGTGTTCTTGCAGGTTTGGAACGATATGAGGGTGAGTAATTAATGACAGAATACTTATTTTAACTAACCCTTTCATCCTTATTGGTTTAAACAACCGTGATGTATTGATCTCTTTTAAAATGTTAGATTTTAAAACTGCTATCATGTATTCATGTGTGTAAACTGAATATTCCCACACTCTCTGACAGTGCTATCTCTCTATGGGTTATGTGATTGTTGTCATATTAAAAAAAAAAATATATATATATATATCTATATCTGTATTACAGTAAAAATGATCGATAAACATGTCTTCAGAATGGAATTAAATAAAAAGTACTTTGGGTGTCTTTTCATTTATTTTCATATAAAAGCAATAGAACTTAAATTATATCCAGTTTATTAGCAACACAGCGCACGAGTGTGAATCCTGCGATATCTGCCCATAGGGGTCTGCCACTACGAGAAGTGAAAACGGTTCGACTTGCCTGCACTTTTTTCATTCCTCCCCTCACTGCAGCCGCCTACTCTCGCCTAAATTTCAGGCAAGGCGAGATGCATCTCAAATGAGCCTATTATTTACCAGACGGCTTGCTACTAATAGCGCTGCAACATCTTGCACTCATTTCACACATAGACATTCTGCTCTTCTGTCCCACAGACAAACACAAGATGAGACTTAATGCCCTGATATACTTCAAGCGGAATCAAAGAACGAACAGGTGTAACGTAATTTTAAACAAAATCAGGCCAAAACAAAGTTTTCTTGGAAGCTTGCAGGAGTGAACTTTCCGGAAATGTTTGTTCTGGCTAGTAAACACCTTTGATTTGTCTGTGGTGATTAAGTAATAAGTATGGCTCTTAAGCTCCATCTTCTTTGACATGTTACTTGAGGTAAATCAAGTAAACAAGAGATTCAAACAATAAGACTAACTGTGTTGAACTTTATAACCATGATCAGTTTTCTGTCAATAAAAGTATCCCAACACCTGCCTAATAAAATGGAAATCAAGGGTAGCGCGGATATGACATCATTGACAGGCGACGCAATGACACTGGCCGTTACACTGGTTAAAGTAGCTGATTTTTTGGGGATATAAATGTTGGAAACATTTGGGATACTGTAAGTACACAAGTCAACAAAATATATAACATTGTTTTAGAGGTTTATAGATATTTTAATCGAAACAATATAAGGAAGGATAGATATGAAACTGCTCTTCTTTCAAATAAACGATAAAAAATTGCATACCTTATTCTTGAACTGACCAAACTATTTAAAGGGAAAAGGTTCCATTAAACACATACATTTTAAAATTAGATGTTAAATGCACTATTGTTTTATATAGAATTGGTCTATAGTCTGTACAGTATTTAATGCAATTACATCAGAAGTAACTGTAATTAAATGACCAAAAATTAAGAGTAATCCCCTACAGTACTTCAAGAGAAAAGTAATTAAATTTCAAAAGTTAATTACTTAGTAATGCATTACACCCAACGCTGTATAACAGAATACAGTTAAAATGACTGTGTAAATGCATTTATGCCATCTCTGAGCTGCATTAAACAGTAAAGAAGCTTAATTGACGCTTCGCAAAACCCGCCCCCTGTTGCTATGCCCTCTCACTCCACACATCACGTTCTCACGCAGTGAAAAATACATCACAGAGCAAAGAGGACACTGAAAACACATCGACAGACGTGTGAAACAGTAATTTTTTAAAGAAGTTTAAACAATAAATAGCGTATAGTGTCTCTTTAATGTGTCGTGACAGATCGCTGTAGCTCCTTCAAGCGGCTCGTGAAGCGATCATCTCTTCACACTAGTTCATTTATAGCATCAAATAAACATGAATGAACATCAGAAGGAATGTTGTTTCAAGCGCAGAAAGACGTGAGTACACACAATTTCTGAAGTTCAAGTTCACCAACGTTAATTGACTGCTTTGTCAGACAAAATAGCGGATTCGGGGTTATGATTGGTCAGATCGCCTGTCAATCAAACTGTTTTCAGAAGCACTTCTGTGCCATCTTTGCCATGTAAATTTTGCATTAATATGGTAAAATATATAAGCAAAGCAGAAGCAGTAGCATGGTAGCTGAATATTTTATGAGCAGTAAGTATGGCATGTAGGCATATGTGGGGCTTCTAGCAGTGTAATCTGACACACTAGCCATGAAGTTATCATGTTGACTGAAGTATATTTCTCGTTGCTGAGTGCTGTGCCTCTGGCATCTGGGAAAACAGGCTCCACAGGTGCTTACGTTGCATGTGGAGGCATATAAAGTATAGCTGTAAAGTTGTAAATGCGTGGATTTGTAAACATACTTATTTTTTTAAAGTTTATAGAAAATTTGCTCTACCAAATCCGAAAGCATCTTAAGGGTAATTTCAAGACGAATATTTTAGTGCCCCCCGTAGGCCAGTCTTTGTAATTTTCATAATTCCTGTTTGGTGTCACAATAAATAGGTGAGCTAGTGAGATGTCATCAGTACCGTCTGTATGACTCTCCAGATGCAAATTTCTCTCAGGAATACAGAACGACTGCAGTGAGAGGGAAGACGAGTCTTGTTTTGAAAGAGGACTCCTGTGCGTTTCACGATGCCTGGCTATCACAGTGTCACCTAGTTAATCTTGTGTTCAACACAGCATGTCACAGATCACACGATGCCTCAGACACACACACACACACACACACACACACAGACACACAGAGTGTATTAAATGTGACCACTCCCAACACAATGAAACTGTGCAGGCAATCCACACCACTGAAGAGCGAATGTCTTACTCATGTAATTTATGACTGTCTGACCACACAGTCGCATAGTTTTATACTACTGTTCAGCCAAGAGTAGTTCAAGAGCCTCACCTGAGATGAACTCAAGTTGAATGGAACAGACTGTGTCTTGCCTCATTGTAAAATTCCCAAATTTTATTAAATGGAAGACAACTATAAAATGTACAGAGTAAACCACACCCTTGAATGCTTCAGGGACTTTGAGTGGCTTAATTCTAGTTTCAATATGAGTTAAGCTCAATTGACAGCAGTTGTCAAATGTTGATTACCACAGTAAATAAATAAATAAATAATAATAATAAAAGAAATCTTGTCTCTTGTTCTCTCCAATTTTGGAGATTTAAAAGCAGAAAATTGAAACTTACATTGTTCTTTAAAGACATTTGATTATTTGAGCTGTAAAGTTCTCATCATTTTTACATTGGTTTTAGTGTACACAGAAAAGGTTAGGAAGCAATTTTTACAATTGCCTATACTGTTTAAAATTTTTGCAGGCAAAAAAGGCCATTGTCTTTTGTTCATAGTGTAGCAATTAATGAAGCAGAGCTCACACAGAAGTCACTTTTAAAAAATCAGCTTTCTGTTGGTCAATGTGGTGAATCGCCAACTTGAACCTGTTGCAAAGTCTATGTGCAGAAATCTTTTGCCATTAAAAAATTCGGAGTCACATGAATTCCTATTCAAAAAATAAGACCGTAACAGACCTATAATGTGATGGTAGCTTCTTCCAGCATGTATCGCCGGCAGTTTGATTGACAGGTGATCTGACCAATCAAAACCCCGAATCTGCCATTTTGTCCAACAAAGCAGTCAGGGGAGTTAGTAGATTAATGTTGGTGAACTTGAACTTGAAAAATTGTGTGTACTCACGTCTTTCTGCGCTTGAAATGTTCATTCATGTTCATTTGATGCTATAAATGAACTAGTATGAAGAGATGATCGGTTCACGAGCCGCTTGAAGGAGCTACAGCGATCTGAGAACATGATGTGTGGCGTGAGAGTGCATGACTTGTCGGACATAGCAACAGTAACTAAAGGGGGCGGGTCTTTGCGAATCAATTGGCCTCTGGGTTACGTGCTTCCTGAAGAGAGAGGTGACGCAATATTATTTCAAATATTCGATTAAAAATTGGGTCATAAATACTTGAGCAGACAGATAAAGGCGGTAAAAACTTGACTACGTAAAAACTCCCTCTAACTTGATTATAACCTCGCATGTAAATGTACTCACTGAACTATCTGAGGCCACACGAGCATTAATAGCCCATTAGGACGGGTCGCTCAGGGTGAACAGTCATGTAGGAACAACGTTGATCACAGCCATTGTGTGTTGTCATGGTGGGACGGCAGGAGTGGAAACCTAGTACCAGAGACCTCACCTGATCTGAGCTGGTCTGATCCGTTCCCTGCTTGCTGAGGCCGTGACTGTGCTATTGAGAGAGTGCTGAACACTGACCTTAATTGCTTGACGGACAGCTCAGATAAACTCATATCAAACATGCCCGCTGAAACCGTAGACGCTGTGTAATTAGTGAACTCCAGGGAAACAGATAAGGCTGCAAATCAAAAAAGGAAGGGGCCTGTGCATGCTAGTTATTCATTTATAAGGGCGCTGAAAAGAATTACACGTACTTCAGCGTGCTCGACTCCTGATATTCAAATGTACGACTTCGGAGACTAATCAAAGTGTGTTTGTTTTTCTTTTTCCTATAATTCGTACACATCTAGAGGTGCACGACTCAAGTATGTCACTTGCTTTTCCTGGCCAGTTATTCGGGTGGTGCAACTACCCGGGGAGCGGGCCAACCCTGTCATTTAGCAGAAAGTTTATCCTGTGGTGGGATAGAGAAACTGTGGGGATAAAGGCAGCAGACCTATCCCATGACTAGGCTGGCGGAGGGGGGTGGAAAGCCTACCCCACAGCTGGGACAGGCCAGGTAAGGATCACTTACAAGCTGCAGGGTTGGGAGCATCATTGTGGCACCAAACTGCCCACAGTATTTACAGCCCCCCATACACACTTCAACAGTCTCAGGTTCAGCCTGCTGTGATGGAGCAGATAATATGCCTCCAGAGGAACCATCTGGAAAACCGAGCCACCTCTCTGCTGTTGCCGCCCTAACGTAAATTCTCATGCACCTGTCTGTGCGACAGACGCCGTTCTCACTTTCTCTCAATGTTTTTTAGCTATTTTCAATAATGGGGTAAGCTGTGACAATGTAACCTTCCAACAAACAGCGTATTAGAGGTTTCTTTTCAGCAAAGAAAAAAAACACACTCAAAACATTTACTGAAACAACAAAAATATAAATTACAAAAATGTTATACCATTATTTGTCCAATAACAAATTACTAAACTGAACTGAAATGTATAATATAAACACATATCCAAGTGATATAATTTTTTTGCCTATTTAAAAAAAAACAAAATATATATATATATATAAATGATCCCATTTAACAAGTTCCCCAAGTTACAACTAGCCCAGTCTCTCCTAAATAGTGAAACATTTGTACTGACCAAACAGTTTAGCTATAATATATAAACAGTGCAAAATAAATTCTCTGTCATGTTAATGCTCACTCAACAACAAAAACACACACACACAAAAAAACACAAACCCTTTTGTTGATAGCCACATGTACAAAACAAGTGTGTGTTATTGGCTTTTGCTGATCATATCTCAGCAGACCAGCTTGGTTTGTGTAGAAATGTCAATCTCTCATCATCGTGCTATATGGACACAGCAGGTGTCAGTGATGATAGTTTCACTGTGACAGCTCTGTCTAAAGGGTCCAGAGCTTAGACATCATAATTATAGGCATTGAGACACACACAGAGTCAGCCTATACCTTTCATGCTCATGTCTCAATACAGAAATTACCTAATTATCTTATTCCGCCATTGATGTGTGAATGTATTAATGAAACACAAAGCAGTTCAACGTACATGAGTGTCTTTTAATATCTGTTATGATGGAATGAACTACTCAACCGTTGAAGCATTGCAAATAATGTAATTGAATCAACAATAACAGTACAATAAAAAAGTAGGGACTGTATGTAATGGATAATACAATAAAGTATTATATACTATAAAATATTATTATTGTAAAAGTACAATATATTTCATGTTTATTGCAAAATATTTTAATATATACAATTGACCCTTCTCAAAGACCCGCCCCCTTTAGTTACTGTTGCTATGTACGACAAGTTATGCGCTCTCATGCCACACACCATGTTCTCACACAGAGGACACAGACAATGTGTCGACAGACAAGAAAGAGCAGGTTACTTTTGATATGAAACAGTTTCATATTTAAAATATTGTAATTTTTTAAAGAAATTTATGCAATAAATAGCGTATAGTGTCTCTTTAATGTGCCGTGACAGATCGCTGTAGCTCCTTCTAGCGGCTCGTGAACCGATCATCTCTTCATACTAGTTCATTTATAGCATCAAATAAACATGAATGAACATCAGAAGGAATGTTGTTTCAAGCGAGGAAAGACATTTTCAAGTTCAAGTTCTTTGTCGGACAAAATGGTGGATTCGTCAGATCGCCTGTCAATCAAATTGAAGGGGAAATGTCAATTTTACAATACAAACACTTGGGGTTGAAAGTGTTGAAAATATTTTTGTCTCTCACCAAGGCTGCATTTATTTGATAACTTTATTTGATTAAAAAATATAGTGAAAACAGTAATTTTACAAAATGTTAATACAATTTAAAATAACTGTTTTCTATTTGAATATATTACATTGTAACCCTGTGATCATTCTAATATGCTGATTTACTGCTCAAGAGACATTTTTTTTTATTATTTGCAATGTTGAAAATAGTTTTGCTGCTTGAGCTTTTCAGTTGAAACTGTCATATTTTTTTCAGGATTCTTTGATGCACAGAAAGTTTAAAAGAGCAGCATTTATTTGAAATAGATATTTTTTTTTAACAATGTAACATTTTTTACACTACTTTTGATCAATTTAATGCACCCTTGCTCAATAAAAGTATTATTTCTTGTAAAAAAATCATACTTTAAAACGTTTGAACAGTGGTGTATAATATTATTATTATACGCATTATAGTATTATATGATTACATCATTTTTAGTGTGCTTTATGTGTGCAGTCATACTGTTTATAGAAGTGTTGGAGAATCCACTTTCATAGGTTGTGTAACTCTCTCAGAAAATATATATTTAAAAAAAAAGAAGGTTGAAATCACATTGACTTATAGCTTCTACAGACATATTTGTGACCCAGGACTACAAAACCAGTCATAAGGGTCAGTTCTATGAATAAATAAGCTTTCCATTGATATTCAGGTTTGTTAGGATAGGACGATATTTGGCCGAGATACAATTACTTGAATATCTGGAATCTGAGGGAGCAGATTACTTATTACTTACAGAAATATTTTTTATAATATATAATATAATATAATATATATAATTTTTTTCATGGAACATGATCTTTACTTAATATCGTAATGATTTTTGGCATAAAATAACATAATATTGACTCATATTATGTATCGTTGGCTACTGTTACAAATATACCCATGAGACTTATGACTGGTTTCGTGGTCCAGGGTCACATTTATCCTCACTTAATCTTAGAGCTTACCAGTTTACACATTATCGCTAAAAATACATTCCTCCTTGGAGAAAATAAATGGGATTTTTGCTTCCTGGAACCATTATTGAGGAACTTAAGTCTCAAGGTATGTAATATGAAAGCAAGACTTTCCTCTCTGTGCACATGACTCCATGTGAGCTCGTTCGTGTCCGTCAGCATGTGTGACACGGGGAGGGTACGGTTTTACCTTGTAAATGAGAGTGTGTGTAATTCTTGTATCTGTGGGTGTGGGCGGTTTGTAACTTAACCTCGTGCTCCTCCTAATCACTAGCTGTCCATCACACCGGCCTGGAAGTGCTTTCCGTCCTCATGCTCATCAGAGTCCTCAAGCACACTTTCATCCTGGATCAGGTGACCTCAGAGAGTGGAGCCAGCAGGATGGATGTGGTTTATGCAGGTATGGGACATGAATGTCGTAGTGATGTCGACGCACGTCTCACCTCTCCCCTCATGGCGACTGTCCTTTCTGTTACAGACACATGCTTCCTTTTCTATTGGTTTTAACCATTTGTTCAGGGTTTGCAGCACTTGTCGCCTCTGGGAACTATAATGTCATGCCAACGTTTGAAAGAACTTGGGAGAGAGAACATCAGATACACTCTTTTTTAGTGTGACATCTTCTTCATCACCTGCTGTCTGTTAGTGATATCCGATAAGTCATAAACACAAAATGAAAATTGTCATTATTTACTCCGACTCATGTCAATGGGGTCCAAAACTAACCAATGAAGTGGTTGGCAAATGAAAGTTTGTGAACCACTTTGTGCCAAACTTGCTTTGTGTCCAATTATAATATCTGCTGTGAGATTATAAAAGGGACACAATTTCATGGCTTTAGAAACTGTAATTAAATGCATTATGTAGACACCAACTGGCTCTCTCACAAAATGTATTGCGGTTTGACGTCAACTCGTTTGAGGGGATGAAATCAATGTAAAAAAAATCTTTGTTTTTCTCATTAGAAGTTGATTGTGGAGTTAATTGATTTTGAAACTGTGAAAAGATGCTGGTTTAACAGCCTTCCTCGTTGATCCTGATAACAGTGTGGCCCGATACCTAACGAGGTGCTGCATTAATTGTCACCCTCTGTTGACGTATTCATTTGGAGTTTAACTGGGAGATTAATGTATTGATTGAATGAGCGAAGCAGCCTGGGAATGGAGCTGAGCTGGTGTTCTCAGTCTCTGCTCTGATGGACTTCAGTGATGAGAGCGTCCCCAGTGCTGACACTGAGGCTGCTGGGACTGTCAAATTGCACGAGGGAGGTCTGTTCCGAATCTGACTGCTAATAAAGCTCTCTCATTCAAAAGTCATCGGCTGTCGTTGGAATTCTTGGCTGCTTTTCTTATGTGGAAGGCTGTGCTTCTCTTTTCTGCCAGGGTTGGGGGGGCGTTGGACGAGGTGGGGGAGAGTTGTAAACCGTGAGCAATAGGGGGTCGATCTCCCCAATAGATGTCACAGATTTTAACGAGCAGTTTCAGCCCATCTCAAAAGACACGGAGCACAGCGGGGTGAACAAAGATGGTCTTTGTCTGGGTGTATGGATGGGTGGGTGGGTGAGATATGTGTGTGTGTGTGTGTGTGTGCACACTTAAGGGAAAGTGGAGGGGTGTGTGTTCCATGACAGTTCCCTTCCAGGGGCTCTTAACAGTGGGGTATCTTGGATTTTTGGATCGAGAAGGGTCACGACAACACATATAAGGTTACTTACTTTGCTGTAAGTTTACTGTATGTTTACTAGGCCATATCTGGATGCCTGCATCTGAAGGCCTTCATGCATGTTCTCAGCCAATCAGCCACATCGTGTCATGGGTTACCTATTCATAAAAACTCTCATTAGGTCATCACGACACTGCAAAAGCAAGCAAACAAACAAGTGAATTAGCAAATTAAACAAAACGTTGGACATGTTTGACATTTAATTGCTTATCACTGTTTATGCTGTTTATATTCAGGTTGAAAGAGACCAATTAAAGAACACAAACACAACCTTTATGGTGCACTTGAAGCTTGTTGAAAAAACTTACATTCAATTCAACTTTTTACTCAAATTGATATAATTTGTAATGAAAAATAGAAACTTTTACTTTTACTAGCGGTCTCAAATTTGCGAACACCTCTATTTGTGCCTTTTAAAATGTCACTTAAAGGCACAGTATGTAAGTTTCACTAGAGGTCACTTATTCAAAACACAACAAAAGTGTAGCTCGATGATGCCACGAATGAGCATGAATCATGGGAGTTTCACCTATATGTTTGACTACTTAAATTCACATTATTTTATCTCATTCTAATTAAAATAGGTGTACACAGGTCACTTTATTTGACAAATTAAAACTGTGAGGTAACGCAGCGCTGTTTTACTTGGTTTGCTCAGTGGCTGCTATGAGACACTTGTTGCAAATTGCAGTTAGCTAGATCGATATTAGAATATCATTAATGAAAGCTGGATGACTTGTGTTGCTAAATGGTATGCAGTTAATAGTAAAATATATTGTATGGTAGAGAAAATGCTATATTATGGATACTACAGATAAAGCTCTTTCTGGTTTTGATATAGCCACTTGACAAAATAGTGTTGTCTCTGAGGCATGGTACAAACATGTTACTCATGGTAAATCAAGAAAATGAGAGATTCAAACAATAAGACATAACCGTGTTAAGCTATATAATAATTACACGTTTTTTGTAGATGAAGGTATCCATACAGTTGCTCACCTACAAAATAAAACATATTATACATTAAAGCATCTTTGGTGTTTCCATGGTTTTTACAGAAGTAAAACTGGAAAACGAGGGTAACCTGGATATGACGTCATTGACAGGCGGCGCAATGACACGGGCCATTACACTGGTTAAAATTGCGAATTTCTCTGGATTTTATTGTGCGTTTGATTTAAACGTTGGAAACATTTGGGATAATGTAAGTACACAATTGAACAAAATATATAACATTGTTCTAGTGGTTTTTGGATTTTAACGTAAAAAATCTTACATGTTGTGCCTTTAAGGCAGCAGAAGTAATACAATCAGGCTTTGCCCATATCCCTCGAGTACAGGATGGGAACGGACATGTTTTCATTATTTATTTTCTGTAGCGTTCTTTAGATCCCATATGCAAGCATATGCGGAATGCATATAGACAAGGTTTTTACTTTAATAGCTGTATTTTGTGAACACAGTTTTTAACAGCTCTATAGAAGCTAGAATAATACGGACCTCTGTTCATTCTGTAGAAGAACGGGGTGGTTAATACTGTGGCTGAACAGAAGTATATGTGTATTTCATTCATTCAAGAGCCCTATCAGACCAAAGATATGAACCTCATGATCAATGAGTGGATACTGAACATACAGCCCAAGGTTTAGCCCGATCAATGGCCGTGCATTTGCCTGCATGGAGGACAGTCTGAGAGAAAGGGAGGCTGAAAGTGTGTGCATGTGTGTGTGGGCTTTGAGACTTACAAGCAAAAGAAATGCTTTACTGATTTAAGTGCTCTGATTGGGCCTTGGGCAGACAATCTTTTGTTTTGGGAGGATGTGGAGGTTGGATTCAGTGCCCTCCTTTATCTAATGGCCCAGGTTGGGATAAAATGGCCTTTGCATAGAACAAAAGGTCTACCAATAAAAATTAAACAATGAAGGGAGACAAGCACAAGCGAGGTCAGTGAGCAGAGCAGTAGAGGACTAAGTATTTTCTACTCTCCTGCCTATTTATCAAATATATTATCAACATTCGTTTTACAGTGCCATAAGTGAGAAAAGATGGAATGTACATTGCTTTGTAGTAAACCATAAAGAGAAATATTCAGGGTTATAAATTTGAAATTTGTGCAGAGGAATGACAACAGTTAGCAAACTTTTCATTGAGTCTCTTCAAAGGTTTACAGAAAGGGCTCTAATATACTGTAGTATTTTTTATTGAACAGGAAAAGTTGTCAAGCAAATGCCTTTCATGTTAGGGCATATATCTTTGCAAATCCTGGTTTAATATGTAAAATGTATGCACATATGCCATTTGTAAGTTGCCATCTTCCTCAGACTTTCCAGCAAAAATCAGATTTTTTGCATATTCAGATGGGTTTTTTAAAGTCTAGACAGTAAAAAAAAAAAAAAAAAAATTCAAATCTTATTCACACCACATTTTTTAGGTGACTTGAAATGTGATTCCAATCAGATTTTTACAGATGCTCTGGCTGTTCAAATCAGATTTCAAACTGTCTCATCTGTCTTCTCTAAAATGACACACAATGACAACATCAAAACCGGTGACGCAAATGCCATTAAGTATTCATACATTCTTCATACTGTACATATATAACAGTCTCCTCCCTCGTTGAGTTTTTCTTGTGCGACAGAGGAGTTCTGCACTGTGACTCGAAAGGGCACTTATTTGGAGAGTGAGATGACGCACCTCTATTTTTCCTTTATGTCGTTATCAAAGTAACCCATACAGATAGGTTTGCTGATTTGCCTGCACTCTGAACATACATAAAGTGTGTTAACTGTGGCTCTGATGTCCAGTTGGTGACACTAGGGGGGCAGAAAATACAGAGGGCATTACTCACATGACATATTTATCATTCCAGTTTTGGTCACACTTTCCCAATAGTTCTAAAATGGTTTGATAAGAGGATGCAATGCTCACAATCAATCAATCAACATTTATATTTTTATATCACATTTAAAAACATCAGAAGTTGACCAAACTGCTTTACACTTCCAAAATTACAAAACGGCAATACACATACATAAGCAATAAGTAGGAGAGGCTATGCTGTATCATGAATCATCTGAGATTCTTGGACATTTAAAAGGAAACTATGAGACGATCTTAAAGGTCTAGGAGCATAGTGATGCTGTATAAATTCTGGAGCAATTTTCAGATTAATGCTTGGTCAAGGAGTCCAATATAAACATTTTTCCACCATCATGATGACCAGAACAGGTCAAGGGATTGTTCACCCAAAAATGAAAATTCTGTCACCATTTACTCCACTTTCAAGTTGTTCCAAACCTGTATAAATTTCTTTGGAAGGTATTTAATTTATTTTAAGCAATGATGAATAGCTTTTTCAATCGAAAATGATTCCGCAACTGTTAACTGTACTCAGGACACACACTGAAGTAAATTTCAAAAATAATTACAACAAAAATGATTTTGGAGTAGAAAGACAATATTTTACTTGTAAAACATATTCCAGTAATCTATTTCATTTAAAACTTTGAAAAATTATTTTTTACAGAGCAGGAAAACGGCGCTGGTGGAACAGCTTTAGTGATGTGGTGACTCACGATTGGACACTTATTAGTTGCTAAAGGTAAATCAGGAATGGCTAGGCAACTAACTCTAGCTAATATTTGGTTGAAGTTACATGTCGATATTAAACTAACAGATATAGTGAACTGGAGAAATGCCTGAAAATCTCACTCCAATGTTTGTTTACCAATAAACAAGTAAACACTGATGTATTTGTTTGTACATTCTAATCCTGATACCAAACCACGGTGGAAAAGGAAACTGTGTCAACATGTTAAGATTCAGCAACAGTAACTATTGACTAGATAGTGGAATTATTTTTATATTTATGTATGTATGTGTGTGTGTGTGTGTGTGTGTGTGTTAGAGAGAGAGAGAGTTTAAAACATTAATTGTGATGTGACCCTGCATCAAGAAGTTTCTCTCGCTGAATTCTGTGATGTGTTACATTGCACATACGGGAATGTGCTCTACTCTCACGCTGTATGTTGAAGTGCTTGTAATGCCATAGATATGCAAAGACCGTGAATGCAAATGAACCCCCTGCACCTGTACCTTCCAATTACCTCCTAAGAATTGCATTAAGCCTCTGGATCCAAGGCTCACTGGAATAACAGAATAACAGATGAGATGGCAAAATTACTAACGTGCCTGGCAGGAAATTGGAAAATGGGAAATCTGTCTGGTGAAAGTATTCAATTACTGCGCTCCTTTTCCACACGTTCGGCCACATTTCTGAAACATGGTAATTTCCGCTTTTCTCACCGCCTCTTGTGCTGAGAACAGAGCCAACACCAATCACAGATTATTATTACACAGATATGAATACGACGCACTCAAGTTCATGGCTGTACTCTTAAAGATTTTCCCTCATCTCTTTTCCTGGCTCTGCTGTTATGCTTTAGAATGATGATGAGTTTAAGATAAAGAAGGGTGGAATTTGGCAGCATAAAGGACGACATCAGGCTCGCCCGCACCTTTAAAGTCAAATAAGAAATCTTTTATCTAATCACACACTTAGGCTCAGCACAAGGGCACATAAACAGACACCCTCCGTCTACCCTTCCAAGTCAGTTCTGCTGTACCCGATTCCCTCTTTTCAGCTGGGAGATGCTATGTGTCTAATTCCAAGTTGTTATTGATGCTGGCTGCTCCCCTCGATAAGAGCAGGCGGAAAAATCAATCACTCCCATTAGACGCTGAGAGAGTGACAAGAGGGCAAACCCTGGCAAGGGCCCCCACACACCCCCTCACTGCATTTGCCTCTGTGCGCTCAGCTATTTTACTGTATCTTTCATTTAAACGGTTAGTTCAACCAAAAATGAAATTTCTGTCATTATTTTTCATCCCCTTGTCGTTCCACAACCGTAAGACCTTCGTTCATCTTCAGAACACAAATTAAGATATTTTTGGTGATCCGAGAGGGGTTTTTTTTATCCCCCATAGAAATCAACATGAGTACCACATTCAAGGTCCACAAAGGTACTAAAGACATCATTAAAATAGTCAACGTGACTACTAGAGATGCACCGAATGTTCGGCAACCAAATAAGTAAAAAGGCCGAATAAATTTTGCCGAAAAATTACGTTTTTAATGACGCGATCAAATAGTAACCCGCGTAGAGTGTGAGGCGCACGCTTTATGTAGCAAACATATCAGCTGTGTGGAAGCACTTTAAAGTGTCAGAGAAAGAGGCAAAAACGGCCGTTTGCAGACACTGTTCTGCTGAATTGTCCAGAGGGGGTGCATCTGCAAAAACATACAGCACTTCAAGTTTAATTTATCACTTAAAATCAAGACACCCCGAACATCATGCAGAGTGCGAGAAAGACACGGCGGCGGCTACGGCAACAGCAGCAGCGAAAAGGAAAGTAGCTCCCCCCAGGAGGAACCGACTTTCATGTGAGAAAGCAGAGAAGCTACTTTTCATAAAGAAGAACCTGCCACTTTTCCTGAAAAAGTAGGCTTGTTCAGTGTCCAGTGTTAAATAAATATTTTGAAATTATATTTTTGTTATTTGATTTATTTCTCTGAAAAGCAACACAAAATAGTAAAAAGCAAATTTTTACTATTTAATTATTGTAATGGTGAAAAAATTGGCAAAATAAATTGAAAAAATGCGAAACACCGCGTTCGGTATTCGGCCTTTGGCCTTCGGCAAAGCATTTCATTATTATTTGGAGAGAATAAGAATTTCAAGAATTTCATTTCGGTGCATCCCTAGTGACTACAGTATTCTCGTCGCTTCATAACATTAAGTGTGAATCACTGTAGTCGCGTTGACCACTTTAACAATGTCTTTACTACCTTTCTGGACCTTGAATTATATATATATATATATATATATATATATAAAAAACATCTTAATTTATGGTCATAAGATGAATGAAGGTCTTACGGTTTTGGAACGACATGAGGGTGAGTAATTAATGACAGAAATTTCATTTTTGGGTGAACTAACCGTTTAAATGAAAGATACAGTAAAATAGCTAAGCGCACAGAGGCAAATGCAGTGTTTGTCGGTCACGTCTTTCCCCATTTTGTACCATTCTCACTTTTAAAAGCTCTGCTTTCTGTGCTGTGCTTGTGTGTGTGTGTGTGTGTGTGTGGATGAATGTTTCATGTGTTATGTTGATTTATGAATTAATAATAATAATAAACAAAATTAAATTAATACAAAATATAAATAATAATAATAATAAATAATAATAATTGCAACAAATAAAATAAAAAATAACAAAAATAATTAATAATAAAATTATAAATTGCAATTAAAAAAGATAATAAATAATAATTGCAAATAATGATTTGTACTTTCAATTGTACATGTGTGTTGTTTCATAAAGAGTTTATGAAACCTATATCGTTTCAGATGTCATAATATTTAATGATAAATCATGAAAAGTAGACACACACTCTCACCTGATGGATTTTCTGCACAATTTGCTCAATCAACACAAAGGTTAATAAAGTTAAAGTTCTCCATTCACCCAAAACTCCCAGCTCCTGTTCATAAGAGAGGGTCGTGATCTGTGCCATAATGGGAATGATCACCACCCACTGCTGCGAGTTTAGGACAGATGAACCGTCTACCGCGCTTATTTTGATTTCATTATAGGCAACAGCCATCGTCGATAAACAGTTTGCAGGAAACAAAGACACCTGGATCCATGATGTACTGTAATCACGCTGCACCACAAGCACTAATAAGCATTTGGATGTTTGTTCTTTAAAGTAGACACTGATTGTCCAATAAACGGGATTGCGAATCTAAGGTTTTATAATGATGCATTTAAAAAGTGTAAAACAATTGATTGCAAAATTCAAAAAGTTTTATAAGCACGCGCGCTATTTACAGCCTGAAGTCCAAGAGCAAAAAGTCTCAACAGAGGAAGTAATGACATTCTAAAACCTCTAAGAAAATCGTGAACTGATCCGTAAAGGCACACCTGAAGTCAATAATGAGCGAGGGAAACAGGACAAAAGAATAAAAGAATGAAACTGTGATTCATCAAAACAATTTTAGCAAATAAATAACGGAGCAATCTTCGAGCTAATGGAGCCCTTTCACAGTCGAATAACTCAGCACACACACTCCATTAACTAAACTCAATACCAAGATCATTATTATCTGATAGACATACAAAAGAAGCACCCCATAGCCGAGCCTTTCGGTCCACATGGCGATTAATTACTTTAATTCACTCTAATGGTAAATAACAATATATGTGAGTGTATGTCCTGCAGAGGCAGACTCACAATAAAGCAGCATCTCTAAATTGTCTCCATGGTCATCTCTGCACAAATTGATTATCTTATCTGCATTCGCTTGCTTTACAAGATAAATTATTTTCCTATTAGTCCCAGTATACATTTAAATCTTATGTGGGGTTTCTCTCCTGAAAAAACAAAGGCTCAAAATTGGGTCTACTTTCCTTGCAAACGCCACTAAAACACGACTTTGTGCATATATGTGTGTATAAGTAACATGATCCTCGTGTTTGGTTCAGCATCACTTTCAATGACCCCATTAGAGTTGCTTACAGAGCTGCTTTCTAACTGAATTGAACTCATTTCATATTTGATGATCTTTATACAGTTATTGAACGGAACTCAATCTACACTGAACTGGCCTCGTCTGAGCAATGACACTATTTTCTTTTTAGAGCTGCTTTACAGCAGAATTGAACTCTGTATCAGTGAATCATAATTTTCCTGTTTAAGAGGCTTTGGAACAATATTGTATCAAGCACTATGTGAAAAAAAGGTAACTTGACTTGACTTGACTAGAGCGACGCAGAAAGAGTTTAAACACTTGGCAGCCATCCCTCTTTCTTATTCTCTTTCCATCTCTGTATTTCCCCCATACTGTTTTTTGATCCTGAGCTTGGGGGTAAATCCTGCTTAGCATTGCCATTCAGTCCTGCACATGAAATCCATTTCTTGGCTCTCCACTCTCTTAAAGGGTGAATCTGTTCTAAAAAGTGCTTAAGTATTGCTTTTCTCTCCTCTCAATCATATACCTGCTGTCAGTGCAACTACACCTTTAGTTCTGAGGCTTTTTACCAAGGCACGAGCCCTAGTAAAATATTACTCACAAATCCTTATTTGACAATGGAGATGGCCATAAATCGACCTGAGAATCATTTCCTCTGATAATATTTCAGCAATAACATCATGTGTTTTCTATCAGATGCTTAGAATCAGCACTAGCGATGCCAGAATGTGAATGAATCAAACTTTTGAACTAATTGGTTGTCAAAAAGATCTCTAACTGTTCTCAATTCAGTTTGATTCATTCAAATAGTTTGCTTATGCAGTGACTTGTTTGCAGCGGTATCTCACACCAAAGTAACAGGATATTTTAAAAGAAAGGGGAAAAAAGAGCGCTGGATGAGCACTTCTGTCTTTTATCACTTTTTAGAGATGAAGCAGCTCTTTATTGCTCATGCAGACTGTGAATAACTCTGTAGAGCAGATATAGACAATTTATATCCACACACTCATAATCAAATAAATAATGAGTATTAAAGTAAAAATCTTTGAAAGGGTAGAAACACCCCTGCTTCACTCTAATTACTCTGAAATTAAAATTAAAATCAAGGTCTGTGTGTAAACTCTGTAAAACACAAATGAAATCACAAGGATCTTGTTTCTTAAATGTATCATAAATGAAATATATTCTGTTTGTTTCTGTTCTTTATATTAGTGTTGCTTTCATGAAGCATGCAGCACTGACCTTAATCACATCATTCTCTTTCAATTGAGGACTGTACAGTATCCCTCCATAAGAAGTCAGTTATGGAACAATACTGCCATCTTTTGGAAATCTGTCTCAATCTCCACTATTTTGATACTGTACTTTAGCTAGTAACTGGATTTAAGTTAAAAAATAACTGTTACAGTAAAGTGAAAATTAAGTAAAAAAAAAGACTGACTAAGAGCTCTCTAATGTTTTATTGGTAACTGTGAATGTTCAATATGATGAAAATGTTTTTCCTTTAAGTGCATTGTGTGATTAATTAGACTTTAAATTGGTTTTAGGAATATAGCCTGCTTTTGCAGGCTTGAAACATTTTGAGTATAAATAACACAGAGAAACAGCATAGAGACAGTTGAGAAAGACTGTTAAAAAATGTAGGGTCATAGTAAGCTAAAAAAAAAAAGATCAATGGTTCAGCGTGTAGGTGCTTTTCTTGATAATACAATCCAAAACCAAAATGGAAAATAAATTCTACATTCATTTAGGTGAGTTTAACACAATAAAGCCAGTGTTTGAAACTACAAAAAAAACTGTACAACTGTATAAAATAACTGGAAATTAATGTTTTTTCACCCTACACTGAGTTCTGGTTTAACATCTTTTCAAACCCTGGGTTAAAGAGACTTTTAGCTCTCGGTGAAGTAACAGTTGGTTCCACCTTTAACCTTGGGTTATGAAAGCTGTGGTCCAGGGCTAGCGCTGCTTTTGCAACACTAACCTTGAACTGCAGTGCCGAAGGAATGGCAGTGCTGTAACAGTATTTCAGTGAGTTGTTTAGCAACAGACAACCAATCAAAATCTGAGTACTTACCTCATTAAATATTCATGTGAGTTGCAGAGTATAGTTGCAGAAACATTCACATAGTTGTCTTTGTGGTTGTTTGGATTCAACGTCTGAGGGGAAAAACGAGAAATGTACAATGACGACAAAATGTGTTTAAAGAGGTGATGAGGTGACTGCACTATCCACAAATAATTACTAGCCCATGGTATAGCATAGTGACTCGCAATCATGGTCCTGTATTTCTCCAACACACAATTTTGGATGTCTCCATTATTATTCCTGTAAAATTTGCCTAAAAAGGCATACCCAAAGTAAAGTGCATGCTGTTCTTGAGCCATTTGCAGTATAGGCATGATTTTGGTCTCTTGTGAAAGGTATGTGGAGCGCGGTGGAACACTAACGGGTTAACTCAGAGACCCATCTGAAATGGGTCTGTCAGTTAAGGGAAACAAAAAATGTGGCATTGTGGGATAACTCCAGAACAAGGCTCGGGGAAACACTAGTATAGAAGCAGTGAAACATGGAGCAAGACATTTCAGTTTGATGGTGGAAATGTCATATTAATGAATTATAATTTGAATATGCAATTGACTATGAATGAGATGAAACTAGATTTATGGACATGATTTATTATCAAACAATTAAAAATAAAGCACATTTCCATCACACACACACACAATCAAAACCAAAATCCTAATTATGATATAAAAAGTCATAATTATGACCTAAAAAGTCAAAATTATGACCTAAAAAGTAGAATTTGAGACAGAAAGTCACAATTATGGCAATAATTTGTGCCATATGGTAGAAATAGATATCCTAGTAACTTACTGTAGTACTATTATGCTTGATTCTGTCTAACCACCTGTTTATTGGGCAAAGACATGTACTCAGTTATTTAACAATGCGCAACAAAACATGTCATGCACATTGTAATATATTTTGCCATAAATTCCTAGAGCTATAAATAGACATTTCACGAGACAGCCTCTCTGGCTGAGCTCCACAGGTTAAGTTACCTGAGGGCACCGAGCAGTATGTGGCAGACTAGCATAGACGAAAATGTATTCTCAGTACATTATGGTTGACCTTTGGGGTGTAAAAACGACTACCTCACATCCTCCTTGAAAGCTTGTCATCGAGGTAGTTCACAATAGCAAGTTAAATTCAACATTATGAAAGGGGAATGCGTGATTTATAAACCCTACTAAAGCGAAGGATCTGTTTTTAATATTCATGAGTCAAGCCTTCGCCATTGGAAAAATGCCCGCGATAAATTCAGGACCTAATTAATATACATGAGCCAAGCTTAGCCATTGGAACATTTCGGAGCAACGTCAGCAGAACGTGATTAAAATTCAAAACCTAAACTCTGCGTCAACTGTAGGGTGTCGAACGTACCGCTTGAGGGTGCTGTGAGATACAGACAGGGCTAACGCTGTCACCGTGCGACCCCCGTCTGAGAGGAGGAGGAGGAGGAGGAGGAGGAGGAGGAGGGTCTTAAGCGAAAACAAGCAGAAAATCTGGCAAAGCAAGCGGCTAGCAATGGAGAGATATGAGTGAATGGTGAAAGGGGTGCAGTCACGGGAGCATGTTGATATGGACAGAGCCCAGCATGCGCGAAGTCTCTGTTAGTAATCTTTCAAAATTGACGCAAAGGGGGTGGACGCAACCCAAGAGCGGAAACAAAGGCGCTTTGGTTTGAACAAAATTCATCTGTAAAGAAGGGGGACAATTGGTGAGCAACAATTTCAGTTTTTAGAGGTTTCGTTTTAAACAGAAAGCGGAGTGACGCTACAGTTGTGTACGTTACTGAACTGATCGACCTGACGTGTGTTGCTCTGTTGCACTTCTGCAACATTGTTCAAAACGCTCAAGGGAATCCAGTTTATTATGCACGAAATGTCACTTGTCTTTTTAGTGTCCTACGTGTCTGATCACTGCCTATATCAGCTGCCCCATTACCTCGAGTTTCCCAAATTTACTGTAAAGTTTTTCTTTTCTTCCAGCCGAGACAGTTCAGTGCTCTTTCACATGGCCAGACATGTCCCATGTGATGGCTAATGTGTGGAACTAAAGCTAAAATAAACCCGGTATGGAGTAGGCCTATAACTCGTGTTTGGAAACTGTCACTGATTTTGTAACTGTTGTTTTTTTTTTTTTTTTTAAGTAAAAAGGCAGTATTTCTTTGAGATGCATGTAATACACATGTCGTTGATGTTGACTGATCACTAAACGTGAATCGTTCCAGCAGTAAAAGTACTCATTTTACTTTTTTTACATGTTCATTGACATGTACTATAAAACAATCAACTGTCTTCTGCAGAAGTGGTCTAATTTCATGTGTAATTTAACATAGATGTTTTTGGTCTAATTGTCTGCGCTGCCATTGGTCGTTTTCGTCCAGAATCACCTAGTAGTGGGTTAAAATGTGTTATTAAATATGTCAAGTAAAGGTAAATAATCCAGCAAGTAGCTGTAAATAACATTATTACAGCTGTTAGCATTCCCATTCATCACACTGATATGTTTTCATTCTGTTACTCTTATCACTACCACATTTAATAGAAAAGATTGTATCACTGAGGCAAAAATGATCAAGGAGACAGTGAACTGGTGGTCTTATAGATTTATTTGACAAGAATAAAAGTAAATGACTGGAACAGATGTACAGATGTAAAAATGCTGATGATGTGTTTTCGGGTCACCTTTGACCTCAATGTTTTTCAAAGTTTGGATATATGCATCTACAAAATATATGAATTTACTTGAATTCAATGCAGTGCATTAAATACAATGGATCCAAACACTTCAGTCACTTTGGGTGAAGGTGTCCGTTGAATGTATATGATTATTTTAATTTTATGCAAGATAAAAAGAGGTGGAATTTATGCTTATCTTTGCAAATCTCAACCGCTGTATTGTCGCCAAATGTAATCTATATTAATCCCTAGCTCTACTTTGCTAAATATGACTATAAAGCATGAAGATATATAGATCTTCATATAGATTATAAACAAAAACACGATTTTGTAAAGTTGCATTACAGCGTGTATTGTGAAAAAGCTGCTGTACTAATAAAAATTGACTTGTTTGATTCAGCGCTTAAGATTTAGCTAGCATTTCAGATGCGTTTCATTTTTTTTTATTGAAGAAGTCCCTCATCTGCATGCTAAATAAAGAGGTAGCGTTTTAACCAACTGTGATGAATGAAACACGTGCATACTTGTGTCCTTATTTTTTTGTTAATTTTCCGTCGCTCACGATTTTAGTTTTTGACTCATTCTGTTGAATTGTTGTTTTTCAGGTCCCTCAGTATGAGTCGAAATGGATGGAGAAAGAAAGCCAGTGAAGATGATGGGTGGGGGGGACGGGTAAGAGTCTCTTGTTCTTTGTTTATTATTGATATCAAAAAGGCAAGCAGCTGTTTTTAGTTTTTTTTATAGTTGAGTTGTCCTCTGACGTACTGTGTTGTTTTTCCTGGCTGCCACTGTAAACACTGTAAAGTATTATTTTTACTGTTATTTTAACTTTTTCTTTGATTTCCATATAACTATCAACTGCCTTTCTACCAGCCAAACATTCTCTCTCGTGAGTGAGTGAGTGAGTGTGTCAGTGTGTCAGTGTGTGTGTGTGGTAATACTGAAGTCTAGACAGAATTTCATTTGTATTACACCAGTGAGTAATCTCAATTTTCCTCACTGGTGACCAGCACCTCTGCTTTGCCACCCTAGTCCGAGCCCAGTGAGAGATTTGCTAGGCTTCAGCGTCCTGATGTTCCTCAGGCATTAGCCGAACCGCTCAAGGATAAATATCTCCAAGAGCTTCTGTCGTCACTACTAACATTACCATCACAACATGTCCCAATAATATGAAATCATAGAGTTTTGCCACCAAATTTGAGACCCAAAAGGGTGTATTTTCTTGATTTTTGTTTAGTGATTTAGAAATTTGCGTTCGTAATAGCAGATCCGGGATCTCATATTTGCTTGTGGAAGTGAATCTTACCAGTCCATGTACAGTTTGACAATTAATTTCTTGCAGGATTTGAAGTTTAATTAAACACAGAACTGTCATTGCCTCCATGCCTTGTGCATTTTCATGTCTCATGTTATATTAATTAGGTACAGGGTAATTTTCTGTCTGTACAGGTGGAGCGAGTGAGTATTGTGCAGTTTTTTGTCTGTGTGAGTCTGTTTATTGGTTCAGGCTCAACTCCTGAATCCCAGCGTTCCATCCGTTGCCATGGAGACAGAGAGTCGCCGTGCCAGCAGGGCAGACTTGCACCTCCAGTCTCATTTAATGTCTGAGGCGTAATCAAATGCTTGTCAGCCAGACGCTGCACGTTTTTCTTTGTGTGTGTGTGTCTATATTACAGACTGTTCATTTTTCCAGGGGTTAGAATTTGTCTTTACTGTTTAAATGTGTGTGATCATTGAGTGCTGTTTGGCTTATTGTTTGATCTTGTGTAAAAAAACACACATTAAGATTACAGTTGTGTTTGTTGAATTCTTACTCAGGGCGGTTACATGGCTGCAAAAATCTCTAAGCTTGAGGAGCAGTTTCAGAAGGATGCCCCGAGAGAGAAGCAGAAAGGTGGAACGTCCTCCTGTATCTTCAGCGATGTGGCCATCTACGTCAATGGATACACAGGTCAGACTTTCTCCCACATGTGCTGTGATAACAAATGTCAAAATGAAAACAAACTTTATTGTTGTTTATTATTATTATTATTATTATTGTTATGAATTATTTTGATTAAATGTGTCGTATTTATAATCATTATTAATAATTCTAATAACAGTCATTTATACACTCCCTTTTTATTTTTTAGAGCTGCTTTACAGCAGAATTGTATTCTTATTTTATTATTATTATTCATTATTTTCCTCTTCATCACTTTAAAGCAGCTTTGAAACAGTCCATATTGTATAAAGCAGTGGTTCTCAACAAGTTTGGCCATGGGACCTACATTTTCCCACGGTCATTAAGAGGCGACCCAAATTTGACCAAATTCCTCAAACAAACAAAAAAACATTACACACTCCGTGACCCACTCAAACCTCTTTTTCCCAACTGAGCACCATAGCTGCATGTGTCAGGAGTATGAGTGCTGCGCCACTGCTCTGGCATTGTGAGAATCTTGTATTGTGTGTTTTTTGTGTGCAGTTCCCTCTGCGGATGAGCTGCGCAGGCTGATGATGCTGCATGGCGGGCAGTTCCATCTCTATTACACTCACTCCAAAACCACACATATCATTGCCACCAACCTGCCAAACAGCAAAATACAAGAGCTCAGAGGAGAGAAAGTAGTGCGACCAGAGTGGATCACTGACAGGTGTGTGACTTCAGTGCACTTTTCAAGATGTAGAAACACAATGTTATACAAATACTGACATTTTTGTGTTTTGTGCAGTATAAAGGCAGGCCGCCAACTTTCATACATCCAGTATCAGCTCTATACAAAGCAGAAAGGCTTGACCTTTGCTGGTGTTTGTGCACAAGGAGACCAGGATCTGTCATTCAGCCATCGACCACCCAAACCCAGCCCAAGCCACCCCCAGTCAGACAGTATCAAGCCCAGCCACACTCAAACCCTCTCTAAAGAAGTTCTCAAATCCACTCAAGCTAACCAAACGGCTAACTTCACTGATCAAACCAATCACCAGTTGGATGTCAGACTGTGAGTATACTTTATACCAAGGATGAATATAGAATTTTAATTTCAGCCATCTATTTGTTATTATGGACAATGTTTTACACCCCTCATATAAAGAAACACATTTGGGTAATTATTTATATTTGACAATCATTCTTGTCCTCTCTCCTTTTGTCTGGCAGAAATGGTTCATATAGCATCATCTCTGAGGAGGATGTTGAGAGGCCTAGAGTTAATGGAATTCATGATGAAGATGATAACCCCTGTGCCCTTTTGCCAAGAGGCTCACAAGACACTCTGTTAACTAACGGTTATGAACACCCTGTGAATGGTGCCTTAAAGCCTCAGGACTCCGTTTCTTTTGCAGAACATCGCCCTCATGTTTTTGACACAGGGTCCCATCAGTCCTACCTCCCTCAGGCTGGATGCAGGGACAGGGAGGAGCCCAGCTGCTCATCTGCTGGATTAAAAGCAAATTCCCATCAGATGTCCTTGATGTCCACAGCCAGCCCTGCAAAGAAGCCTGATCCTCACAATATGCAAAAAGACCTCCATCCAGAACCAACATCTAATCCAGGAACTTCAGATGCCCCTCAGAAGGGTAATCTTCAAGATCAGACAAGAGTTCGACTAAATGGGAGTTATCACATGACCCATAACTCCTCCATTTTTGAAAACTCTAGTAACCAGTCAGGAAGGTCAACTGCGCAGGGAGCAGAGGCTGGAATAATATCAGAGTTCTTTTCTCATTCAAGGCTGCATCATATTTCTACATGGCGGAATGAGTTCTCAGAGTATGTGAACGCCCTGCAGAGCAGGCGGCGAGCAGCAGGAGGGGCTGTTTTCTCTGGAAAAGAGAAACTAAAGAAGCTCAAAGCTAATTGCAGTTCAGGTAACTTGTCTTTTGTGATTTATGTTTGTGCATTTTTTTATTGTTGAACATGTCTTTGTAATGCATACTTTCTGCATTTCTCATTTGTTTCTGTGTTTCTCTTTGGCCCAGGTTCCTTAATGGCTGCTCCTCAGGTACGTCAGTCCTGTATTCTTCATGTGGATATGGACTGCTTCTTTGTATCCGTTGGGATCAGACATCGACCAGATCTCATAGGTATGTTTCAGCCAATTAGAGCAGTGTTTCCCAACCTTTTTTGTGCCACGGCACACTTTTGATAAGTAAAAATTCCACAGTACACCACTATATAAAAACATAACAAAATTGCACAAACAAGCATTGCTTCAAATGGCATATTAAAAGTAGTACTCACATTTAATGTGAAACTCGAGATTAAGGCAGCTAGGAACACAGGAAGGTCATAGTAAGATGTTGTTGGTGATGATAAAACAACAAATTTACATATTGTCGCTGTCTGGCGGAAAATTCGTATTTAATGGAACACTGTCGTCGAAGTTGGTATTGTTTTTTTTTATAGCTATGGTCAGACACTTGCACGTGTCATTTATAATAACATTTTATGAAAATCAAGTTCAAATGGAGTTATGAGGTTTTTGACCAGGTAATGATATTTTGCTTGTCACTGAAACAGCCACATCTGAGGCAGTAAGTTCATACATGATATAATGTTTATTGTAGCTATATAGGCTCTCAAATTTCTTCTTGTTGAAATCTTGTGATAAGATGAAGTGCTATGTATGGACAGGATATTAAAAACGGTTTGCTTTAACTTGATGGCAAAGACTATACGACTATTCTCCTCTCTTCAAATACAAAAAAAGTTGGCCTTTATGGACATAGTGTTTCTTGAGTAAATAAAATTCTGTACTTAGGCAAACATGCACTGTTAACAAGCAGAGATCTCCAAACTGTGCACGGCACATTCTAAATGGAGGCAGTGTGGATTTGTGAGGTTTGACTGACAGTTCGAGGAGCCAATGGAGTTATGAGGTTTAATCGCAACCTCTTTTAAATGCTTTTATAAGTTAAATATTTGTAAAACCCACATATAGACATAAAGAATGACCAATAACCTAGTACTCATTTTATAAAACAAAGATGGAATATGGAAATACGAGCTTTCAGCCCGACAGTGTGATGATATATTTATTTTTACTTATTTTTTTGGAATTTTATCATTTTCCATGGCACACCGGACAACCTGTCACAGCACACAAGTTAGAGGGAAGTCCTTGAGTTTTTATTGAAGCTGGTTTATTTTGATAGCACCTGATAAACTGAGCTTTACTAATGGTCAATCTGTACTCCAGGGAAACCGGTTGCGGTGACAAGTAACCGTGGTCCAGGCCGTGTTGCACAGCGACCTGGTGCAAATCCTCAGCTTGAGTTTCAATACTACCAGAGGAAACAGAAACAGTACAGAAAAGGTAATCCCAGATTTTAGAAGAAAGATGTTGATTAAATTTAGCTTGAAATAAGAAGGAGTTCATTGTAGAATGTTTTTGAAGTTTGAATTTAGGTGACCATTGTTCTTTCTGCTTTAGAGAAGAGTGATGATCTTGAGATGACCCCATCTCCACAGTTTGATGATGGTCCCAGTAATGGAGTGGATCGGGACCTGGCTGCCCTCTCTATGGCAGAGATTGCGTCTTGCAGTTATGAGGCCAGGTATTCATTATAAACCTTCTGGGCCACTTTCTTTTGCAACATGAGTATCAAGTAGCCTTGATAATTTTGGTCCATTTTCCCATAGCAAAAAAGTTCTTAAAAGATTTTAAATGTGTATATATATGCTATCCATTTTGAAATCTTAGGAGTAAATTAACACATAGATTAAGGCTCTCCCGATTAAGTTTTTTGTGTCCCCTATCAGATTTGTGTCATTTGATATTGAGTATTTGCTGATACAGAGTCCTGAACTGATAATGGTATTTTCTGAGTGCTAGGTGCATACTTCAAGTACGTTAAATTTATAAAGTCAATATATACAGTCCAATGTATACAGGGATGTACAGATAGTTTCTCAGAGGCAGGGGCACAAATGTAAAATAGGGGCATCTGTCACTAAGGAGTAATTCCAATATAAAAATTACTTTGTAAACAGACTGTGTGGTCATTATTATGGTAACGGTACTATTGATATAAACTACTTGATGTAAAATAAGCAGTATAATTACAACAAAAAGAAAAAAATCGAGGAAATAAGGTTAGAAAGCAAGATTGCTGTGTTAGAATGCTAGTCTGTCAGTTAATCGCAACTCGTTGTGGCAACGACGTCTCAGACAGTCTGATGACAGATAAAAAATAAACTGTAAATAGATTTACTTTTGAGTGATTCGTTACAAAATGCTTTTATGTCAGCTGTCATGCAGGTGTCGTGTAGTTTCTCAACATTTGACTTCAAGGCCCTCCACTGTCAACAATAGATTACAATATGTTTAAAAGTCCATGGCAATTTAATGTTTTATTAATATTAATGACTTCTTCAGCTAAATTAGGCTGCCTCATACAGTATGTTCTGATTTTCTAAAAATGTGGGAACCCTGGTCCTAAAAGGAAAAAAAGTTGTTGAGTGAATTAAAGTAAGAACTATCTTGATTATTTATCATTTAAATCATCTTGAGGCCCTCTGGTTGAGAATCATTGAAATAGATTGCTTTGAAGCGAATAGACTTGAAATAAAAGCCACAAAACTTGTTCCAACTTCATAATACAGTATACAATACAATCTCTGACCTGTTACTTTGATGTTTTCCACTCTTACAGGCAGGCTGGTGTGCGAAACGGCATGTTCTTTGGCCGGGCTAAGCAGCTCTGTCCTGATCTGCAGTCTGTTCCATATGACTTCCAGGCCTATAAAGAGGTGGCACTAACTATGTATGAGACCCTGGCCAGGTAACCGATGTAATATTTGTTAGAACATTCTTTGAATTGCTATGTTATTCCTAAACCCAACAGACGAATGCAACAATTCAATCACTTGTTTTATAGTTACACTCATAACATTGAGGCACTTAGTTGTGACGAGGCCCTGTTGGACGCCACAGCTCTTCTGGTTGAGCTGGGGGTTACTCCTGATGATCTGGCACGAGCCATCCGTGAAGATATAAAGGAGAAGACTGGTTGCTCTGCCTCGGTTGGAATGGGTAAGAGACTTTATGAATGGAAAAGTGAAAATTCTGCCATTATTTACTCACTCTTATTTTGTTCCAAACCTGTATGACTTTCTTTCTTCCATGGAGCACAAAAGGAGAAATTTTGTACAATGTGTACTGGTTGCTCTTTTTCCATGCAATTACATCGAATGGGAATTTTGATGTAGAAGTATCATAAAACTCATGAGCTATATTCTACAATCTTCTAAAACCATACAATAGCATTGTGCTTTCTAATGCACTCTTGTGAACATGCCAAAGAGAGGTACGGCACAACTTTGGTTTGTTACTCACAAAAAGACTTATTTTTTGGAGCTTAAGGGCTCCAGTCCTCTTTTACTTGCTTCATACTGAAAAGAGTGGCCAGCATATTCTTTAAAATTCACCTTCCTCATAAGTAATATAGGTTTGGAACAGTAAATGATGATAAAATTTAAATTTTTGGGTGAACTTATCCCATTGATAAGTGTAATGACAATGCGTCATATTGTAATGTAGTTGCTGGTGCCGTTTTATCTCTGAAACCTTTCATAACATCTGTTCTTCTTGTCATCAGGTTCCAACATTCTTCTTGCTCGGATGGCGACTCGTAAGGCCAAACCAAATGGACAGTACTTCCTCAGGTCAGAGGAAGTGGATGATTTTATCAGGGATCAATCTGTCTCCAGTTTGCCTGGTGAGAACTCCGCATCCTACATACATGTACCGTACAAAAGGTCTAAAAGAGGGTCTGTTTAGTATTTGTAAAACATTTTTAATGTTTTTTGAAAGAAATCTCTTATGCTCACCAAGGCTGCATTTATTTGATCAAAAAAATTGTGAAATATTATTACAATTTAAAAAAAAAACTTTATTTAAATAAATATTTATTCCTGTGATGCAAAGCTGAATTTTCAGCATCATTACTCCAGTCTTCAGAGTCACACGATCCTTCGTGAATCATTCTAATATGCTGATTTGCTGTTTAAAAAACATTTCTCATTATTATCAATGTTAAAAACAGTTTCTGCTGTATATTTTTGTGTTGAAACTGTGATCCATTTTCTTCTGCATTCCCAAACTTTTGAATGGCATTTTATTTAAATCTCAATACAGAGGTTTACAGTACAATTTATTGCTGTGTTTGTGTGCATGTGGACCTGTCCTTCTGCGTGCTTTTGTGCAGGTGTCGGTCGCTCAATGAACTCCAAGCTGACCTCTTTGGGAGTGAGTACCTGCGGTGACCTGCAGCAGTTGTCCATGTCTCGACTACAAAGGGAGTTTGGGCCACGGACGGGACAGACGCTCTTTCGTTTTTGCAGGGGACTGGATGACAGGCCTGTGCGCAGTGAGAAGGAGAGAAAGTCTGTGTCTGCAGAAATGAACTACAACATTCGGTTCACACAGGTTTTGAAGTATACAAGTTACCGCAGTCATTGTGTATCGTCCTATACCTGTCATTGTCCTCAATCTGTTGATCTCCCTCATTAGTTTCCTATTACCTCTAATGTTCTGCTAGGTTGAAGAGGCGGAGGCTTTCCTCACTAACTTATCTATGGAGGTGCAGAAGAGGTTGGAGGGGGCGGGGCTTAGAGGTCGACGGGTTACACTGAAGGTCATGATGCGGAAAGCAGGGGCTCCGATAGAGCCAGCCAAATATGGTGGTCATGGGATATGTGACAACTTTGCCAGGTGACTTGAATGCTTTTTGTCTAGAAACTTGACACTTCGAGTCTTCTCAAATACTCAGTGATCAGACATTTAATGTTCTCATGAAAAGGGAGTATGTAAATCTTTTCTTCTGTATTGTAACGTACATTTGAGTGAAATGAAAAAAAAAAAGTGGGGTAGGTATTTGGTATAATTCATGGGTGTTTGATTGGATAGTTGTGAATGCAAACTTGCAGTTGATCATAAATCATGCATTTGATTAAAATATCCAAAAATCTCTTAAGCAGTGTTATATATTTTGTTGATTTGTGTACTTTCATTATTCCTAACATTTTCAACAATGTTTAAATCCAGAGAACTAAGCAATTTTAACCATTATAACGGCCCTCCTAATTGCATCACGCCATGTAGAGACAACACTATTTTTCCAATTGTAGTGGCTAACATACCATAATCAAAAAGAGATTTATTTGTACTAAGAGTATTACAGCATTTTCTCCACCATACACAACATTTTAAAAGGAATTGCATGCGATTTAGCAACACCAGCCATCTAGTTTTTATTAATATGAAATTCTAATATCGATCTAGCTTACTGCAGTGTGCAACAAGCAGTCACAGAACGAACACACAGAGTAACATTATAAAACAACTTTCAACGCACTCAAATGAATTTTAATATGATTGTTTTGACCAAGTAAAAGCACTTTTCCATTTCATTCTGACTAAAATTCTGGCTGATACCGATATACTGATGATAATTTTTCATGCTTTGGGATATAATAAAATTCTCTAATTTTGCCTGCATTATAATAAATAAAAAACATTAACTAAAATCAGTCATTTTAAATGCTGCAAGTGAATTTAGGTATTACAACAGTATAGTGTAAAGTATAAAGTTATTCACAATATTTTAACTTTTGCTCGATAAATTAGATTACTGTTTTTAATTACAAACTTTCAATGAACGTTAGATGGAAAAGTCATTAAAAACTCTAATATTGATTGATAACTGTTTTGATATAAATTTCAGTTTTTCATTACTGTCACATTGCAGGTCTGTTTTACTAGCTCAACCCACAGACAGTGGACAGCTGATTGCTGCAGAGGCCATTAAGCTATTCCATTCCATGAAGTTGCATGTGAAGGACATGAGGGGAGTGGGGCTGCAGGTGCAGCAGTTGGAGGGACCACATGCGGACCCATCAGGACAAGGGCCCTCTCGTGGTCGCTCGATCAAAGACCTGCTGCTGGCCAGACAGCCTGCACACAGCCCCAGGAAAGACCCTCTAGCACAAGGTCAGAGCAGTGTGATTAGAACAGGGTTCTTCAAATCCAGTCACTGTTCTGCAAAGTTTAGATATAAAACCCTTATCAAACTCGCCTAACTGTAACTGTATCTTGTTTTGCTCACTCAGGTGTGTTTGATAAAGTTTTGAGCTAAACTCTGCAGGAAAGTGGACCTCCAGGGCAGGAATTAAAAAAAAAAAAAAAAAAAAACAGATTTAGATGATGTATAGGATTTATTTTGGTGTCTGACTCTTAACAAACATTCCTTGTTGCTTGTATTTTAGATGGTTTAACCAGTCCTTCCTCATCCAGAGCTTTAACCTCCCATCAGGAGAGAGTTGCTCCTCCATCATCACCACCCTCCACCATCTCAGATCCAATGCCTGGAACGAGTAAAGGAGATTTTCACCATCCACGCACCCCCAACCATGTTAGGGCATGCCTAAACATCAGCATTGAGGTGCCATCTCCCTCTGAGGTTAGATTCTTGAATGCCCCTCAGTATCTTAAAAAAAAAAAAAAATCTGATAAAAGATAAAAACTGTGATTAACACACAAATTTCATGTCGGTCCGAATATTAACACATCTCTTCTGTCATATTATAAACAATAAGGATGAAGTCAAACTTTGTGTAACTTCTTTATAGATTAATTTTACTGATTAAAATATATATTTAGTTTATATAATATAAAATAAAATATTTAACATAAATAAAAATGTGAAATATATATTTAGCCTTATACAGACTGTCATTTTTAAAAGACATTAGTCATTTTAAACATCAAAGATGCATCAAATTGATCAAAAGTCAAGTCATCTTTATTTATATAGCGCTTTTTACAATGCAAATTGTGGCAAAGCAGCTTTACATTAATAAGAAAATGGTGTCATTGTGCAGCTTATTCTATGTATTATTGATTCATTCCGTTGCAAATATCAATAGTTATTAGTCTAGTTAATTTATGTATATCAGCACTGCAGAAAACAGTGACGTAATCGTCCGGCTCAGCTCAGTTTGTATACAACGGCGCCAATGCAGGCATATCAAAAACACTGCTGAATATCAAGCAAGTGTCCCCAACGTAAGCAAGCCAAAGGCAACAGCGGAAAGGAACCAAAACTCCAACAAATGGAGAAAAAAACCTCGGGAGAAACCAGGCTTAGTCGGGGGGCCAGTTCTCCTCTGGCCAACAGTGAACACTTGTCCGATACTCAGGCAGAGTTATGGGTCATTAAACCGATTTGGAATCGCAACAGTCAAAATATTTAATCTAGTGACCATAAAGACATTTGCAAGGTTTCAAAACATTTCTACTTCAAATTAATGCCGTTTTTTTAACTTTCTGTTCATCAGAGAATCATGAAAATGTATCACGGTTTCCACAAAATTATTAAGCAGCACAGCTTTCTTCAGCATTGACGATGATAATAAGAAATGCTTCTTGAGCAGCAAATCAGCATATTAGAATGATTTCTAAATGTGACACCGATGATACTTAAAATTCAGTTTTTCCATCAATAAATTACATTTATTAATACTTATTTACACATTAAAGTATATTACAAAAGAAAAGTTATTTTAAATTGTAAACTTATTTCACAGTATTACTGACATAAATGCAGCCTGAAAAAAAAGAGAGAGAAAAATCTTGCTGAACCCAAATTCTTGAACAGTGACATTTTCAAATGTAAGCCCCAGTTTCCCCTCATTTCAGGTGGACCGATCTGTTTTAGAAGCTTTACCTGTAGACATAAGGAAACAGGTGGAGCAGTCCTGGAGAGACAGAGAGGAGCAGCCGAGCACCTCATATCATCTCCCAAGCCCACCTCGAACCTCCTCTTCACCTCCAGTCCAATCGCTTGGCACCCTTGTACTGCAGCTCCAAAACCAGCCTGGTCAACCGTGCACAACGGGCATTATACTAGAGCTCCCCGACTTCTCCCAGGTACATGCTGTTAACATGCAGACTACAAGGTTAATTACATTAACCATCAGAAAATAGTATTTAGAGATCCTAAATCTGAACTTTGAACAGGTTGATCCAGATGTGTTTGCAGCACTTCCTAGAGAGCTTCAGGAAGAGCTTTACTCTGCTTATAGAAACAAGGCAAACGCTCAAGCTCAAAGCACCACTGGTGAGTAAAAATAAAATTGCACAACAATCTAAACAACATCACAGATGTCATTTTTCTGTTATTTTGAGCACTTATTCTTATTTGAATGTTTTTCAATAAGATTTCTTCTTTTATACTGTACATAAGAATTTAGTGATTCCTAAATTTAGTCCCAGTGTGTTATAATTGACTTTATATTAACAATGTAGTATAGATGTATAATATTTGACAGTTATCGGCTATAACATATGACAATAATTATCAGCTTATTATAGTTTTAATATTCGTTATTATGTCTCCCCGAATTAAAGAATTAGTTCACTTTAAAATGAAAATTTCCCCATGATTTACACTCCCTCAAGTCATTCTAGGTATAAATCAAAGTTATATTAATAAACAGCCTGATGCTCCGAAGCTTTATAATAGCGGTGCGTTGAAACCACCTGTTTGATGCCTCACCACTAGATGCCGCTAAAATTTACACACCGCACCTTGAAGCAATCAACCACTACCACACCATAGTGTCTCTTATCTTTCTCTCTCGTTTCTGTAGTGGAACAAAATAACCCATTTCCTCAACTAAAGCAGCCTGCAGTGGGGAAATTAAAGCGCCGCTACAAGAAGAAAAATGTCGGTCCTGCCAAAAAGGGTCCAAGTCCACAAAAAAAAATATTTCCTGGAAACAGCCCTGCCAAATCCAGCCCCTCCAAAATTCTTCCTCTGCCACTCAAACAACAAGGCCTCAATGTAAGCTTATAATCCAGTTAAAATATTCTTGTTTTTATCTATATTATTTTTCTGTTTATACTGTGGTGTATTGATGCTTCAGACACTTGATATTAAATGTGTCTGTTTAAGTTTTTGACAATTCTAGGAGGGGAAATGGATTTACCTGAGATGTTTTTCATTTGTAGACCGAAAATGTTCAGTGCCCGTCCTCTCCGAGCACAGATGTCCCAATGACGTTGTCCAAATTAAATCCCCGCCCAGTCCCAACTCTAGCTGGAGCTTATGAATTCAGTGACATCAGAACGCTGCTTCGTGAATGGGTCACTTCCATCTCAGGTACAGCAGAACACCAACACCTTTTTTAAATGCTAGATTATATTTGCATTGTGCACCTGGTTTAAATATTTGGTGCTGCATCTTCACAGAACCAGTGGAAGAGGACATTCTACAGGTGGTGAAGTACTGCACAGAACTGGTGGATGATAAAGACCTGGAGAAACTCAACCTTGTCATCAAATATATGAAGAGGTATTGTTCTGAATTTTCCTTCACTGATTCCTGGAATAAATGCATCATAAATCTCTAAAGCAGTAATATACACTACCTTTCAAAACTTGGGGTCAGAAAGTTTTTTTTTTTTAAAGAAATGAATTTTTTTATTTAACAAGGAGGCATTAAAATGATCAAAAGTGATAGTAAAGAATCCTGAAAGAAAGAAAAAAATTCAACAAATATGTTAAGCAGCACAGCTTTTTTTTCAACACCAATAAGAAATATTCCTTGAGCACTAAATCAGCATATTAGAATGACGGATCATGTGACATGGCTGCTGGAAACTCGGCCATCACATTTTACATATTAAAATATACAAAAATAGAAGTTATTTTAAATTGTTACACTATTATTATTGTAATATTATTTCCTTATATTGCTATTTTTACTGTATTTTTTATTTAAAGGGGTCACAAAATGAGAAATCAAATTGTCCTTGATCTTTTCATTTGCATCATTAATACATCCTGCAAGTTCCATAACTTAAAACGTCCTCAACATCAATAAAAAAAAGCAGCATTTATATAATCAAGCTGTAAAAAAACCTTCATCGCGGTGGCATGTGACGTCACAGGGGCACAGTCATTTACATACGACTGCCTCTGGACTGCCTACTTTTACATAATCACATCATTGTCTTCGCCCACTGGTGTTCAGTCAATGAGCAGCGAGTGGATTTAGAGTTGCTGTTTATGAAATTTATAAGATTGTGATGACAAGATTGTGATGCCACACAGACATTGAGTTGTTCCTGGCTGTGGAAAAACATCTTTGCATGAGATGCCGATGTCAGAGAAAAATGAATTCAGTTTATTGTTAACGAACATCCTAGTCACGTCAAATTCATAATGAATTATCCTAGTATTTTTACTTTAAAGAACGCCCTCTTTATACTGGCTTAAGCTGTCACGCACGTATTGCGAGTTTTTTTCTCGACACTTGCAAAAATTCCCGTTCTAGTGCCGTTCTTACACTACATAATGAATCTCTTACTGTATTTACATTGTGTTTGCATTGTTATGGTGAAAGCATTTCGTGATAGTGTCTGCATTCACGCAATTAACAGACTGTTAATTTCAGCAGCTATAATAGTAAAAATGTAATGTATTTGAGAGGATTCCACATGTAATACTTATTTCAGCTGCAAAGATGTCAGCCAATCACAACAGTGGGTGTTTACACTGAAGTCTCACAGTAGACGCCCCTTCAAACAGCGATAAAATCAGGGTAGAAAATAGCCATTTATCTCTAAATTATGATCATTTTCGGATGTAAACATCATATTAACATTATAAGTGCACCTCAGGAAACATTATCAAATATCCATTTTATGAACCTTTAAATAAATGCAGCAATAAGAAACTTATTTCAATAGCATAAAAAATTCTTCCCAAACCAAAACTTTGAACGGCAGTGTAGGTCGATTGGGTCCTACTGATGATTTTTAACTGTTCCTTTCAGACTTATGCAGCAGTCCTCAGAGTCAGTATGGAGCATGGCCTTTGACTTCATCCTTGACAATGTGCAGGTAGTGGTGCAGCAAACCTATGGTAGCACTCTGAAAATCACATAGGAAGACCGTCCCAACCTCAGTCACTGTGACCTCAGCCTTGTCCTGCCACCTCATCATGATGTGTGAGAGAGACAACTAAACCGCTTGACTGTGCCAGGCGTAGCAATGCTGTCCTTTTGTGAAATCGCCCAATCGAGCTTCTCTGAGAGCACAGAGGACATCTGAGGATTACAAGATCAAGCCAATGAAGATGAGGGACAGATGTGCACACCAGCTTCATTCAGCGGAACACTGAATATTTCTTTCATCACGATGTCAATTCCCTAGACTGACGTCTAGAGGAACTTTGGTAACACTTTTCAGTCAGGTTGTATTTGATAACATTGGTTAATGCATTAAGTATCATGAACTAACAAGGAATACTTTTTAATAGCATTTATTAATCTTGGTTAATGTTCATTTATAAATATACTATTTTGCTATTATTACTTTTTTTAGTTCATAAATACATTCATATTAACTGTAACATTTATATGTGTAGAAATTACAGCACTTATTAATCTTGATTAAAGCATCATTGGTTTTTAGTTCACGATAACTATAGGAATGACTGATATTAATGTGTACAACTTGAGTGTAAAATGTTACCAGAACTTTTTTTGAATGTTTTAAATGCACTGTCCTAAACCAAGCAAAGCAAACCTCTTTGCTTCCTATTTGGATTTGTTTTTCTCTCGTCTTTATTGTCAGCATTTCGTCCTCTTGTACCCCAGAACCTGTTTATTTCGAATGTCTGGCCTCAGAAATATATAACAGAATTTGTAGCAAAGCAGAATGGAGTGGCATGTCATTTGACTTTTATGGGTCAGACTGAAATGTTGAGAGTGGAAATGGAGAAAACCGTATCTTCTATCAAAGTCTTTTGGCAGTTTAGCATGTGGATACTAACATTTTATGTAAAGCTAACATTTATGTTTTCCTAGATTTAAAAAGAAATGCACATATATTACTCCCGCTCATTGATTGTTTCTTGTATGTTTGTTTGTATGTGTGAAAGAGCTAAAAGAGAGATGAATATTTATGAAGAAAAATATTAGAACATTGGCCAGGTTAATTTTACTAAATTGAGTTTCAACTGTCCTGTCATGCTTCTTAGTCTTGTTTTCTTAATATATTGATATGGTGCTGGAGGAAAGGAAGGGTTTTTCAATCAGATGGATATGAACCACCTAATGGGTCAAAGATGGATACTTCAGTCTACATTCCTAATGAAGCGTTGTCCTCTCAATCCCTTTTCACTGTAGGTTTGGTTTATGTCTGAACAGAATGTACTTGACTTTTCAAATGTTTTAAGTTGATACTTTCTTGGTTTTAAGAAGCTGCTCATGAGACGTACATCTGATATTATCTCGCATTATCATGGCATTACAGAGAGGAAGGCCTGAAAAATCCATATTTGGTCAAAAATCTGTCGTGACAGAATGACCTGTGCCTGAAGACCAGAAGCTGTGACATCATTTGTATGTTTTCTAAATTTGCAAATAAATTTGGATAAATGATGCTCTTGCTTTGTTTGTTTTTTTTTATTATTGTTCTTATGTATTCAAGCTAATATTGATCCACAAATAATGTCACTAACCATGATGATGTAACACCAAACATCTCTAAGATTCTAAAAGAAAGGATGAAGACAAAAGAGATTTGTCTATGAAATCTGTTTATTTATGACTAATAGCACTGAGGAATGTTCTAGCGTGAAGTGATGATGGGACAGAATCCAAACAGAAGATGAGTTATCAAATATGGCCAAAAAAACAATTCAAAACAAGTTTTTACAGAGATTAAAAAATAGATCGATCTAAGGTAAATTAAATGCATTAGAACATATTATACCTCCCATATATTTTATTGTACAATTTCAATTGTCCTATACATACTTTTAAAATGTATTTCTAGAAGTAGCTTTTGTATAATGAAGGAAAACACTACAGTTATTATACATTTATAATATATATTATATCCAGTCTTATAACTGACAGCTATTATAACAAAATTATTATATTATTAAAATCAGTGGTGTATAAAGTACTTGAAAAGCCATACTTGATTTTTTTGATATCAAACATACTTAAGTATTGAAAGTAAAGGTACAAGTAAATGCAAAATACAAAAGAAGCATAAAATATTAGTAAAAATTGTTCTATACAGTTTGAGCAGCAAGATTGTTTTAACTCTTTCTTGTTTTGTTTTCTCTGAATTTAAAAAAAATGGCAAAATGTTTATTGTAAGTTTTAAATATAAAAATACTAATATATTAATTATACCTTGATCATTCATGTTAATTCAAAGTGCATTATAATTAATGTAAGAGGCAACTTCAAAATGTTAAAATGTAAATATTGAAATTAACAATGAACAACGCTTTCATTAACCTTTAATGTCACAAATGGACTCTATTATAAGTGTTTCCATTTCACATAAATCCAAACAATAATGCTTACAAATGGCCATATTTACGCACAAAGGTATATTATTTGTATACTTTCACTCGTTATTGGCTTCTATTTTAGAACACTTGATGAAATATGTGTTTAAGTGCGATAAAAAAAAACTGAAATCGAACACATTTCTGATTTATGTTTCTGTCGACTGCAGGATTAGGATACAATTGAAATATACGTCTTCGCTGAATAAAGAATGCATAAAATCGAACAAATGGATATAAACTAATGCAAATAGAGGGTAACACTCATGACATTAAACAGTTGGTGTTTTTGTCACATTGTTTGAACAGCTTGAGGTAACGTTACTTCTAAGGTCAGCAATCCCCTCAGCCTCGACGGCAAACACACTGCTGTTCTCCACTAATGCAGCATCTAGTCAACAAACTAATTACTTTAGTGATATGAAAACATATACTGTAGTGTACTGTATAACATACCGCTTTGTTGTCTATTTTAAATCCATTTTGTGCATGCTTGCTCGCAGCCTGTGTTCTTCCGACTTTATTTTGTAGTAAGTAACGAAAATGCTTTGGGGAAATGTATCGGAGTAAAAGTATACATTTTATTTAAGAAATGTAGTGGAGTAATAGTAAAAGTTGACTGAAATATAAATACTCAAGTAAGTACAGATTTTCCCAAAAAATACTCAAGTTACATTACACCTCTGCTGCTAAATGACTAAATGCAAATGTACTCCACTCACTACCAGGGTAACACATGGGGTAAGTTGTAATAAAAAGAAGTAAAGACAGAAGCTACATTATGCAATATGCTTCAAAAATATGTTTATTGACACAATGCCTCTCTCTGTAAATGACCATAACTCAAATCCACTTTCTGTTTGACTCAGGAGCGTGTGTCTGTGTGTGAATTAGTAAAACACTGTCAGTATGTGTGTGAGTTCGCGTACCTATGTGTGAATATTCTCATATAGAGTCACAATGGAGACACACTTCTGTCTTTTTTATTTTCTTGGAATTCATGAAAATTATTAAAAAGCAAAATTTAATTGTATGTAAGAGGATGGTTGTAACATTTTTTAAAATTTACAACCCACTCGATCCCTGTCAACCAGTGTTTAGCAAGCCATATTAGCATAATGGTTTGAAATTAGCAGGTTGCATCAAATGCATCAAAAAATGCATCAAATTTGAATGAGAAACTAAAATGTAATGTCATACAAGTTTAATGGTTTCATCTCCAAAGGTTAATGTACAAAAGAAAATCTAATTTTTTCTATTTAATCTATAAATTCATATAGAATAATGAGACACTATAAGGGCTGAAATCAGTATTAAAATCCATCTTTGCAATGCAGAAGTGTCACAGAAGCTACATCAGAAGTGGCATTTAGATGTATTTGCAGACTGCTTAATGCAGCTCAGAGGTGACAAATGCATTTAACCTGCAGTTACAAATGCATAAATAATGTTTTGAAAATAATGTATTAAAATTAAAACGTTCACTGTTATGAATATAAAATTGGAAAGATAGCCTACTTCAAATATAAAACTAACATCGCCAGTAGGTGGCGCCAAGTCACTGTTAACGAGTGAGTCGTTCATTCATTCACCCATTCCACCGATTCGTTCAAACGGCTAATTATTATTATTACGTTATACGTTATTATTCATTCAGTAAGGAAACTCAGCTGTTCTTCAGAAATGCAAAACAGTTTATATATATATATATAATCTCATTATTGAAGGAAAACTATATTAATTTCTCAATGACACTAAAATAGCGCTGGATCTTAGGACAGCTTTTTTTAGGCATCATTGTCAAAACAATATCAATCAATATTTGGGAATTATACATTGTTTAAAGAAATTTATTTTTTTCAAAATCTTCATTCCTAAATATTTGATTTATGTTATTAATATTACCCTCTTTAGATCACACTTCTTTACAACATCTCACTGTTGTTGAGATACCTGATCATCAAGAAGCTCCAGTCTCTGAAGTTCTCCATGATGCTGAGGAACAGCTGGAGAAGGACGTCATCCAACCTCAGGATGTCGACGCTCCAGTTAGTTCGGCTGAAGATGACAACGTGGAAGAGCTGGGCGAGGGTAAGTTTACTGCCATAGTCCAAAAACATGAAACACACATTCTCACATTCCTAGTTGTTAAGGAAAGCTTTATTAGGTGTCATTACCAAACCAGAATCAGGATGTGGGAATTTTAATTCAGGGACAAATTACAAAACATTGTTTGGAAACTGTTAATCTTTTCAAAAGTGCCCCCCCCCCCCCCCCAGTAAAAAACTGAAATGTTTTATTTATATTATTGCTTTTCCCTCTTTAGATCAGATGTCTCTACTGCACACTATAGAGATACGTGATTCTCATGAAGCTCCAGCCTCTGAAGTCCTCCCTGATGCTGAGGAACAGCAGGAACAGGACGTCCTCCAGCCTCAGCACGTTGAATCTCCAGTTTGTACGACTGAAGATGACACCGTGGAAGAGCTAGACGAGGGTACGTTTACTGCCATAATCCAAAACATAATACACACATCCTCACATTCACGGTTGTTGAGGATAGTTTTATTGTGTCATTACCAAACCATATGTGGGAATTTTAATTCAGAAACAAATGCATTTACATAATTTAGAGATGATACATTTTGTGAAAAGTCACATTAAATGAATAGCCATCATTCAATTTATATAATTTATTTCATTTATTTTCATATTATTGGTGTTCCCTACTTTAGATCAGAGTTCTCTACAAATTCTAGAGATCAGTGACCTTGGAGAAGCTCCAGCCTCTGAAGTCCTCCCTGATGCTGAGGAACAGCAGGAACATGTGCCTGACGACATTGAAGAGCAGGGCAGTGGTAAGGGTAATAATTAGATGAGTGTTATAATAAATTGTAAAATGCATAAATAAATAAATAAATGAAATTGTATTTCACTGTAACTACAAACGCTTATCTTTTAATAGGCCATATTTGCTGGCGATATGAATTTGGACAGGAGCTGGGTCAAGGAGGCTTTGGCAGTGTGTATGCAGGGACTCGCTGCAAGGATGGCCTTAAGGTCTCATTTTCTTACTTACACTTGCAAATACTCATACTTGAAAAACTTTTTCTTGACTGGAATGATATAAACCTTGTGCACATGCTAACTGCTTATTCTTTGTTTTTTGTTTTTTTATTCAGGTGGCTTTGAAAATTGCAGAAAAGACGCCAGATATGAGAACTATCTTAGTCGTGAGTAGGCTGTACTCTCTGTGTATTTGCTTCTTAGTTGCTGTTTTCAATTTATAACCTCTTATATTTAAGTTAATCTGGAAAATCACCTCCATCTAACCATTATATGTTCTTTATTTTAGCTTGGCCATCCCAAACGCCTCCCCATGGAGATCGGCCTGACATTCATGGCCAACAAGGGCCCCAGAGTTCCGCAGATAATTAAACTGTTGGACTGGCAGGATGACCCAGACCATTACATCATGGTGCTGGAACGCCCCTTGCCTTGCATGAACCTGGTGGACTTCATAAAACTTAAAGGAGGATGTCTTGATGAGAGGACAGCAAGGCATGTTATGCAGCAGGTCGTTCACGCTGCTAACATTTGCTGTGAGCGCGGAGTCTTCCATCGAGACATAAAACTGGAGAACCTCCTAATAAATATGGACACCTTAGAGGTCAAACTGATTGACTTCGGGTGCGGTGCGCTCCTGACAGAGTCCGGCTATGTGACCTACTGTGGTATGTATTATGAACCATTAATTAGCTCAACATGCTGTGATATAGTGTTAAACATCATAGAAAATCTCTTTCCAGGCACAAAAATGTTCTGTCCACCGGAGTACCACGCCATCGGCAGATACCATGCGAAGCCGGCGACTGTGTGGTCACTTGGAATCCTGCTGTTTGTAATGATGTGTGGATATTATCCCTCACCCCACGATTTGCAGATGATAAGCAAAGATGAATGGTGTGAACCTGACTTGTCACAAGGTGAGATATTCATTATAAAAAAACAAGGAGAACCAATTTGAATTCTGAATCATTCAAAAAAGGTGTACAATATGAGTTCATAATCAGATATCTGTCATCGTTTTGCACAGAATGCTACAAAATGATCCGTGACTCTCTGCAGTCTGATCCAGAGCAGAGACTTGTTCTTGAAAAGATGAGGCTCCATGACTGGTTTAAGGTACTAAAAGTAAATATTTTAGTCTAATGTTTTTTCATGTCATCCTAGACTTTTTGCCAACTCAAATTTGCTCTAAATGTGATGTATTTATATAAATAATGCTGACATATATGTTTTTGTTTCAGGTCATGGAGTAAGATGCGTGAGGGAACGGCGTCAGGTCGGTGGCGCCGGTCTATCACAGAGGAGCTCCGGAATGCAACGATGACAGGAGCGAACTGCGTTACATTGGTGCCAAAACCCAGGCGAGAGCCGTAAGGGAATGGCATCAGGTCGGTGGTGCCGGTCTATCACAGAGGAGCTCCGGAATGCAACGATGACAGGAGCGAACTGCGTTACATTGGTGCCAAAACCCAGGCGAGAGCCGTGAGGGAACGGCGTCAGGTCGGTGGCGCCGTCTCTCACGGAGGAGCTCCGGAATGCAGCGATGACAGGAGCGAACTGCGTTACATTGGTGCCAAAACCCAGGCGAGAGCCGTGAGGGAACGGCGTCAGGTCGGTGGCGCCGGTCTCTCACGGAGGAGCTCCGGAATGCAGCGATGACAGGAGCGAACTGCGTTACATTGGTGCCAAAACCCAGGCGAGAGCCGTAAGGGAATGGCATCAGGTCGGTGGCGCCAGTCTCTTACAGAGGAGCTCCAGAATGCAACGATGACAGGCGCGAACTGCGTTACATTGGTGCCAAAACCCAGGCGAGAGCCGTGAGGGAACGGCGTCAAGTCGGTGCCGCCGGTCTCTCACGGAGGAGCTCCGGAATGCAACGATGACAGGCGCGAACTGCGTTACATTGGTGCCAAAACCCAGGCGAGAGCCGTGAGGGAACGGCGTCAAGTCGGTGCCGCCGGTCTCTCACGGAGGAGCTCCGGAATGCAGCGATGACAGGAGCGAACTGCGTTACATTGGTGCCAAAACCCAGGCGAGAGCCGTGAGGGAACGGCGTCAAGTCGGTGCCGCCGGTCTCTCACGGAGGAGCTCCGGAAAAGGAGCGATGACAGGAGCGAACTGCGTTACATTGGTGCCAAAACCCAGGCGAGAGCCGTGAGGGAACGGCGTCAGGTCGGTGGCGCCGGTCTCTCACGGAGGAGCTCCGGAATGCAGCGATGACAGGAGCGAACTGCGTTACATTGGTGCCAAAACCCAGGCGAGAGCCGTAAGGGAATGGCATCAGGTCGGTGGTGCCGGTCTCTCACGGAGGAGCTCCGGAATGCAGCGATGACAGGAGCGAACTGCGTTACATTGGTGCCAAAACCCAGGCGAGAGCCGTGAGGGAACGGCGTCAGGTCGGTGGCACCGGTCTCTCACGGAGGAGCTCCGGAATGCAGCGATGACAGGAGCGAACTGCGTTACACTGGTGCCAAAACCCAGGCGAGAGCCGTAAGGGAATGGCATCAGGTCGGTGGTGCCAGTCTCTCACGGAGGAGCTCCGGAATGCAACGATGACAGGAGCGAACTGCGTTACACTGGTGCCAAAACCCAGGCGAGAGCCGTAAGGGAATGGCATCAGGTTGGTGGCGCCAGTCTCTCACGGAGGAGCTCCGGAATGCAACGATGACAGGAGCGAACTGCGTTACATTGGTGCCAAAACCCAGGCGAGAGCCGTGAGGAAACAGCTTGAGGCCAGTGGTACGAGTTATAGAGCGTCTACTGCGCTGCACTGGTCTCGAATCTCTCACGTAGGAGCTCCGGAAGCATAAAAGAGGAGCGACGACAGGAGCGTTCTCACGTTCTTCCGGTTGCTGAGCTCGGGCAGCGCGGGAGAGTGAAGACAGCGAGTGGTTGCCTGAGGCGGTGGTGCTGTAGCGACAGGTGTGACGTAGAGCTCGCTGCCGTGCTCCTGGGTCAAGGTGGGGTGGCTGCCGTCCATTTGGGAGCGGAAGAGCCATCACCGGCCGCCAGGGGGCGGAAAAGGATCGAGCCGTCCACTGAGAGTCCAGTACCATTGCATGGCACCGCGAGGAAGAGCCTCTCGGCTGGCTGTGGACCGAGCGGTAGACGTTCGCCGGTTCCCGCCTCCTTCCCGTACATTAATAAGAAAACATAATTTAATTATCAGAAAATTTATAGTTTTATAAATTTAACAGAATGTGGTCCACTTTATATTAAGTGTATTTAACTTATATGTACTAATATAAAGTGTGACTGAGAAATTTTATAATTTAAAAGAAAGTTTATATGAAAATGTCTAATTTGTTTTAAAAAAAAATTGTATAATGAGTAATTTAAGAAAATTTTATAAATAAATAAATAAATTTATTTATTTATTTAATAATTTAATCTATTATTTTTTTATTAATAAAATGTATAAGAAATAAAATTATATTTATATTAAACTTACTTATATTGTATGTTGTTTTTTATGGAGTTTCATAGAGAACCTAAAGGTTCCTCAAATGTAACTTGGGTCAGGTTTTTAAACAATATTTGATAAGATTTGACAGTATAAGCTGAAAGTCACAAGATATGTATCCAAATAAGTAATCTGAAAAAGTAAGTTACACATCTCACTCCATCGTATAGCCTAGCCGAACCTTCTTTTCATTTTAATTTTTTCATGTGATACACAAAAGTATTAAGAGTATAGGTGTGAGGTTGATGCTGGGTCAGGAGTGGATAGACATGACAAGAGCTAGTAAAGTCAGAATGGTTGTCTCAAGATGTGGGCGTAGAAAAAGAAAGGAAAAAGATGTTAGTGCCTCTGATAAGTAAAAAAAAGAAACAAAATCTCCCAGCATACAGACCTGCAGAAAGATCAGAAAGCTAACTATATGTCTGGCTCAACAGATTAATCTTCACTTGAACAGCAGCGCTAGGAAGGATATTCTAAAATCATGTGGTTTGAAAGAAGGTCTACCTGCTTTATGTACCTTGACACAAGCACCTATAGAATTGAATGAATTAATCAGCATTAGCGCCAAGTCAATGCATTTCTACTTGATAGCGTTATTTACCCTGATCTTGAAAAACCGGGTGAGATTATGTGTTCAGGGTATGAACCCATTCAAAAGATAAGGTCATTCAGTTTATTCAACATATGCAATGGGGGCACACACTCTGCCTTTGCTCCATTTGTTAGCATTTAATGTGATGTTTTTCATTCTCTCTTTTATTCTCAATCTGCCTATCTTTGTTTCTCAGTCTTTATCTCTCACTTAAATGCCTCCGAAACACACACCAAACAACAGATTCCAACATGTCCTACAATCTGAAGGCACAGCTAGTGGTGACTGTTAAGAGTTAGGATGATTTCTTCAAATTTAAATAGGTCACATTTCGAAGCAATATTTTGAAATCGGCCATCACTAGATATTGTTAAAAAGTCGCCATTTAGTTTTTTGGTGCACAAAAACTATTCTCATTGCTTTATAATATTAAAATTGAACCACTGTACTCATATGAACTGTTTTAGTAGCTTTCTGAGCATCTGAAAGTGTTCATTACCTTGCTGGCCATAGAGGCCTCACTGAGCCATCGGATTTTATCAAAAATATCTTAATTTGTGTTCTGAAGATGAATGAAAGTCTTACGGGTTTGGAACGAGATGATGTTGAGTAATTAATGACAGAATTTTCATATATGGGTGAACTAACCTTTTATTTAGTGCTTCTCCGATGATGTGTGGATAAGCTATAACAGGTAAACATGACAGTAGCCTGGACTCACTTCACCGTGTCTAAAAATGATGCCAGAGTCACAAAGTGGAAATTTGTTCGGCTGAAATATTACACCCTTAACAGAATAAAGAGTTCAAATTGGGGAGGCTGGGCATGGTTGTAACTCTTTTTTTTTTCTTCTTCTGTTACCCACTTAATTTTGAGATTGAGTGATCAAACTTTAAAACAAAACCCACTTTTGTTTATTATAAAAGAAACCAATTGTGAAACCTTGGTAAAAATATCAAAGCCCTTATGAGCTGATGTCATATACATGGTGCCTTTGTTACAACCTACTCCATCACGTACTACATCAGTGGGTCCCATCATACAGGCACATGGTTTCTCTTACCACTGGTATGCTGATGACACACAACTCTACCTGTCCTTCCAACCAGATGATTCCACAGTAGCTGCACGGATCTCAAGCTGTCTGGCGGACATCTCGACGTGGATGGAAGAACATCACCTGCAGCTCAACCTGGCAAAGACTGAGCTTTTAGTCTTCCCTGCCACTCCAACTCTACAACATGACATCAACATACAGCTTGGTACAACCACCATTACCCCATCAAAGTCGGCCAGAAATCTTGGAGTTATCTTCGATGACCAACTGACCTTCAGAGACCACATCTCAAAGACTCGGTCATGCAGATTTACACTTCACAACATCAGGAATATCCAGCCCTTCCTGACTGAGCACGCACAACTTCTTGTCCAGGCCTTGGTCATTTCGAGGCTTGATTACTGCAATGCTCTTCTGTCTGGACTGCCGTCAAGTGCAATCAAACCTCTTCAAATGATCCAGAACACTGCAGCACGTCTTGTCTTCAACGAGCCTAAGGGTGCGTTCACACTTGTCATGTTTGGTTCGATTAAAACGAACCCTGGTGCGATTGCTCAGTTAGTGCGGTTCGTTTGAACATATGTGAACGCTGCCATCCGAACCCTGGTGTGGACCAAACAAGCGGACCGAGACCGCTAAAAAGATGGGTCTCGGTCCGCTTCCAAGCGAACTCTTGTGCGGTTTGATTGATATATGAACGCAACATGGACCAAAGACATGTAAACAAACCAAAAAGAGGACATGATGTCACAAGATGCAACGCTACAAGTCAGCTGATTTGACGACGCAGAAAGATCGGTGTATCCAAAATGAGTCGAGGGCAAACGTGGAGCAACGAGGAGGTGAAGCGCCTCATCAATATTTGTTTCTGCATACAACTGAGGAAATCCTGGTGCCGTTTTGAATGTTTTGAACATTTTATGAGCTCTTTGTGAGTTCTCAGCTGGTAAAAATAAAAGCATTTGTACACACATAAAATGATGGCATTTAATCCAGCTCACAGCATTGTTTTGAATGTTCGGTCATAAAAGACGACCAAGCAGGTTGTGACCGTATCCCTATCCCTTTGGTTGGGTAACTTTAGGTTCACTGTTAAAAATGCCAGTGTAAACGCTAAGCGGACCAGGACTATATGTTTTGTTTTTGTTTTTTGGTCCGGACCAAACGAACCAAACCAACCGAAGTACAAGTGTGAACGCATCCTAAGAGAGCCCATGTCACGCCCCTCTTCATCTCTCTGCACTGGCTACCCCTTGCTGATGCTTGCTTACAGATCCACCACAGGCTCTGCACCTTCCTACCTCCACACACTGTTACAGCGCTACGTCCCCACCAGAAGCCTGTGATCACTAAAGGAACTTGTGGTGCTGTCACAGAGAGGCACAAAATCACTCTCCAGAACATTCTCATTCACTGCTCCCTGCTGGTGGAATGATCTCTCTACTTTCATCAGGAATACAGAATCCCTGGTAATATTCAAGAGACAGCTGAAAACTCATCTCTTCCGTGAACACTTAATCCCTTCATAAAAAAAAAAAAAAAATCTATCCTTTAATTTTCCCTTCCTACTCTTGCTTATGTTACTGAGCAATGTATGAAACTTGTATTGTGAGCACTTCCTGTGTCTATTTGCCTCTTCATGAAGAATCGCTTGTTTGTATTCCACACTTGTAAATCGCTTTGAATAAAAGCGTCTGCTAAAATTAACATAAATCGTATTAAAATGGTTATGGTAAACGTCTGTAAGGGAAAGCCAGAAAATAAATAATATAATAAATAATTATTAATTTATTATTTATTTATATATAAGAACAGTAACAACAATTGTCATCCTTACCATACTTTTAATTTTATATTTCTTCTGAAATCTGCCGAAAGAGCTACGATTGTATGACGTAATCAGTCGACGCCTTTACGTAAAACTCTGCGTCAGTGTGCCGCCTTCTGGAAATCATACAACAGCGGTAAGTGCTGTTCCGAAACATATATTTATACATGCATATTATACATTTTAAATTGTATGTCAGGTTAATTATCTCTAGCTTGTTGATGCTTTCTGGACTGTGTCGCTTGCCGATTAGCTACGCCACAGTCTTTGGCGATCAGAGCTGCCGTTACCACGGCGCTTGGAAGCCAAAGCAATATGCTAGCACTAGCATGATTTGACACAAAGCCCCACATATCCGTTTTAAAATCAACAGTCATTATTTACAAGAGCTTATTGTCTTTTACGATCAGCAATTGTTGTTGAGACAGTGACATAGGAACTGGAGAAGGTAAATTAAGGGGTCATGATGCTTGACTCTATGCGGTTGTAGTCAGACGCTGGCCGACTACCAGCACCTTTATTGTTGTGAACGAATAACATAACCCACGATTATTGATTAACCTGTACCACTTTCGCACATCAGCAGCGTTTGTGCTGCGGTCAGTTTAGAACTGTTGCTTCTTCCACAGACACTTTGATACTATTCACTTTAATAACATTGAAGGCACAAATGCCACTTTGTTGATGTGAGACCTGTTAGATGTGTGAAAAACAGTTATTTAACAGTGTAATAAATAATCTAGCTTGAAAAGTAGCTTGTTTAGTTTATCTTAATATTTCACAGAGTTCATGAATTATATTTAAGGAATTGCATCCAATAATGTGCTGTATGTCTGACAGAAAATGGCCAGTCAGTCGATGGAGGTTGTTGCGAAGGCTCTTGAGAAGCAGGTGCTGCAGTCGGCACGGATGGTGGAAGAGCAGCTGGATGCAGAGCTAGAGAAGCTGCAGAGCATGGATGAAGATGAGCTGGAGCGGCTCAAGGAGAGAAGGCTCGAGGCCCTTAAGAAAGCTCAGAAACAGAAGCAGGTGGGTGTTACAAATGTATTTGAAGAACTTAGTTTCTTAATTTCATAATTTGGAGCTTCAAAGAGTTAGTTCACTCAAAACTGAAAATTTCTGTCATTAATTACTCTCATGTCGTTTCACACTTGGGAACACAAATGAAGATATTTTGATGAAATCCGAGAGGTATATGACTGGTCTTTAGACAGCAGTATAATTTCCAGGACCAAGGGACAGAAAGGTATTGAAAACATTGTCCAAACAGTCGACGTTACTGCAGTGGTTCAACCTGTATTTTATGAAGCAACGAGAATACTTTTTGTGTGCAAAACAAAACAAAAAAATGACTTTATTCAAGAATTTCATCTCTCCCCTGTCATTCTCCGATGCTGTTTACTTTCAGTGTTTCCAGACTCTACGTCAGAACGCCGACTCATTATTGGCCGGCTCCTGTGTCAGCATCACACACACACACATCGTGCCGCTCACATGAACAGCTTTGGTAATCTCGTCGCTTCATAAAATTAAGGTTGAACCACTGAAGTCACGTCGTCTGTTTTAACAATGTCTTTTGTACCTTTCTGGACCTTGAAAGTGTTGTTTATATTGCTGTCTATGGACGAGTCATACACCTTTCGGATTTCATCAAAAATACCTTATATTATAATATTCCAAAGATGAATGAAGGTCTTATGGGTGTGGAACAACATGACAATTTTTTCAGTTTTGGGTGAAGTAACCCTTTAAATATATTGTTAAAATGTTTATTCAAAATGAGTTCTCTACATTAGCTGTTTGTAGTGCATTGAAGCAGATAAGACCCCCCCCCCCCCATTCACGTGATTAAACTTTGTAAACTGTGGTGTGTGTGTCCTCAGGAGTGGATATCTAAAGGACATGGTGAATACAGAGAGATCCCAAGTGAGAGAGATTTTTTTGCTGAGGTGAAGGACAGCAAAAGTGTCGTCTGCCATTTCTACAGAGACTCTACCTTCAGGTATTTGGATATATTTGTTTTCTTTTGTTTTCCTTGTATCCTTGTATCATTAATCAATTCTGCATACAGCCGTTTTCAGTGTTTGTTTGTTTTTTTCAAAGATGCAAAATTTTGGACAAGCACCTAGCTGTTTTGGCTAAGAAACATCTGGAAACAAAGTTCATCAAGCTGAATGTTGAGAAGGCTCCATTCCTAACGGAGAGGCTGAAGATTAAAGTCATTCCAACACTGGCTCTGGTGAAGGATGGGAAGACTAAGGATTATGTTGTTGGCTTCACCGACCTGGGCAACACAGATGAGTTTCCTACTGAAATGCTGGAGTGGAGACTGGGCTGCTCAAATATCATCAACTACAGGTGAGTGCAGGCTAAATATAGTGGTTCTCACAATTTATTTCTGCAAGCTTTTTTCAAAATAAATTTAGGTTTCTTTCCGAAAATCACCTAATAACCAAATGATGTAAGCAGACCATATAATTCATAAATTTATGCACACCAAAGTAACCAAATTTACAATAAAACCTTTCAGAATTTAGTGTACAGTGCCACTGCAAAGAGGAGGATTGTTTGAATGAATTAGCTGAAAACTTTCTGAGTTTTGCGGCTTAAAATAATCTGATCGCAAACAGCAGCTAAATCTGTTTATATGCTAATTTCTAATATGCTGATTTGCTGCTCAAACATTTATCAGTTTTGAAATTAATCATTTTTTCCAAGATTCTTTTGTCAATACAAAGTTCATTAGAACAGCATTTTAGTTTTTGTTGTAATACTGTAAATGTCTTTACTGTCACTTTTGATCAATTTTATGCATCCTTGCTGAATTAAAGCATAAATTTCTTTAAAAAAAAAAATCTGACCTCTAAATTAGTGGTTCTCAACAAGGGGCCCTCAAGATGACTTAAATAAGACAAAATATGCTAAAACAACTTAAAAAATCAAGATATTATTTTTTGGTTATGTTTATAGCAAATATACATCTTTATACTTTGGCCAAGCTCTAAAATATCTTGTTAAGTTGAAAGTGTGGGTGATTGGGGCAGTCAAATATTGTGGACAAAGAGGGAACTTTTAAGTCAAAAAGGTTGAGATCCACTGCTTTAAATGCTATTTATATACACACCATCATTTTTCTTTTTTATTAACTGCTTTTAAATTTGTATTCTTTCTCCTCCTAGTGGGAATATTTTGGAGCCACCAACATTTGGGCAGAAGTCAGGGACAAAGTTCACCAAGGTGGAGAAAAAGACCATCAGAGGCAAAGGTTACGACTCGGACTCTGGATCTGATGAGGATTAGAGGACTAAAACATCAAGCTCCTTCTTTCTCAGGGCTTCCAACATAACAGTCCTGTCTTGTAACGCCTCTTTGTGATCACTTGTTTTTCCTGCAGTGTCTATTTAATTTCTTGTGTCTCTCACCTTTGTTCTGAATACTACCTGAGAGGGTATTAATACCTTAATTCATATCCCTTTACCAACATTTTAGAAGTGAAACATTTCTATGGAGCATCGTTCTGGTGAAGGCTCTCTCTAGCTCTTAAGGAAGATTTGGTTTTTGCAAGACGGAAAAAGCAGAAGCTTATGTTTAAACAACTGTGCAAACACAAAATCAATATTTTTGCCTCTGATGGACTGATGCCCAGTTTAGTGATTATCAAACAAGTGCCAAGGAAGCAAGCTTGTGTATTCCACTAAGAATTGACACCTCTTTCACCCATTGATGTGAAGGGAGTGCAGGCTTTTTTTTCTTTTGTAGCAGTATGTGACTCATTAAAAAAAAAACTTATTTTATTTGCGTGTTCTGGTTATGTCAATGGAAAGAATTCTCACTGAACATACCAGTGATTTATAAAGTACATCACCAGAGTGACTGATGTTTGAAATGCATGCTTTTATAATAATTAAGAGCGGACCTAGTTATTCAAACCTTTATTAAACAAATACACATGGTAGGCAAGAAAAATTCTATGACTCAACAGCTTTCTGTTCAAGTGGTTTCAGGAGACGTTTCACTACCAGCTCCCCTTTGCTGTTTAGATATGTGTTGGCCATGTCCTCCTCAGCAGGAAGTCCATACGGAAGCTTGAGAGGCTCAATCCTGCAGATGAAAATATTTGAATGGGTAACCTTATTGTTATGGTCAGCAATAATCAACTGATTTTAAAATGTCAAATGCCAAAGTCCAGCATACCTAACCAGATGCTTAACGGTTTTCAGTAGATTGTTCACTGAAGGCGTGTTCTTGTGGACACGGGGTTCATGCGCCTGGTGATGAACAACAAGATGTATTCAACTATAACATTTTAGTTGAGTGTGATACTGTTTCACAATGGAATTTTTAATTAATATTCCACCTTCATGAGCCCCAAGCTCTTTATAACCTTCCTCTCCCAATATGGTCGTCTCATTGTGCTTTTAACTCGTGTCACTATGTGTAATTTATGCGGATGTTCTGGATCACCACCGTACTTGTCATGTTCTTTTGCTCGTTCCTCAAATACCTGAAGGACGAGAGGATGGTGTGATGTTATTACATTCAATAAACAATCAGATAAACGATGCAAGTGCATTTGAACTGTTACACACCTGAGGAGGGATGCGACTCCTAGTGAATTTAGTGCGACATGATGTGGCTTGTGCCAGATACTGCAATTCAATTTTTTAAAAAGTTATATTAAACATTTGTTGACATAGTCATTAAATCGATTATCACGATTTATCCAACGAGGTTGAAATAATCTCACCTTTGTGACAGTGGAGGCAGATGTTAGAAGAGCTCGATACAATCCTGCCATTTTCAAAGACTGACTGCTGTTGAGTTGAGCTCCCTAGAAAAGGTTATTAGCTAGCAAGCTAGCTGGAATTAATTATTCATGCCCAGTATAGCACTCAGTAAGCGGACTAAATAATGACCGCAATCGCAACAAGGAATGTAATGTTATTTAGTCAAACACCTTCGATATATTAATGGATAAACCTACCATAACAATAAACTATGTTATAGTTCATGCGAGTATGTCAACTGCATTGACCGGAAACGGAAACAACTGTTTTGTAAAAATAATTAAATTAAATAACAGTAATTTCAAAATAAAAGTTCCCCAACGAGTCCGTTCGCTTGTAGTGATGAGAGGTCTGATTCATTTCCACTAATCGGTTCTTTAGAAAAGTTCGTTATAAAGAGCCATTTAAAAAAAAAAAGCATTAATCGATTATGTTACATATTTTTCAAGAAACCCATGAACACAAATTGTGGTTTATTACATTTTTAAACGTTGCATTTAAAACGTTTGTTGTAATTTCATGTGTTCTAGTTTCCTGAACGATTCAGTTCAGTATTCATTTAAATAGTAATTTTTAACCAATTTATAATTTCATTTAACAATAATTGAATACATGCCAAATTATATTTTGGCTGAACAAGTTTTGAATAAATTAACAGCCATCTGTTTAGTCAGAACGAACGGTTCAGACTGTTCAACCGATTCATTTAAGAGATCCGACTCAAAAGAACGATTCGTTTCCGAATAGACCTTTTACGCAAAAACCGGAAATACGTCAAAGAAGTGTAAACCCAGTTCCGGTGTAAGCTTTGTTGACGGCGAAATGGCAGCTAGAGTGTTAAAATTATATTATATCATTATATTTTTTATATATTATATCATATTTACGCTACACGCACATTCACAGACACACACACACACAATCTCTAACTCAGTCACTCGCAGGCAGGCGCGAACGCACACACACACACGTATATATATTGACAAGCGTTAATTACGCATTATTAATTAAGCATTATGAACAATCTTACCTGCAGGTGGGTGTGTCACGTAGTCATGATCCATTCTTACTGCCTTAGCTATCATGTCGCTATCTTCACAGCATTGCTGGATCGACTGACATTTACATTTAGTCATTTAGCAGACGCTTTTATCCAAAGCGACTTACAAGTGAGGAAAACAAACAAGCGATTCTTCATGAATTGGCAAATAACACAGTAAGTGCTCACAATACAAGTTTCATAGGAGCAAGTTTTCACATTTGATGGTTCTTTCATATACTGACTCCCTTCTCAAAGGAGCAGTAAAATTAATAGGCTCGGGACAACACCACGGGGCGAACGACGCAGCACCAACAGAGTCATCCAGAGCGAAGAACAGATGTTGTCATTTTAGTTTGAGTAATTGTAATCGATATAATAAGAATAAAGTCTACGTGTATCAGACAATGAGAATACAAAACGAATCCATTCTTTGTACAACGTCCAGCATCAGTCAATAACAGCGCAGCATTAATGTTTAATTTCTTCTGTATACAAGCGTTGGACGTTTCTTTTTTATATACATAAAACATCTTTTGCAGTATCATTCCGCTTCAGTGTTTGCTCTCTGCACGTGAACGCGCTCTCGCACGAAGATTTGCTCAACAGCGACCCTTGGTCACAGTTTTCGATAGGGCACCGATTTCGGCACAACACCTGTTGCAGGCATAGGTGCTGCCTCTTTTGACATTAAAACCTGTATCCTGTACAACCTGATCGCCTGTATTCAGGTTTCAGGTTTGGATCCACAGGAAACGAATGAAATGAAAGGTAAGGCTGTTTTTGGGTGGAACACGAACAGCTTGGAACACAACAGAAACTGCGGCTCTTTGACTCTGACATTTTTCGTATCTGCCGCTATGACAACAGGAAGTTCTAATACACTTCAATGACGTATTTCCGTTCGAAAAATGCGGAAGTGTGTAAAAGGTCTATTGAAAATCGCTAGTCTCTTTCGGAGTGGGTAGAGGCGCTGTAACTACACTCACTCTTCATTCACGAATACCAGGGGTTCGTAACCTTTCAAGTTCACTGCCATCTTCACTAAATTAGTGACTTCGTTTCGTGTTGAGACATGGGAAAGCGTGTTGCTGTAGTGTTGGCAGGCTGCGGTGTGTTCGATGGAAGTGAAATCCACGAGGCGTCTGCTGTTCTGGTTCATTTGAGCCGCCAGAAAGCTGCTGTAAGTTTACGTGAACCTTTGACTAACAGCGCTAACGTTCTCCACTGCATAGAATGTGAAGTAGACAAAACAGAACTCAATACTGTAGCAATGCATTAAATGGTCAACCTATCTAGAGCACGACTAGTCACGTTGGTGCTATTAACATCTGATCGCGACTCTTAACCGTTAGGTTACTTAAACACGGAAAATATGAATGGATGAGAATTGTTGTAAATTAGCTCAAAGGGGAAATGTTAGTAATTATTCATAACTCATTCGTATTATTCATTATGATTAAATTGAATATTTATTTTATTTATTCATTATGATTAAATTCAAATATTAAATTGAATATTTGAATCAGTTAATCAGATTAACTTAATGTAACTATACTCAAATTTATGACGGAAAGCGCTGCAAATAAGAAAACAAATGCAAAAAAAAAAAAAAAAAAACGTGATCATAAGTTTGACAACACGTGCTGCAAATCCTCACAACACACGCAAACACAAAAACGTGCTGCATATACAAAAACGCGCTACATTTACAAAAAGGGCTGCAAATAGCACAAACCACAATGGAAATGTTTCAAGGGGGACCCCAAAAAGTGACAGACCCTACTTGACAACAGCACAAACTAAAAAATATTAAAATATATTATGTCGGCATTAACTCAATGTAATGTGTTTCACTAACAGAAAAGTGTTTTAATATGTGGCATTGATGTTAACTCTTTAAACTTTAAGAGATGATAATTTAGTGGATGATTTAATAATATTCGTTAATCATCTGTAGTACTAATGTGACGTCATCATAACGGCCGCCTGAGGCGCGCGACGACTAGGTCATCTGTGAACGTGAGCTTCTAGCAAACTGAAAAACACTTTATTAAAAATAACAAATACATGAAATAATGTACAGTTGTTTATTTTTGTTTTGTTTTTATAGTATTTAATGATTGTGAACACTTTGTGCACTCAAATGCCGTACACTATATAGGGATTAGTGAATAAGTGAAGAGTAAGTCGAACTGGTTTTGGACGCAGGTCCTTATAGGGTCTGTCACTTTTTGGGGTCCCCCTTGAAACATTTCCGTTGTGGTTTGTGCTATTTGCAGCGCTTTTTGTAAATGTAGCGCGTTTTTGTATATGCAGCGCGTTTTTGTGTTTGCATGTGTTGTGAGGATTTGTAGCACATGTATTGTCAAACTGATGATCACATTTGTTTTTTATTTGCATGTGCTTTTTTTATTTGCATGTGCTTTTTTTATTTGCAGCACTTTGAGCTCTCTCGGGCCACCGTACAAATTACAATCAATCAATCTGTTCATCTTGTCACACTCAGTTTTGATTATTAATTGATTCTAAGAAAAGGATATTTTCTACTGACAGACAAATAATTCTTTCTTACCATTTACAGTACTTTAAGAGCATGTACAGAAGCAGAATCATTTAAGTGACTATTTATTCAGCAGACGGAGTCCCCAGATAGCACACGTACGTCGGGCCAATGTCGACCCAATGCAGAAAGAGCGTTTGCTAATTTGGAAAATGTCGCTGAGACGTCGGGATCTGATCGCGAATGCTCTCCGGCCCACGTGCAGACGATGCGAAGCTGTAAATCCTGGCCGCTCTGCAGTAACTTTCTAGGACTTTTATTTATTTAGGCTGAACCTCTCGGGCTTCACCCAGGTAGCGCCCTGACATAGAATCAACCTAGGACTTTGTACAAGGCATCGTAAACTAACGGAAAATAGACACCAATGTTTTGCTACAATGTAGAATAAACACGTGTTCAACATAAAATCGATCTGGTTTGATTACCTCACGTTGAAGCGATGTTGATTTCAGTTGGGTGAAAGCTTTATACAATTAATACATTTTCTGTTTAAAAAACTTAAATGCTAACAGATAAATTAGCCTGTGTAATAATCACACATCAAATTCAGTTAAAATTGCTTTAATATTTACAAAATAGTTACAGCCTTCAAAAAACTATTTACAAACCTCCAATATGACTAACAGAACAGACATTTACATTCACACAAGAGGTATACAAGTAAATTACAGGCTAATATAAAAAGTCTCAAGTTGCAAAAAAATGCAATATTTAGTCAAGAATAAAACTGGTTATTTTCTTTTGCACCAAATCCGTTATTTTTATTGGAACACAAAAGGAGAGTAAGGCAGAACATCAAGTGACTGACCGCCTGAGTCACAAATCACCATCATTGTTTCTTTTCTAATGGTGACTGAGCATATGTGACTCTCCTTTTGTGTTCCTCAAAAATAAATACATTTGGTGAGTATATGGTTTATAAAGAAATACGCACCGTTTCCATGGTAACTTCCTGCGCGCCACTCTTTGAATGTTCAACGCGCACGCCCATTAATACAAGTCAAAGTCATTCAAGATTTACAAAAAAAAACAAATCTACCAACAGTTTAATGACCTGGTCCACTTATTTTACAGATATGTTCAGATAACACTAGTAAGAACATTTCTGAACTAAAACCAAGTTATGCTCGTCTAGCCCTTCGCCTCCAAGAAATTGTGATTACAAACTGACTGTAGTAAACTGAATGCCATAGTAACTTTTAAATGTCACAGAATTAAAAAAGATTTTTTTTTCTAATTTACCTCAAACAAAAACTTATCTGAAAACCACAGATGTTTTCTCTGGTGGGCAAAGAGATGAATGATCACGTGCAAACAAATAAGCACGGCATCGGCCTTCAGTAGTGAGCCGACCCAAAGCCGACGAGCGCTGACTGAAGATATTTGCTAATGCCTGGCTGATACTGTTATAGATTAGAGGCTGACGTCGACCATATGTATGTGCTGTCTGGGCAGGAGTTGTCTTTGGAACAGTCGACGATAAGAGATTGAGGGGGGAGGCTGTGCTCTGGCTTTTAGCTTTTTGGTTCTGGCAACCTCCCCAAGGTGGACGTGACCCATGAGGAAAGAGGAATTCCTGAGCTGGAACTTCCTCTCTGGGGGAATTTAAGTTTTTTTTTTTTTTTTTCTTTCAGAGAATGAAAAAACTGGGCCTGGTAGTTTGTGTCCATTTTATGCTCCAATTAATACAACAAACACATACTGCTTCTGATGAGGAAGTCACATACATGAAAATGTAAGTTGTGAAATGAGCCTGAAATAGTGTAGTTTTTATCATAAAGTATGCATTAAACGAAGAGTTCGAGCAACGCCATCACGCAAAATGTTGGGTAGTCGTGGCCTAATGGGGAGGGAGTTGGGCTTGTAACGGGAAGGTTGCTGGTTCGATTCCCACGCCGGCAGGAATTGAAGGGGATTGTGAATAAACAACACTCTCTCCACCTTCGATACCATGACTAAGGTGCCCTTGAGCAAAGCACAAATTTCAAGTATGGGTCACCATACCTGACAATACGTCACGACTTTCGGTTTCACTTTCACTAAACCAAGATACCACACAACAGACGCTAAACACAAGTCATAATCCTAAACGCAATATCCTGGGCCCAGTTTTTCAAAAGGTTTAATCCGGATAAAATTGATCCGGATTTAGTAATCCTTTCTTTGCGATCCGTGATCACGTAATCCAGCTTACTTTTGGAGCCAGTTTTTTAAAGCAACATCGGATTGGATCAATCTGATCCGGATAGGAACTTTTCAGGATCACCAAATCTGGATAACCAGTTCTCAAACAGGATAGGAAATCACAATGTAGAACTATAGATATGTAAAGAGCAACAAGTAGAATAGCCAGTGTGGGGTCAATATAAGTTTATTTTTATTTGAAATGAAAACACACACATTTAAAAAAAAACTAAAAACAAGAAAAACCCCACCCCATCCTCTTCCAGCAGTCCGCTCATCTGAGACCTACAACAATATTGTGATGAATATATATATATCAATTAGTGACAGAATAAAATTTATTGTTTTTGCTCAATTTTGACAACTGTTTGGGGGATTATTTTATGAGGCCAAACTCTTTCTACTTTGCTGTAGGCCTATACTGAAAGGCTGAATACGTTAAAGCCTACCTAATCACTGAAGCCTGACGGATGAACAAATGAAATTAAAACCTTATGAATAAATAGGATATCTTGTAAGAGACTGCATGATCCAAATATAGTATTATTTGATACATTTTTAAAGTTTTCTTTACATTTTGGCCTTGAAATCCATGCTGAATCCACCCTTCTGATGGGATCAGTTTAATCCAGATTTTTTGGATCAAAGTGATCCAAATCCTACAAAAAAGTTCCGAAAAACCCAAACTAAAGGTTTGATCCGGATCAAAACCAAGATTGGATTACGTGATCTAATCCGATTATGTAATCCGTTTTTTCTTTTGAAAAACACATTTTCAAGATTTGATCCAATCCGTTATCCAAAATCCTAGTGGATTACTTTTGAAAAACCGGGCCCTGGGATGCATGTTCATTTACAGATCAGTTCATCTATAAATTAATGCAGGAGAGTCAGTTTTTTTATTTACAGGCTTTGTGTCTTCCTTGTAGCCTGCAGAGGTCTGCATACTTTCAGTTCATAAAAGGCCTGCAGTCCTATTACCTTTGGGCATTGGTTAGGCACTTTCGTTTGCAGTTAGAAAAGGGTTTTAAGAATATTTGTTAAATATAAATCTAGGGCATGTTTTAGTCCAGAATAAAATGTAATAAATATTTAGTCTATTAAGTATTTAACACTGCGAATACAAACATTTAAAGGGCTGTTTAAAACATTTAAATACTCTTTAGAAACAAAGCCGTTTTATGGCAAGCCTCCAAGGTGCAAAACGACAACAACAACAAAAAGGCTTCACTGTGCTGAATAAACTGCTTTTGTGGGAAAACAGCCTCTCTAATGAATGCACATGTTTGCCATTAAACATTAGTTTTGGACTGATATATTTTTAGAGTTTACACAAAAAAATAAACAGTGCTGTGACAGACATTTTTTTGTGACAGGTAGGATTCAGTTTATGGCACTTCTGATTCATTTCTCTGGCATTCGCAAAACAATGATTGACTCGCACAGCTCTAACAGACAACGCACAACTCTATTTCCCCTCTGACAACCAAGCTGGGTCAAAACTAGGGTTGCAACGGTTCAAATTACTCACGGTTTGGTTTTTATCACGATTTTAGCCACGGTTTCGGTACAGTTTGGTATGTGCTATTTGTTCAGGGAAAAAAATTACAGTAACACTTTACTATAAGGTTCACTAGTCAAAAATTAAAGTATTAACTAACATGAACTAACCATGAACAAAGCATTTGTTACTGTATTTACTAATCCTTGTTAATGTTAGTTAATGAAAGTACAGTTGTTCATAGTTTGTTCATGTTTGTTCACAGTAGATTAACAAAGATTAATAAATGCTGGAGACGTGCAGTTCATTATTAGTTCATGTTAACTAATGAACCTTATTGTAAAGTGAAACCAAAATTACTACTGTCAAATGAAAATAAAGAAAATAAGAACAGAAGTTACATCACAAATAAATACAGTAGAGCAAAGATACAAATAAACAGTGCTTTTCGGGTTTTTCAGCTATTTTACTACAGTATTCAGGTACAGAACCTTAAAGTAGCTAATCAAATTGAAAATATCGCATAAAATCTTAACTGTATATGTTAAATAAAGATGAATAATTATTAATTAATTTACAAAAGCTGTTCAGTCAAGAGCAATGAGTGATTTCATTGTCTTTTGTTGTTTGATTTAACGTTAAAAACACAGACAGCCCCCCCTAATGTAATGGCAGGGGAAACACTAATATTTATCAGTATATTGTATCTACTGCAATGTCTTTACTGTTGACAATGAAGTTAAATATTATAAAAGTTTATTTATAACATTTGTGTTGCTTGTTTCTAACAATTTTCAGTCTACATCCTGTACAGTATCACAATGTATCGTTCTTTCACGTTGTCTGGAACATTGGTAACAGGATTAACCTTCCCACAGGTCAAGATATTTGCACCCAACACTGATCAGATGCATGTTGTCGATCACCTGAAAGGCTCTCCAACAGAGGAAAAGAGAAATGTGCTTGTGGAGAGTGCCAGACTTGCCCGGGGTGATATCCAAGACCTCTCGCAGCTCAATGTAAAGGATCTGGATGCCATCATCTTCCCTGGTTAGCACACTGCCCATATTGAGGCTACTTTTGGAAGAATTTCCACACACTTTTTTCATTTCATAATTTCATTTACTATTATTATTTATTGTTTTTAATACATTGCAGGTGGCTTTGGAGCAGCCAAGAACCTGTGTACTTGGGCTGTCCAGGGCAAAGACTGCTCTGTCAATGAGGAGGTTGAAACCGTGCTGCGGGCCTTCCATGCCGAGAAGAAGCCCATTGGCTTGTGCTGCATCTCACCTGTGCTGGCAGCAAAGGTTTTCCCTGGCTGTGAAGTTACTGTTGGCCATGACAAAGATGATAGGTAAAAAGGATTTGATTGAGCTTAAATGATGTGACTTAGAATATTTTTAAGAAATCTAAAACTTTAGTATACTGAACTAACTGCAAACATATAGAAACTTGTGCGTATTGCAGTTAATACGCAGTCATGGCTTCAGTTTGCATATACACTGCTATAGATTTTTTTTTTTTTAAGGGAATTAGTCATTTTTTTCAGCAAGGATGCGTTATGCTGATTGCAGTAAAGACATTTATAATGTTTTATATTTTTATATATATATTTATATATATGTTTCAAATTTAGTTAAATTATTAATCCTGTTTTGAACTTTCTATTCATCAAATTATCCTGAAAAAAAATGTATCATGGTTTCCACAAGAATTTGAAGTAGCACTGTTTTCAACATTCATGATAAGAAGAAATTATTACATGCATAGATTATTATATACAAGTTATTTTTGATGCAGTATAAGAGACCGCTTTAAAAAATATTTCAAAAATCCCATCAACCCCAAACTTCTGAATTGTAGTCTATCATCACTGTTTGACGTCACATTACATCAGCTCTGTTTATACAAAGCCGTGTAGTTTTATATACAATTGTCTTTTACGGTTTGCCTTGTTCTTCACGTAAATGGGACTGAGGCATGCTGTCTGAATCTTTGGCTTTCAGGTATCCAGATGTTCCAGACACAGCAGAAGCTATTTCTCAGCTTGGCTGCAAGCACATCTGTAAGCATGTGAATGAGGCTCATGTTGATGAGAAAAATAAGATCGTCACCACCTGTGCTTTCATGTGCAATGCTCCACTGCATGAAATATTTGATGGAATTGGAATGATGGTAGAAGAGGTGCTGAAACTTGCCTGAATTCTTGCAAAACTAGTGGATTGACATTGTCTTTCTAATGTTTGTATATAAAGAGTCCACATACAAGTGTAGGAATAAACATATTATTGTCTCATTAAGAAAGTTTAGACTTTGTTACTGATGAATAATGGGTCCAAGCCTTATTTTATTGATCCGAGAAATCTCTTATGATGGCATCTGAACATCATAGCTGATGTTTTCCTGAATTTAATTTATCTCTGTTTTCTTAAAATTACAGCCACACTGCTATTCACAAGTTTGGGATTAGTCATTTTTGGGAAAGAAATTCATAGTTTTATGCAGCAACAATGCATTGAATTAAAAATTTCCATTGCCACAAAAAAATCTTTCTTTAGAAATTTTTATTCATGAAAGAATCCTGAAAATTGTATTACGGTTTCCACAAAAATAACTAGCAGCGCTACTTTTGTCAACACAGATAATAAGACATGTTTCATGAGCAGTAAATCAGGATATTAGAATGAAGGATCATGTGACACTGAAGATTGCTGTAACAATGCTGAAAATTCAGCTTTGTTTGGTTTAAATTTTTAGTACTGTTTCACAATAATACTGTGTTTTTGATTAAATGAAAAAAGAATCTTACCACCACCAAACTTTGTGTGACTTTATTACATTAATGAATATACAGTAGAACAGGTAATATCAACAAAATATAGAAAAAAAAACTAAACAAAAAAACCCAAAAACAAATACAGAACAGAAAACATGTAAAATCCATAGAAGAAAGTGAAACCTTTCATTCAGAAATTGTAAGAATGTACAACGCTATATTAGTTTCTCTCTTCACTTTCATTTTGACAAGTGTTAAGGACCTTTCTGGAAAAAAAACTACGTCTGACGAAAGAGCGCTGTTACTTAATGCTGTGTATTTTAAAAAAAAATCTGACATTGCAGAAATAGGCTACCCACAATACACTCAAAATGCGTATAAAAGACAGAAAATGTCCAAAATAAACACTTGTTAATGTCTAAATGAAAGTAAAAATTTATTTTGGTGAGTAAATAACTTGTAACTAGGTAGAATACAAAATATTTATTAATATTTATCTTATTATTCTTATCTCATTTATCTTATTTTCGATCAAAAGTTTGCTAAAAGCTACTTCAAAGCTGATGACAAATCCAAAAAATAAATGAGAATATGAGAATATTTATATAAGCCTGAATAATGCAAGTGACATTACACAAAAATTCAAGCCAAAGCTGAGAAGTGGCGCTCGTCTCTTTGCATCATGTGCTTATTAAAGTGCATGTATGACCAAAGCATTGAGCAGTCTTGGTTTGTGTCCAGATGGTCTACAGTGTAAATAATACCCTCCACAACATCATCAGTCAGCACAGTCGAAGCATTCGCCCTGAACTTCTTCACCAGATCCTCGTGACTCAGTGGTTTCCTCCAGTGACCGTAAAAAGTGTTGCAGCGTGCGGTTAACATTTCCCCCTGTGTGGTCTCCACAGCAATTTCACAATACATCTTTTCAAAGCTTGAATGATTGTCTTGTGGGGTTTCCAACTCTACTTTCAGAAGCATCTCCTTTAGGGCACTTCTGTTCATCTGGCTGTTGCTGAAGGATTCGACCGTGACCCGACCATCAAGCAGTGCGGTACAGCAGTTGAACTGGAATGAGTGTCTGGCCTGGTGTTCGCTAACCGGAAAAGGGCAGTCTACATATTTGGATGAGGGCACTCTCAGTGTGATCTTCTTAATTTGACTGAGATTTGCATTTGGGTATTTATCCAACAATTTCGCCCTCGCTTCTATCGCTGCATCCGCCGCCCAGTGCATGCCGAGGTGTGCGGGAAAGCGCTTCTGTGCAATGTTCTGGTCTTCTAACACCCACCTGTACTGAGAAGTAGGCGTGACCTCAACCAGTGGGCGAGGGACATAATCTGGATAGAAGGCCCCGAATCCTGATTCCAGATCCAGAATCTGTGTGTTACCCTCAAGGCCGAGGAGAGCGAGCTGGGAGGCCTCCAGACCCCCGCGGGCAGCATTGCCCATGTGGAGAGGTTTGGTTTGAGTAGCAGCGTTTGCCATGGGAGCTCCAGCAGATGAGCAGGCTATCGCTAGAGCTGCTATGCTCTGGGCGGCTGGGAGACCCAAAAGTTTAGCCGAAGCAGCCGCGCTGCCCATGACCCCAACAACTGCAGGTGGGTGAAATCTGAGAGGGACACATGAATCAGAATAAATAAAAAAAATCTTTATTAAACAGTAAAGGTGTGGACAGTCATATAGTTCTGCTCTCATATTATGAATAACGCCCATTAAAGTATTATTTCATTAAATATAACTAATTGATAATAAGTTGATGTACATTCAAATTAAAACTAGAAATGAATTCTGTTTTGAAAACTGAAAACTGTTTTGAACATTGATAATAATAAAGAATGTTACTTGAGCAGCAAATCAGCATATTAGAATGATTTCTGAAGGATCATGTGACAAGTGCATTTGAAGATTTCTCTCTCTTGCTATATATATATATATATACATTAACTATCTGTTAAGTATTACAGAAAATTTAATGATTTATTAATGAAATTTATTATACATACTGTAAAAAACAGATAATGTACTGGCAAAAAAATTACCAGGACATTATCCAGTAACATTTCTGTTAATCCTAAAACACAATGCAATGCAGTTCCATCAAATTAATACATTACAGTACAGTACAGTATACAGTACATTGTGCCCTATTTTTTTTTTTTTTTTTTTTTTACAGAGTGCAGTGCTATTGAAATTCAGTGTGTTTTGATTATTGACAATTCTGAATTGTATGTATAGATCGCTACTGGCATGCTACATTCAGCTCTGAATGTAATACATCTGATTACTATGATATATTTCATACAGTTTCAGTTTCAGCCATTTACTCAAATTTAAAATGATTACTATGTCTATTTGAAAGGCAAAATAACATGGTTATAGCTTTACAAATGGGGGCCAGAATTTATTTGATGTATTTTGAATATACATTTCATTTAAACAGTACATAATTGTACAAACTACGTTTACCTTTTGGGAATATTGTGAGCCTCTTTAGAAAACCTCAGGAGTCTCCCCTGAACCTCTATGCCTACATTGAAAGCCAGCAACAGCTCCAGGCCAGAGGGTTTAGCAGGCAGGGTTTCAGCTAGCGCCAGGAGAGGCGGCAACACAGCGCCGGAGGGGTGAGTGGCTGGATGCCAGGTGTCATCAAAGTCCATAGAGTGCACCTAATAGCACAGGAACATCCCATTATCAAGCACCCATCTGAGAGAATACATTGTTTAGCAGGACCTCCTTGATTATGCAGAAATTATTATATACCAGAGTATATAAAAGTGAGTATTTAAAATGACCTACCGCAACACCATTAACAAAGGCAGCATACTGAGGTGGAACCGATAATCCTGGTCTTCCCCAGACCTTGCTGTTTTCCACTGCTTGCTGCCTCTAATTTGTAAATTATCCACGAAATGTGCATATGAGTCAAACATAAATGGAGGTAATCTGAACAATATCTTATTCAAACACCACCCTTACTTGGCTGCTCTGAAGGACTGTGTTAAAGACCGGAGTTCTGGTTCCAAGCAGTCCCACTCCCAGTGTGTCCAGTATCATTCGCTTACTCCTCCGAATCACTTCATCTGTCAGATGAGATGTGCTCAGACTGGAGACTGCTGCCCCAAAACTCTCAGTAACACCCTGAGGAAAGACAAGATAAAAAACTGTTACATAGCCCATCAACAGCAAGAATACTTTTTGACACATTTGAATTTTAACTGTAGTAAAAAAATAAATAAAGAATAAAAAAAGAATATTAAAATTAACACTGGATGAATTATCTAACATCATTTTATCTGCAAAGAAGTACTGAATGAAATGAATTAAAAGTTAGTACCTTTCTGATCATTGTGTGAGGAATGTATCATACTGTGAGTTCGGTTTTGCCTTATATACCAATGCTCCAATCAGCAAAACTGGCTCAACAACCACAAACATTCCAAGTTTACTTAACCACAACAATGTGAAGTGCATTCTTTCACAATCTGTGACTACCTTATGGGATTAAATCAGTTCAAACTTATTTTTAATAACTTTATATTGTTATTAAAAAACAATATAAAACATAATAAAAAATTACAAATTTAATATTACAATATTATTTTATTAGTAATAAAATAATTAAATGATACAATACTGAGTGGAGGTTGTAAACTCCAGAACATTAACAGCGATTAGATCTGCCCACACATTCGAAAAATATTCTTTTTTTACAGGTTGAATTTGAAATCATTTTACAGAATCGGAGTGCTTCATGATATGACACCATATTTCATGAACTTAAGCATCCACAGTAGGTGTGCATCTCCAGCATTTGTGAAATCCGGAATTTCTTATGCAATTGTGTCCTAGTTTCAGAGACTGTGTTCTGTCAGTCGCTGGTTCCTCATAGTTTCACATGAGTGTGACCCTTTTAAAGTGAAAGAAGTATAGCTTATGGTTAATTTTATAGTTATAATGGTTAATTTTCAAATACAGTATTAGATTTCCAGGTTAACGTCATCAATATTAGCAAGACTGTTTTCAATGACAAGATTTAAGTTTTGAATTTATTTTTTGAGTGCCTTACGAATGTTTTATAGAACATGGTAAAAAACAGTCTTGGTGCGTTGAGTCATTCTGGTTCAGTAAATGCGTATTTCCCATTGTTGTGCATGAATTGAGTTCATTAGTTCACTTCTAAAGTACTCATGACATCATCTGAACTGGGTGTCAAATGTGCAGTTGGTGCTCTGGGGCTGAGAATCACTGTAAACAATGAAACTTACTGTAGATACCTTCATTATATTTGCTTTAAAAGCCTTTTATTTGGAGTAAGATGTGGAATACATTTTTTTCTATAAAAATAAAGAAAATATGTTTATATATTTTTGATCAGATTATGTAAATAAATAATCAGCAGATTCATTGATTATTTTTAGTTGCAGTCCTACCCAGATAGCAACTTTGTGCCGGCCCAAATCCGGCCCACATGGTAAGATGATCCGGGCCACATGTGGTGTGGAATGACGGCACTTAGGCAGACTGCTCCTGTTTACCAGATCTGAACTACAAGCAGACCATACACTAAAAAAAAAAAAAAAAAAAATAAAAAAAGACTTTTTGAAATATTTTTGAGTTATCTTTTACATTAACTTAGTTGTATTTACTTCGAATTTTAAGTTTTTTCAACAAATTTAGTTGTTTTGAACTTAGAAAGTTCATTTGGAATAACTTTACGAAAGTAAAGTGAACTTACTTTTTTAAGTTTTCAATACCACAGCTTCATTTAACATAACTTGACATTGTAGTTAAACCATATATATATATATATATATATATATATATATATATGTATGTATGGTTTAACTACATGCGTATATGTAGGTATATGTATATGTGTGTATATATATATATATATATACATACACTCACCTAAAGGATTATTAGGAACACCTGTTCAGTTTCTCATTAATGCAATTATCTAATCAACCAATCACATGGCAGTTGCTTCAATGCATTTAGGGGTGTGGTCCTGGTCAAGACAATCTCCTGAACTCCAGACTGAATGTCAGAATGGGAAAGAAAGGTGAATTTTGAGCATGGAAAGAAAGCAATTTTGAGCGTGGCATGGTTGTTGATGCCAGACGGGCCGGTCTGAGTATTTCACAATCTGCTCAGTTACTGGGATTTTCACGCACAACCATTTCTAGGGTTTACAAAGAAGAAAAGGGAAAAACATACAGTATGCGGCAATCCTGTGGGAGAAAATGCCTTGTTGATGCTAGAGGTCAGAGGAGAATGGGCCGACTGATTCAAGCTGATAGAACAGCAACTTTGACTGAAATAACCACTCGTTACAACTGAGTAAACAGAATGAGAACATGGATCCATCATGCCTTGTTACCATTGTGCAGGCTGGTGGTGGTGGTGTAATGGTGTGGGGGATGATTTCTTGGCACACTTTAGGCCCCTTAGTGCCAACTGGGCATCGTTTAAATGCCACAGGCTACCTGAGCATTGTTTCTGACCATGTCCATCCCTTTATGACCACCATGTACCCATCCTCTGATGGCTACTTCCAGCAGGACAATGCACCATGTCACAAAGCTCGAATCATTTCAAATTGGTTTCTTGAACATGACAATGAGTTCACTGTACTAAAATGGCCCCCACAGTCACCAGATCTCAACCCAATAGAGCATCTTTGGGATGTGGTGGAACAGGAGCTTCGTGCCATGAATGTGCATCCCACAAATCTCCATCAACCGCAAGATGCTATCCTATCAATATGGGCCAACATTTCTAAAAAATGCTTTCAGGACCTTGTCGAACTGATGCCTCGTAGAATTAAGGCAGTTCTGAAGGCGAAAGGGGGTCAAACACAGTATTAGTATGGTGTTCCTAATAATCCTTTAGGTGAGTGTACATATATATACACACATAAGAATTTAAATACACTCAAAAAAATTATTTTTTGATGCTGTTCAGTTTATTTAAACAACTTATTTTGATTCAACACAATTGTATTAGGTTTTTGGTTCAAACGTGATTGCTTCATGTTAAATTGACTTGAAACGATTCATTTTTGGACTTAACTTGATGATTTTATGTTAAAATAACATGTTTCAATCAAGTAAACCCAACCAGGACTCAATCAAACAGGGCTTTCACTTCCCATCATGCTTTGCAAAGCGGCTGAACTAGGAGAGTAAATGTTGAAATAAAGTGTTATTTTAAGCAGTTTTTCGCAAGATGAGAAAATGGAGAGACTTTTTAATGTTTACTTTTCTATTATGTTGATATTTAAAAGTTTCTGTTATGTTAATAGTTTTGGGGTTACCATTGTGGTGAAGTGTTGAGCTTGTGGTTAGACTGAGGGTGGCTAGATGCCATAAATCTATGTTGAGCTCAGCAAGCTGTACATGTGCCAATGCTGAGAAATTATTTACTTAATCGTTACTTGGCTGCAATAAATGTAATGCTTACTATGCAAGCAAGAAATGCACTGGCTTTTAAGTTATTTAAATGCATATAAAATAAAATAGTTTAAAAGTCAGCACAGTATTTACAAAGTATATGGCCATCAGTCCAACCCCATTAATCAAACAATCAAATAAATTTATGTGCTACAAATTCTTTTAAATGTTCAAAATAACTAAATATTAAACAGTTAAACTCTAACAGGTCTTTCCATTTTATTAAAAGCACAGAAAATTCACGCAAGTCTGCACAAGGGCACCAGTCTGAATAGCAACAGTACTGGCTGGATCAACAAGAGTGAATCATGTTCAGGAAACATTCACAGAATTCGTCAAAGGAACTTGGTGCGATTCATTAAATTAGGATGAATTTTAGCCTAGCTTAAGTTCAATTTAATCAATTCAACTGTGTGGAAATAGGTGTCATAATTGAATTAAGTTAGACCAAGTTATTTTTTTGAGTGTACATATATATTTTTTTTGTTTAAATAAGAAATAAGTCAAATTAAGTAAGTTCACTTTACTTTCGTAAAGTTATTCCAAATAAACTTTCAATTTCGATTTTCTACCACTAGATGCCACTACTGCTCTTGAAGATAATGGAAGAACCTGTAAGTTACACTAATTTATTATAAGACCATTTGCGTGTGAGCAGATTTGTTTAGCCTTATCCTTTCGATTTCCCCCATTTCATTATCTACCAATATTATTCATTGTGTTGCCTTTTGACAAGAGACATCAGCATGTCCATGATCATCACTGACAGCAGGAGGCACGACACCAGTTGGTCCAATTTTGCCAATAAAGCGTTAACCTCAGCCGTCTCCCTCCCCTCCCACCACAGCACAACCTATTTAAACAAACATCTGCCCGTATCTGGATTCTTTGGGAAACCCGTTGTACACAAGCGCGCATAACTGGCATCTTTAGTTGAAGAGACGTGATGGCTTTGGCAGATCCTGAGTGTGGGATATCGAACGGCGCAGATTCCGCTTCCCCGTTTTCTGACATTATTGAACTAAATGTAGGAGGACAAGTGTATGTGACGCGGCACACGACTTTAATAGCCGTACCGGATTCTCTCCTGTGGAACATGTTTAGCAAGAAAAAACCGACAGAACTGGCACGGGACAGCAAAGGTCGTTTTTTTCTCGACAGGGATGGATTTCTTTTTCGCTACATTTTAGACTATCTACGGGATCTACATCTGGTTTTGCCTGACTATTTCCCGGAAAAGAGCAGATTACAGCGGGAGGCTGAGTTCTTTCAGCTACGGGACCTGTCCAAGCTCTTGAGTCCCAAAATGAGTAATGACAACTCCATCACCGAGGAGATCTGCCAGAGTGACTCGGAGGAGCTGAGCGCGAGCGCGAGCGCGACTCCGTTGGTCGGACCCGACGCCTCGCGCACGCTGTCCGTTCCCAGCACCGCTCATTCTCCTTCCCTGGAGTCCAAAAAGTCGGGCTACATCACAGTCGGTTACCGGGGCTCGTACACAATCGGAAGAGACATACAAACAGACGCCAAATTCAGGCGGGTCGCGAGGATCACGGTGTGCGGGAAGACGTCGCTGGCCAAGGAGGTGTTTGGAGACACTTTGAACGAGAGCAGAGACCCGGACAGACCTCCGGAGAGGTACACATCACGCTATTATCTGAAATATAATTTTCTCGAGCAGGCGTTTGACAAACTGTCAGAGTTTGGCTTCCATATGGTCGCGTGCAGCTCCACTGGCACGTGCGCTTACTCCAGCAATGACCCAAACGAGGACAAAATCTGGACAAGCTACACAGAGTATGTTTTCTGTCGAGAATGAGACAAATTGTTGCATTTAACTGTGTGTTTAGGCATTCTACTACAAGAGTGGCGTTTCATGCGTCTTTCAGAGGTGTAGCCTATACAGTATAGGAGTTTGCCTCATTCCCAGCAGGCAATGGTTTATCTAGTTGTTTGCATCGTAGTAGCCTATTGGCTGTTTACTCTTTAGTTTTTTGAAAGCCTATACATGTATTGCTCAAATTAACGAACGCAGAATAACTGGCTACGTTTCTCTTCACAGCTTCGTTTTGTTTGCAGATCATATCGTTTTTTACAACCAGATTCGAGAGCCTATTTGTCCAAGATGTTTTGTACTTGCTATTCTTCATGCATGCATTTTAAATGAACACGTGAAATATTGCTTCATTCGAAATGGCACAGAGACCGCATTTGTAAGTTGTAAGATTTTTAGGAATGATCATCATGGTATTATACTGGGTCAGTGCTTTAAAACAGTTCCACTTTCAGGAAAAGTCGATTACTGAATCACTTGGCAACACTCTGACAGCTTCCTTTCATCAGACTTGTAGATCTCAGTGACATTTCCTCTTGATAAGTTTTATCTTTTCACTGTGAATAAGTAATCCACTAAAACGGAAAGTGTTAGTTTAATTGCTGCCTTATTTTATTTTATTTTTTTAATCAAAATTAAAGTGGTGCCAAAGTTACCTGCAGTGATTCATTGCACTTTTTGACCAGTTTGGATTTCATTACAGATTAAGAAAATTGAGTCAAACCTCTTAAAATGGAAAAAAAAAAAATGTAATAAATTAAATGGATGGAAACAAATATATTTCAACTGTACTATTGTATAAAATTTTGCACACCTTTTTTGTTTGGGCGAAGGGTGGGAATATAGTTTCTATTTTTCTTTTGTCTAAAGTTTAAGGTTTCTATGTCTATATTATACAACAGAGTGTTCCCTTTTATTTCAATATTGTAAACATCTATCTGTTGTCTTTTCAAAGAGTCGATAATTTAATAAATTATAATCTGTCTTAATCTTTCAGCTTCAGTCAGATTTTTGTTTGTTTCCAGTGTGTCTTGTGCAGCTCTAAAGGCTGGAAGGCTGAACAACCTAAACACGAATGCTTTAAGTGCTTTCGATGTTTAAAAAACCTCTTTGTAGCATGGAAATCGTAATGGGGTCACTGGAAAAAAGTTTGAAGTTAAATAGGATAAATGTGACCCTGGACCACAAAACCAGGGTCAATTTTTTTGAAATTGAGATTTATACTGGATAAATAAGCTTTCTGTTGATGTATGGCTTGTTAAGATAGGACTAAAAAAAAAAATATATATATATATATATATATATATATGAAGTCCTTGGCAATCATATCAATTTACAAAAATACATTTTTTATATATTTAGATATGAAATTTACAAAATATCTTCATGGAACATGATGTATATATGATTTTTGGGATGAAAGAAAAATCAATAATTTTAGTCACAAATGTTAAAATTGTTTAAGCCATAACACAAAACATTAATCTTTCATTTTTTGCGCTCAAGAGGTTTGGGGGTCAGCCAGATTATTTTAGTGACCTGATCATGCATCATTGCCAGTTCTAATGAATATAATAATTGTATGCACAATACTTCCCTTTCCGTTTTGTGTGACACAAATGCTAAAATGCAGATGGCGCAGCTGTGCATAGATAGGTGGCATTATCATTTCGAGTGTAAATAATGAAAGGATCCAGCTGCAATAGGGTTACAAGACTGGTCTCTCTGTTGCAGTTTCATTTGCATTCGATAAAATAAACTAAAAGTTTTCAGTTCATTACATATATAAATGGGGGTAAGGATGATCTGAAAAGTGTGCGGTGGACACATTATGAGCTATTTTCTGTGAATGTGCAAGACTTATGACAACCTCTATTGGTAAATATCTAAGAATAACAAAGTGCATGAAGTGGTTAAACTCTGTGTGCTACAAACCACAGTGTTAAATGAATATAACAATATATATACAATATATACAACAAGTACCAGTTCACAATATCAAGCAGCATATTGTCTGCATTGTTATGACTGTAGAAGCCATGTGCCTTCATGACTGGGGCAAATTAAGTCATGTTTATAAAAAGGAGGGGACCAAGAACGGAACCATGAGGCACCCCATTGGTTATTTGATGTGATTTGGACAATCTTCCTCCCGGGGGAACGTTAATGCTGCCTGTGAGGTAAGACTCGAATTAGCAAATTGCAGTTGTTGTAAGGCTGCAGGTCAGGGGAGAAGGTGCATAAGTTATATAAAACCTTAAAGTCTGCAGAGGCTTCGGATGAAGATGATAGGTGGGACAGCTAGGAGAAAAGAGTATGTTGTATTCAGTTAATATCAACTCAATCAGATTCATGCATTGCAGCAGACAGATGACCATTTTTGAATATCTGAAAATCTCTGTCCTTGCTGTTTCAGCTAGCAGCATACTCTTTGTTCTCTTTGAAAAACCTTTCTTTTCTGAGAAAATTAGATCAAAGCATTGCGAACCAAAACATACCTCAAGACTGACTTCAGAGTTTAAAAAAATGTGGTTATTCAAATTAAATTCTTAGCTTTAAATAACCAATACTCTCACTGCACAGCTCAGTTCTTTCTCAAGGAGAGTGTTAAGTGAAGTGCAAATTTCATAGGCTATATTTTCAAGGGTACAAATTTAGATTATACAATCTCAAAAATGGTAGCCTACTTTAATGCATAAGATTCCATATGAATTAGGGTAGAATTAAAGCACAACATCCTTATCAACCATTGTGTGCACACACACACTCAACCATTCAATCTATTTTCCAATCAATATTTGTCAATAAAAGGGCTAATGAGGTTACCATCACATGCCAATCATTGACTCCAAAGAATTTAATTTGAGAGCATATTCAACATTCCCTGAGCTGGTGCCAACAGTCATATGAGGCATTTGTATTTTACTTGTGTAAATGCTGTGGTGTAATTGCTTGCAGCTGAAATTCTATATGTTGAAAAACGTAGACTCAGATTGTTCTTCAAGCTGACTGAACAATTTAAGAATTCTAAATCTACAAAAACTGAATTTTTAATCAGCATCGCTGTTTGCAGGCATGGTTGTGTAGTATATATTTTTTTCTTCTTTTTGGAATGGATTTTAGCTCGTCATAATGGTTCGGTGTACAATTTACAGCCAGAGCAATTTAGACAGCTAACTGCTCAGTGATTTATTATATTATATAATACTCATTAGCCTGGGATTTGTGACATCTTTGAAAGCATTTTGAAATAAACCTTTGACAACTCCATTTCCTAACAACTGTGGGATGCAGTCCCATGGGAACAGACATGAACAGTTTAGCTGTTCCTCTCCTTGAACACTCAGCCACCTCATGAGGCATAAAAACTGATTTATGATGTAGTAGAAGTATTATGGTGTTTCATCAGTAAATTGTGTTGTTATTATTGTTAAATTGATTCTACCCCAATAAGACAATATATTTTTATAAATAGAATGGAATATTATAGTTAGTGCTCTTAGTGATCCAGTATTTAAATAATATACTTCTGCATTATTCAGCTTTGATTATTATTGAGAGGGACTAATGTTTTGAATGATGTATAACATAGAAATTGCATAGAGTGACGTCGCTGATATTCCACACCCTTTCTTTCAGTGATGTCACTACAATGTCCGTGGAATGTCTATCCTGGTTTTAAAAAGGTCTAACACAAAGGATTTCAATAATAGGATTCATTATAGTCTTGACAAAATGTTAGTCTTTTTACTGAGCAGAAATTATGCAGGCCCAAAATGTTCTTACAAAATTCGAAAGCTTACTGATTTTTGCACATTGTACAAATGTTTACAAGAAGAAAACCAGGAAAATCAGCAATTAACAATTATCATAAGAGATGATGTGGTTGGGATGGGAAAACAAATGTTTATTATAAAGCAAGTATCACAATGATTACAATTTTTAATGTACAGTTTTGAAGGCCTTGTTTTGATTTCTCAAAACTTTGTCACAAATATATAAATTAGCTCATGTCATGAAAAAATCATGTCATATTATATAATGTGTATGTATGTAATTAAATGTATGAATATTTCATTAGCATTCTCTAATGCAAACAAACAATCAAAAAGTTCCAAGTCTAGTTGTCAAGGCTTGTAATTTCAAAATAGTGATACTGGCTTAGATACTTTCTATAAACTCAACCAGACACACACAATTTTTTTTCTTCTTCTATGTATCCATGTGTGTTAATGTGCATTCAGCTACTGTGTCCTTTACATGACATTTTACACTGGTTAAACAGTGAACCACATTATATTATCTTTTGAATTATTAATCATTTTACATAATTCAATAAAATAGAATGTGACACAGATGTGTCATACTAAGACTGTGTTTAAATGTGAGTGAGTCATGTTAAATCCGCAATGATAAAAGCCTTTTGCAATTGTCCCTTCACAGTTTGATTGACAGGTGATCTGACCAATCATAACCCTGAATTCATCATTTTGTCTGATAAAGCAGTCAGGGGAGTCAGTACATTAATGTTGGTGAACTTGAAAAATTGTGTGTACTCACGTCTTTCCACGCTTGAAACAACATTCCTTCTGATGTTCATTCATGTTTATTTGATGCTATAAATGAACTAGTATGAAGAGATGATCGGTTCACGAGCCGCTTGAAGGAGCTACAGCGATCTGTCACCACACATTAAAGAGACACTATACGCTATTTATTGTTTAAACTTCTTTTAAAAAATTACGAAACATTAAATATGAAACTGTTTCATATGTCTGTCGACGTGTTGTCAGTGTCCTCTTTGCTCCAGAATATATTCTTCACTGTGTGAGAACATGATGTGTGGCATGAGAGCGCATGACTTGTCGGACATAGCAACAGTAACTAAAGGGTCTTTGCGAAGGGTCAAATATGCAGTGATGAAATTGAATGAAATTACATTGTTTTCTCATTGAAGCAAGCTTAATGAAAGCTAAATGAAAAGAAACAAAAAATATCAAATTAAAAATGTAATGTAATGTAAAGATGAAGGTTTATCGTAAAAAATGCATACTGAGTTTACCAAAAAAGCTGCCTAGTAGCTTAGTAGCTTTCACCTTTACAAATATAAGAGTATGCAGTTCTTGTTTGATTGTCAAGGCACTCCTCACAGAATACATACTTGATGTTTATAACTAAAATGTAATTTATGGAAGGACAGTAATTAAGTATTGATAAGCTTTTAATGTCACTTCTCTTGTCCCTTGCTTTCCTTCCACATCCACAGCTTCTCCTAAAAACATCGGGCTGGCATCACCCTAGTCCCATCTTTAATCAACCCCTTACAATAAACACTTCACACAGGTGTTATGCAAAACATTTGGAGGCTGTTTGGCCTAAAACATTAATAGGCAATTGGAGTTTGTTGGCCGTAAGCCCTGCCAAATCCAATGAATAATTTGCTGAAGAAACGGGTGACATAAAGGTCTGCATGAACAACACTATCACTCAGTGAGTCTGTATGAGTCAGTATGTAACAGACAAACAACACAAATTACACAACAGATGGTCCGTCTTCAACGATGAGAAGGCTAAGCACATCTTAAGGGGGAATTTTGTGCATTTGTTATCATTTTAATTTGAAATAACTCTAGAGGCTTTTGCAGACTTTCATGTTTTTACATTTCCATCAGATGAATTACAAGTCACACTGCCAATTATCATTTATTTTTATCTGTACTACCATTGAATGATGTGAATGACTACCGTTGAAAGATATTAATACTTTTATTCAGAAAGGACACAATAATTAACACTATTTCAAATAAATACTTTTCTTTTGAATTTTCTATTCATCAAAAAATCCTGAAAAAAAAATGCATCACAGTTTCTAAAAAATTGTGAGAAACATTGATAATAATAAGTAATAATTATATAATTAATAAGAATTTGTTTTGAGCAGCTAATCAGCATATATTAGAATGACCACAAAAGACTGCTAAATCTTGAACGGTATAGTAAATGTTTATGTTTTCATAAATTTGTTGGGTTACTCATCGGATTACAAGCACTACAAAATGTTCAGTCACAAAGGCAACGTGATCTTGGTGAAGACACATCTGTTCATTATTATACTATCACCAGATGGCTGCTTCTATCTTTTCCTGTTATTAAGAGGGCACAGCTTCACTATATCAGAAGAGTAAAAAGATTGCTTCCAGCATATTAAAAAACAGTTCAGCTGTTTTATTCTAGCACAATCTGTCTTTGGAGCGTGAAATATTTCACAGCAGTGACCTGGACTGTGATTTCCTGGTTGGCTTGCTCCAAAAATAAAAATCACTTCAAAGTCCCTCTTTAATATGATCAAATTCGGTGAAACACCATGAGTGCTGTGATTTTTGGTGCCACTGTGGAAGATTTCTATTAATCAGAATATAAATTAAAACAAGCATTATCAATATGAATATAACAAGTTATTCTGCTATTATAGTCAACTGTGTGTGTCCTCACGTACGATGAGTAGCCCCAAAGAGAAGATGTGATGATCTTGTGCTCAGCTATGTAATAATCTGCCATGCAAGGATGATACGCTCATATATAATGAACCGCAGACTCTATGTGCTACCTACCATTATATGAGAAAGCATGAAATGAACTGACATCTCTCGTTGTACTTAAATATTGTTTGGCATTTACAATAGTGGTATATATGAAATGAAATACCTTGAGTTGGAGAGTATGGAAACTGAGTTTGTTGCTATTGTTTTGTTTTGTTTGTTATAGTGTATGGTCTGCTCGTAGTTCAGATCTGGTAAACAGGAGCGGTCTGCCCAAGTGCCATCAATCCAAACCACATGTGGCCCAGATCATCTTATCACGCGTGCCAGATGTGGGCCGGATTTGGGCCGGCACAAAGTTGTTATGTAGTTTCTCATTCATTGAGCAAGATATCTTCAGTAACACTTACTCTGTTCTGACAGTTTTTTTTTAGAGGGGTTTGTTCATATATCATTTGCCTTATTTATATAATATATATAACATTCCTAAAAATATGCTGTTTTTTATTCCTGGCATTTGACAGCATTTAATGGAGTGATAAAAAGAGATATTGAGAATCCCCTCTATTAAAAAAAAACACCCTGACTTTATAAAATGTTCTGATTTCTGCTCTGGAAATGTACATTTGTGTATATTTAATTTCACAATGACAACATTTCAGAAAACCTGTCTTAATTTACTATGATTTATCAACAGGGGGAAATATAGTGATATATTTTATATTAGATTTAGATATATTTTACCCTTGCATGTTTCTATCTTCATTTATTTTTGCAAAGCAAATTATAATATTCGCTTATACTTCTAGAAGCATTGCCATTGGTAAAGAAAGACATGGACCACGCTGATCAATACAGGTCTTTAAAAGCCAATGAGCATCTAAGTGGAAAAGGAAACAGCCCAAGCACAGCCTCAAACAACCCTGTAATCATTTTATCCACAAATCTGTTTATCTTCATTAAAAAGTATAGTCGATACTGTGGCCTAAGAGGGAAGGGATTTGTTTCATAACTAGCTGCATTCTGTCTACCTAATAAGAAGTATAGCTTTTTCTGTCAATAATCATAGTAGCAGCTCTCTGTGGTTTTCAGAAAGGTAATGAAAACAGTGAAAGAGTGCTAATGTAATGTCAGGGAATCTAAGTCAATTAAACATAGCAACTTCCTCAGGGAACATGGACATATTCACCTTCTGATCCTATAAATGATCCCTGTAAAAGATCATGCCTTTCTCTTCATGTCTAATGAAATTCAGTGCATGTTTCTGCATTACTTTTTTCTAATTCATATTAGCTAATATGCAATATTTATTTCGATAACAGATAGTTCCTTAATTGGCAGATTACAATACAGTGCACACATTATGTTAATGCAAAATACCATGATCGTGACCTGAGAATAAAAACAGCCAAGAATACAATTTCCAATACATATTTCCATTCTAGAAGAGATCCTTCAAAACTAGATGGAAATCCTTGGATATTGTTTGGTTCATGCTACAGTTCAATGCGGCTGCTGCACGGGCCTGCCTGTGTTCTTCAGGAAATAACTGGGTCCTTGCAAGATCATCAAGAACAAAGACCAGCTGGCTCAACTACAGCAAATGCTTGACCAATACTGAAAAAGTTTCCTTTTCAGCTCAAAGAAATATCTTTATATATTCAAATAGAATATTAATTTAAATGAAACAAGACAACCTGGGTAGAGTTATGCATTTGTGTGTTTGCTTTTAAATGATTTACATGTGTGCGTGAGGGTGTGCTGGATTTAGCAGGGCTCTGAGAGTGCAAAATATTGCTGATATTCATCACCTCAATGTCTCCCTTCTCAGTAGCTCACTAAGAGATAAAGCTATTGTTTGTATAGAGACAGACAAGACGTCATTTGATTTCATATCCATGTTGATCGATGTTGCTGTTGTTTTAAACAAATGCTCATTAGTCAGGAGTCAATTGAATTAGGAAAAAAGACAATTACCGGTTCCTATTGTGTTGAGGAGTATAATCCTTCCTTTTTTAAGTATAGTATTACTTGGTAATTCTATTTGAGAGAAAAGGACAGTGTTCAGTGATCTTGCGTTATGGTCAAATGTAATGCAATAAATGTGGTGTTATGATCCTGTAATGGCCAGTAAAAGATCTATATATATATATATATATATATATACAGTATACTGTATATATATATATATATATATATATATATTAACCTCAGTTTTTCATACAGTGATCACATAGTTTTTGCAAAAATGTTATTCCTCTTTATGTAAATTGCAACTTCACTAAGGCATAAGACTGTTCGATAGCATTATACTATTAGTTAGTTAACTGAATAGATTGATTATTATCTGATTAACAGAATTGATGGAAGAATACCTATTAACTCCACAGATGTTCATACATTTTAATATGCCACTGCTGGAACAACGTATGTCTCATCACGCTATAGGTTTAATTGTATTTGACATCTATTGTGTCACTTGACATAAAAATGTCAATCAAAGGGATATAATCTTTTAGGACAGAATCTTGGCAAATAATAGCAACCCGAAACAGATCTTATCACATTTATGTGTGAAACAGCCTACTGATTGTAGTCTGAGAACAGGTGACTCAACTTCTCTTTGAAATGCAAAGCGTGATTCCCATTTATTTCAGAGCCTCAGCATTTTGGGTTCATAATTATACACCAACCCCAAGTTTGCTCCAGATGGGTCTGTGTTATGAATTATTTTAACGATGACATATAGAACCTCTGAGATTTAGGATCACATATGGCAAGCTGAATTAACTTTTGGTGTTCTCAACCAGTAGCGGTTCCCAGCTCTCGAACCTTGGCCCTCTCACCCCTTCCCTCGGTGGGGAAAAAGTAAATTTAGCCTAAAATCAGCCTAGCTAACTGTGTCCTCTTCTATAATACTGCATGTTACCTTCGACAAGAAATGCCACAAGCAAACATCAGAGTGAGTGTAAGAGTTATCACTAAAATGAAGCAAAAATGAATAAAATACAAATCATCGTACAAAAAATTGCATCATCACACAACAGTGTGTCATTTTAGCGGAATATTCTGACAATTGGCCACAAAACCAACTAAATTTAATGAAATTTAAGCCGATACATCATGACCAAAGCACGTTAGCAACAGGCACACTATAATTAGACTGGCACAGTAGTCGATTAAATGTACTAAACTTATGATTTAGGAAAAAATTTAAGTATTATGCAGAATTACAGCAAATGTGCATGGTCACCAAGATAGTAAATTTATAGACTGACCTGTAATTCTGCAAAATAGCAGTGACCAGAATAAAATCTCGCAACCTATTCGATTTTAAATGACTTACCCAAACAGCAAACAATTCCAGCCGTAAAGCTTTAGCTTCTTTATTAATGCTGTAATCATCCAGGGGTATTTATCTCTTATAATGGATTAACTCCAGGTTTTCATTAAAAGTTAATCTTGAAAACAGTGTGGATAACAAATTATCAACAATATCCTAATCATAAATGCTTGCCTGTGAAGTTTCCAAAGCGAATAGCGCTAGCTGTTTTATCGGCATTGTAAATGGTGTTTTGTGCAAGTTTTCAATGCTTTTCATTGCATTTTTCAATGCATTTACAGTGTTTTGTCTTGGAGGTGCCATCAGCGTGTGGCATTTCAAACACTTGAATCATTTTGAAAAGCGACTGGTTCAATTGATTTGGAGTTTTGGAAAGCTTAGTTGCTACCCATCAGAGTGGTGTCACTGAATGAATAAGAGTGAACAATTCAATGACTAATGAATACCCTTTTTGTTCATGAATTAATCAATGTTTTCGAAGAAATTGGTTGAGTAAATGATTCAACAATTCACCTACTTGCATAACGATGTAACTTGCGGAAAGAGTCACTGAATCCTCCACTAATCATGCACAGACTCAAGCACAAAGTGGAGTGACTGTAAATATATTCCACATCATTCTCTATCCATTTCTTGGGATCTTACTCTGCCATGATGAGATGACAAAGATGTATTCTGTCCACATGAACTCAAAGAGAAGCTCAGTTTAGCATCTTAAAGAAAGTGAGGAAAGGAATCCTTTTTTCTGTTAGCTTCTCAAAAGGAAGTCTGGTTTAATCAGTGAACATGCTCACAAGACACACTTCCACAGGATGGACCTGCCAAGTGCCCCATCATCCTCTATCTCATCAGCTTATCTCGCTTAAGCAGCAGGGGTCTCGCCATGCTGGGGTCTGTAAATGGCAGCACAAGTGCAGTGTTCCTGGACCAGCACAGGCAAGTTTATTGATCTGGTTTGGCCACCAGACTTGGTCGGGGGTGGTATGTCAATAAGGTGCAACCTGTACAGCTGTGGAAGCAGTTGGTAGCCATTTAATTGACGATTACATGCTGATGTCCTATCCTCCTCATTGGAAATGCATCATGGGAGATTTATATTGATAATGAACAGTAACATCTGTCACTAACACAGGTGACCTCGAAGGAGGGCTATAATTCTAAAGCTATCTGTTAGTACTCCCATTCATCCCAATGGCAGTTGCTTGGCTGGTGATGAGCCCCCCAGAAGCGCGCTGTGCCACCCAAAAATTTTAGAACAGCAAACACAACAAAACATAATACAAATCAATTAGGCTTTCACAAATGTGGATTTTAATGCTGGTATTGGTTCAGATCTGCCATGGCTTATTTTTTTGTCTTTCCTTTGAAAAAAAAAGTTTTAGATTCTATTACAGGTACTCAGATGTAATTTTTGATGGATGTTATACAGCATCTGCAGTGGTGTGAGTCAGACTTAGAGCAAACGCCTCATAAAACAGCATGAAACAGATTTCTGTTAAAGAATTGGGTTGACCAAGCACCATAGAACATCATTAACGGAAGACAAAGACAAGACAGAAAATGAGGGCTTAAATACTGAAGCAAACAGAGGAGCAAACAAGACTAATTAATGACACAGCTGATAACAAGGAACTAATAATGACGGTAACCGTGGTAACTAAAGAGTGGCGGGAAAAACTGAACAAAGACAGACACGTGACAAAATGAAAACCAAAGTCCAAAACAGACATACATGTGACAAGTTCAGAGTAAAGCAAATGCAAGTTGATTTTATGAGAACAAACAATAACCATGAAATTCATCAAGCACTGTGTAATCAAAAGACTCTCCCACTGCAGCTGTCTGATTCATCCCTCAAACGTCTACCTGCCTCTAGCTTTCATCATCAGAAAAGGATGCAACTAAATAAATGCTATTATTGGTGTGGGCCTTTCAGTAACTAAGAGACGCTTATACATACAAACAAACGCACAGATCCTCTAAAGATCAATAGGTCACTGTAGATTCCGTTCTAAGGAAAATGAAGTCTTTTAATGTCGATTAGTGAATTCCATTGATTTTATTAAAGAGCATCAGTAGACTACCAGAAACCAGCCTTAATAGTTCAAATTCATTATGCTGTTTGACTTAAGTTTAAATGAAACAGAATTATACTGTATGGATTATACTTTTATATTACTGTTCAAAAGTTTGGGGTAACATTGATGGCAAAGCTGAATTTTCAGCATCATTACTCCAGTCTTCAGTGTCACACGATCCTTCAGAAATCATTTTTATATGCTGATTTGGTGCTCAAGAAACATTCATTATGATCCATGTTTAAAACAATTTTTTGATGAATAGAAGGTTCAAAAGAATGGTATTTATTTGAAATAGAAATCCTTTGTACAATGTAAAAGTACGATCAAAGTATTAATAAATAGTATTTATGCCAATAAGAACAGCAGCAAGAATAAACTAATTATATACAATATTTAAGCAATATTTCAACTTCATTTGTTCCTTCATTCAACATGCCAGTTTAAACAGTGTGTAATATCACTTAAAAACAAAAAGTTTAATAACGATTTGACAGTCGATCCATTTGGAGATAATGTGAATTCTTCTAAAACAAGCTGTTGCGCAAAGAGTCGGTGTCATTCCCTCTCGGGGATCTTCCTCTGGTGCAGATACTGCTCGATTTCCTCAAGCCCTTCAGTCAAAGATCAAGATAACCGCTGACTTATCCTGAGGACCAGCAAGCTACTCTTCAAAAATGTAAATCTCCAAGTATTGTAAAATTAAAGCATTTTTATTAAATCCAAAGGTTTGACAATTCATTACTATAACTATTATTTAAATATTATTTCATAGTTAATGTATTTCTGTTTACTTTGTCTTGAAGACAGCACTATTTTATACAGTATGTCTCTCCATGAAAACTTTGTATAAAACTTCAAAAATCAGTCTTCTGCTTGCAATTCATCTCCTACATAGATCTGCAAATGGCAAATAAACTTTATGATTACAGGGTTATTTGTCGTAATTATTCAAATGCAGCATAAAGAGATTTGAAATTGGATAGCTAGGCTTCACACAAAGAGTGTCTACAGATTAGAACAGATGGGAAAATGACTAAATCATTCTTACAATGACTGGATAATGTTTTCAAAAGCAAAATGACTGAGGAAGAAGGTTATGAAAATGTTGCTGAAAAGTTGAAAAAGCATACTGTTTGACTGGAGAGCTTTCAGAGGAATCAGTTCTGTTCTGCTGTGAGGACAAATCAGATCAATCAATCAATGAGAAACATATAATGTGTGTCTTATGTGTTTCTCATATATTGATCTGATTTCTCCTCACAACACAGAACTGATTCCTCTGAACGCTCTCCAGTCAAACAGTATGCTTTTTCAACTTTTCAGCAACATTTTCAGGATATACCAGGTTCTGTTAGGATATATCAGACTCAAACAAGAAAGTTAGTGAAATCAAACAAGGGCATTACTGGTAGCAATGATGGGTTGAGCTGAGCACAACAGGTAAACAGTCTACTGGCCGGTCGAGGGTAGCGGCAGATGAATAAAGAAAGTATTCACTGTTTTGCAGATGGTGACGGTGATCATGGTGGCTGAGGAGAGGATCATGGAAAGCACACACCTCGTTGGTAAGGTAGGAAGCACACCATGAGAATTGCTAGAAGTTTGGAGAATAATTTACCGGAGGTAAGTAGCCAGTTAGGTAGTCACTTGTCAACCTTGAGGCCAGACAATGAAAGTGGTTTGAGGCGCGTGCTTAGTTGGGATTGGTGTGCTGATGGGTGGCAGACAGGGGCATTTCTAAGATTTCAATATTAAATTACAATGTGGGTATGATATGAAAAAAAAAAAAAAAAAAAAAAAAAAATACAGTATATATATATATATATATATATAGTACAGTAGGTTCTACACTACCTATCAATCCCTGAATATTGAATTAATTTCTAATAATTTTTATAAAATTCATTAATATTCATTAAGAAAGCATTCTTATTAAATCCAAAGGTTGCACAATTCATTACTATAACTATAACTATACTATGCTGTTCAAACATTATTAATATAAACTGTCTAGATTGGCAATATGTGGGTAAAATATTTTTTGAAACACTATTTTAAACTATTATTTTTTAAAACTCTACATTTTAAAATGAACTTTAAAGAAGACCTAAATGATCACTTTCATTCATGGAGATGAAATGTACAATGCTTAAGTGGAGGATTTCTGTCACCTGGTGGAAAACAAACAATTACCACAATAACCAAAGGTAGTTCCAAACAGTTGTGGGGCACCATTGACTTCCACAGACATTGACTTTTTTGTTCATACACTGAAAGTCAATAGAGTCAATGGAATTCATACAGGTTTGGAACAACTTGAGGGGGAGAAAACGATGACAGAATTTTCACTGAGAGCTATCCCTTTAAGTCTTTAATTCTTATTATATAGGAAACATCATTAGATATCAACCCATTACTTAAATATGTATAAAGCTAATTAGCTAATTTGCAGTAATCATTTGGTATTATATAAATGTAATATAAATGAATATAAATGTAACTAATACTCAAAAACTAATTTGTGCTTAATAAGCAAGTCTGACCACAAGTGTTTGAAATGATTGAGCTCTAAGGGTTTTTATCTTCAGACATTTTGATGTCATAAAACTGTTAACATCTTAAGGAAGGGAAAACTTTTATATATGGTCTAAATAAGTACCATTTACCATAAGACACGGTTCTTGTAGCACAAAACGGCATGTAGCATTCAGGTGATTAAAAGTAGCTTGACATATTCACAGCAGTGAATAAGGATGAACCACCTGAGGAGGAGGATTTGTGCCGCTCTGTTGCCTGTCTTGCCGGCTCGCAGCTGCCGCAGTGTTCAAATACAAGGAAACTATGTAAAATTCATACATTTAAATCCATTGGGCAAATCAGTATTCATGCATTCCTTGTTCTAATCAGAGGTGTAAGAACATCAGCGTCCTTAAAAGTTGAACAAAAAAAAAGTGTAAAACACTGCAAAGAAGAATAACACAGCCTCAAACTACACTTTGAGTTATGATTATGGTGCTTTAATTTAATTCCACAACGGTTTACGGACCACGGGAAGCCTCTGTTTTTTAATCCAGTTACAAATAATACCTTGGCTCACCTCCATTCTAAGCCCAGGCATTTGTTTCTATGACAACAGCTGCGTCACCAACCCCAGAGAACACTTGATCAACATACTGCCATCTTTAGAAAATCTGAGGTCACTATTTAAAGCTTGGATAAAAATAAACCTTCCAATGTATGTATTGAGTTTCTCCAACACAATCAAAGTGATTCAGTGACACCAGCTGCCACATCCATCATATAAACAATGCAGCAGTCGGGACGTTGTTTAAACACCAAACTTATATTATGTCAATGTTATGTATTGCTTTAATATGTACTGATGTAAGTAAATTGAATAATCTCCCATACATTATGATTAAATAATACAAAAGACTTGATCTCCATACTTGAGCTCACACAAACTCTACAATCCTTTAACAAACTGAACAAAAACTCTCAATCTGGCATCTCATGAGGCCATATGGTTCATTCTGGTCATAAATATGCAGGTTTGGATGTATTGCTCAACTCATCTGCAAGTGCTTGCATTTCTCAGTGGGACCATGTAGTATTGCTTTAGCTTAGACTGACTTTTTAATTTATGGAATAAGGCTCTCCCTATAGCTTACATTTGTCCTTCCTCTCCCCTGCTTCATATTAGATGTCATTCAGGCACAATGCCAAAAACATCTGATTCGAGGACATGCACCACTACATTGCCCTTCTCACAAAGCAGTTAACATCTGTCTAAAGTCATGGACCACTGGTTCTCTGTGGTGCTAAACTGCGCTTTTATTTGCTTCATTCTAAGTGATTAAGAAATAATGAGAGCATATTCTTTATTTGCTTTGCCTTGTTTAATGAATGACTGTCAACACTATCGTCGAATTGAATCTGTTTTTAAAATACAGGATTGAGCACAGGAACAAAATATACAATTATCACCCTCTTTTGAAAATATATGCAGCCACAAAATGTACGCACAAGTACATGGTAGCATTAGCGGTGTGATAGAATCTCGTGGTAGCCTTATCTGAGTCCAGCAGAACCTTCAGCTAACGTCACATCTGGTTACTCTCCCATGAGACACACAAGCATACAGAGAGGAACAAGATCAGCAAAGTACTGTGTACATAATAGAGTAAATGCCACCCACAGGAATTATGTCAACGCAGAGCTAGAAATGTATTCACCTACACAAATGATTAAGAAAACTATAGAGAACAAATAATGAACTTTTGTGGAGAATAATTCATATGGGTCTAATAAAAAAATACAAGATTTACATTTCTTCTTGTATAAACTCTCAAGGAACAATAATCATTCCATACTGTGCTGAAAAATCCAGCATAATCCAGGAAAATGAATTCCATTTTTGTCCAGGTGAGTTTAAGATGGTAAAAGGCTGGTCTAGCTAGTGGACCAGCATAGTTACGCTTTTCTCAAATTGAGCTGGTGTGGCTGATGCACCAAATCCTGCTTCCCATGCAAATTATCCTGGTGACCAGCAATGCTGGATTTTTCAGCAGGGTAAGTGTACATGTATTGTTTTTTTTTTTTAACAAAACTATTTTTTTGAACTAAAGTATGAGCCAAAATGATCTTCTGAGGTAACAAAGAACAACAGTTGGAAAAAATTCCATTTGTTTTTCCCATATAGAGAACATGAATGAAGTTTATTAATCCACAGTATACATGCTAGTTACTGTAATTTTAACCTAAAGTAGCTATATGATGCTACTTAAGTTCATAATGTTATTTTTGGGGTCTGCTAGAATACATTTACATGATTTCAAGTTATAAAGACTTATTTTTATTGTACTCCACATTGCTGCAGTACCTCTTTTCACATTCACCCTGAAATAGTTTCTGGCTCTTTAAAGCCCGGCTTTCTAAAAAGCCCATTCTGCTCTGATTGGTCAACTGCTTAAAGTGTGTGCCGGAAATATAATATCCCTTATCATAATCAGCTCCTGAGGTTTCATGAGCAGCTGTAAAAAGCATTATAGTTGTATGGTAAATATGGTGTCGATATTGAATGCCCATTTTTTTTGTTTGTTTGTTTTTTTGCCTTTGTTCTTTGAGGGTTGATCATAGCAATAGCCAGGGATTAAATGTGTAAAAAGCCACAGATATAATAGTGTGCTGCAGGGCTTTCCAACTATATTTTAAAAAAGGGACATTCCATCATTTCAGTATTATATCCATTTCAAATGGCAATCTGGTGGGTCCAATGCATATAGAAGAATATTTTAAAATGAGCTCTCATTAATCCAAGAAATTGTGGATGAAAATAGCATGTGGTGACACTGGAATATGAGGATGTGCTTTTTCATTAGCCCAGCTGTGACATTAGAAGTCCAGAAATGACACATAATCACAGATATATGGGTGATACACTAATAGATGTGTTCACAGACAGGGCTTAGATTAAGCCAGGATTAGGCTTTAGTTCAATTTGGGCATTTAAGTGGCTTTTATTAATGTGCCATTTAAAAAGAAAAAAAAAACATCACTTATGTGCATCTTGAGACAAAACAATGGCACTGACATGTTTTAAGATATGTCAGTGCAAGATGCTTTCAGTTAAAACATCTTAAACATGCATTTTAGTCTGGGACTAGCTTAAGCCTTGTCTGTGAAACAGGGGGGAAGTGTCTTAAAAGTATGATGTTTAAGTATGAATCTATAAGACTAAAAACAATTAGATTATAAAAATGTGCACACAGGCACTTTTAGAATTTTAAAAGTGTGATTGTGTCTATACTAAAATCTCCTAAGATCATCAAAACCATTTAACGTGAAAAATGAAGAATATCTTTTGACTTAATATTCACCTCCATGCCCAGCTCAGCACAATGGCGGCTGAAATCACAGAGGGCAAAAAAAAAAAAAAAGCATCCTCTTGGCATAATAACTTCAAGCATATCTGCTTCCTCCAGCTGTGGCCACCTTAGCATTCATGAGCAGTGAAACATTTTCCATGTCACTGAAAATGAAGGGCCAGCACATTTCATTGGAGGCCAAGCGTTAGAAAGAGCAGTACAGTAAAATAGAAGACAAGTATAGATTGGATCTTTGAAGTATGCCATCAAGGGAAATTAGAAATCAGTGCCTGCAGTGATAGCACTCGGCTTAGGTCCTGACATAAAAAATGAATCACGTTCTACCCCCACACCAAATCTCCATTTGACTGAAGAGTGGGTGCTGTGCCCCTGTTTAAAAAATCCCTTTGATTCTCACACCTGCAAGAATCCTTCCCTCATCCACTTCAGGCAGGTAGCCACTCACCCTCATGTGTGTGTTTGGCTCTAAAGTGCGGAGGAGAAACGATGTGGCAATTGAAAACTATGATTGAGGGTTGTGCTGCGTGTCACTGCCAGGTTACTAAGTGCTGGTTTAATGGCCACTTTAGTCAATAAGTGTATTACCCACCTCCACGAAACAACAGAAGCCTCCTGCACAGAAAGGCAGATAATAACAAGCCATGACAAAACATTAGGACTCCCTCCCAGTGCAATTTACCAAAACAGGACTACTATAATACTCAAACAGACCTTTGCATTAATTGAACTGACTTTCAGGAAACTCACAGAGTTGTAAAACTAAATGTCAGCTGCATAAAAAAAAAGAAGCAAATGCACATTTGCATCCACAGCGCTTGAACAAAACGGGAACATTCTTTATCCTTAATCGATCCAAAGTATTGCCTAGAGCTACAGTCCGGGACACATCACGATCTAACTTGATTTCCTTTCACTTCATCAAAAGGTCCTAGAACAATCCTTTTCAAAGCGCCGGAAGAAGCTTCTGCTTATCGTGACTAAAGATAAGCTTTAAAAAAAATTCACTGATAGGTAGTAAAAGTAGGAAGCCAAAAACACATTAAATTTGATAAAAGCAGTGAGACAGCATATAAGTTTGACATCATGTTAAAGAAAAGTGTATGTGCACTATTATTATTTATTTTTATTATTTAATCTTTAATTAAAATATCTTCCACTCCCTTTAGCAATGACATCTCTGAGGACATGTTCACTGGCACAAGGGCGGGACAACATGTTACTCTCAAATGAGATCACAGCCATAGTAAACCACAACTATCCAATCAGTTCCCGTGGACAAAATCAAAATCAAGTTTTTTCTTGTTCAACAAGCCGTTTCACACAGATATGCATCAAAATTTGAAAGAAAATTCCTGTTGACTTAAAGCCCTCTTTGTCACTGCAATGCATAGGCTACTAATTTTCTGGACTAATTAGTAATGGGCAATATGATTCTGTAAGGTTTGATTTTCCCGCTAAGATAAAGCTGAGATCAAACATCCTGCAATAAAGCAATAAAACTCATCTGGAAAGAAGATTTCAAAGGAATAGGACAACACCCGGCCCAAACTGTGTATGATGTATCTTGTGAATCTATTATTTTCCAATTTCATGTTTAGTATCATTTAAAATGTCTCAGTGCGATTGGTAAAATGGTCTCAGTTTCACAGCAGTCACTAGTATTATGAGAAAGTTTGAAAACTTAGGAGAATTCTGTTCTCTTCAAGAAAACCACCTCCTCTCCCCCAAAACCAGGTGTGGTGGCAATAAATATTTACAATCCTTTTGTTCTGGTCTGGGTATTTAGGGGAAAAGACAAAGCAGCAAGACGGGACATTCTGTTGCCAGAACCCCCACTTGGAGCTGATGAGTGTTTTCCACTCACATATCTATGTGTATGCATAACTTTTAAATACTCTTAGAGAAATCTTTTGAGTAACTGATGTTATGTATTTATTATATTTGAATTGGTTTATAATTGTGTAATTATGTAATTGGCATTGAAACATTTTTACCTGATGAATAAATTGTTACATCTTGATTTATTTTGAATTCGTCTGAAATCGTTATCACCGGTAGATTTATGTGGTTTTCGAGACTTCCGCAATTCTAGTTGTTAGGATAGGTCATACTGAAATCTTAATATACGGAGCATGTGCACGATATTAAGGTTTTGGATTTCTGACTATTATGACTTAACATGTTATAGTATCGTGACTAAATCGAATGGCACTTTTGTGAGAATAAGCATGGGGCGATTCCATAATTTGTGTTTTTTAGTAAACGCTATATTCCTCTGTTTTGATTCTAAACTAACCGGATTGTGATCGTAAGACGTGTTTTTCAGCTGGACATAGTCTTTAAGCGGTCCGGCGCCCGAATGAAAGGATAATTGAAATTAAGAGAAATTAAAGAATCAAAGATCTCAATGAATTCATATTTAATTGCGCGATCAGCTATTAATGTTATATCAGGAACATTACCAATTAGAGATCGTTTACAATTGGAGTCAGATTAAACGAACAGCTAAATAAAAACATAAACTAAATCCGAAAAATTTATGTGAACTTAACGCGGGCACTACACATACACGCATTGTACCTTCGCCCAGGCCGTCAGATTCTGCCATTGGGCTGACGGGTGGTCCTTACAATTCTTAAATAGTGCACGGGTCAACTTAAATACTACTACCAGAGCAATACTTTTGCTTTATTTTTATTTTCATTTGCCTGAGCTATAAATAAATACCATGTGACTAATGACTGTATAGGTATCTTTAGGTAAAGGACTTCATTATTGACTATATGCTGTTGTGGCATCAAACCAGTGTTGTTGTTGTTTTTCTTTTAACTGAAACTAAAACTATTATAAATAGTTTTCTTAATTGAAATAAAGCTAAAATAAAATAAAATGTAAATATTAGATGTAAAACTTAAAATTTATGGTGCCTTGGCAACAAACCAAAAGTAAAGTAGTTGAAGTACTCAAATGAATAAAACTAAAACTGAAAAAAACTTACGGCTATATTGAAAAATTTGAAAATAAAACAAAAACAAATGAAAACCCACATCAAATTACTGAAAAGACACTAAAAATAGAGTTAAATAAAAGCTTTTTCCAAGTTAGTATTGTTGATAAATACTTTAATAATATATAAGTAACACTGCATCAAACACAGCAGATGTAGGAAAAACATAATATAAGAGAATAAAAAGTACATTTCTTACATTAACCTAACAATAAAATTAACATTCTTAGATTTGAATGTCTTTAGTGTGGTACATGTATGAATGATTTTTCCTTTACTTTGTAAATGTTACTTAGCAAACATGTCAGATTAGAGAGGTGTAGTAGCTACCTTGCAGGTGATGTTCAGTGAGAAACTAAAACCATAGCAACTAGACATGGCTGACATCAATAATGCAGACTAAAATTAGCATCAGTCCAGATAGCAGGTGGGAGAGCTTGGGGGTGGAGGAAACCCTCTATCCTTCCATCGAGCAAACTGAAGACACTCAGACAATGAGATCGGACATCTGTGGCACCTCTTTAACTGAATTTCAAAGATCTCTTTATGCATGTTCCACAGGTCAATTAACTGTTCATTTGGGCTAACAGCGCCTCCTGGAGCTGACTGCGCTTCATTTACAAACAAAACGATGTGGGAGGGAAATCAGAACAGTCTCTGTTATTACGCATACTTAAGTGTGCTTGGAGGACAAAGTTTTGGTGAGTAGATATTAAGTTAGAAAATGATTAAAATCAATTATACAGCCTGGCTCCCTTTAGTGTACAACATTAATTTCAACCTTCATCTTTCATTTGAATTAGCTGACTGTATATAATTTGTTGTTAGCCTCCCGGGAATCATACATTTATGAAATGAAGCATGTTTGCCTTACAAATTAATAATTTCTTCTCTTCCCACTCAGTCTCCTTCCCAGTTGATACTGTACACACAGCGCAGGGCTTCTGTGTTTTACGTCAGACCCCCGGCTCATTATTGGCCGGTTCCTGCATCAGCATCACTCGCATGAGTCGTGGTGCTCACGTAAACAGCGTCGGCCAATACTGAGCCAGAGTTCTGATATTGAACCCGGAAGCCCTGCATCTGCATTATCTATGCCAACAGCGTAGGACACTGAGATGGAAGAGAAGAGATTGTTGAACAAAGTCATTCGTTTTGTAAGTTTTTTGCACACAAAAAGTATTCTCGTTGCTTCATAGCATTAATGTAGAACCACTGTAGTCTCATGGACTAGTTTAACAACGTCTTTATTACCATTCTGGGCCTTGAAAGTGGTAATTGTGTGCAGTCTTATGCACAATACATGTTTGGTTCTGGGTCCTTGTCTGTGAATAAATTGTCACTTAAATGATTGTTATTGTTTCAAGTTCTACATGCTGTAAATGCTAATGAAGAATTATTTTTCTGTGGGCATGAAAAATACCCATCCATCCATCCATCCATCCATCTTCTATCGCTTATCCAGGGCCGGTTCGCTGGGGCAGCAGTCTAAGCAGAGATGCCCAGGGCCTTCTCCTGGTGGGGCACACCCGGAACACCTCCCTAGGGAGGCATCCAGGAGGCATCTGAAACAGATATCCGAGCCACCTCAACTGACTCCTCTCGATGTGAAGGAGCAATGGCTGTACTTTGAGCTCCTCCCAAGTGACCGAGCTCCTCACGCTATCTCTAAGGGAGCGCCCTGCCACCCTGCAGAGAAATACCCTCCATACCCCCAGAGCACCCCCCATAGGGCACCACGAGGGACACGGCGAATCCCTTCTCCAGATCCACAAAGCACATGTGGACTGGTTGGGCAAACTCCAATAAACCCTCCAGCACATTGGAGAGGGTTTAGAGCTGGTCCAGTGTTCCACGACCAGGAACACTGGAAAATTGATTCCAATTTTAATTTAGCTACATCAAGTTACTATGATTAACATTCAGATATGATTGTTCAAATACTGATTCAAATATTCATAATTAATCATAATGATTTATGAATAATTGTACATATTTCCAAATTGAGCTGATGTGATATAGGGTTGGTATTAATGGAAATTTAAAGTAATCCCAAGCAATATGCAGGTTTATTAAGTAAATATAAATAAATAAGAGAGATAGTACAGTTAATAAATAAATAGCTAATAAGGTTAAGTAGCCAATAAGAGTTTTACATTTTCAGGATGAATCAGAAGATTATTGCTTGTAAATAAATTCATAAAGATCCAAATCTGAGTGGAAAACTGCTGGAAGGAAATTCTATCTAAATGTTCCAGAAATTATCATCGTAATGCTCCTGAGGCCTGATACATCTGATTCACTTTCAGAGGACCACCAGTAAATTCCTAAAAGATGTTAGCAGTGTTAAATGTAATTTTCTCATGCAGTGAGATTAAATTACATTGTGGAGCAAAGAGGACACTGACAACGTGTCGACACACAAGCAGGTTACTTTTGATATGAAACAGTTCATATTTAAAATATTGTCATTTTTTAAAGAAGTTTAAACAATAAATAGCGTATAGTGTCTCTTTAATGTGTCGTGACAGATCGCTGTAGCTCCTTCAAGCGGCTCGTGAACCGATCATCTCTTCATACTAGTTCATTTATAGCATCAAATAAACATGAATGGACATCAGAAGGAATGTTGTTTCAAGCGTGGAAAGACGCGAGTACACACAATTTTTCAAGTTCACCAACGTTAATCTACTAACTCCCCTGACAACTTTGTCAGACAAAATGGTGGATTTGAGATATGATTGGTTAGATCGCCTGTCAATCCAACTTCCGGCGAAGGGTCAACTGTAATGTCATTAGGCAACTGCAACAAAAATACACACTGATTGAAAAAATAGTATCATGGGAAGTGCAGTGTAGTATGTGATAAAAAACATGAACCACTGAAAATTGTATTGGAATCAAAATCCCCTGCAACTGTGATGAGGTTATGAACACTCTGAAAGATGGAATAAGTCAATGTTACTTGGAGACAGTAATGGTGAATTCAGTCTAGTCTTAGGTGTAGAAATCTGATTAATAAGAGATTAGTCAAGGAAATCACACCCAGGTAAGACATAGTTTGGTAATTTTATTTACAATTATTACTGAGTACGCTGCTTTTGTTCTAGATTCATTTCCCCCCCCCCAGATGCACAAAATAGATGCTAACAGTATATAACTCATGAGCGCTGCTTACTAACCATGCCATTTTAAATAAATTCTTAATGCATCTATTCTTAATTATCTTTCCCTGTCAGAACACAAAAAGGCACACAGATGAAATGGAATATTAACAGAATATTAGTCAGCAAACCCTTATATAGCACACACTGCAGGAGAAACCTAGATAAGCAATAACAATAAAATAGCACATTTCTATTAATTACTATAAACACTTTTAGGACCATACAAATATCAGTTAACCAGCCAGAAATCATGAAGAATCTTTCAATCAGTTATGATGAAAAAGACAGTGTATGATTTATCTGTTTAAATGCATAGTTCATATTCAGGTACATGCAAATCCCTTTTGTACAAACAATTACTAATACTTTCAAATAAACATAACCTTAGGAATCTCACCCTGTCATAAGTAAAAAAAGGAAGAATAGGATAATCAATGCTGGCTGAATAACTCAATGTTCATCATCTACCAACACACTCCTAGTGTTTACACTTCCTTGTCTGTGATTGGTTCCTCCTCAATCTGCTGAAGTACAGCGAGATCACATGGTTGTGGGCTGCCCAGCTGGAAAGAGAAAAATATAGTCATAAAGAAGATCAGAAATCCCTTAGTGAACTATATTGGACACATTGCATAGATGTCTGGCCTACTTTTGAGTCGCATATAGCAGGAGTTACAATATAGCTGTTGGTTTCGTATTCTGACTTCTGCTCCTGCTTCTGAGCCTCCCAAATCAGACCTGCAGTCAGCGCACTGCAAACAAAAGATGAAAGCGCACATTTTTAGACAGACAGAATCCTCCATGTAATGCCGTATCATACACTCACCTCCATCTAAGAGTGAGAGAGAGAATCCTGACTTGAGGTCAATGGCAGCAGCATAAGAGCACATGAAATTGAAGTAGTAACACCAGCCCAAAGGACCAGAAATAACCCGACAACAAGATTAGAAAGAGGACAATTCAGTGTGAATGAAAGGATGTGCATAAATACAAATGATTGGCATTTGGAGAACGATGAGTATGTGTGAGGAATGATTAAGCCCTAAAGACCGTGGAATAAATTCGGAAGGGAATTACATAAGAATGAATTACGCCGGAAGATAGCGTTGTTTATTTACACACACTTGTCTGTTCTGTTTTAGCACCTATACACTATAGCATTCGCAGTGCAATTTAACATCTTGCAGACCATTTCTGAGTGCTAAAATATGGAAGATGCAGCAAATTACAGCAATCTGGGATTCTTTACTGGGACTCCACCACTGTGACACTTAAATAGCATGTTAAAATGCAGAAAGTGAGCTTGAATACACAATATTTTTGGATATATGTCCCATCATAACACTATTCAGAATCATTTGATCATCATTTGATGAATAACCTTTGCCAATTGTACACATAGACAAACATGCCATTTAAACACAACTTTATAGTAGTGCAATATTTTATTATTTTATTGCACGAGTCAAATAGTACTTAGAATTTAGTGACTAAGGTTCAATCTTTCATTCTATTCTAATTTGCATATAAATGAGGCATGTTTATGCTAAAAAGAATGACAATGATTATTCAAATATGCCACGGTGCAGTGCTAAACCAGCACATACGGGGTAACTGGTAAAGTTAGACTATGGGTGGTTAGTGAATGAAATGTTTGTCATAGGATTTTTTGGCACAGATGCAATCTAAAGAGTACTTCATAGAATATATCAATTATTATCAATAAATATATCAATAAATAGTTAACTGAAGTGAAATCACTCTTATTCCATCTTGGCAGAAATGGATTTAAAAATCAACCTTTAAAAGTGCGTACGGTTCGCTCTTGGTGGTTTGTTTCCATTTTGAAACAAATGACAGTCTTTTAGGAAATAAAGAAAAGTCACAGGGCAGAGCTGTCAGTGTTGTTATCCATGAATCAGCTTGAGGGTCAGAACTGGCATTTTGATTCTCTGGCTTGACATTTTTATATGTGCACAGAACAACTGATGACAACAATCGTAAAAGCAGGCAGGGTAGATTAGTCAGGTTAGTCACTGATGAAGCCAGGATGGAGCTGACCTCTGAGTAGCTGAAAGCTCACCTTGAAACAATTCAAATGATAACAGAGCCCCAGGGACTCGATGATCATAGCTGCTCCTTTTCCCAATGGTGTACTACAGAACGAACAGATTTTCCTGCCACTCACTGACCTAGATTACACAAAACATGATCTGAGGACTAAGCAAAAGACGTGCATACACAGCCCATGACTTATGTGGGACCAAACACATTTTGAAGACAATGAAAATATGGGAGACACATGGGGATGGAGGTATGGAATCATTTAGATCAGTGGTTCTCAAATGGTTTTGCTTGACGAGCCAAATTGGACATCAGGTGGTGCCCATTTATCATACAAAATGTCAACAAAAATTTCTTAAGGTGCGGTCACAAAAACAGCTGCCGAACAACTGTTTGAGCGCACATTTAGCCTATCACATAAAACAAGTACTGGGCCAAACGAGAAAAGAAATTTCTGTCATTAATTACTCACCCTCATGTCGTTCCAAACCCGTAAGACTTTCATTCATCTTCGGAAAACAAATGAAGATCTTTCTTCATTTCTTCGAGATCTGAACTGCTCGAATCATATGGATTAGTTTTACGATATCTTTATGAACTTTTTGAAGCGTCAAAGTTTCAGTTCTATGGAAGAAATCTTCATTTGTGTTCTGAACGAAAGTCTTACGAGCTTGGAACGAGGGTGAGTAATTAATGACAGAATTTTCATTTTGGGGTGAACTAACCTATTAACTGCAATAAAAATATTTTTAAAAGGATTGTTCACCCAAAATGAAAATGTCATCATTTACTCACCCTCATGTCATTTCAAAATTGTATGCATTTCTGTCTTCTGCTGAAGAAATGTTGAATAATGTTAATAAACAAAAGTTTTGGTCTTCCATTATATTTTTTGTCCATACAATGGACATAAATGGGAACTTACTTCAAAATATCTTCTTTTGTCTTCCACAGAAGAAAGGAAATACAGATTTAGAGGGAATGATGACAGAATTTTCATTTTTAGGTGGACGGTTTTTTTAGGTGTTACTTGTTTTCATGATTTTTTTAGGTGTTTATACTGAAAAACAAGATTTATTTGATTTGTTTAAGCAACACTGCATAACATATTAAGCCTTTTTCGCATAGGTAGTATCTTGAATATAAGTCTATTTTGCGTTAATGCACTGGGATTTGTTTTCACTTGTCTTAATTTAACCTAAAAACATTGCAGTTTAAAATGACGCATGGCCTTTGATGTCAACAGCAAAAATTATGGAAGGCTTTTTCTCCTACCTTTTAAAAGTTGACAAGTCCTTTGTTTTGCTATCCAAAATTAGTTGCATTTTATTATTCGCTGTCATTGACCCACCAGTTGAGAACCACTGTTTTAGAGAAACCAATAACAGTTTCTTTTAGTAAGGAATACCTATTCCGTTGTGGAGCTCGAGGCTCTGGCTCTGGTGTAGTTGTGGATGGAGACCAGGACTGCTTGAGGGAGCTCATGGACTGAGAAGCCTGCAGAGTGGCAGACCCTGGACGTCCACTATGGTATGACGAGGAGGCAGAGAGAGCGGAATGAGGACGGCTGTAGTCCGGTATCAACGAGGTGCTGTTAGATGTGCTCCATGACGATCTCCAGGAGGAACGAGGCATATCGAGGTTGTCAAGAGACTCCACCCTGCGATCAAGAGAAGCGAATTTGTCAATGTAACATCAGTTGCATCTTTGCAGGTGCACTCAGTTGTTTTTTCCTCATCGTTTGATAGACAACGTTGGCAAATACTAACCTCCTCATGGGAAGATCATCTGGTTCTTTGGCAGTGACACTGGCAGAGCTCTGCTGGCGAATCCAACTGTTGTCTGTGTTCAAGGAGGTCTTCTTCCTCATTTCCTGAAGGATCTGTTGCCTCTCCACTTCAGCCCGAGTTAGAGGTTCTTTCTTATAGTCCCGACTGACCTCATCCAAACCACCGCTTGCTGCTCAGACAAGAATTATCATTAACAACAAAGTGACAAGTTGTAATCAGAGTTGATGACCAAACATCATGCAATTTCACATCAAGAGCAATGATTTCAGACAATCTTCATATGATTATATAAAGTGGGGTCTGAATGTTTGAGACCACAGTGAAAATCTGGGATTCAAAGTGGAATTTAAGCCTGGCAATAAACAGTCAGAGATGGTCAGATGTTCTTGCCTCCACTAAAAGTCAAGATGAAGCTCTTTGGATAATCTCAAACCACACTGAAGAACATGATCAGGATTTTTTTTTTCTTCCAGCTGCTCAATTGTTGCTGTTTTTAAGGCAAAACGAGGACAACAAAATACCTAAACATTCTTAAAAAAAAGTAACTTAGTATTTTTTTTAACACCTTTTAAAAGTTTGGGGTTGGTAAAATTAAATAAAAAGGTTTTTGAAAGGAGTCTCTTTATAATAAATGTTCTTTATTTAATGTTTTAAAACGTAATGGATTCCCTTGATGGCGATCAAGCTGACTTCAGCTACTCCAGTCTTCAGTGTCACTTGATTCTTCAGAAATCATTATAATATGCTGATTTGCCTTTCAAGAATCATTTCTTATTATAATCAGTGGTGAAACAGTTTTGTTGCTTAATGATTTTGTGGAAACTGTGACATTTTTTCAGGATTATAGAAAGTTCAAAAGAAAAGCATTTATTTGAAATAGAATATTTTAACAATGTAAGTCTTTACTGTCACTTTTGATCAATTTGATTCATTCTTGCAGAATAAAAGTACTAATTTCTTAAAAAACTTACAGACCCCAAACTTTTAAACGGTAGTGCAAATTATTTTAGATAATTTGAAAAATGTTACTAAATTAGAGGCATTCAAAAGTAGAAGCATTTTCACTTATGGTCTCAGGCTGTTGGACTCCACTGTTTTTATATTACAGTTTTTAATCAAATGCACACTGATCATGTGGACACAGACATGATTACATCGGATTTTGTTGACAGTGCATCTGTCAAATTTGCAGAAAATAAGTCCAAGGTGATTGGTTGAGCTGATTGATTGGCGTGGGTCTGAGCCGCCCCCACCTCTCTCTGGGTCTCTGTATTTCATGGCATTGAGTATGCTCCTCCTCTCAAGCTCTAGCTCACTCGCTGCCTGCTTTCTCTGGACCTGAGGGTTTTTTCGCCTCAGTTCCTCCTCCAGCAGCCATCCTGCCAAACCCCTGTGTCTGCTGTACACACCTGCAGAAAGCCGCACACTCTACTGTACATGTGTGATCTGTGCGTGTGTGATCTGTGTGTGTGTGAGCTCTGGCAACATGTGGCACACTCTCTTGAGGAATCTGATGCAATCCTTTATGTAGTGCTGTCTCAGCAGCTCCTTGTTTGTCAAAACAACATACATAAAAGGTTAGTGGAAAAGATAAAAGCTGCACTGACCTTTAATATCTGGTTTTGCAACCTCATCAAGTTCTGGAGTGGATTTGGAAATGGACCTGCAAACCGAACCGAAAGACATAATAAGAATACTCAGTCCGATAAATATTCAGATGAAATGGGAATGTCTGAATGGACGCATAGCCTGAAAGCATTGCATTAATTTACAGCTTTGTTAAATAAAAAGTCTTATTTACCTGTGTGAGTAGGATAATTCAGGGTAAACATTGGTATAGCCAAAGGAGTCCACCTTACTGTGGCCAAACAGCAGAGTCAGCACAGACAAGCAGATGTTCACACAGTCATGATTGAACATTAATAGAAGACAAATTAGTGTGATTATTAATGCATGAGTAAAACACAGACTAGGGCTGGGTAATAGGACCAAAATCTTAAATCATGTCATGAGTATCTTGAATCACGGTAACTGCATATATTAAATTTTACCGCAATAATAACTATATTGTAGGATAATATAAATATATATATACATATATATATATATATATTACATTACAGATTTATTATGCACTACTGATTTATTATACACTTGTTCAAAGTGTGAGATCAGTAAGTTTTTTAAAAGACATTATTGTTTATAATACTCTTTTGTGCAGAAAGAATGCATTGAAGTGATTAAAAGTGACTAACAGCTTTCCTTTATGTACTTTTTACATTATTTCATGATTCTACATAACTCTGAATGTGTAAATAATACAAAGCAGTCCTGCTCACTAATATATATATATATATATATATATATCTGCAGATGCATAGAACGTATTGTAAATTTATAGTGTCATATCACCCAGTCCTACCACAGACAATGTTAGTTTAGTCAGGTTACTTGGTATTTGAAGCAGGACTAATATTTATCAAGCATACTATTCAATGCCATGTCCTTCATGTTAAAAAAGAAGACATGCATGCTTGTGAAAATTATATATTCATATTCAGTGTGAGACAGATAATGAGAGATGGGACATAAAATTAAAGTAAGAGAAACCAGCTAATGAATGTTAAAACTCAGAAACTCACTCTTGATCCTGAAATCTCTTTTGCTCTTCCAGTCGCCTCCTCTCCTCCTCTCTTCTATTCCTCACTTTTTCCTGAAGGAGGCGCTCTTCCTCTTCTCTCTTCCTCCTCTGTTCCTCAAGGCGCTCTTGTTCTTCCTTCTTCCTCCTCTCTTCCTCCAACCACAGCCTCTCTTCCTCTCTTTTTCTCCCCTCTTCCTCTAAACGCTGCCTCTCCTCTTCTCTTCTCTTCCTCTTTTCTTCCTCTCTCTTCTTCTGTTCCTCAAGACGCTCTTGTTCCTCTCGTTTTCTTCTATCTTCCTCTAACCGCAGCCTCTCTTCCTCTCTTTTTTTCTCTTCCTCTAAACGTAACCTCTCCTCTTCTCGTTTCTTCCTTTCTTCCTCTTGCTGGGCTAATCTGGATGCCTCTTGTTCTTCCCATGAAACAGTAGGTTGTCTGATGGAGGACAGAGGGGAGTAGAGGTTGTGTCTTTCCAGCTCAATCTCCTGTTCAACAGCAATCAAAGAATTGTTTGACAGGGACAATGGCATACATTTACATACCCCTAGCAAAATCTGCAAGATGTGTAACATTTAAAAAAAATCTATTTAAAAAGCTTTTTCTATGTAAAATACCTCCTCATAAACTTTGGAGCCCTCCTTTGAAAGATCTTGCTGTGCTTTTCTCCACTCCTCATCAAGTTTTTCTTGGTCTTTTTTGTACTTCTCCTGCAGCAAGGAGAGCAAGAGGAAAACAGGAGGGAGAGAAGTTGGCATCAAAAAGAAAAGACCACTGATTGATGTTAAATGTCTCAAAATTACAGTTTGCATGCCTTAATCAGCAGCACAATACATATCTTCTTTAAAGGGTTAGTTCACCCAAAAAGAAAATTCTCTCATTAATTCCTCACTCTCATGTCGTTCAACACCTGTAAGACCTTCGTTCATCTTCAGAACACAAATTAAGATATTTTTGATGAAATCAAATGGCCTCTTTTGGCAGCAATGTCACCAAACTTCAGTTCATATGAGTACAGTGGTTCAACCTTAATATTACGAGAACACCCCTTTGAAGCTTCATGAATCTTTTGTTTCTAATCAGTGGTTTGGAGCACCACAGTCAGGTGATTTCAGTAAATGCGGCATCGTTTACGCGATCCGAACCACTGATTCGAAACAAAAGATTCGTAAAGTTTTGAAATCGGCCATCACTAGATATTGTTGAAAAGTCGTTATTTAGTTTTTTTGGGACACAAAAAGTCACTTTATAATATTAAGGTTGAACTGTATTCAAATTAACTGTTTTAAATATGTCTTTACTAGCTTTCTGGATCTTGAGAGGTTCAGTGACATTGCTGGCAATAGAGGTCTCACTGAGCCATCGGATTTCATCAAAAATATCTTAATGATGAACGAAGGTCTTACCGGTGTAGAACAACAAGAGGGTGAGCAATTAATGACAGAATTTTCAATTTTGAAAGGGTGAACTAACTCTTGAAGAACTAGTTTCTACAACCATCGGAAAAAATAATCTCACCTCTATTCATTTAAATGCTTATGCTTACAAAACAGATATTTAGGCCATAACTCTATAAAGCGCACATAATATTGACCTGCAGCAAACGCTCCTGCTCTTTCTGCCACTTCTCCTGTCGTCTGCGCTCTTCTTCTGGATCCCAGGACCAGCGAGCAGTGGATGTAGTGATGGAGGGCATGGGAAGCTACACACACACAGAAAACTCTTTGAATTATTGGAGCCAGACACTGGGAAAATAAAGTATCAAATTGTCTTGTCAAAGGTCCAAAAAAAGTTAGTTTTTTTGCACCCAATCCATGAAACACACAATTATGCATTGAACAACATAATTAACTTATTAATGAGATCATATTCGTGTAAGCAACAGTGGCTGGATTAAAAGAAAACATGTGAAACACAACTTACATTTGATATTGCTGTATCAGATCCACCTGTAAAAACAGCTACAATTAGATGCTTTTAGACAGTATAGCCTATATTTCGAATGAAACCCTTCATCACAGCATGAAGAGAACAAATGAACAGCATTCCATGCCAATATCTGACAACATAAAATGTATTAAAATAAAACCCATAACCCAACAGTATCATAAATAAATGTTAAATTAGAACCACATGCAAAGACTCGGATAAACAAACACATGCAAAGACTTCAATAAACAAAGCAAATGAATAATGCAAAAACACATCCCGCAGATAAACACCTTTGGCCAGTCCCCAAATGCAATGCCACATGCAGAAGCACTGGCTATTAGTAAAACCAATCCCCACATCCATGTCCAGCACAGCATGCATTATTCACATTCACAACACAATACCAACACACTCCACACTGATTGCTGATTTCTTTCCCTGATCTGCTCCTACAATCAAGTTTACAGCAAGAATGACTAGAGTGTGTTGAGGTAGAACAGCCTCATATTCATATCCGTCTTATCCTGAATTCTTTCATTTACAACTGTAGGGAAAATCTCCGATATTAATATGGTACTGCAAGTAAGATGAACTTTCCTTCTAAAGTAGTTTGCTACTTTATTTAGAGTGCTTAGTATGTTGGTATATTCCTGATATGCTGTCTTTTAGAGGCCTCAGAGAACGATAATGAAGATATAGTTTGAAAATAGTTGTCTTAATGTTTGTTCGCACTGACAGCAACAAAGCAACCAACAGTCATTCATTGTCAACGAGGTTTGGCGAATCAACCAGATTTACAAATGATCCAGTTAAACTTACTGACTCTGATCTATCAGTGCTTCACAACCTATTGGAGGCAAGATTATCAGTGATTAACAGCTTAAATTTTTGTCTGACTACAGAAGGCTTGAAATATAGTTGGATGCAGGGCTGCAGCTGGGGTATCTGGGGCCCTTCTGTAGGATGATGATGTGTGCCCCCTTGAAATTATGTTGCTTTTGCCCAGCTAGCTACGGCCTTGTTTTTATGGAGTGTGTTTATGATATTTTATGGTGCTTTGGCATCTTTTTTGAAGCCTTAAAGCTTCAGTTCACATTAATTTCAATTACAATCAAAGAGTATGGAAAACAGTCTTTAAATGTGCTCATTTTGTTATAATGGCTTTGGAACAACATAAGAGTGAAAATGTTTAGATGTCTAATGTCTAATTTTTAGATGTTTTAGATGAACTAGTTTGTTCTGTTTCTCTGCACTATTTACTCTGGAATTTTCCTCTACTTTTTAAAGTACTTCGGCTCCTGTAGACAGCATGTCAGCGCTCTAAATGGAAGTGGACACTGCACACTCAACCCCCCTTTACCACAGAGGTAGACCAGAGAACTGACTGTGAGCCCTGCAGAGCCTGAGGGAAAAGCACAGAGGTTATGAGGGACTTCTGCTAGAGAGAGAAGAGGAGGATGGCAGGATGAAGACATAGCGGTTTACCCACAGCCCCCGAAACACATAGCCTGAACGCATCAGCACTGAACTGATGCCGTTCTGTTACCTTGTTCAAAAAACTCTGATCTCCTTTTTAAGTTTTTCATAGAAATGGATTCAGATTCTACATGGGAGATAAAAATGTTAGAAGATGAATTTGTACAAAGAGAAAAGCTCCAGGTGCCCTGGGGAAGTAGATTTAGCTATTAATTCTTACTTCACACCGTTTTCTTATAGAAATGTTGGTAGAAAATATATAAATAAATACAAATAAATACAATATGTGCATAGCGTTTGGATAGTTTATCTTATTTTTGACTTTACTCTTTATCACACTGTTTTAAGTTAATCAAAAACAAGCATTCTTGTCAAGCTATTAAATGTCAGAACAAGATTCACAAATTTTCTGAAAACATGCATTTAACAAAACAAGCATACTACACACACACACACACACACACACACACACACACACAATACAGAATATTTCCAAGCAATTAGCTGAAAAAAGTTACCTTTATTATTCGCATTCTCTGAATCCTCACGGAAGCCACCATTTATCCCATTTGAGCCATGATTCTGTGTAAAAAAAGGTAATCTGTTTAGTATTATGAACGAAGTCTTGAAATACGTCCAAATATCAATTAAAAAATGAAGTGTCATATATATATATATAGGTGATTAATTATAGTCTGCTCACATTGCCTGGCTGTGAGCTGACGTTCACGGTTTTCACAACGTTGTCCTTGGTTTGTTGGGATGTGAAATCCAGGTTGGTGCTGAGATATGGCTCAGAGGGACCTAGAGGATCCAGACTGGTCAGATTGATGGTCTTATGGCTTTTAAATGGAAGGGAAGGTAGGTCTCTGCCCCAGTCTGATTGTGGCATGTCAACAAAACCATGCATTTCAAAAAACACAGAATTAGCAAACTATGAAAACAGATGTACGACTACAGACAGAAACTAAAAATGGAATGCGTCTGGTTACTTCTAAATAGTGGGGATGAAAGACAGACCACCTTCCCCTGCCATGCAGTCAGAATGAGCTCCAGGTTTACCAACAAGCTTACAGATGGCCTCTGAACTGCCTTCAGTCACAAACTATAAGCCTGTTAGTAAACACTGAAAATATGAACCACTGAAAATATAAAGAAAATATTTAGGAAGAAATGCAAACATAAGACACCAGACCAGGGAAAGGCAGACAATAGACAAAGGAATAGTTCACCAAAAAAAAAAATAGGCATTTATATAATGAAAAACTGTTATTTTATAAAATAAAAAAGATGGAATATAGTGCACTCAAGTCATATAGTTCATGGTACTTTTTGGAATATGACAGTCCACTATATCTATTTTAAGCATATATATATTTGTTTGCAATTGACCCTTCTCAAACAGTTTGATTGACAGGCGATCTGACCAATCATAACCCCAAATCCGCCATTTTTTCTGACAAAGTAGTCAGGGGAGTTAGTAGATTAATGTTGGTGAACTTGAACTTGAAAAACTGTGTGTATTCGCGTTTTTTCCACACTTGAAACAACATTCCTTCTGATGTTCATTCATGTTTATTTGATGCTATAAATGAACTAGTATGAAGAGATGATCGCTTCACGAGCCGCTTGAAGGAGCTACAGCGATCTGTCACGACACATTAAAGAGACACTTTACGCTATTTATTGTTTAAACTTCTTTAAAAAAAATCACAATATTTTAAATTTGAAACTGTTTCATAAGTTGTCAGTGTCCTCTTTGCTCCAGAATGTATTTTTTCACTAATAAAGCATAGCAACAGTAACTAAAGGGGGCGGGACTTTGCGAAGGGTCAATTAACACACACACAAAAACATCAGCATAACAGGTTTTTAAATATTGATAGTATTTCCATTTTTTGAGTGAACTTTTCCTTTAAATTGGAAAAAGTAGAAAAAAAGAAAATCAGCAACAAAAGAATATCAAACACACAACTGACGAACATATATGAGACAAACACAGATGATACACACTATGTGCACATTACTACTACAGCAGATTTTAGACTTTAAACACAGGGTCAACCTTGAACAGCACATCTTAGTCTGCTATAATATGTAACAAAAGACTAAAGAGCCTGGTGATGTTTTTTCTGTTAAAAGCTTTACCAAGGCTTACTGTGGTCAGTTCTGCACGCAATGAGATGGTGGGGACTTACTATTCTTGCCATGTCTGCGGATGTCCATAAGTAGACTTCCCTCCTGCAAGGCCTCCTCCATACTGCTCTTCCACTCATTGTAGCTCATGTCTGCCACCCGGTGCCCGTTCACTGTAAGGATCTCATCTCCAACTTGAACCTGTCCGAGCTCCGCTGTGCTGCCTTCTCACACACGCACATCCCACACACACAATCAAAAAACACATTAACCATGTATTTTAACATTAGGAAAACTCCTAAAAACAATTATAGGAATAATGACGATGTCTGAACTAAAAATGATTCATTTTAGCCTCTCATACGATACATTTTGTTTCATGCACATCTTGTTCATTGCTATCTTGGGCAACTAGAGGCTCATCAGCTTCAACCTAGAAAAAATCTGCCCTATATACTGTAGCAGCACATGAGTGTTTTTTATGAGTAGCAGATGCTTTCTGAAGCTGCGGGTAGAGCCCGTGCTTTGTGCTTCATTAATTCACTGGGCAGAACATGAAATCACTTTTGACATCACTCTTATTTCTTTAACTTTAACAGTTTCTTTTACCTGGAACTACAGATTTGACTCGGACCCCAGTTGAGTCCCAGTCGTTCTGGAAGCCAAAGTCCCGGCTACTGTTGGGTTTCTGGTTCAGGCTGATCCTCATCTCACTGTAGTCCATCTGGAAGACACAGACAGGTCAGCTATACACAGACAGTGAAGTGATTTCACATGAAGTGATTTCTGCTTTTCAGGGCTGTGCCACTGAGCTTTATTGCAATAAAATCTAAATTACTTGAGAAGCAAGACCACGCTGACATCCAAATTGTCATTAATCTAAACAGAAGGCAACCCAGACCACAAAGTGTAGCTATAAACTCTTTAAATCATCTGGATTTAGTCAGATTTACTGAATATTAAGTGCTTGTGTGTCTGTCACTGCATGTGCATTTTGCTTTTGCTTTAGAAAATGTAATGTTATTGCAATGTGTAGTTGAGATTTGCTCAGGAGAGTCTTGCCTCATTGGGAGGGATGAGTGGGAATGGAGATTTGGGCAGGGGCGACACCTTGTTGACCAGAGGGACAGGAGATGGGGTTCTCTCCTCTGATCTCTCCTCTTCGTCACTGCCGTGTTTAGAGCTTTCCTGGGAGATATCTTCATCCTCTTTCACATACTGAGCATAGCGGTTAGAAACTGCAGTTTTCTTGAGGCTGTCTGTCTCTCCATTGGAGCGCTTTAGAGAGTCATCCATCTAAAAAGGTTTTTGATGCCATGTAAGTATTTTCGCGACCAACTATTTCAGATGTATTCATTAGCCAGCTAAGAGGAACATTGAATCACAACATTAAAAACTTTGATTTGAAGCAAAAAAAAAAAACTTTTTTAAATCTTGAAAAAACAGACAATTCTCATGAAGAATTCCAAATGACATACTCGAAATAAAAACAAAAACAAATATAAAACTATTATACTACTATATAGAAACAATATAGTTTACGTTTACTATTTAAAAATACACTTTTTTTTTTTTTGAATGAATGTAGAGTAAATGAGCAGTAAAGAGTTCTTTAGGCGAAATTTGCTTGTTTTAATTCTCTGATTGTTGAGAGTTCTTTCCAGAATCATAGATAATGTAATTTTTCACCAGAATTCTGTTTTTACACACGAATTATTTGAAAAATAAATTGAAATAATATGGGCTGATGGCTTCAACAAAATCGTATAACTGTATATATCAGTTAACAACCTCGTCGCACGCAATAGGTATTTAACAGTTTATAAAAAAAAATTTCTCTCAAAAAATCTGACTTCCACATTACGGTTTTAATCTAGTGTTGTAACTCAGTTAGATGCTTTATAATTCATTTGAGCTGTAATTACATCAGAACTTCTTTGTAAATCAATCACACGCTGTGGCAGGTAGCAAAATGTTGTCACAGAACTTCATTCATTAAAAAAGAAAAACGTCATCATGATGTTTCAGACTAAACGGGCCCACTCACCGTGAATGCTCTGGGAAGAGAGGTTATTCGGTTGGCCTGTGTGCCGAATGGCCTGGGCGTGACTACAGAGGGGAGTCTTGCGCTATCTGATCTCTGGTAGCTCCTGGGGAGGGAGGCAGAAACTTGATCCAGCCCAAACTGCTTTGTATCCATTGAATTGGGCTTATACAATGAGCTAATGGGGCTGCTGGAGTTCTCAACTGGCTTAGTGTTGCTAATCAAGTCCGAGCTGTTGAGAACGCTGCTGGGTTTACTGACGCCGATGGGCTTGATCATGCTGGTGGGCTTAATCAGGCTGGCGTTGCTGTCGGAGAAAGCAGGAACTGGATCATCCAGAAGGTTTTGGGCTGTTGTTTTGCTCTCCTGAATGCTGTTATTCATTGAAAGTGGGATATCTGGACTAGAGCGATCAGGTTTGGTAGGAAAATCAGTCTGATCTGATGCCAGGGTGCCAGCCACAGGTTCTTTTTCTCTCAGAGATGGTATGGAGGGTCGGAAAGGTTTGTCCGTGGGGGCGTAAGGGATGTCAATGGTGTAGCTACGTGCTGGCAAGGTTCTGCTTCGGGGTACAGGTTCTTCAAAGACATCATCAACGCTTGAGTTAAAGCTGTCCCTTAAGTTGCTTTGCTCACGGCTCTCTCTGAAAAGGAGCAGGAGCGAGAGAGGCAGGACAAGTGCCGCGATTAGATTACACTTTTACAATGAGCAGACAACGGATCAGAGAAAGTAGAACACACTACAGTCTCCACGCTAACAGCAGACAACGGAATGACAAGAAACAACAGTGACAGATAGTACACAACAAATAATAAAAAAAAAATTAAATAAAAATTAATTAATTAATATATGAAATCAAATTTCAAATTTAGAGACACACACACAACTACAGCTTGATTTGATAGAATGTATGTTCACCTCTCATCCTGCATTTCCTTGAAGGTCCTTGATTTCCTGGCACCGCTTGAAGTGATCTGCTCAATCTGTTCTCTTTCTTCTTTTTTCTTCACAATGTCAGAATTTACACTCCTGCGCTTATTCTTCCACCTTGTAAGATCCTGCAGGGATGAAGAGAAAGACGCTTAGCCTCCATAACTGGAGCACAGGTGCTTATTCATAAGCAGTAACGATAGGAGGGACAGTGCAAAGGAAGGGTGGAGAGACACGAGGACAGATTGAGGAGTGAGGGAGGACTAGATTTTGCCGGTGTCCTATTTTGCCTGTTTGGCTCCACCCGACTCCTTTTCCCAAGTGAATTAGGGGCCTGTGTATGACCTAAATGCTGTATTGAAGCTCAGTCCAACCACATTCACACTACAGAGTATCACTGAACAGTTACAGACTACTTATTATTGACATGACTGTTTGGTTCGAAGTAGTCAAGGTTCTTAAGAGGACATCTTACTAGTCTCAACTTTCATTGAACCACAGGCCAAACAGCTTTGAATATTATCAATAACAAAACCATGTGATCCGATACTCACATCTTGCCATTTGTCTTCACTCTCCTTCAACCGAGAACGCATCTTCTGCAGCTCTTCGAAGCGCAACTCTATCGTCGAGGTGCTGAGATTCGTCTCGCCGTCAGCGATGTCACTCACTGATTTACTCCTGCAAACGTGTTTTTCAAAAACGTTAGTTGTCTGATTGAAGTCATGATTTAATGTATTTTAGCCATTCAGCATTTTGATATGAGTAACGGTGTTACAGCTCACATCAAGCAATCATAAATAACAGAAATGTACAAGAGAAAATATTGAAGGGTTAGTAAAACAGCAAGTCACAATTAGTTATCAAATTAGACAACTAACGAGTTGTTATATAGGTTATGTGGCAAGTCAACAGGTTAATAAGTTTACACGAGTTGCTTATTCAATCACTTCCACTCATGTGACTTACCTGTGAGAGCACAATACGTCTGCATTGCAGAAGTACATCTGTGCTTCTCATGCTCTGGATCATTCCAGAAGGACATGTTTGAACAGAGATTAAATTAGCCAGCAGTGTGCATATCTGTAGTCTACACGGTTTTTGAAGTGAAACATTTTTAGACAGCAGCCAATGGGATCATAGCATTGAGAGCATTGTGAGTGTCAGTGCTTAATATAGGGGAGAGCAGAGGAAACAAAGGCCTACGCAGCAGCCGTGACCATGCATGCACACAAAAACATGCTGTTCCTGCACAAGACACAACTCACCCTTTACTATCAGAGCTTTTCTGGAGCAGTCTAGGAGCCAAAGAGAACCACAGCAACAACATAGTCATATTTTGTTGTGATGATTGACAGTAACACTCACTATCGTTCAAATGTTTTGGGTCGGTAAGATTTTTATGTTTTTGAAAGAAGTCTCTTATGCTGACTATGGCTGCATTTACTTGATTAAAAATACAGCAAAACAGTAATATTATTGTATTACTAAAATATTATTATATTATTATAATTCAAAATAAATTATGTTTATATTTATGCTGATATGTTTTAAAATGTAATTTATTCCTTTGATGGCAAAGCTGAATTTTCAGCATCATTACTCCAGGGTTTAATGTTGAAAACGGCTTCATATTATTGATGGAAACTTTTTTTTAAAGATTTATTTGATGAATAGAAAGTTCAAAAGATCAGCATTTATTTGAAATAGAAAATATTTGTAACATTATAAATGTCTTTAATGCATCCTTGCAGAAAAAAAGATATAATTTCTTTCAAAAAAAAAAAAAAAATCGTACCGACCCCAAAATTTCCAACGGTATTGTACATAGCTCAGCCACACCACTATGATCCACTATTAAGTGCATAATAATTATTTACAGTACATAGTCATGCTTCAGCATTCAGTTAATTAGCTGATTACAGACTTGGCTGTCTCACATAACATTAACTGTCAGTTGTAACTTAGTTTAAGGTAGAATGACATCATAGGAAACTTGTAGAATTCCCCACCAATCCTAGTGCGGTTGCTCATTTTAATGCCCTGACATTACATGGACTCTGATCAAATGTAATGTTGTACTTGGGGTTCAAGTGCTAGGTGTGTTTCCATGGTCACATAAGTGTAAGTTCCAGCTTTCACAAGATCACAAGGGTGTGGGGAATTTGGAGCTAGAGTGCATTGTAAGTTACTTCGTAAAGAGTGAATGTGTCTGACTGGATTATTTATAGACATAGCTCAGGTTTTAAAATTCCACCACAGCTTAGCTGAATATACACGCCTTATAAAGTCTGTTAGGACTAAAGCGAATGTCAAAGCAGTTCTTGATGTATCAGTTTCTTAGATGCTTTCAGGACCAAAACTTTCAGTCTTTTATTAAACACAAGCAAAATGCATTTCACAGGCAATTGGTCAGTCTCTCCAAAGACGAACAAAGTGTATCAGAACAGCTGATGTCACATTCTTTGGTGTTCCTATAATCGTTAATAATGCCTTTAATTTTATATAAAGTAAACTAAAACAAAGTTAATAAAAACATGGATCAATGCCCAAGTGAATAAACCACTTTTTTTCTACTTATTTTCAATCCAGAAATAAGATATGAATCTGGGAGGCTTTTGATTCATTAGTCAGTAAAGGTAAATAACTAGAAGAATAACAAGAAAGTGCATTAAACTGTAAAACTATATGGGTTACAAACCAGTGTGTTTATGATTATGGCAATAAATTAAAATAATATGATAACAAATACCAATTTGTAATATCAAGCAGCATAACGGACTGTTTTTGTACAGCTAAAACAATTGAAGCAGCGGACACTGGAAGCCTTGCGCATTGAAGTAAAAATTGCTGCGCCCACTTTTATGATAAAAATAAAGTGGATGAAACACAGCTTGTATCAAGTTTCAATGCTGAAAACCATTTTGATATCACTTCATGCACAAACTTAACCAAGGAAACCAAATATCTACCCGTTACAATCATTCATCAAGTTGCAGGTCTCATGCGATCAAAGTCAAACCCATATCAGACTCACAAACATTTGCCATCGTCAGTGTAAGATCATAGTTAACACGAGAATGAAAAAAGTACACTGCAGATGAGATCATGATGACAAGCGCACACAGGCATTTCTGCACGCTCAGAAACCTAACCTCTCCACCATCAGCCTCTTCCTGTATCGCACACGGCTGGCCTCTCTGATGGCTTGCCATTTCTGCATATCTTCTTCATTGCAAGACAAAGAAACACTGCGAGATCCCTTTTCGTCCATCCCTTGGGTATTTAAAGCTTTTAGCTTCCTAAGTAGCATATCATCTGTTTTCAGGTGCTGATCTGCTCTGCCTTTAATCTCTGGCTTGGGTTCGTTCTGTCTGGGTTCAATTGGACCATACATCAGCTTGGCCTGCAGTTTTGGTGGTAAAGCCCATGTCTCTGGAATAGGAACAGGGTGGTAGTTATCAGGGGCCCCAGACAGAGCGCGATGACTGATTTGCTGTTGAGCCCTTCGAAAAACCACATCATCTTTTTCAATGTCAGGGTAAACGGGTTCACCCTCATGGCGGGGCTGAATTACCACTGTGACGTCGGCCTCCGATCTGCGGCGAGGCACCAGGAAGTTACCGTACTTCAACTTGGCCAGATCATCACTGGATTGGAAGGTTTTTGTACGACGTGTAAACATATCATCATTTTCCAAATCAGGCAGGATGTCGGCAGAAACGTTGTATGGATCATTAGGGTGTTCACGCCCAAGGAGGGGATGCTTTTCGCATTTTATGAGTCTGGGGCCTGAGGCGGGATCAGGTCTGGGCCAAAAATCAGGGATCTTAAACTTAGAGAGCCCAGCACTCTGCTGAGAAACCATGAGGTGTTGTGTTTGAGAACTGTGGGCGAATGAAAGGAGAAAAGAGTAAAGAAAGGATTCAGAACATGCAAGGGGACAGTGAAAAAATAAGTTAAGACTAGTTAACAAGAGTAGTGCAAGCAGAAGAACGCAATTAACCATACAATATATAAATAACAGCAGCATAATGTGGACTCATTTTGCTCTGGATTTTGGAAAAGCATTGGCAGTAATCAGAATCTGTCTTGCTTGAGCGTTTAAAGCAGCAGATGACATAACTGCAGCACAAGCTTATAATAAACAGAACATTATCGTGCATTAGTGTGGATTTTAGTTATTGTTATAGTTCTCTTTATGGCTACTATTCTGGTGTGAGCGGGCCTTTAAGCTCCAAAAATGCGCAAAAAAAAAAAAACAACTTGTTCGCAATATTCCACATTTTCTGAAGCCATATGATAGCTCTGTGTGAGGAACAGACAAAATTTGTGGCAAATTGTATACTCATTTGTACCAGAGTTGAATTAAATCAGTGTGTTTGTAAAAAAAAAATCGTTCAGATCAGTCAGATTTTTAAACTCAACCAACCTTATTCATTGAAAAGTTTAGACTCAAAAGAATGATTTGTTCAATGATCTGGTTTCCGAATTCAACTCAATGACTCAAATGAATATCTTATTGGAAGGCTTTGTCTCCTCTCACAAATCATTTGGCTTCAGAAGACTTGTAATTGTAGGCATGAGTCTTATGGAACGCTTCAATTTGGTGTGTTGTTTGTTTTTTGGAGATACGAACAATGTTGTTGTACAGAAAAGAGCAGCGTGAAGATTCAACTTTTTGGATGAATGTATGAATTGACAATTGATGTTATACTGACAGTATGATCCTTCTCACCATTTCCATTAGGATACAAATGCACTTGTCTGGTGAGATCAATAACATTGAAGATTAAGATGATTATGAATAAAAACACTACTTATTAGTAAGCATCAGTTGATACATTTATTAGAATATGTGTAGAAGGAGATCAGGGGAAGTGAGTAGATGTCCGGTCCTACTGCAAATGTGGCTGTGATAAGGACCTGGGTGTGGAAGTGAGGCTGGACTGAGCGAGGCCTTCAGGTGCGTGGGAGTGAGAGGAAGGGGGTTCAGACTGAGTGCGAGAGAAAGTAGGTACAGAGAGCCAGGGATTGACGTCATCATCTGATTCTTCAGAGGACGAACCTGACTTCTTGCGACTGGAAAATGTGAGGTGAAAGAGCACAGAGAAAGAAAAGGGAGAAAAGTTAGTAACCATCACCAGAGAGAAGACAGAGAGAGGTAAAAGAGAAGCCTTTGGTGATAAAGGAAATAAGCAAAAAAAGAAACCTCAGGGTTTACAGCGGCATCAAATGTATTTGTAGATTTAAGCCAAAATATATGAAAGTATGAGCAAAATAGATGTACTGCTCAAAATCAAGACAAAAACTTTAGACATGTACTGGTAGTCAAAGTTTATGAAACATGTCCGTAAAATAGGTCTAGACCATTTGTTGTTAAATCCCACTAAATTGCATAGTATATTATGTAATGTACTTTACTGTACTTTTTGGAGCCACTGGATAGCCAAACATGTCAGAGAATTAGAAATTAATATCTGAACATGGACTGATCAATAGGGCTCAGACTTAAATAGATTCATTGTCAAATTTCATTAAAAATAATACTCCAATTTCATTTTAATTTCCAAATTATTTTCATGGACAGTTATCAGTTATAATAAATATGGGAGAGCTGATTTATTTTGATTTTGTCTTTGAAAACTGAAACTCATAAAAGCTTTTAATGATAGTGAATGCAATACGAATTGTTAAATTCAAAGTTACGAAAGTAATTGTTAACAGAATGAATAATGAACTAGAATCAAATTAAATTGTTAATTTCCTGTATAATTCCCTCCCCTTCTGCTCATCTGGAATATCAAGCATGTCTTGTTTAAATATTCCTGGAGTTAGGGATAGGGTTATTTTTATTTATTTGAATTATTTATGTTCTTTTCTTAACTTAAATGTTATTTTTCTTTTTTGCCTCAGTACTGGACAGACCTGAAACCTTGGATCTTCCTGTACCAAGGGCGGCGCTGGGAGCCCAGTTTGATAATCTTCACGTGTGCATCCTCCTCAGGTGTCCAGAACTTGGGCAGAAATTTATCGAAAGGCTCTGTGGCAGATGTTAGGGGCATCAGGCCAACTTTCCGGGCATAAAGGTCATCTTGAACAGGATCAGCATAGCCAAACTCATCATCCTCTTCATCAGAGTCATCGTAAATGCAGGCGTCGGTGGATACAGGCCTCCTGTAAGTCCTCTGAAGAGGCTGTGACTGACTGCTGCTCAAAAGACAGCCATTTTTGTTACATACATCAAACCATCCATGGATAACAAGCACACCAAACCATGAAAAAACCACGCTATGGGTTGAAAATAAAGCAAAAAAATGACATCACAGCAACTCAAAACCAAACTTTGAAGGTTTCTGAAGAAGACCCAAAGTTAACATAGTTAAAATAGCAAACGGATGCGTGTCAGTGAAGCCAGTTTCTGACCTGAGATGGGTCAGTGACTGCCGAGGCACATTACTGACAGCCACCAGTGGCCTGGTGGTACACGAGACAGCAGCTGCCTCCAGCGGGCTCATGGGTAAGGCAAAGTTGGTCGGAGCGACAGGGGACGGGCTGTGAAATCTACGGCTAGCGAGGTCATCTAGAACCACGTCAGGATCCGGTCGATCTGCATCTGAATCACTGCTCTCATACTCATAGGCCAAAGACTGGTGAGCAGTCTGGGATTTCAACCCGGCGATAGACGGAGGGTCTGAACCAGCGCTCTCATGACTGGGACGCACCACCAACGATGGTCACGAAAGCACAATGAAAATAGTGAAATGTCACCCCCAAGAAATAGTGGGACATCCAAACATCGAGAATGTTTCAGTTACTGTAACATCTCACCCAATAAAGTAGAAATATAATGATAAACATTTCTAGGAAGCAAAGCGAATGTTCAAGAGACATTTTGAGAATTGTCTTGAGAAAAGTTCACATTCAGATCTTTTGATGGCAGGTCTCAGAGCACAATGTGAGACTTCTCTAGTGAAGACAGATTTAAGATTACCAGGCACTTTTGTTTGGAGAATAATCTGAAAAGCTCTCTTTTTAATTTCATTGCTGTCTAGGAGAAACTATTGAGATATTATGCATTGCGTGAATTACATCATAAATCACTAATCAGATGGTCACCTTTCACCAGAGTAGATGAATATAGCGTCCAATGAAAACCCCCATTAAATCTCTAGCGTGTAGATTTGCATTACCTAGAGAAAGTGCCGTCATCTTCGGTGAACATAGGGCTAGCCCAGCTCCTTCTGTTGTCTTCATTTCGCTCTGCGCGTTTCTTGCGTAATGGTGCTGGAACATAGCCAGACTGCTTGTCCTTTGATGGCAGGAACTGATTGAACTGAGTGGTGGTCTTAGGGGTTAAGACCATCGAACGGCGGTATTCCTTATTTTCTGACATCATGAAGCTCAGATCTGCTTCAGGGTCACTACCACAACCTGGAGGAACAGCACAGAGAGCCAGGAGTGTGAGCGTATAAACACACACATGCACACAAGATCGTTTTTCTTTCCTGGAGGGGACTTTCCATTGACTTTTATTGTTTTTATACTGAGCTAATGATGTTTTCTAACCCATAACCCTAAACTTAACCCTTATAGAATGCAGTAGAATAACGTTTTTAAATTTTGAGTTTTTATTGAGGCATTATTTAGTATTTTTATGAAACCGTTTTTTTACAGGAACTGCTAGATGGTCCCCATAGGTTAATTCATACTTTACTATACTTGGGGACAAAATACATATTGCAAAAACTTATTTCGTCATCAGAATTTTGAATTTTCTTATTTAACATAAAATACTTTATACAATAAAATTATAAAATTATAATTTATCAAATTATAAAATGTATACAATATCAGAATCAGAATCAGAAATACTTTATTGATCCCCGAAGGGAAACTCTTTGTCACAGTAGCAGCTCGTCTTTAAATCAAAAAAATCAGTGCACACAGGGAGTACTAACAAGGGAAAAAATAAATACTATACACTATAATAAAACAGGTTAGAAAAAAGAAAAAAATTAAGTACCAGATGAAATAAGTGTAAATAATGACTAAAATAAGTATAAATAAATAGAAATAAAATATAAGATAAAATAAGTAAATAAGTGTGTAGTACAATGGTTGTTGGTGGATAGGCGGTATAATGATAATAATGAAAAACTAGAATATTGCACCAGGTAATAAAACAGTATATTGCGCAATAATTTCAAGTATTGCCGAGATGTTATGATCAATTCAAAAGTTACACAATATCATTCAAAAGTTTAAAGTTCACCCAAAAATTCTGTCATTATTTACTCTCCCTCAAGTTGTTCCAAACCTGTATGAATTTCTTTGTTCTGCTGTTCACAAAGGAAGATATTTGGAAGAATGTTTGTAACCAAGCAGATCCTGTCCCCCACTGATTACCATAGTATTTTTTCCCCTACTACGGTAGTCAATGGGGGTGGGGTATTATATTGATTTAAAAAAAAATGTATTAAATTGACAAACAATGTCAGTAAAGAATTTTAACTTGATAGAAAAAAAATTATACTTTAAATAAAAATCACATTTTACACAAAAATACCAAGCAGCCCAATCGTTTGTTATACCAAAATATTTCTTGAGCACCCTTTCAGCATATTAGAATGATTTCTGAAGGATCATGTGACACTCAGGTATAAGTTATATTTAAAAATGCATAAAAATATAATTTCTTTATATTATTTTATTAAATATAATTTTTATTTTATTCTAACAATAGCACCGTTTTTACTATATTTTTGACCAAATAAATGCAGTCTTTGTTAGTATAAGAGAATTCTTTCCAAAGCATTAAAAAATCTGACCAACCCCAAACTTTGGCATGGTGTTCTCTGAAAATGTCTTAATCGTCCTAATATTTGTATTCTTGTAAATATTTTACATGGAAAGAAGAATTTGTTTGAACACATACTTCTATGTAGTAAACATGCCAGTGGGAAGCGACTGATTGGCAGGTCAGTGGGGAATAAGAAAAAATGTCTCACTGTGTAGACAGTCTAGAACACTAATTATATCAGCAGCTAATTACATCAGCACCTTCCTCATGAGCTGCAATTGAGCCCCGGGGACCATGACTGAGAAAAAAAGATGCTGATGTCATTAAAACACAGACATGTTGAATTGTAGAAAATAGTATGAACTGATGGGAGTTTCCACTCTCCATCAAAACAGTATCTGCAGACAGACACGGTCACAGACAGCAAAATATAGCTCATGACAAAAGCCTTAAAAGGTATAGTCTGCATACCACTAGAGGGCACCAGGCATTTGTTTTGACAAGCAAGAGTTAATAAACTACATTTAAGCCAAAGTTATCTGACGGTCTTTAAATTTGCCTGCATATTTTTCTTCCACTGATGGCAAGGGTTTTGTTTAAAAAAAACAGATATCCAACTCCACCTTTAATACAACTACTCATCTCTGACTCTCAAAGTCAAGCGAGAACACAAAAGAGTGACTTCAGAGATTGAAGAGTCTTACCCTCACTGCTTCCTTTGAGTGTAGCGTCTGAGGATGTGCTGTAAGTTCTGGAGCCCAGCGAGTCGAGGCTGTCTAGAGAGTCTTCTCTCCTGTGTCCGGCCCGTAGAGGGAAGAGCTCTTCTTTCTCTGAGTACCAGCTATCTCTACAAGTGCTGTTTCGTGCACTGCCCCGCAGTGATGTGCAATCCTCTAGTGCCTGTCGAGCACAAGGGTGTGAGTGTGAGGGAGACAGGCCGACACAGCATGCACAAGGGAAAAACACAAACAACAAACACAGCATACAGCCTCCATCAGTGCATAAACACAGTCTTGCTCATGAAAATCTTCTCTCTTTCACTGGAAGTCATGCCATTGAAGCCAATCGGCTACACTGAAGTGTTCAAACTCATTTTTGTTATCGGTGTGTACTTAACATAAAAAATTTGCATAGCAAATATTTTTTTTTAAATTGTAGTTATGACCAAAATGTTGCTTTCACTTAAAAGGATACAACAAGCATGGTCAAATTCATGTAATTATGTGTGTTGTCGTCGTTTTTTTTTTTTTCTAAAGTATCAAAGCCTTCAGGTGAATTAAATGCCATTGGCTGACTGTGTTGCATAATATTTTGTTATAGTTACACAAGGAGACTAGTATACTGCGTTCTTGGCCAGATATCTTAAATGCCAGAATGGATTTGAAATTCAATTTACCACACATGGTCAGCTAGACTAGAAGAATCCATAGTATTCACACTCTTCAATAAATAGTAACATCTAAGAGTAAATTCTACAGTCAAATACTGCATGATCTTACCTTATATAGTGCTGTCCCAAGTAATCCCTCAAAAGCCTTTAGTTTTAGGTAAGGTCCATTGTAAAAAGGATCAGCATGTGCCTTTCTGCCCAACCAATATATGGTGATCAGAACCTGTGAGAGAAATCAGCACAATTGTATTAGTACATATTGCAACAAAGATGCTATTCAATGACAATAAAAGGCATGCTAAGACATCAACAGGAACTAGATAAATTACATTGTACAATTCTAAGACATTACACAGACTAGCAACAAAAAGTATAGAATTTATTGATTTATTTTTTTACATTTACTCACTTAAAATACACTTTCTGAGCAGTCTCCCAATTACTCTAATGGTCATTTTAGTGTATTAAGTCAAATTGTGAAGAATATACACTACCGTTCAAATGTTTGGGATCAGTAAGATTTTCTTTTATTCAGCAAGGATGCATTAAAATGATCAGACTTTTACAAACTTTTGCTCTTTATAACTTTATATTCGAATCCTAAAAAAATTTTTTTTTAGCAGTTTCCACAAAAATATTAAGTAGCACAACTGTTTTCAACATTAATAATAACATAATAAGAAATGATTCTTGTGCAGCAAATCATTAGGATGATTTCTGAAGAATCATGCGACACTGAAGACTGAAGTAAAGGCTGCTGAAAATTACATTAGGAATAAATTACATTTTAAAACAGGACAATAGTTATTTTAAATTGTAATTATATTTCACAATATTACGGTTTTACTGTAAAGTAAACGCAGGCTTGACTTCTTTCAAAAACATTTTTAAAACAATTGTACTGAGCCCAAACTTTTGAACAGTTGTGTACTTCTATCTATTGTTTTCTAACTTGAAATCTAACAAACTTAGTTTTGTTTAATTCATTATAATAATATGGCCTGCTTAGGTATTTTGTCCAGACATTCACACTTGTGTCCAGATCCTCTTTGAGCCACTACATTTGTTCTCTATATGGGTCTTGATAAGTGTAGTTGAATTTTTAGACACAGATTCTTGAAATGTTACTATGACACACACTGCTACTGCGCTACTTTAAGAGATAAACAGACAACCACAAACCGCAATGTGGAAGCTATAAAGTGAGCGTTTTATTTGACACCACAGGAATGAAGCGAAGACTCAAAGCTCACGGCATATTTCAAATGAGCAAATTAGGGGATAAACATGATTTCACGTCAACCCAAATAATTCAGCATTAGCACTTACATTTTTGAGCCTCCTGCTGCTCTCCTGGCGTCTGTAGGGGAGAAGAGGTGTTTGGTTAATCACTCACAGTCTGGGAAAAGTACAATAAAAGAACAGTGGGCATGTTTTGGGTTTCTGTATGCCCTAGTGAATGAGCTAGAAGGTGAGAGCACAATCCCATCCGGCTGGCTCCCAGCAGCTCTATACAAAAGGATACACATTGAAAAAACACATTCACTCAAACACACTGACAAACATGGCGACATAGGGACGGCTGACAGCAGATATAAAGACCTGATAAACAACCCTACTAACAGCAGCTCCACTCTAAATTGACAATTTATTTTATTTCATAAATGCAACAAGCAATATAAACAGAAAAAAATTAAGATACAGTATATGTACTGTGTATGATCTACTTTTGTGTCACCTTCTTGTCTTTCAATGGTTATTTATGAGCATTGCCACCCAAGGTTAAGGCCAAATAGAATCACTATAAAAATAATACCACATTCATCAACGTAAAACGTCTATGGCATTTTGAACTTAAGATTCCTGACATCCTTTTGTTATCTGTAAAGTGAAGTACGGTATTTCTTTCTTTGATGTCTGGACCAAAAGATTATATAATACTTGAGCCATTAGTTTCCTCAATTGGAGGGCCCATTAAGAGCCCTCCTAAATAGGGCACTGGATAAATAGCAATTTATTAATAAGATATATTAAATTATTATGTATACATGCAGGGAATTAAGATACCATCAACAACAACAATCATCATCATCATCATCATCATCACTATTATTATATGTTACTTGCAAAAATAGATATACAGGTTTGTTAAATGGATGTATATGGACAAAGATGCTTTTTGTGTCAATAATGCATATTTACAGCATATACCAGCAACTCCAAATAGGACCATGCTAACTAACCAAACTTTGACTCCTTGGTCTTGCCTACAACTTTTATGCCTTCACAAAGAATAACTATGTTCCCGTTTCACTTATAACGATTAAATGTATGTGCCCAGCATGACTTTTAAAGAACTCATTGCCACAGTCTCATTTTTACTCTCGTTTTATTACATGACACAATATTAATGTTTTGATATTAACATGTTAAAGGCCCTCACCTACATATGTCCCATTTTCTTAGAGATATCGGTAATACAACAGTACAGTGGCTCAGGCCTAGTCTATACATTTTAGTATTTGGCAAGTCAATTTCACACAATGAAATAAAAATGGACCGTTCAATTTTTTAATTGAATATTGCTGTAGCCTATTTATTACAAAGGATTTGTCCTGTGCCCACATAATTTTTTAAATCAAAATTCTCTTCTCTGATGATGTGTTTACTGGCGTGAGGGCGGGACAACCTGTCACTCACATGACATCACAACAATAGCAAACCACAACAATCAAACAATCCAATCAATCCCTGATGGACTTCAGTGACACTGGTGCAACTGGAAGGCCCTACTTTCCTGACAGTTTCTAATGGTACAACACCTAGAGGATATTACCAACAGTACTAACAATACACTTTCAGAATGAATACAAAAATATTTTTAGCTGTGACAACCCTGATGCAAAATTTAGGACTACAAAGTTCAACAGCTGAGAGGTTGAAGAGTGATTATGCCAGTCAGCAACCTGTGTTTTTCAAGCAGGTGAACCGGTATGAAATGTTCAACTAGCTGAATGAAGGCGTTCCCTGGTCATGATAACAATTTATTGCTCCAATAAAAGTCGTAAGAGGAAAAAAAAAAGTCTGTCTGCCATCAGAACAAAGTTCACATTTATAAAGCTGCTTGAAAAAAAGAAAAAAAAAGAAAAAAAAAGTCAAGAACAATCTGATTGCTGTTACCTAATGATAGTTTATGAGCCCCGAAAAGCCAAAGGACTCTTTGTTGTGGTGAGAAAAGATAGAAGGAAACTATTTTATTTTGGGACCCTCAAGGGTGTATTATGGTTTCATGTGATCAGCTGTTCACTCACATGAATGTGAGACATTTAATTATCAGCAAACCCTTAAAAAATAAGACTTATTAAAGAGATATTATCTTATGTAGAATGTACTGATCTTCAAAGGGAAAGCTAAATCAGCAAAATCAACATGATCCAATCTGATTAAAGAGAATGTTAATCCAAAGCTGAAAATTCTGTCATCATTTACTCACTCTCATGTTCTCTTAAACCCACATGATTTCCTTCTGGGGAATGCAAAAGAAGACATTTTGAAAAATGTACTGGCCCTCTTTTCCTTGCAATTACAGTGAATAGGGACTTAAACTTTAAAACATCAAAAAGGATGCAAAAACACCATAAAAGAAGTATTAAAGTATCATAAAAGTAGTCAGTAATATATAAATTTTGTTTTTTCCTCACAAAAAGCTATAATATGCCTTGGAAGACACTCAGTAAAGCACATGAGCAGTACAGACCACTTTTCTAATACTTTTATTCTTTAAAAGAAAAGAAGAAGAAGCACATTTGTTTTTATAGCCGTTCTTGCCACTCTTAATTCTCCATCCTTTAGTAAGAGAACTGCGGCTGGAACATTCCAATTACAACAGCTCATTTTTCTACTCAAAACACTGTCAGACATAATCAGAGCACAAATGCTTTTCAATGGGGTCTTTATTCACACATCAGGCTTTAAATGCTTTGAACTAATGTGTCTAAACAAGTACAAGACTGCGTTAAATTGCTTGTAATCGCCCGTCTGTTCCCAAGGCAAAAAAAAGTTGTTTACGATAATGACCGTTTGTGAGAATATAACGTTTGCACTGTTACATTCACACAAAAGGCGACATAAACCTGCTGAATTCTTTAATATTTATGTGTAATGAGCTCAGAAACTAAGTTCCATTCCCAAAAGCTGTATTCTGACCGTTTTAGGACATAAAGACATTGCCTGAGCAAGTAAACGTCATAAACAGGTACTGTAACGGTCCAAGGGAAAGTCTCAATGACATTTAGGATGTGTCTCTCTAGAAACCAAACCGTTTCTGTATGTGTGATTATTTCAAAGTAAAACACAATGGAAGTTTCTAAAAGGCACTCTGTTGTTTCTCTTTCAAACAATGCCCAAACTACAGAAGCTCATAAAGATGTTGTGAGTGGAAAAAGTAGGATATCTATAATAGACATAGAATATCACCTACACATAATGTAAAATACTTACACATGACCACAAGTCCAGCCCTCAGTTACACAATTTCCAAGGCATTTTCTGGAATTTTCATGTATATCCGTCATCAATTTCGAAATAATTTGAGTCCATAAAAGGCCTGCCAATCCCTTTTGGGCAATGTAATAAAATGACACAGTGACAATGGACGGGCAGGTTCATGACACATCAACACCCCTCATTTATAAAAGTGGGTGTGTGTGCATAGCTAGGATTTTAAGACCTCACAGCCCAGTCAAGTAACATTCAGAAGGGTAAAGAATGTTCCTAGTTTTATGAACAAATGCCACTAATTAGGTAGCTTGCATCAATCACTCTTTGTGTTTTTACACACAGCTCTATGATACACATATACATTTCAATGGAGCCAATTGATTTAACGTCTCCCAAAAGGCTTGTTAAGTTGTTAGATTGTTGTCTGATTCACCAGCTATAATCCACAAGTAAACACTGTAAGGAATAATTTTCACTAGTCTGATGAGCGAGTGTTGCACAAATGCGGCTCTTGTTTGTCTGCTTATAGCATGGACAATTGTGCAATTCACAATGTACTAGTGTCCTGGTCATAGAGACCACTGATGCCATCCAGTGCCACACACCATTGAGCAAATGACACATTCATTCTCCCACAGAAGTTATAATGAAAACATAACATTACAATTCACATCACTGTAGATCTAAAATGGATCTTTTACAATTTAAATATATAACAGTTCACCAATAGTACTGACCTAAACGGACTTTATCCCATCATACTCACCCTCAAGGCATCCTATGTGTATATGACTATCTTCTTTCAGACAAACACAATCAGAGATATATTTAAAAATATCCTGGCTCTTCTAAGCTTTATAATGGTAGTGAATGGAGGGCCACCTTTTAAAGCCCCAAAAAACTAATCCATCCATCATACACATAATTCATACGGCCCCAGGGGGTTAATAAAAGCCTTTTGAAGCTATTGGGGTGCTGTAAGAAATATATCCATATTTAAAACTTTATTAACTATGATAACTAGCTTCCGGCAGACAGACGTACACATCGACTTGCGGCGAAAGAGTAACCCCTGACCCGACGCATGACATAATGACGAACGCGGAAGCGCAGAGGACAGAGCAAAACAAAACACCAGTCATGAATTAGAAGTCTAAAACAAGTCATTTTAAAGAGAAATGTTGAAGGATTATTAGAGGATTAAAGAGGAGCTTGAGTTTGTTGCACACCCCTATTAGTTTGAACTGCAAGAGGCATCTAAGCTTGCGTTGCTCCTAAATCCTACATCGCATCACTGGTTACTCTTGTGTGTGAGTTGACTTGACCAGTATGACTATGGTCGTCTGCTGGAAACTAGTTATAGTAGTTTATAAAGTATAAAATATGGATACTTTTCTTACAAAAACACATGGCTTCCCTTAGGAAGGCCTTTATTAACCCCCTGGAGCTATATGGATTACTTTATACTTATATTTTTAAATATATCTCCGTGTTCGTCTGAAAGAAGATAGTTATATACATCTAGGATTGCTTGAGGGTGAGTAAATCATGGCATCATTTTCATTTTGGGGTGAACTATACCATTCAAAAGTTAGGGTCAATAAAATTATTCAATGTTCTAATATGTCCAATACATTCTAATATGTTGATTTGCTGCTCCACTTGAAGCCAATAACTGATGATTGCCATTAATTATTAATACTGTTAGAAATTGAAAAGGGAGGCATTATCAAGACAGTCATTTGAAATGCACAACTCTGTAAACTACTGGAATGCAGGAAGAGATAAAATTCTTTATCATTAACATTTTGTAATCGCTAGTAACATGGCAATACGTTCACTGGATG